>OY720448.1:13283587-13918587 GCA_963082715.1 Harpalus rubripes
ATATAGTATTATCTATCTACGTACCATATCCAGTTGTATACAGGGTGCTCCATTTAAGCGCAACAATATAACTTTATATTTCTTAATGGAACACCCTATATTTATTTATTTATTTTGATAGTAAATTAGATTGCCTTTAAAAAAGCATTAAGTAATAAGGAATCTAAAATTATAAATGAAGAAGTTATTTACCTTTATTCGTTGAATGATATGTTTCTATCAGGTTATTATTAACAAAGTAAGCTATGGATAATTTGATCAATTGTTTCGAATTTAAATGAACAAGTTGTCCAAATACTCTTAATTTATCATTGTTAATGTTGATTTGAAAATGAATAATACAAATTTTAGTAAAGATGAGATGGTTAATATAATATTTATAATAGAAAAATAAAATCTATTGAAGTTGAAGGACAAGTTTTCGAGCATTTATTATAATTTTGCATTATTTCGTCTGTCACTAAATTTTAATAGTTTCTTTGGAATTAGTGTAAAATAAGTATTAATAAAAAAGGATCAAAATTTTGTATTATATTATGGTTTTTCCACTCTGAACTACTATCTTTTATGAACGTAAATAACTTCTTAATTTATAATTTTAGACCCCTTATTACTTATTACTTCTTTAAAGGGAATCTAATTTACTATCAAAATAAATGAATAAATATAGGGTATTCCATTAAAAAATATAGAGTTATATATTGTTGCGCTTAAACGGAGCACTCTGTATACAAATGCATATGGTACGTAGATAGACAATAATATATCATATAAATTATATTTGAAGAGTTTTTCTATCTGACTTAAAATAAAACAGTTATAAAGAGAGGACAGACCGATGAATCATCCTGTATACATATTTTAATATGAAAACTAGCGGCTAGATGCCGGGACACTACACATCTATATCATCCCGGATACTTTATCATTGAATGAATAAAACTAAATCTAAGTATGAGACCATATGTTCTATGCTGAATTAATAAACTCCCCCCATAAAAGGACAAAGAGTATTTTTGACATCACTCATATTGTCATGACCTCTGTAATGCGGGAGTAGCTTAAAAATAAAGCACTAGTGCACACAATAGCTGCTGGCAGTGCGCACCTGAGACCAGTTCGATCGCACGAGCGCTAAACGTCAGGTGTGGACTTCAAAATTACTTAAAGTAACTTAGTACCTTCATAAAATATATACCTGACGTCGACGGGTTTCTCCTGCGACTCGACACCGCCCGGAAACGGAAACTGGGTCATGTTACATTACAAACGATGCTTTACATTTGCCCGCTGCTTTCAAACGGAACACTTTGTTCTAGTGGCTGCTACAGACCCACACATTATTCTATCATATCGTGCCATATGTCACGAGACTTTTTCGTAGAAAAACATATTGACCTAATTAAATATTTAAAACATTTCTTTCTTATACCTACCGAGGTCACGTTGTCGCTTCATATACCGAAGGTTTTGGGTTTAAATCCTGCTAAGGTATGGATATTTGCGTGTATCTTTATCATTCCATTTCCATCAATAAACCTAACCTAAATAATCAAGAACTTATCAATTGAGAAGGCGGATTTTAAAATAGAATAAGTGGCTAGTTGAATTATGTGGGCCAAATTCGAACTCTCTTTTTACCTTCCGTCACCTTTAGGTAAGGAAGTAGGTATTGGTATATGATGAGTTTTTAATGAATAAGCACGTTTTAGGTTCCCTAGAATGCGATTTTACTATTTTTACGATGATATCTGGATAGGTGTATATGTATGTATGTATGTATGTATGTATGTGTGACGATTTTTTCGGATTGCATAACTTCAATACCGCCATTCCAAAAATTATAATTTTTGCGTATTACTTTTCTTTACGTCTTTAAGAAGAGCTGATTAGATTTTGGTTACAATTGGTCGATCGGAAGTACCCTAATTTGAAGATTTTAACAGTTTTTCTTAAATAAACGGTGTTAAATAAATATTAAAGAATATTTTATTCTCTATAAGATTTGATTACATTTTATACTTCATATTCAATGGATATAGAGTAATAAATTTATAAAGAAATTAAATTTCATAAAGTAGCAAGCTGTGCTTTAACCATGGAAACATCTACTATTATTGTAGTTTTACCAGATAGACCATTAATAAATCCAAGACTTGTATTGAACAAATTTATTATGACAGAACGTTATATGTATTTACATTGCAATATATTAAGATAATTTTGATTGACAAATATCAGTGTCAAGTGCATTTAAATATATAATCTCTTACAAAAAACTTTCTGTATGGAATTTGTAGAAAATACATAGAACTGAAGGTAATGTACTGGAAATATGGAATCTTTTACAAGAAAATCTCTGTGTGGAATTTTTACAATATACATAGATCTGACCACAATCTGACGGAAGGTAATGTGCTGGCCACATCAGATATTTTAAGTAATGAAATAGCAAAATAGAAACGTATACAATTATGCTTTACTAAAAAAAGATTCAAGCTATTTCCGTAGTTACTAAAGACGCTCACTACGCTAATGAAGGAAGCAGAATTCAACCCAATGATTTCCAAGGATAAAATTTGTTTATCAAGAAAAATAAAGAGAAAATTAGATTTCGGGAAATTCTAATTGTTTGAAATACGATCGTGACTTTTGCGCTTTGTGTTACCTGTGCTTATTTAGAGAAAATGAATAAGAAAATTAATACAGGAAGAAGTTTCAGCTAGCATTATTCTTTCGTGTAAATGTGTTTTGTTTAATAACTTTATTTACATAAAAATGAAAATTAAAGGCATTCAAATAAGAGCGCCGGATTTAGTTTTTCATGTTATCGGTGTGATTTTTATTGAATATTAAAGTGCACATGTTCTAATTAATTTTGGAAAATAATGTCATTCATACGACCTGTTTGCAAGTTGTCGGTACTGATATATTATTTCAGAAAACCCTATAAATGAAGTCACATGGAATCAAATCACAAGATCTTGCTGCCTAACTGATGCCAACATTTCTAAATTTTTCTAGATATTACGGCTTGGAAACTGTTGATGCGATAAGATAATTGTTGGAACCACATACCTACCAACCAGTTGATACCAGAAGAACCCTGTAATAATGTTGCAGTACCGAGTACCATTTACCGTTACAACGGTTCCAATTCTCACTTTCAAAATCCGTTTTTACAGTAAAGGCTTACCCAAACCAACGCAAAATATTTGCTGCTGAAAGTATATAGCGACAAGTGACAGTTACCACATCGGCGCGAAGTTTTCACGAAACTGCAGCGATTTATTTACCTTCGCTTCTTGCACAGATTTTGACGCCGTCGCTTGTTATTCGCTAGTGATTTCATTATGACATTTAGAGAAAAATAAATAGAAATTGCAATAAAATACTCAATTTGTGTCCATTTTAGTAATGTAAATATAAAACCGTTACTTTATATTGTCGAAATTATTGTATCAGTGTTCGAAATTCTCCGAAATCCTTATTCACTCTCTTTTCTTTCTCCTGACAAATTAATTAAAAGGTATTTGATTTAAAACGGTATTTGATTTAAAGAGGAAACCTGGTATTATGTTTATAATCTAAAGTATGAGGCAATCAATAAAAGAGAATCTTTATCGACTGATACGGAATATATTGTCGCAAATCCTAGCACAGAACTGACGCTTCGGTGTGGATACACACGCGAATATCGTTGCCGCGAATCTTTCGCGTTTGTTTGGAAGAGCCTTAATATCACATTGTTGTTTCATGATGTTTATTAATCTGAACAATCGCACATAACAAATGTCAAACTTTCAGACATATTTACCAACTAAATTTAAATCAAGTGCTCTTAAGGCCTTATCACACTAGAAGTAATATCTCTGACTTGTCACACATTATCCATGACTTCGGTTCATATCGCTGACTTACTCCAGTATAATAGCTCCAAGGAAGTCATGGATCCTGTTTTTTTTTTTGTTGCGAGTACACTACATTGGGTTTACATCATATCAAATATTATTATGTATACATAATATTTCATTTATACATAGTATTATATTAGACGTTTCTCGCATCCTCTCTTCCAGTAGTCCCGGTCTTCCAAATCTCTGTCTTCTAGGTTTCTGTCTCTCATGGCTTGTTGAATACCTTTCATCCATGTTGTACGTGGTCTCCCTCTCTTTTCTCGATCTTTTGGTATCCAATTTAATATTTTCTTTGACCATCTTTCATCTGTCATTCTATTAATGTGTCCATACCATTTAAGTTGTTTCATTTCTATTATTTCTAACAACGTATACTCTACCTGCATTCTTCTTCTTATCTCTTCATTTCTTACTTTGTCTAGTTTTGTTAGAGCACAGCACCTTCTCCAGTAGTCCATCTCTGTAGCGTTAATTTTCCTTTTATTTCCTTGTTTAAGTTCCCATACTTCACTGCTATAAGTAGCTATGCTTTTGATTATGGTGTTATATATCGTTTTTTTTTTGTTTGTTTTAACTGTTAGATTTCTGCTCCATATTACAGGGTGTAGTTCTCCTGTATTTGTGAAGATTGTTCCCAGGTACTTAGCTTTATGTACATGTTCAATAGAGTCTTCTTCTAAATTTAATGTTTGTCCTTCTCCTCCTACTACCATATACGAGTATTGTGTTTTCTCCGTGTTGATTTGCAATCCCCAGTCAGCATAATGTTTTGTTAATTTTCTAATCATATAAATCATGTCCTCTTCGTCCTCTGCACACAGGACTTGGTCATCAGCAAAGTGTAATGAATATAGATGATCATTTTCTATTTCTATTCCCATCACTTTACATTGTCTTTTCCATTTAGCAAGTGCCGCTTGTATATATATTTTAAATAATGTTGGAGTTAAGCAGCACCCTTGTCGCAGTTCTGTTAGTGTTGTTCCTATTTTAACTTGTGCAGTTGTTCCTATATAAAGATTTTTTATTGCTTTGATGTATATTGTGTGTACATCCGCGTCCTGTAGTAAGGCTGTCCATAATTTTGTTAAGGGTACGCTATCGTAGGCCTTGTGTAGATCTATAAATGCTACATGTGTTGCTAAACCACACGCGAGTCTTTCTTGGAGGAGTTGACGTTGTCAGATGAAATGGAATCGGTTTCATTTCCTCTGACTATTTATCGCTGACTTCTCTACTGCGCATGCGCACCTGTCTCTGAAGTACAGGAATGTAACTTTATGGAGTAAAATATAACTGCAGAAACATCAGAAGTTGACATTATTTTGTTTGACGCGCATAAAATTAGTATGCTTGCCCACAATTGCATTAATTTTCCATCATTTTCATTCATTTTACTTGAAATAATTTGATATGTCAAACAAATTTGAAATATGTTATCATTAAAGAAACCATATCATAACCAACCTCAAGTATGAAAATCCACTAAAAGTCAGAGAAAACGGTTGTTCGAAATTGCAGTGTGATAGATCGAGTTGGTCATACAAAATAAGTCAGCGAAAAAGAGTCAGAAATATGATTGTAGTGTGATAAGGCCTTTATAGAAACATTTTTAAATTTAAACGTTTCATTTGGGCATATAAGGTATATAGAATCTATTTACATTTGTGTATCTATGTCTATTCTATACCTAGTGTATAATTAGTAAAGAAGATTACGTAGATAATGATTTGGTTCTTCTGTCTAGAGAATTTGAGTTGGTGCTGGAAATGGCATGGAGGAAGAGAGCAGATAGACGTTTGAAGCCCGAAGACAAAGAGAGTGCCGAGCAATTCATTGAACAGAAAGGGTTCCGTACCGTACCTATGTACCTCGGATATCATTAAGAGGAACGAGTAAGGAAACAAATAACAGTTGAACGAGTGGGAGGAGGGATGAGTTCAATTCGGTTCGCCGAGATACGAATATCTTTTTAATGAGATCCGTCGGCTATCGTTTAGGCGCAGCACCGTGACAGCCTCACAAACAGTTGCAGATCTGGAACAGGCTCAGACTCAGGTACGGACGGATACGGAGCAGACTACGTGAGTTCGTTATCGCTACACTAATTGAGCTCTTCACGGTATTCCGTAACGCAAATGAGAGATTTTTACCGGTAAATCCGCCACACTCCTTATTTGTACAAATACCTTTACCTGCTTCAGCAAATCCGAGTAAATATTGCAAAGTTTACTAATTACGCCTTTTCCACATACATTCACAAACATAACGATCGCTTATCCTCAAATCCAATAAGAACATTTACAGCCATCTTACAGCAAAAGGCTCATCCAACCAGAAGAAGAAAAGAAACAGGCAAACAGGGAATAAAAATATTTTGATAATCAAAAGAGAGTATCAGCAGACAGATTGAAAATATCGTAGATGCTCGTTATTAATCGAGCAATCACCTTGATTACCAAAATAAACTCCCAGCATAAATGAAATAACGTGGATTTCCATGACTTTTTTAATATTTTATGTTCATCTTATTATTTCAAAAATAACAAGACATTTATTTCGAATATACTTCAACCGGTAAATAAAATGCGTCCATAAACACATATAACAATGCAGAAATAATACTTGTTTACAAACTTAGTGTGGGAATACGTCCCACGTAAGTACTATTTAAATTGCTCGAATGCTGGGATGGCGCCTACTCGCAAGAGTTATTTTTGATTTGAGAATTCCTTAACACAATAAAAATTTAGTCGACATAAATATCTGTAAACTCGTGTAGCCTGTAATAATGTAAATAATGTAAAATTGACGAATATACATACATACATAAAATCATGCATTTCCCACTTAGTGGGTTAGCACAAACCCGAACGAATAAAAAAAACACCATCCAAAAAAATCAGTCTCTCTTTCAACAACATTCTTACTAACCTGACATCATAGGTACAACATATATTCCTCACTCTTAACATATTAAAGTGACCGATTTTCGGTAGCGAAATACCGCAACCGGACCACAATAATAGTTACAAAACAATCATCCTTCGCCACACATTCCTGTCTAAGCACACTTTTTTCGCCTCGGCCACATTCATAATCGCATTCATACACGCTCTTCTTCTCTTCCCACTCGGAAACTTTCTCTCTTTTAGTACCTTATCAATCACATCTGGACGGCCACGCAATCGAACACCCTCAATTTCGCCAAGATATATTCGCTTTACAAGCCGTTCACTCTTCATTCTCTCCACATGACCAAACCATCTCAACCGGCTCATTCCTACTCTCTTAACAACATTCTTCCTAACCATACATTCTTCATACACCAAATTATTCCTCACGCGATCCCGTCTTACATATCCACATACTTCACGTAAATACCTCATTTCCACGGCAGTCACTCTCTTTTTATGCTTTCCCGTCCATGCCCAACATTCGCTTCCATACATCAAAGCAGGCACTAGCACTCCATTATACACACTTAAACGAGCTTCTCTAGATATGTTTACGTTTCGAGCAAACGTACCCAGAGCACCCATTACCTTACACCCCGCACTCACTCTCCTTTCAATTTCTCTATCAATTCGACCATCCCTTGACATCATGCTACCCAAATATACAAACTCATTCATTTGCTCCAGTTTCACTCCATCCACCAACACTGCGAAGTACCTACTTTGATGGCTGTTACTATTAGAACTATTAGTAATGGTCATTAAAGAACTATGTTCTTTCCGTAAGTAATTGATGTTTAGAATGGTAATTTATGTAACAAGACCTAAAAGTAATACTTTACTGGGCGAGCAAGAATATTCTAGGGCGAGCCGTAGGCGAGATTTGGAAGCTTGTGAGCCCAGTAAAAACACTTTCAGGTCACATTAGGTACAATTGTTTTTCGCGGTACTGAAAAAAATAAATAAAAATTCAGGTACACATTATTTTTTATTACGAGGAAGAAATTGGAAAATTACTTTCTGATCCCTTATAGACAATTTTCCGACCTAGTTCAGTAAAAGTTTAAAAAGTGATTAGATTAGAAAAGGTCAATTTTTTTAATCGATCGTAGAAATAGTTATTGTCGAGTCTAGACTGCAAACTGTTACCTTTGCATAAAAAAATCATTCGAGGTGCTTCTTATGATTGTTACACATTCGTAATTTCATGCTTCCCTAATTATTTTAGGTAAAATAAAATTCAAATATGTACCGTATATAAATTATAACGGTAGAAATTAGTTGTTATGAAAATGTCGAAAATCACCCCAAAATAGTGTTATTCATGGATGGAATTATTAGTAATTCACATTGCAAAACCGTTACATAGAACTTTACGGGCGTGCATGGTACCTAAAGAGCGAAAGAAGCGAACTTGTTATCCGTGCGAGCACGTAAATTTCGGGTAACGGCTGAGCATTGTACAAAGTTTTAGGACATACGGAATCGTAAATAATTAAAAAAATATATTGGAATCTACAACACAATACATTAAACTATTTGATCGAAATAGTCTTTGGAAACATATGGCGAAGCGAAATAATGAATAAATAAATCTGTATACGTGGTTTTAACAGCCCGTAAAAACTTTCTTTAGAGACAGAGCTCTGTAATACGTCGTTTACGATTCAGTATAACGGAAACAAATAAATTTACAAATATTTAACGTTTTATCTGTATTATTTGCAATTTCAGTTAAAGTGATGAGGTCTCGTGGCAGGGTGCCTGAGTGTCAGGTCGCGAATCTGGGGAACCGGATTCGATCCCGACCGACGCCGAATATTTCCAATTTTAAATGGCACAAAATTGACGCCTGTGGTGCACTCTCCACGCCAGCAATGAGTGCCCATGACGTGACGCCTGGTAGCGCCCGCACGGTGCAAATATTTCATCATTACCGATATCTGTGTACAAAGCAGATTGGCACACCTAGCAATGGGTAATAAACCATGATGATATATTTATTTATTTTAGTTAAAGTGAACAATTATTTATCAATTTAAATAAATGATTGTTCACTTGAACAGAAATTATAAATAAATAATCATCACGGCTTATTACCCATTGCTGGGTGTGCCAATCTGCTTTGTACACAGATATCGGGAATGATCTAAAAAATTTCTCATAACTTTAGGACCATACGTTATAATTAAATCCTTATGAAATCAATTTGTCTGATATGACGGCGATTTATGCTTTCAACATTAAATTTTTTATTGAGAATCTCTCGTTCGCTCTTTAAAAGTATTTAGTTAATAGTTATAATAGTGTGTGGGGCTGGCTTCGGCTTCACATTCACTTTCCATTTCTCTTCTCTTCTCCGGGTAAATTCTTTCTCTCGTGGGTCAATCAGTCGTGGAATCCTGTATAACAAGCAGCATTCTCGGTAGGTGTAGCATGCTCGGTTTATCAAAGCCGCTTCTTTCCGAGGAAAGCGCGCAGCCGGAAAGGAATGCAGCAGCGCCGGTATCGACAGCGACAGCGGCGGAATTGCGAACTACTGCTGCCACGGCGCGGCGCCCAAACACGTGAAATTAATTATATTTATCGCGCCCGTGCACTGTGGAATTGGCTTTTTAAAGCTTATTTCAAGGAATTTGGTCCCGACACGACACATCACTGGATTCTAAGACGCCAACAATTGATGGAAGGAAGGTACAACGATAAGATATTAAATTCACGCGCGCAAGAAAAAAATCAGATGTGGTTCATAATATTATTTGCTTTTAAATATCTATGTTCATTGCAAGAATAACCAATATGAGATTGACTGTGTAATTGGCTAAAAAGCGATATTTTAAATTTTTATATACAAAAACAACCAATATCTAACTAAAAAGGAATATATATTGACATCCATTGTACCAAACCAATTAGTACGACTATTCAGACTTGGAACTGCAATCTACAAAGTCAAATATTAGTAAAACCAACGAAATTATAAATTTTATTTATTAATATCTACTTATAAAATTAAATTAAAATTATTATTTGTGAATTGTAAAGACCACATATACTTATGTTATAAACAGAAAAGAATTTTTTGTAAATACATATTATTATTATATTTTTAATAATTTTAAATACTGGACTAGGAAAGCACAGAAATACATTACCATGTCTGGCTGAAAAGAGATGGCTGACTAGGGTAACTGAATATTAAAACAGGGGTGCGTTTAAAATATTTATACATTCGAAAAACTAATTTATTCAAATTATACTGACACCTTCAGTATTTAAAAAATAAGAGTAATTTAAAAATCGTTAAAATAGAGTGTTCCCATTTCAAACTAAAATATAATTAGTTTTCATAAATAATACAAATTATTATAAATATTTATTAGTTTTGAGTTACAAAGAAAATTTGATATATAGTTATGGTATGATTAACGAATGAAAGGTGACGTTTAAATTTTTGCATGAACCCATTTAAATACTGGACTAGGAAAGCACAGAAATACATTACTATGTCTGGCTGAAAATAGATGGCCGACTAGGATAACTGAATATTAAAACAGGGGTGCGTTTAAAATATTTTAAACATTTTTCGTTTATGTTGAGTATAAAAAATATTTTGCTTTTTAAACTATTTAGTTTGGCAATTCTATGAAATAAGATTATTTTTAATTTCCTCTAAAAGTAATTCCAACTCGAATTAGAATTTGCGGTATTAAATTTTTTAAATACATCCCTGAATCCTGTTACTAAGGTCATTTTAAATGCCTCCTGGTTTTGAGTACAATTCTAATCTTCTGTAACGGAATACATAAGGGTCAGTTTCCTTTCAAATGAAATATAGGGAAATGTTTTCAAAAGAAACCCGTCTATTAAATAATCTAAACGTCCACTTTCATTCGCTAGTCATACCTGTTAAAAAATCTGATGTGGCCAGCACATTACCTTCCGTCAGTTCTATGTATTTTGTACAAATTTCATACGGAAAGTTCCTTGCTAAATTAAATATTCTATTTCTTGTACATTACCTTCCGGCAGTTGCATGTATTTTAGCAAATTTCATACAGAAAATTATTATTTTGTGACGTTTTCTATATACAGTGTAATGTATCTGCAGAAATAAAAGATTTATTATTATTATTTCTTGTACATTACCTTAAAGCAGTTGTATGTATTTTATACAAATTCCATACAGAAAGCAAAAGATTCTATACCTATTTCCAGTAAAATTATAAGATAAACACACTATGTCAATTTCACTTGACACTGACATTTTACAATCAAAATTTTCAAAATATAGTAGCTGTTTCCACAGCTATGGATACTTTATGAAATTTAATTTTTTTATAATTTTTTAACTCTATATACATTTAATATTAGGTATAAAATGCAGTCAAATCGTATAGAAAATAAAATATTCTTTAATATTTATAATAACATTAAATGTGAAAAAATGATATTTAACATAGTTTTTTCAAGAAAAACTGTTAAAATCTTCAAATGAGGGTACTTCCGGTTGTCCAATTCTAGCCAAAATCTAATCAGCTCTTCGCATGGATGTAACGAAGAGAAATACGAAAGAATTATAATTTTTAGAATTGTAGTATGGAAGTTATCGTAGACGAAAATTTTGTTACACACACACACACACACACACACACACACACACGGACACACATACATACATACACACACACACACACATACAGACATCATCGTAAAAATAGTAAAATCGTATTCTAGGAACCCTAAAACGTGCTTATTCATCAAAAACTCACCACCGAATTTTTTGACCAAAGACAATACCTTCCTTACCTAAAGGTGACGGAAGGTAAAAAGTAATATCTTTTAATAAAAAAACATTTAATTATAGATTAATTATAATATAAAATTAACTTTCACGTTAACATAATAGTCTCTAGTCTGTTCAAAACTGTAATTAAATAATCTAAACGTCCACTTCCATTCGCTAGTCATATCTGTTAAAAAAGAAATATCTTTTAATAAAAAAGCATTTTATTGTAGATTAATTATAATATAAAATTAACTTTCACGTTAAGATAATAGTCTCTAGTGTGTTCAAAACTGTAATTTTGTAAATATTTAAAAAAAACGCAATAAAAACTACCATTCTTATGTATAACTTAATATTAATTAACAAAATTGATGTAGTTGTCAATTTTTTATAGATTACTAATCTATTCCAAGATTTACAGGCATATACAGAATAGGGCCAGAAACATATTATTTATAAAAACAGCACCCGCAATTACTTTTTTGTCTTTGAAGCTGTATTTATTTTGAGATTTTATACAAGTTTTTATGTAAATCAGCGCCAATTTTTGAATTATTATACCTTAAATATCGTTTGAACTGATTTCCGGGACAAATAACGCACGGATCAAAAAAACTGAAAAAGCGGGATGTCCCGGAAAATCCGGGACAGTTAGCAACCCGTAACCCTAGTCCTACTAGTCGCCAATAATTCCGCTGGTGTCTGATGTTGCATGCTATTCTGTGGGTAGGTAACAATAGTAGCAAGTATGGCGTCAGGAATAAATAAAAACAAAAAAAAAACTATCGTAAAAATATTTAAACGTTTTTACTCTTTGAATATTTTTATCGTATTTCTGTATAAATAACAATGAAAATAGAGAATCTTGTAGGATGCAGAAAATAATTTGTGTAAATCGCGCTGCCACCAAATGTTATATTGGACGTCGTAAGTTCATTAAATCTAAACAGTTGAGTAAATCTACAATTGAATTCTCAAATTTCCTCCCCAGCAAATAATCGAAAACAAGTCCCCCGTACATTACTCATAACAAGTTAATTAAATGGAGCCGTATTTGGAATCACAGCGTCGGCAACGGCGCTAAGAAAATTGGTTCGAGTAATATTATAGCATAGCAAAGCCGGGGATGGGATGGGTTGGCATGGCATATTCGGGTGAAAGTGTCAAACTTCTGCAATTACTACGCCATACTGTTATCCTGCACGATCGCATATAACGTATGTCGTTTTAGTGCTTCACTTCTTCGCTCTTTCATTAATGTTTTAATTAACGGAAGACGTTTTAAGGTTTCTTTGGAACTTGCTGTCAATGGAAGGATTTAATTTGTCTGCATAGTTTATATTTAATTTGGAAACTAAAGACACAACAAAACGAAAAATCAACCTAGTCCATAGTTTAATTTAATTTGTGGTGCTTGGTGCTTTAACCAACAACCAAACTATACGAAGCTATCAATAAATATATCACTGCTACTTTATGGGTGGATTCTACAAATAAATTATAAACATTTTTGTTAAAAAATAGATTAAATATATATAAATAAAAGTTTATATTTATTTGACAAGTGTTTATTTTTAAGTTAAGTTATGTTTAGAATAGTTGAGTTAGTTTAGATTAAATTGGATAAGATTCGGTTAAATTACATTTTTCTTCTAAGTTATTAATCATTTATTTAAAATACTGATCCAATAATAGCAGCCATAAATAGCCGTGTTCTTTCGGGTTGTGATTCGTAATCTAAATGATAAAAGTGATCATGATTAAGAAGAATAATGTTTTTATGTTTCCTATTCGTTATCCCCACTTTCTCATTTTGTGATCACTAGACAACCTTCCCCCTTCCCTTCAGAATCAACCTTTTTGAGTGATTCAGTTCAGAACAAATTGAAAATATACTATTCCGAGCGTAGAAATTTACGAATATGGGGTTTGTGGCATCAAGGGAAATAAGATTTTTCTACAAAAGCGTGTAATGAGCCACATAAAGATTTGTTTGAAATAAACATACTTCATATTCTTTACCAAGAACATTATTTTTTACTTCAATATAATCCATTTTTAATTCTGACTATAACACTAGACTGTTGATTATTTATAAAATAAAGTAGGATAGTTTGCATTAGTCTGCATATAATATTGACATTTGACACTAGATTGTGTTGTTTTTTTGCTACAATTTTTAAATCCTGTTTCAAAAGGATCACGATTAAATTAATCAGGATTCACAAAATCATAATCACAACCCGAAGGAACACGGCTAATAAATATATCTTTACTGCTTTTACGCATATTATCCCAGATTCCAGTAGTGACAATATATAATTGTTTTTATTTCGCTATAACCATAAATGATTTAATAAGTAGTGCTACGCGACACCTTATAAAATGAGGTCATGCACGATTTTTCGTTTTTAACTTTAATCGATAGAGTAATGAAAAATAATAGACCCATATTTTTTATTTTTCCTCAAATCGATCTTTAATACTGAAAAAATTGCAATTAAAAATGACATTGTTCAAAACGCGGCTGATTTTCTCCGCTTCGTCCCTTGCCCAGTGACGCCAGCGTTTCATTAACGCGGCCATTTTGATTGTCGCATTAGGTTAAACGTCAAGGTGACAAAGTTAACCTGAAATTTACGAAAGTAAACATGTCGGTGAAACGCTGTTTTGTGCGATGGTGCCAAAATACTAGCGAAAATAGTGAGAAAATATTTTTAAAGGTACCGCGTACACAACTCGAAAAACAGTTACTGTTTGTATTGAAAAATACAGATTTGATACGCAACAGTAATGAAATTATAAGAATAGACAACGAACAACGTAGACAAATGTTAATCAGACGAAAAAGTAAAAACGAATGACGAATGACTAATGACCAGTAGCTGCGTGATACGTGGATAACTTCAGATCAAATGAAAATTATATTTATAAAAATGAATAGAATGATGTTATATTAATATATTATAGCATTTCTATCAAAATTTAGATATCTAACTCTCAATTCATAGTCTATATATTTTTTTCTTTTAGAAATTCTGTGTCCATATAATAAGGCTGTATGAAATGAGTCTGAACTTGCAGTGTGAAACGCTGATGTCACAACGTGGCTGTTTCTTTGCAACTTTTTAAAAATGTCATACTTTAAAACGATTTTATACAACAAAAAATGTGAATAAAAAATAATTTTCTCATATAGATCGATAAATTACACTATGTGCTTGTTTGATTTAAACAAAAAAATACGAACATTTTTTTTTGCATGACCTCATTAAATATAAATATAAAATGTAATAGTGCGCTTTTATTTACCAGTTTTATTATAAAAGCACTTTCAGAATATGATTTGGTTCCAACTGACGTCAAACCTCAAACTTGAAAAATATTTCCAATTTTCAATTGTGCAAAAGTGACTCCTGTAGTGCCTTTTCATAACAGTTTTAAAGCCTTCAACGGTACTAATATGTCGTCATTACCGAAATCTGCCCATAAAGAAGATTGACACACCCAGAAATAGGTTATAAACCGTGGCAATTTATTTATTCGGAATATAAAGTGAAATAACTTTTCTATTATTTTGTTTCTCTTGAACATATAATGTAAAATAAATATATCATCACGGCTTATTACCCATTACTGGGTGTGCCAATCTACTTTGTACGCAGATATCGGTAATGATGAAATATTTGCACCGTGCGGGCGCTTACCAGGCATCACCTCACAGGCACTCATTGCTGGCGTGGAGAGTGCACCACAGGGGTCAATTTTGTGCCATTTAAAATTCGAAATATTTGGCGTTGGTCGGGATCGAACCCGGTTCCTCAGATTCGCGACCTAACGTTCATGTACAAATAATGTAAAATATTAAAATTATTCATATTGAAAGCTATGAAACTATTAAATTTTTTCAGTTAAAATTTTTAATATCTATTGAAACTTATATTTCTATATGGTGTTTAATCATATTCAAAAATATATGAATCATTTAAATTTCATATAAAAATATGAATTTCAATAAATCGTTCAATATTAAATACCTGCTAATAATGACAATAAAATTCAATTTCAGCTAAAATTCACTTCAAGTAATATTTTACAGAAAATCAAATTCTATAATTTTTGGATGGTTCAACACGACACAGCGCTGAGCACCGAAGTTTGCTGAATACAGTTGCTGGACCAACCGACTTCGTCCATTCATTGCGTTCGGCAAACTCCGGCATTCAGCGCTGTGCCGAGCTGAACGCGGCCATTGGATGCCTAGTCAAGACACTATGGTGGACGACCCATTTGTTTTTTTTTTTGTCTTTTATTGAACAGACACACGATGAAAAAGTGTCAAAATATAATTTATGTCAAAAAATGACGGCTTAGTAGTTAGGCTCAACATTAAGTTATACTTTTATATAAAACATTCTTTATTCTTTCCTGAAAAAAAGTGACCTTGTATAACCATGTTCCATGAATGAGACTATTGGTGCGATTATGGTCAATAAATTTAAAAATTTAATGCTGTAATTACCAAGGTAACATAATTTAAATCTCAAAGTTATTATGGTCTCAATTTAAAATTAAATTTTACTGTAAGTTCCTCTGTAACTTTACATCGCCAAAATGTTCGCCGTAACACTAAATTTGAGGTTGTATTAAATGTTTACTTCACTCAAAAAATTGTTCTAATACGGAATTCATATCAATAATTCTACAAATGATTGGCGAAGAACATGCTATTCGATAATTTTACCGCGAATCATTTGAAAATAAAAATATATGAGGGTCAATCAAATATAAACCGGCTTTTTAAAAAACTCTTTATTCAGTTAAAAGTTATTTTTCTATATAGTTTCAAGTTTCCCTGAACATCTAAGCACCTGCGACATCGAAATGACAGCTTTTTAATTCTCATATAAAAAAAATGTTGTGACTAGTACAATGTCTCTCAGTCTCTGGACATTTTCTTTTTATGTTACATGGGATTTTGAGATTGAATGACCGCGTCAGTTTACACATTTCCTACGGATTGCAAATTAAAAAGTGCGTCAAAAATTGATAACTAAAATACATATAAAATTATTTGTTATTAGTCATTTTCATGTATTCAATTTTGTTTTATTGTAATCAATAATTTTATTGTCGTAATCAAATTTTTCGTTCCATAAATTGAGCTATAATATATTATTTCTGCCTTAACATTTTGAAGAATACAAAAAATTAAATAAATAAGAATTGTTTACAAATCGCGGGACCTAGTGCGGCTGCTCCGTTCACACCTGCCTCAAGTCGGCCCTGTATATTTAAAAGTAATCATTCATTTAAAGAAATATAAACTGACTTTTTTTCCATTTATCAATTGTTAATTCCTCCCATTTGTTGTCTATGTAACCATCTGGAAGTGTAGGATTTATAATTCCTTCTCTAAAGACAAAATCTTTTTCAGTGAATTAAACATATTCTTCATATTGTTTATTTGATATATTGGTGGTTCGGCGGTTTTTTGGCGCGATACTAATTCTACATGAAAATTAAAGTTAAATGAATAACACAACTATTTATTTTATTTATATGAAAACTTACACACATGTTATTTCATTCGAATCTCCGTCTTATAAAAAAAATTAACCTAACAAAACATTTAAATTTTTGACAGTTCGTAAATAATGAAGTTAGTTGCATAGCTACCTTTCATTATTTAAATAAACTTTTTAAATTTGTTTGACCATAATAACACAAAGATAAATAATTTAAGTTTCAAATTTAAAGAGCTATTTAAATTTAAATTTGGCAATCTTTACAGAAGTGACCATAATCGCACCATTATACCCATCAATTATAAGAAGATGGTGACACAAAAGGTACGTATCTAGTAATAAAGTAGTAATAGTAGTTAGTAGTAGTATAAAGCAATCAGAATGACAATCAGAGTTCTTAGCTGAGCAAACACCGGTTCGGTTCATGTCTAGTGGTGTACGCCATCAGCGTTTATTTTCTTGTTGAGGCATGACCTTGCATTTACAGTGCCAGCGCCAGCCCTTAATGAATATCGCGTGGAACCTAAATTAATACTGCTGGCTGCTTCAGCTTCAGCAACGTAACGTCTTCTGCCTCCGTCTTATAAAATTAGCGAGGTGGGGTGTTTGCCGAGGGAGTGTGTGCGAACTGTAGATCTGCTACATCAGCTGTTGATATGAGAGTAAACACTGACTATGGCTGTTTGTGTTGTTACATTGCGGCGGACGCTTCTATCTACTCGCTCGCTATCTTGCTCTGTCTAGCCCGTCTATCCGCCTCTCCTTTCGCGCTCCTCTTCATTATTGGTTTTAGGGGCGATGTTTTTAGCTTCGAGAGTATGATTTTCCTCCGTTAATGGAGATTTTAAATGTATGAATTGCGGTAAAGTGATTTACAAGTTAAACAATCTTCCTTCATTATCATTTTAGGATTCTTAACAAGAGCAAATATACGCTAGCACTTAGACACTCTTCTTTTTATCCACGATTACAGACAGATGCATTAGGAATATTTTCTTTTTAATTATACAAATTCGCAGACCATCTTAAATAAGAAATTCGCCATTCTTCTTTAGAAATTATATTGATGTAATGTATTTCAATAATTATTATGGGTAGATTCTGTTCACATCTGTAAGTCTTACAGATCTGTAAATCTGTAGAAGCCTGACAACAACGCATCTATTTTTGTTGATTAATATAAAATTATGCATAAGTGTGACAGGTTTCGTTGCGATTTTGTTCATTATTTACATATTTACAGATCTGTAAGATTTACAGATGTGAACAGAATCAACCCATTAGTCCTCTTTCGAGTTATATATGAGGTCTTATGGCCGCGTGCCTGAGTGTCAGGTCGCGAATCTGGAGAACCGGGTTCGATTCCGACCGACGCCAAATATTTCAAATTTTAAATCGTACAAAATTGACCCCTGTGGTGCACTCTCCAGGCCAGCAATGAGTGACCGTGAGGTGACGCCAGGTAAGCGCCGCACGGTGCAAATATGTTATCATTATTCCCGAAATCTGCGTACAAAGCAGATTGGCACACCCAGCAATGGGTAATAAGCCGTGATGATATATTTATTTATTTATTTATTTCGCGTTTTATTTTATTAAATTTTTAAGTACTACTAGTTTCGAGCATTTAGATGCCTATCAGCAAAAAACAAAAGTACTTACAGTTTTTTACCTTGCGTCACCTTTAGGTAAGGAAGGTATTGTCTTTGGTCAAAAAATTTGATGATGAGTTTTTAATGAATAAGCACGTTTTGGGGTCCCTAGAATACGATTTTACTATTTTTACGATGATGTCTGTATGTATGTATGTATGTATGTATGTATGTATGTATGTATGTATGTATGTATGTATGTATGTATGTATGTATGTATGTATGTATGTATGTATGTATGTATGTATGTATGTATGTATGTATGTATGTATGTATGTATGTATGTATGTATGTATGTATGTATGTATGTATGTATGTATGTATGGATGTATGGATGTATGAATGTATGTATGTGTATGTATGTATTTCTCTTCTTTACATCCAAATGAAGAGCTGATTAGATTTTGGTTGTAATTGGTCGACCGGAAATACCCTAATTTGAAGATTTTGTCAGTTTTTTTTTTGAAAAAACGCTGTTGAATATAATTTTTTCATATAAAATGTTATTATAAATATTAAAGAATATTTTATTCTCTGTATGATTTGATTACATTTTATACTTTATATTCAATAGATATAGAGCTAAAAAATTATAAAGAAATTAAATTTCGTAAAACAGCCAGCTTTGCTATAAACACGGAAACATCTATTATATTAAGAAAATTCTGATTGACAGATGTCACTGTCAAGTGCAATTGACATAGTATGTTTGTGTTATAATTTTACTGGAAATAAAGAACCTTTCTGTATGGAATTTGTTCAAAATACATAGAACTGACTTAAGGTAATATACTGGAAATATTGAATCTTGCAAGAAAATTTCTGTGTGGAATTTGTCCAAAGTACATAGAACTGACGGAAGGTAATGTGCTGGCCACATCAGATTTTTTTACTGTGGTGTTAAAATGTTACAGAAAAAAGTAGGCACATATGAGACTTGATTCAAAACCATCCTGTAAATTGGACCAGGGCCTCGATTTTGTAACTTTAAATTTTACTGGATTTCAAATGTTAGGAACTAGAATTGGGTGAAAATAATTAATACAAATATGATTAAAAGTCAACTTTTCAAACTAAACGTAAATAAAGAAATGTTAAACATAAACGATAGAAATGAATTCTACTGCTCTGGACAAGTAGAATTAGAAATCTATTCTGTGAAAGAGTGGAGAAAAATCTCAATTCTGGTCCAATTTGAAATCTTGTAGAATTTATAGTTACAAAATCGAGGCCCTGACCTACGTAAGGCAGAGTAATAACTCCCAGTCACATTAATTCAGAAACTGCACTTTTACGAGTGTGAGTATATTTGAACATACCGAGCCGAAAACAAAGTCTTCAAAAATACAAACACTCGCAAAGCAGTTTCTGGACATGTGATTCACAATACTTTTGCGCCGATTTTTCTATAAATTTATAAAATGAATTTGATTAATTGTCCTAATGCTAAATTCCAAGAATTTGTTAAGTTAGTAACATCAGAAGATTTGAATTTCAAGTCACACGAATTTATAAACAACCTAAAACTCAACAAATATTTTTATCGGTTTTGCATTGCAAATTCAATTAAAATTGATTTGAGGTTTCAATGTACTTATTTTTTAAAGATTTAATCCTACAATTTGTAAACATTTTGCGAATTCTTGTGAACGTTCTCTAAAATTGACAATATGCTAAACAGTGAGGCCTACTTTTACCGATCTAGACCGGTATAGCTGCAGCTCGTTAAATTGGTACTGAATTTGTATGCGCAAACCTAAAATTCGTATTTGAATGGGTCTAATGTAATTATTACATGTTATCATTATAACGACGAAATCACTTCGTCAAATCTAAAATTGGTATGGTATGACTAGCGAATGAAAGTTGTTTAAATTACTTTATAGATGTGGTTTCTTTTGAAACCCTAGAGAAGAATAGAATTGTACGAAATATTCATGTACGAAATTTATGCATGAACCCATTTAAATACTGGACTAGGAAAGCACAGAAATACATTACTATGTCTGGCTAAAAATAGATGGCCGACTAGGGTAACTGAATATTACAGGGGTGCGTTTAAAATATTTAAACATTTTTTGCTTATGTTGATTATAACAAAATATTTTGATCTTGTTTGGCAATTCTATGAAATAGGATTATTTTTAATTTTCTCTAACAGTAATTCCGACTCGAGGGTTGCTTATACACCTGACACGAACGAACTAGCATTTGCGGTATTCAATTTTTTAAATACCTCCCTGAATTCTGTTGCTAAGGTCATTTTAAATGCCTCCTGGTATTGAATACAATTCTAATCTTCTGTAACGGAATACGTAAGGGTCAGTTTCCTTTCAAATCAAATACAGGGAAATGTTTTCAAAAAGAAACCACATCTATTAAATAATCTAAACGTCAACTTTCATTCGCTAGTCATACTATATACAGGGGAAGGGGATTCATTCATAAGCTAAAGTATAAGCATGTCGTCTCAACTTACCGCGTGCCAGCTATACCAATGTGTATCTGGATGATTTACAAATGAATGAAATTTAGGTTTAGACTTATGGTTTATTACATTTAAATACTTTGGCCACATATTATGTAATGACTCCATTCACACTTCAGAATTCAGGGTCTCTAAATCCAAACCATAAAGCTAAACATTGCAAAGTCCAAACTTTAGGTTTATGATTTAGTTTGACGTCATAAACTTCACCAATGAGAACGAGTCTGAAATGATATAGACATATACACCCATCTTTATTTAGTATCCACTTAGTGGATTCAGCTTTTTAAACAAACGCGAGAAGAACATGGAAACTGTCATAACTTAATTACTGAAATATAACCAATAATGCCAAGCAAATGCCAGTTTCACAGCGCACAGGTGCCTTGTCAAGTACTGCTCTACCGATATTTTAATCTTGTTTTTGAAGCATTTACATAGATGTCTGTATATATCAAAACTAAATTTCAGGTAATTTAAACTTACATTTATGAATGACTTACTTAAACCTAAACAAAAACCTTAAACCTAATTTTCATTTGTGAATGCACGTTTAAAGGTACCTATGCAAAACTAATCATACCGGACGGAGACACAAAAATGATTCTGTTTTGTATTATTCGATATCCAGCTCTTTTATGGCCGGTGACACCAACGTAACTTAAATATTAAACTTAACTTAAAATGACAATATTGAATCGAAATTAAATGTCTAATGAATAATAAATTGCTTTTAAAATTTCGATTTGTTAGGTTAGCAGCACAACCAACCCATCCAGTATCCCCATATAGTCCTGCGCGGGTATACTTTTTCAGACCCGCACCCGACCCGTACCCGCAACATTAAGACCCGCACCCGACCCGTACCCGAGTCAGTTAGTTTTAAATTAAACCGCAACCCGACCCGTACCCGCCAATGTTATACCCGCACCCGAACCCTCTACCCGCTAAATAATTAACATCAATCTGAAATGGAAGATGGAAAATTTTAATCAAAAAAAATTAATAAATAAATAAATAAAAAATCAGAAAAACATTTTATTCCTAATCAGCACAAAGTATATAAAACAAAATATTTATTCTTTAGATTATGTAGGTAATAAATTTTTAAATAGCAAAAAAATATATTAACTATTACTAAATATAATGCAATACAACAATGTAAATAGTCTGGGGTCTAGTCACTTTAAATGAGCTAGGCTAGACCGCGTGTTTATGCCTGCGCAGTTGTTCAGTGCGTCAAGGGCAAGGTTCAATTTTCAAACGTCTCAGATAAGGGCCCATTATTGTTTTCGAAAATAATAAAAACAACTATGAAAATATAATGCCAATAGAAAATATGAACAATGATTATAATAAAAAGGAAATAAAAAGTAAACGTGACCCGACCCGATATCCGCGCGAGTCTTACCCGCGCCCGACCCGCAACCCGCAAAAGAGGCCATGGAACTGCACCGCAAACCGACCCGCGAAGCTGGTAACCCGCGGGTTTCTGCGGGTACCCGACCCGATGCAGGTCTCTATCCCCATATATATTCGACCCATTATCACCCACCATAAAACTAAAAGACCAAATTCCCTTCCATACACACATAAAAAATATCCTACTCAAAATAAACTACAATCTCCCAAACATAGATAAAAACAAAATACCAGATATCCCTCCTTGGGTCATTGGAATACCACAAACAAACTTAAAACTAAATGCGTACGACAAAACTGACACCAACCCGGACATATTCAAAAATCTTTTTAATGATATAAAAAACACAGATCAAAATTGCACATTCATTTACACGGACGCGTCAAAAACAACAAAGTGGGATCAGCAGTAATAATAGAAAAGGAGACACATAAATACCGGTTACCTGAACATACAACCATATTTTCAGCAGAAATCTATAGTATACTCCAAAGCCTTCAACTGATAACCCAAAAACAGACACATACCTTTATAATATGCACCGACTCCCTCAGTTCAATCCAAGCAATTACAAACCTATATTCAAAAAATCCCTTAATAAAACATATCCACCAACTCCTCTACAGAATAAGCCAACAGAACAAAGAAGTAAATTTTACCTGGATCCCATCTCACATGGGTATCCATGGGAATGAGAAAGCAGATAAGGCAGCGAAGGAAGCAACCAACTTAGAAGAAATTTACCAGCTAAACCTTGCAGAAGATATCAAAACTTTGATCAAAAATAAGTTGAGAACAGAAAGAAACAAAACATGGGAAAACACAGAAAACAACAAATTAAGAGAAGTCCAAGACAATATAGACATTTGGAAACCGACAACAAAACAAAGAAGAGAACAAATCATAATCACATGACTAAAAATCGGACACACAACATTAACCCACAGCCACCTATTTAGAAGAACCGAGCCCACAAGATGCGACATCTACAACACGATAATTACGGTAAACATATAATAACCGAATGCCAGAAATACAGAACCCTCAGAAGACAACACCAAATACCCGAAAACTTGAAAGAAGCACTAGATAACGACAACGCCTCCAGAGTAATAAAATACATACCTAGAAGAAACTAATTTATTAAATGAAATGTAAATAATTATGTATGTATGTATGTGTATAATATAAACCCGATTTGTCAATGCTAATACTTAAGGGGGAGGAACTTTAATTTCAAATTAAAAAAAAAAAATCGTTTTGCATTTTTTGTTTGAGCCTTGTTAGTGCAACTGGTCATTAATGGCTGAGGAGGATGAATTAATACGAAAAATATTAAACTCCTATTAATAATTATACTTAGTACCAACATGACAGGTTCTTCCTCATAAACTATTCCGCTTGGAGTAAAGCAGAACGGGGGCGAGACATATTTTTATAAAATTAGTCGTTATATTACAAAAACGCCCCTGAATCAAATATTTTGTACAGAATAAAATTTACAATTATTTGATTTCGATTACTGTAATAATTATAAATATGAAAAGGTTTTAATTTTAAACAATAATCCATTGTAGTACACATGTCCGCTTCAAATGTTATCTGTTTTGTTAAATTTAAATCAAATAAATTAAAATCATGACGGACAGCAATACGTTAATCCGCAATAAATCACTGAATAAAATCAATTAAACATTTAGTTTAATTGTTAATTGTGTAACAAACAAGAATGTAATGATTTTATCACCAATGATTCGCTACATATCAAATGACACTTAATATTCCTTCAAAATTACCTGTTTAGTTAAATTCGGCAAAATTCACAAACATTTATCGGTAAACAACAAATGTTAGCAGTAAACAAAAATTAGATTTACCTACACGAAAAATGAAAACACTACTTGCAATGTAATTGATATTCCAACATGTTAACCTATTTGCTTTCACTGTTCTACAAATACCTACGTAAAAAGTTGTTCATAAACAATAGCATACCTATTTTCAAAGTGTTAATAGGTGGCCGCAAATTACAGTGCGTTCAAATAATGCAGAGGAATTTCCGAGAGTTTTACTACAATGATTAAGAATAACATATATTTTTTAGAATTTTATTTTAAATATATTCAGAATATGGTTCCCTTCAACAATAATACATTTCATAATTCTTTCCTTTCACTTTTGAAAGGTCCCAATCAATCTTCTTCTGGAATACTTTCAAAATAATCAAGAATTATATTATAAATCTCTTCTTTAGACAAAAACCTTCTACCCCGCAAGTACAAAATAAGTCAATGTAGTGCACTGCTAAATCAGGTTTGTATGGCGGGTGTTCCATTACTTTTTTCCCGCCGTAAACTGAAGTAAATGCTCGAGTTTGTGCAACCGTAAAAAATATGTAATTACAAATTTTATTAATTTTAAACAGTTTCAATGTAAATAGCAAGTTAGCTTTCAAGGTGGCTATGGGATTAACATTTGATAAACAAAACAATGCAATTCTCAAGTGTCAAAGTGGTTGTTTACCGGCCTAAATGAATTTCGCGGCCGTTACCATAACAACGGTCGCGAAATTGAATTTCGCGGCCTGTATTGCGGCTGCGAAATGCTTATTTCGCGTCCGGTTGCACAAAAAAGTAATTAAGTAACTGACTTAACTTTTTCTATTTTGGTTCTTTAATATGTACTTTATGAAACCCATTGAGTTTCAAAAAGTACATATTAAACAACCGAAATTGAAATTCCTCGACATAAAATAAAGCACATTTTTTGAAAAAAATACCAAAATAGAAAAAATAGTATAAAATACACGTTTTATAAGACATTTCAACGCACTTGTACCCTTAGAAAACTCGCGGCAAGCCGCTCGTTTCTAAGAATGACGCGTTACCATAACAACGGTCGCGAAATTGAATTTCGCGGCCTGTATTGCGGCTGCGAAATGCTTATTTCGCGTCCGGTTGCACAAAAAAGTAATTAAGTAACTGACTTAACTTTTTCTATTTTGATTCTTTAATATGTACTTTATGAAACCCATTGAGTTTCAAAAAGTACATATTAAACAACCGAAATTGAAATTCCTCGACATAAAATAACGCACATTTTTTGAAAAAAATACCAAAATAGAAAAAATAGTATAAAATACACGTTTCATAAGACATTTCAACGCACTTGTACCCTTGAAAACTCGCGGCAAGCCGCTCGTTTCTAAGAATGACGCGTGCGCTGAAATCATGTCTTTTGAAAATTGTATCTTAATGTACTATTTTGCAACCTGATTTTAAATGACAGATAAATATCTGTTTAAAATGATTCAAATTTTGTTTTCAATGGCCTATCTGATTTTATTAATCTCAATAATTCTGAACTCTCACAGTACTTGCAAAGAAACTTATTTTTATGTACGTTATTACAAGAAGTACAATATATACAGGCTGTCCCAGGACGAGCTTACGGTTAAACCGGAAATGCAACTGCTTTGAAAATATTTTAGTTGAACCGGACATGTCGGAAAACCCCTAGATACCAAATTTCGTAAAATAATATTGAATATTTTTTAAAATAACGGTAGCGTAAGCTCGTCCTGGGACACCCTGTATAAATTGTTAAAAACTAAAGAACAACAAGATTAATACCCGGTTAATCAACGCATTGTTCGATTAACGGTTCATCAAAACGAACAAATTCGAATCAGTTTTCTTGTTCTCATAACATTTAAATTATTGCTGTCAAAAAATCGAGTTGCATTTGTTCGTTTTCATGAACCACTAACCGAACAATGCGTTGATTAACGTTTCTGCAACCGGGCATAAATCTATTTGACATACTTGTATATGACAGGATTATCTGACGGTTAGGGTACCTTTATAACCAGGGTATAGCCATGACGTGGCTCACTTTTCGTCCGCCATTACCGGGACATCTGTTATATGTGTTGTTCTTGCGCAAATTATTATGTATTTTCGTGGCTATTTGTTTTATTTTAATGAAAAACACATTTAATTATCATTTTAATATGTATTTAAAGTGTAAGTAATATATTTTATTTTATTTACTTGTGTTGTTTGTTAAGATACCCACCACGATTACTGACATATTGAATACAACTATAAATTACCAATATTAAGCACAATCATTTTAATTTTAAAAGGTAAGTTTAGAATATACAATTATTATGTAAATAAGAACTACAGGTATTAAATTAGATGTGATAATAACAACCCATGTCATATATTCTACATAACCTCTAAATGTATGTCTTAATAATAATTGTGTATCTCTTAAATTAATTAATTTTTATTACCTTTATAAATTCACAGTGTGATAATTTAATATAATATTATATTATTATATTTAATATCACATTTATTACAAATAAATAGGGAAATGAATTACCGACAATGGCGCTGATCTTGGATCATGGCCATACCCTGGTTATAAAGGTACCCTAATGACGGTTAGATTGGTGCGCCGCGTAGCGGATTTTGATGTAAAGTAGTCACTTTTTCTTAACAACCTAGCGAAGGTGAATAAACCAATGTTTTTAACTGGACCCGGCCAAAAAAATCCAAAAATTGTGCACTCCCAAAATTTGTGCGTTCCAGGCTTTAGCCCAGTCAACTTCTTCGATAATTAAGCACTGATTTTCCATACTTTTGTCCAAAAATGTTACACAAAGACGTGCTGACAAAAAAATAAAATAAAGAATGGACTAGACTTAGTAATCGAGAGACTCGTACTCGTACGTTGAGATTTTTTGTTAGTTTTATAATAAATCTGCGCCATTAATTTTTGATTCTCACTAACAACCTTTCCTCAAACTGAATCTGTAAAATCTAGTTGGCATGTGCACCTCGTATGTGATAACGTCATAGTTTTATTTTTAATGTAATAAAGAGCGAATATAATTAAAAATGTAATTCGACAAGCTGTATAACGAGCTACGCGACAACATTCTAATAAGAAAAATTGCACGTTCATTTAATTTGAACAGAGCGGCCTTTGGAAACAGTCATCTGCCGTCATATGCACGCAGAGTCGTCCGCTCCTCTGCACAGAATAATTTAATTTCGGAGTCCGCCTCGCCGCGCCGAATATCGTCACATCCAATTAAAATTCCTGCGAGGGATAGAACTAGACGTTCATATCAGCTCGAAATATTAACAACAATAGCGACAGTTATTAACGAAAATGGCTCCATGATGGCATTGTTTATATCGTGCCCTTCATTCTAACTAACTGTTGATCAAAATAACAATGGGATATGTAGTAACGTATGTAATAAAAGTTTTGAGAAAATTTTATTACTAAATAAGGTCTAATCTAGTTGTCACTGGACATAATAAATACATAATAGTGGGAAAGATAGCCAAAACGTGAAATTGTCAACGTTTTTGGGGATTAAAATATTTTTAATCAATAATCTTTCACACTAGGAAAATGAAATGCCATATTGTCACATTATTAAGTTTTTGCGAGTTTTTCACGTCACAAATTTCACAAACCATTTACTAAATTTTAAGTAAGTATTACCATTCCGTTTTGTATTTAGTTCATTGAATGGTACATCCATACATATTCAGCCGTATTCATAGCAACTATACCTTATTCCATTTAAGCCATTCAGTATTGCGGAGCATAGGGAATAGTTTTGACCTTTCTGATTGTCTGAAATTAGAGACAAGAGACAAGTTTACCCAATGTAATTTCGGCTACTTCAAATTTGCGCTGTTGCCAGTGCCATCTACTGAATGGCTTAAATGGAACAGAGCATACGTTATTCCACCCTTATTCCCGGTATCACTACTCCACAGGGATTAAATTTAAAACTGGTTTAATATTTCGGTAATCATAGCAACATTACATATTTAAACTTATTAGTTTAACTATTCCAGACAAAACATTTGGCAATATTGTTAACTTCTATCACCTTACTGTTTTGGTTTGTATAGTATTTTTTCTTTAGGAATAAGAGCAGTTGAATCAAATGAATGAGATCCGAAAATTGGACGGAAGAGGAAAATAATTCGTTATTTGAATTAATTAAAATACACGAAAGGCACACAAAAGATAAAAATTCTAGTAAAAATCAAGCTTATTCTGGCATTTTTTCGTGATTTATATATTTTTCCGCGTTTATTTATATTATTGACTTTATCTACGAATTCAACCATGTCAGAGCCTGAAAATTATCTAAAACTAGATTGAATCCATTAAAATCAATTTTCCTTACACATATTGAATAATAATTTTCCACAATAAATCTTAAACTGAAATTAGGTTAAGTCTGTATGCTTGACAGGTTTTAAAACAACTAGTTCAACGATTTATACCCAGAATCTCTAGGTTTAAATTTATTACCTATTATTATAAGCTAAACCTAAACACTAAAGTGTTATGAATACGATTCTTTGCTAAATCTGGTATAAAAAAACAAGTTTAAAGTTATACCGGGGATAACTGCTATGAATATGGCTGTTTAAGAATTTTGTCTCTACATGACCATGAGTAGTCTTGTAAAGTCTTTAAGTGACTAATCCTATAATGATATCTTTCCCTGCAATTGAACACTTACGTAACAGGTATCAGAAATAATATACTTTCAACCAAATTTGAACCTAGCACAATATAGCATAATTTTACACTTACAACAGTAGTAACCATTTACAACCTAAATTCGTTGTTGGCACACTTCGACTGCAAAGTGCAGTTCGACTCGAAGTTTGCAAACTGTAAAGTTTCACTGCAAGGCGAGGATGCATTTGACATTTCTGTATTGTTTATTGTTCCGAATATTCTGACCATCAGGTTTAATATGAAATATCTACAAATATTATCAAGTTTATATTTAATAAAATAATAAATAAACCAGTTCTCGTTCAAATTTTTGTATATATGAAACGTCAGTGAGAAAATTTAAGTGATTCACATAATAAGTTCGTAGCGTCATTAATTCTGGAAATACAAATATGTACCTATAAGTATAATACGTACCAATGGGGTCCGGTACTAAAAAAAAAATGTAAAATATAAGACTTTTCATTCGCAATTTTAATAAAAACTATTAGCACTATAACGTTATGACATGACGTCACAACTTCAATTTTGTTACTGTCTACCAAGCGAAAAGAATATAATTTTATGTTATTCAATATTTGTGAAAATAAAATCCATATATTTATATGACTTATCATTTGTATTAAAGTAAAACATATTTTTTTAGTGTCTGTTCGCAAATGTGGGGAACCTGGTTCGATCCCAACCGACGCCAAATATTTCCAATTTTAAATGGCAGAAAATTGACCCCTGTGGTGAACTCTCCACGCCAGCATTGATTGCCCGTGAGGTGACGCCTGGTAAACGCCCGCACGGTACAAATATGTCATCGTCAATACAGAATTCTGTGTACACTGCAGACTGGCACACCCAGCAATGGGTAATATGCCGTGATGATATATTTATTTAAACATATTTTTCAACATCTTTATAACAACAGATTTTTCCTTTGACAACTATAGTTTTCTGAAAGTGACAGCTGTCACTAGTTAATCCACAATGACATCAATTTTTGGCAGAATTAATGACATTGACAGATATAATCAACTTTAGTCAGTGGGCGAAGTAAAATTGAAAAATTAGTACCAGGCCCCATTTTCAAATATCACAAAACTGACCAAAGTGGTGCTTTTTCCACGATAGCTTTAAGAGATCAGTAAACGCTCTCATTCGACATTATCGAAATCTATTATTCAAGCTAAATAGGACTCCCAGAAATGATATTATTTCAATACCATGGCTAACACTGTAAAGAATTTTTTAATTCAATTTGCTCAGTTATGGAAAGTGTAAAATAAAACATAAAAACTGAATTAGATGCGGAACTTAATTACCTACAACAATTACTGGAAACAGTATTATCTAAAATTAGTAGGCCACTTTTGCACAAGGACAAACTTTTCCCATGTTAAACGTCTATGGCTCGTTTTTCGTGTTACAGTTGATATTTATGAAGTAAAATCATTACATTGTTTAGTTGTACAACGCTATACGGAGCAACAACATGTGTTATAATAAAAATGTATTACAGAAAGGGTAGATGTTTTCAGAGTTTCAGCAACATTTTCACTACTGCAGTAACCGTACGATGGTAAACATGCTGTCTTGCATATTGTACTGCACCAGTTTCATTAAATTCCTTTATTAACTTAGCAATAGCTGTTTTGGATGGAGTATTCTTACTTCCGAATTCCCCACAGTATTTTCTGTTTTGGCTACACTTTCCCTGTACATTTTTATTACATACTCCCGTTGTTGCACCGTATAGCGTTCCATAACTAAACATTGTAATGCTTTTAATTTAAATATATCAATTATCCCACGACAAATATATACGAGAACGAAAAAATGGCAAAGCAAACCCGATTTTCAACTTATATAAATTAAAATAAAAAAATCTAGGGTGGCCAACACAATACCTCCCGCCATTTACAGCCCGAGTCACAACAAAGAATAAGTTTTATGGATTAGCGAATTTTACTCTAATTTTGACAGTTTATTTCTTAAAATATAGTCTAATCTAATCTAAGTAACTACCTTTTTTTAAACCCCTCAGCAGGATTAAATCCCATTTACAGAGTGTGAATACACACATCCATCCCTTAGTGGGATTCAAACCCAGAGCCCCGAGGGCACTCATGACATGAGGCGTTGCTCAACCATTGAGCCACCGGAACTATAATAAAATGAAGATTAAATTTTAAATACCGGGAAAGAATAGAATTCACTAATCCAAAAATGAGGATTAGCTTAAATATTTTTGCGAATCGTTAAGTTTTATTAATCTAAATACATACCTACATATTTACTTATGCTGGAAACTGTATTGAATTCCTTTTCTATTGTTCTATTTACTTTCTCCTTTTTAGAACGTTACTAATATTATTTTGAAATGATTAGTTCTTTGATAGTGACATTTATCTGTCAGTTACATAAATTTGAATAACTGCGTTTTGCTTGTTTAAAGCGTAGGCTCTGGGATTTAAATTATAGATAATTTTATAAATTTATCCGTAAAATATATAGAGAAAGTATTAATGCAAATCTATAGAAAATTTAATAATCTTTAATTTTTATAATAACATTAATCTCGAAAAAAATAATATTTAAAGGTATTTTTTGAAGAAAAACTATTTTGAGCTTCTAGTAAAGTGCCATTTCCGGTTATCCGATTTACACCAAAATCTAATGGACTCTTTCCATTACAGAAAAAGTTCGAAATACAAGGTTTCAAAATTTTCTGAATGATAGTATTTGAGTTAGAGTGGAGGATCCACACACACATACACATAGACATCATCGTGAAAATGTTAAAATTGGATTCTAGGGACCTTAAAACGTGGTTATTTACCAAAATCTCGATATGCGATTTTTAGCTCGGTCCCTATACCTCTTTTACCAAGGGTACCGGGAGGTAAAAAAGGTGGGTTGTAATGTGGTTACTTTATTTCATTTCGTAATTGGTTGTCAAATCAACAACCGATTCAATGTAAAATGTACGACCACTTTACGTTGTTATAGTATCTTTTTTCCTATCACTAATTCGTCTTTTTTGTGTGTATGGGCGATAATGCACCCCGTTGCCGTTGCCGGAATCCCTTCTTTATAAAGATTGATTCCCTGTTGTACCTCCCAAATTTCGTGAGCAGCCATGTCATCGACAGGGGCTCCGTCTTCCACTCCACGTGTAGACGCCACGTAGAATCGATCGGCCGAGTAACGGGGTCGCCCTCGTCTTGCCTTCGTCTTCGTCTTTGCTTTCGCCCCACAGCCTACTGCGTCTTCCAGCCCCAGATTGATAACAGTCAAACGCACCAGAAGATACAACAGCTCTGGATCGGATTTCCACCACTGGTAATTGGAAAGCTAAGGAAAGCTGAAGGAAGCTAAAGGGATGCTGTGGAAACGAAAAATACGGAATGTTTTCTCTATTCAAAAACACAAATTGACAATATGTTATCGAAAGAAAATACATAAAAGCGTAAAGCTTGCATCTGAGTCATTTATACGACGAAAGCTCTCATGGCTCTATTAGACAGTATACCAAAAAATTAATTAATTTCAAAAAGCGAAATGAAGTGGTACATATGACGTAGTTTCTTGTTATATGAGTCCCTCATATACAGATAATTTATTTTTTCTATTTCGGTGTTCTTATGTTTCTATAAAAGCACTGTTTTTCACTGAAAACACGACGTTTAGAAAATCTATAAACGTACTGTTTTTGGCGCCTTTTGTATTCTAGGGGTGGTAGTCATGCTTTCATAACTGACAGATAACCTCAAAATGGTAAATTGTTTGTGTTAAAATATTATTTCTAATTGAGGATTTTTATCCTTTCTCTAGGTGATAGGACTAGAAAGAAAAGAAATTTATAGCTATAGCTGTGTTTGTTAAGAAAGAATAAGAATCTGTGAAGTTAAAATTTCAAATTTCAACTAAAAAATTATGAAACAAGAAACAATGCGCTCAGGTTTACTTTGTCAAAATAATTAAAACGGTAAGTTTTATTTATTACAATTTACATTTATGGTAATGCAATTTTGAATTGAATGTATTGTTATTCCATGCAGATTATGAAATGTATGCACGTTACTTGAAAATGTTGACACTGTTTATTCAATTTGTGGCGGCTACTAGCAAACAAATATGAAAAGTTGACGTTTTAATCCAAGATTTCCAGTTCCACGTTGTGGCGAACTATCGAATATATGCCATGTATGTTTTGTATTAAAAAGTGTAAGAACAGCTGTTGCCGTTATCTGTGCAACTGAGCAGTGAGTGTTGTAAAAATAGTGGAAAGTAAAAGTCTAGAGCAATAAATTGTTCATTAAAGTATTTCATTATTTAAAGAGTTTTATTTATATGTTTTCTCAATAAAAAGGTTTGATGGTCCACATAACGTCCTTCAATCCCATATTCAAGTTTTATTTATGATAATAACCAACACGAAACACCGATATGTCAAATCAGGATGGTTCATTAATAACCTTGGAGTTCATTGTATGTATTGGTTTTCCTCTTTCATAATTGTATAATGCTTGATACAATGTTTTAATGTAAACAATCAGACAAAATCACAAGATACACAAACTGTCAAAATGTGAAATTTCAAATTTTCCTTTTTTTGAAAATCTATTTGTAAAATTACCTCAATAGAAAAAATAGTATAAAAAACATGTATCAAGGCCTGTTGACGCACTCGTCCTTTGTAAAACTCGCCTGGCGGCTCGTTTTCCAAACTTGGACTCGTACGTTAACAGATTGCCTTATGATACTTGTGTTTTAATGTACTATTAACATGCAACATATGATCAATCACTTCCATGGTTATACACTACTGTCAAAATATGACAACAATGTAATATTTGTCCATTTTAAAATGCAACATACAAAATTTGTAGTTTTGTATTATTAATACTAATTTCCAATAAATTAGCCTACATACGATTAACAAAAATTCAAAACTTTAATGTAGCACATCTTAACAAACTTTGGCTTACAAACATACATAATTTTAATGTAATAAATTTTCAAAAATAAGCCCTTTCACACTGAGGCAATATCCTAGTCGGCAGTAGAAAGAATTGTCACCATTTGTGATGTGTTCTGGAGGTATCTCCTGTGCTGCAATACTATTTATTTTAAAATGGACAAATATTAAATTGCTGTCATTTTTGACAGTAGTGAGTAACCATGGAAGTGATTAACCATATGTTGCATTTTAAAATAATTCGTCGTACAATCTAATGTCGAAGTTTTACATAAAATACATGTCATTAGCATTTAATATACCAACATACGACAAAATCTATGTCGAATATATGTCATAGTCATTATTCCTTATTATACCTTGTTCCATTTAAGCCATTCAGTATTGCGGAGCATAGGGAATAGTTTTGACCTTTGTGATTAGCTGAAATTAGAGACAATAGACAAGTTTACCCAATGTAATTTCGGCTACTTCAGATTTGCGCTGTTGCCAGTGCCATCTACTGAATGGCTTAAATGGAACAGAGCATACGTTTGCCAACATGGAAACCAAATATAATTTTAACTATGTATAAATTCAATTTGATATTTGCTCTTAAGACAAAATACATGACGAGGGGCTCACATACCTACAGCGTGATTGATAAAACAGGGACAAATTTATTTATTAATAATTTTAGATCTATAGTTTATTTATAGTTGGCGGCGAACATAAATACCGCTTTTTGGTGACAAAGGGTTTTGAATATTCTGTTTTCATTTTTGCCGGAAGCCATATTATCTTAAATTTTTGAATGAAGTACCTAATGTATTGTAAACAGTCTACAACAGACCGGCAGTCTAAGATTGGAACGCGTAGAGAAATAAATAATTAGTAGGTAACATCGTGGAAATAAATAGTAGGGTTAATTGGTTAAATAAATAGTTTTTAATAATTGTTCAATATTAGTAATCGTCATTATTAAATCCCTTTTTAATATTTAGTTATAGTTTAATAAACCTTTATTTTAATTAATAATAATTGTCTAAATAAAAACGTTACAGTATATATTTTTATATTTACTTAATTATTTTTTCTAAATTATAAAGCTTTAGTGACGTATTTGTTGATGTTAACGTTTATTTGTTGTTATTTGCTTTTGGTTTTATTTATTTAGAACTGCCAAAGTACTAGGAAAAAATATATTAAATGTAATAATAATCAAAAACAAATGATAGTTACATTAGACATTAGGCATGGATATTAGGTAAACGTTAAATTATTGCTTCAAACAAAGAAGGTGTAAATGTCATGGCAAACGAACAAATAAAAAATAGTAGTGTTAATTGTTAAATAAATAAATAGTGCTAGTGTTATCTAGTTAATTAAAGTTTAAGTCTTAATTAGATTTTTTTAATAATTGTTTAATATTAGTAATAGTCAGTCAGTAATCATTATAGTTTAATAAACACTTATTTTAATTAATAATAATTGTCTAATATTTACACTTTACCCAAATAAATAAAAACGTTACAATATTATAGTTTCGAATATCTAATCGAAGTGGTCCTCAAATGGGTGAAGTTGAAGATGTTCCATCTCAAAATTGTGTGACTAAAGATGTTTAGATTATTGTAACATTATTATCTTATTAAAATCACACTTGATTCGTATTTACCCTCAAAATGTTGCTGCATGAATCGCTTTCAGCAGTAACCGCCCATCAATGTAATCTTAAACCAAATACAGTATAGCCCAACGCAGAAAACTCATGTCTGCACAACTCGCGCCGAGTTCTCTGTATTAGATTTTGTTAAAGTATATTTAGAGAAATATCTAACCTAATTAAGTCCAAAACTCATTATTTTATAATTCGGTTAGTTATTTTAAAAACGACTACGAGTTGTACAAAAAGACGGATTTTACAATCTGGCTACGACATCTATAACTATTAAATCATTGCGGAACCACAATGCAGAAGTTAAAAATAAAATTATTTTTATACATTTCTATATCTCGGTGAAAAATAATAAAACTTATCTATTCTAGTTCACAATAAGTGTTCACCGTAACCTCACAATTGACACGTCCGCGTGTTTATCTATTAATCCGGAACCGATAATAAAAGAGCCCTCGTACTTTCTTGGAAAAATCGCCTCAACAATAAAAATACAAGCGCTAAAGGTGTCGTTCTTTCCATCTAAAGTCACGATCTTAAAAAAGAAAAACAAACATATATTGACCTGCATTTTGAAACGTATCACCTGCGGAGATCAGTTCCATATATTTCTAGCGGCTCACGTACAGAATCCGATTGCATGGAGGAAGAAGAGACGGAGAGGTCACGTTTTATGCTCCGGCTACAGCTGTGTCAAGGATATTATTCACGTTTATGATCTCCTGCCTCAGTCATTACCAAGGATTCCAAACGAATCAAATTCGTCCGTGCCCGACAAATCACGACAAAGAAATTAAACTTGTTCTTGAAACTGATTAAGGTTAACTATTTATCGTAAAAGGGATGCTGCTTGGTACTTGTATTATAAAAATTTTGAGCGCTCATGAGATAAAATCTGTTGAACATTCTTTTTCATTTATTATTATTATTATTATTATTATTATTATTATTATTATTATTATTATTAATTGAAGCTGTAAGATTCCACATATTATATTACTCTCAAAGCCGCGTCAAATGACTTAAAATAATAATAAAAATATTCCTACATAGTAAATGTCTATAACCTAGCTAAATTTATACCGGCTTAAGGGTGCATGTGTTCCTTAGGTAATTTTAAATCGAAAATACCATACACTTATATTCGAATCTTAAATTAGATGAGTTATGAGCGATATTAAATTGATGAAAATCTACATTAATCCATTTTTTAAAATGTAGGATAATCAAGGAAAGGACTTTCTAGTTTCTTTACTGTTAACGATGTAGCTTCGAGAAAATAAACAGATTATACAGGGTGTAATCATACTTGGGAGAAAAAATTAAAAGGCATATAGTACTGACCAAAATGAGAACAAAAGGCCTACGACTTCGATTAATAGTATATTCCGTAACTTAACCCCGGTGACCAAGGTTCTGGTTATGCGTTCCATAATGTAACCAAAACATAATTTCAGGATCGCGGTTCAATTTCAGAATGTGGTTCCTGAAAGTTTTGGTTACTTTTTCGTGACCACGACGACCACAAATTTTTTGTGGTTGTTGTGGTCATATTCTTATTTATTATAATATAATAAATAATATTGTATAAACATATAATTACTATATACTATATAATGATATGTATAATATTTACGTTAGTATAAGGATAGACAAAAGTTATGTTGTCACTTATTTCTAATGACGCGGTTGTTCCCTGCTTTACCGACACAAATTAAGCAAAATGTTCCGAATCACAACCACTTTTCAGTGACCATAACCTGATCACTTGAACCATAACCACGGTCGTGGTTAAGTTACGGAATATACTATTTATAAGACTTTTTGTTTACCTTTCAGAGGCCAACTTAGATGTGCTTTAATTTAAAAAAAAAATCAAACAATTGTACTAAGTTAAATGTTGTGACAATCTTGGCCAATATTTGATTTTCAAATAACTTCGTTACTATTAGAAATTGAGAAAAATGTTTCTTATAAAATTATTTTGTTTTTTTATAGTCTATTTACTGACAGACAAAATTTTGTTCGATCACTATCTTTGTCAATTTTCTTCGATTCTAATAGTAAATGGCCACTTCTCGGACCCATGTTGATTAAGCCTTTTTTACTCATTTTGGTCGGTACTACATGCCCTTTCATTTATTTCCCGAAATATGATTACACCCTATATAATAAAAGTGTTTATTTTTTACTATTTTCATTCGTCCTAGTTGAGATGTAAAAAAAAGATTTCGCCAACTTTGTTTCGGTTAACATACTTTCAAATTACTAAAACGATGTAAAGAAGTGTATAGCTCTTGTTTTTTGTATTTTTTTTCACAAAACAAAATTGAATCGTTTAGTTTATTCGGACATAATTTTTTTACTTCCTTGTACGAAGTAAAGGAAGTATTGTAATCGCGAAAAATTTCGGTTTTCAGATTTCAACGGAAATATTCATTGTGAATCCATTTTGACTAATTTCGTCGTGACGTCTGTACGTACGTACGTATCTCCAATAACTCAAAAACGGTAAGCCGTAGAAAGTTGAAATTTTGTATTTAGGACTGCTATAACATCTAGTTGTGCACCTCCCTTTTTGGTCATTACATAATTTCCAGAAATGGTACTTTATTTGAAGCCTATAATAGATTTTAATGAAAAACTATTTTAAAATATAATCCAAAACTTTTCAAATTTGGTATATAAGACTCTTATGTCAATTGGAATAACATAGTAGATTTTGGTTAAAACAGGCTAACCGCAAGTGATATATTACCTGAAGTTGTTAACAGTTTTTCTTGAATAAAATGGTTTCATTTTGACTTTAGAAATAAATGCTTCAAATAAGAGTTTTAGAGAATTAAATTCTGCGTCTAGCACATCAAGTATTATTAAATTAGCCCTTTGTATAAGCGAGATAAGTAAATTTAAAACATATACTTTTTGGTTTTTGTAATGAAGCTTGCTATGGATTTAGACAAAAAATAACAAAAAATAAAAAAATAGATATTAATGTCAAATTACATCAAACACGTGCAATATTATAATTGGGTCTGTACTTCGCTTCATATTGGTCTTACGTACAAGGAAGTCGTGTGGTGTCCACATCAGATTTTTTTATATTCAACTGACACAGATTTTTGTCATTACTTTTTCCACATGTACCCGTACAGATATTTTTGACAAATTTCAATTTAATTTGGGACAATATTAATTATTTTCTTTAATAATTGGAGGTTTATGAACAAAGGTAGAACAACTCCACCGTATCTTATTTTGAGAAATCTGATCTATCAATTTAAAAACACCTATAGAGCTAAACTTTTTAGAAACGGTTAGAAACCAATTTTGATTTGCTTCGATTAATCAGTTTTGATTAAAAGTTACGAAATAATATTTTTGTTTACACAAATTTAAAGAGTTTGTAATTACTATTTCCACACACCTCAGGTAATTTATATCCAAGTTAAGGCTGCTGGACCAGTTGGAACAGATCACGTAGGATAGTACGGAAGACCGAAGAAATCATTTGCACAGTTTTAGTTTAAGTCCCGAATGAAGACTGAACTTTTTATCTAATTTGAAATTGTCTTTTTCTATCTATTTAGGGCTTGAATACAGCTATCGCCGTTTACCTTTCCAACCGGGCTCACCGAGCCGCAGTGTTTTACTACTGCCATACTGCCGGTTGGATTTCAGCCATTGCTACATTTATTTAAGATGTATAATTGGCCAACCTATAGCATCCGAGTGTGATAAATACAAGTAGCTGTATTCATTTTTTACGACAAATCACACATTGTCGGTCGACGGGGATCGAACGCACGTACCATGGTTTGGGTGACGTCACTGCGAGTTCCGAGATGTGCGCTAACTCGCTCAGCCACCAAGCGGGAATTGTCTTTTTTACTCTTGAAATTATTACCTATAATTACTTTCATTTTTTCCGTTTTTTAAGTTCTCTCTCCTTTAAACTGTTGGGAAATAAATTTATTATTATTATTATTTAAAATTGAAGAAAAAATGATCAAGGAACTGATGAAATTTCGTCATCCCGCTCCCTAGGAGTTTCGGGTTTCATTATTTAATAGAATAGAGTATAAAAGGCGGATTAGAATATCAATTAAAAGACAATTGGTCGTAGAAAGCGTTGAACAAAACAAGGATATAGTACGCTAGATATGGCTTGAAGTTTCTTAAAGGGGTAAACAGTGTAAGTTACATATTTCACGAGGTCCTATCGGGGAAGCTATTATCCTACAGGACCAGTGCATTGTTCCTTCAGCGTCCCACGGGAGGAGAGAGGTTAAAGACAATGGAATCCAGACCGTAAGTCACCTCTGTTTGTTCCGCTTCAATTTATAACGCAGTGATTAAGTCAGCGGCGATACAATGTCTCTAGCTCTGGCCTCCATTTGTCAATTAGCCCAGCCGCCATATTTAATTGCATCTGATTTAGTGATTTACGCCTCTGTACCGATGCATCAGGCGCTATTATCTGCGTGGACAAGCGACAACGCTGTTACAGCCAAGGAGACATACACGTAGATATTTAATCACTCGATCACTCACTAGAATAGAATATTCATTGCTCATTTGTAACCGTAATTGTTCAAGGAATTCATATTTACATCGAAACTTTTCACACTTTTTGAAGCAATGAACAACGCTGTTAATTAAAAGTGTTGCAAAGGTGTTAATATTACAACAAAAATCCTTTTGTAAAAAATAATAACTCTCAAACTACAAACTTTATTAAAGTTGTTCAAAAGGCAATAAATATTCTAATATATCACAAATTTTTATGGCGCAGCTACGGCTTATTTACAGCATTGAAATTGTACATCGAAATTATAAATATATTTTTAAAAAAATAATTATAAATTATAGAATAATTATTTGAGATCCAACCTAAATGTTTACATCGTAGAAATAGGCTTTAGGATCCAGGACAAATTTATTTAAACGAAGAAAGAATTGTGAAAAATTCATGGACCTCGCTGGGAGTTCACATTAATATAATATTTATTGCGCAATGTTAGTGTTGAGTATTTATCTCTCAAATTGTGAGAGTGTACTCGTTACGATTTGTAAAAAGGCTTGTGAAAGATTCGTAGATTTCGACGGGAACTCGTGGCTCAATTGGTAGAGCGCCCGGCTAGAGATTGGTAGGTTCTGGGTTCGAATCCCAGCGAGGTCCATGAATTTTTCACAATTCTTTCTTCGTTTAAATAAATTTGTCCTGGATCCTAAAGCCCATTTCTACGATGTAAATATATACAAATTATACTTAAAAATGACTAAATCTTAACAAAAACCTTACTGAGTTTACATGCAGTTTTGAAACCGTTTTTAAAACGTTTTTAGTTTTGAAAACGCCATGTATACAGTGTCAAAACGGTTTTGAATTATCTCAAACCAAAACTAAAATTCATGGGTTGGACGAAGTATAAAAAATAATTGGAATAATAGCAAAACGAAGTATTTGGAGTAAAGAGGATCTGTCACTTACATCAGCTAAATGCGCATGCGCCGAAACTGTTTTCAAATCAATTTTTAAACTTGTTTTGAAAACTGCATGTAAACAGCTTTGCATAATTTTGACTGAAAACTGAAACCATTTTCAAAACTGCATGTAAACGTAGTACATGTAAAGAGGACTTTCACGTAACACGTTAAGAGGCATATTTACCCCTGTACTAAAATATGAAGCAAAAATTAAAATAAATTGTTCTTGTACCAAAACTATTAACATTTTAAAAAATTCAACAGAGACAGAGTTAGAAACGAGGAAATAAGAAATCACATGTCGGCTGAAGAAACAGCAATAGATAGAATTGGAAATAGGAGCTTAAAATGATTTGGACATCTTTTGAGGATGGAAGAGACGAGATGACCAAAATTTTTCAACTGACAACCACCAGCAACGATCCGGATAGGACGACCTAGGAGATCATGGAACGAGGGAATTCGAAGAGCCATGAGAGATCGAGATTTAGAAGAGGATATTTTCTTCACAGGGCTTTACCATATTCATATTGTACCATGAACAGACATCGGTGTCTGCACTGGCCTTGTGATAAAAATTTTCTGCACTAAGCCAAAGCAGACACGTTTTGCAGACACAGCGTGAGCTATCACAGGGCCAAAACAGACACTTTTAGCAGACACGTCTGAACTTGATTTGCTCAGATGCATTTTATTAGTGAAACTGTTAGAAACGAGTGCACCTGTAAAGAGATCGCCACGATGAGCAGCCTATCGAAGAGATTGTTAAAATTAGCGTTAGAAAAAAATTACGCATTGTGATAGTGAAAACGAGAGTGCAGAGAGTAGTTGTTTCGAAAATGGATCTTCAAGAAAATGCAATATTTCATTTCTTTCTAGACCCATTTTATGATTCCGACGACTCTCGAGATGTATTATACAGGCCTCCTGACACCGAATCTGATTCCGATTTTGGACCCGGGTACTAGGACTATTCTCCTTTACAACGGAATAAATATTCGGATATCAATGATGAAGACGAAACGGCTAGAACTTCAACAGCAAATGTAAATCAAGACGATGATCATGACGTGATGGAACTTGATGAAGCAGCAGATAATCTAAATAAAGATGATGTTCACAACATTATCTATTTTTGTGGAGTACGATGATCGACTGGTAGCAGAATGGAGAATTGGGAAATAATCGGACACGCAGTCTAATGCAAATAATTTATTTCCTGGCCTACGTTTCGACTGTTACTACAGTCTTCCTCAGGGCTCTAAAATGTATACATGGAAATACAAACATGAAATTTACACTATTAACAAGGTACACTTATTTACATAAAAAATTTACAACAAAATATATGAAATACTTTTTTTTGTACTTACAGAAATGGTCAATAATTAAAACGGTAACGTGGGGATCCCCCATATGACCCAATGGAAATAACAATTGAAATTTATTAAATATATTGTTTTTATATAATATATCAAGTCAAAAAAAATTTTTAAGCTGGAACTCAGAGAAAAAACTCAAACAACTTTTCTAAAAATTTAAAACGTTCTGAATTAGAGAAAAAACGTGTACTCAAATTCTAATTCAGAACATTTTAAATTTTTAGAAAAGTTGTTTGAGTTTTTTCTCTGAGTTCCAGCTTAAAATTTTTTTTTGACTTGATATATTATATAAAAACAATATATTTAATAAATTTCAATTGTTATTTCCATTGGGTCATATGGGGGATCCCCACGTTACCGTTTTAATCATTGACCATTTCCGTAAGTACAAAAAAAAAGTATTTCATATATTTTGTTGTAAATTTTTATGTAAATAAGTGTACCTTGTTAATAGTGTAAATTTCATGTTTGTATTTCCATGTATACATTTTAGAGCCTTGAAGAAGACTGTAGTAACAGTCGAAACGTAGGCCAGGAAATAGATTATTTACATTAGACTGCGTGTCCGATCATTTCCCAATTCTCCATTATCTATTTTATTATGAATGCGTTCACGCCAGCCCACAATAGGGATATTTGCGGACGAGCCAGAACAGACACTCTACCATTGGAAATCCAGATTAAATGTGTCTGTTCAGCACAATTGGACAAATACTGAAGCAGACACTGGTGTCTGCGTTGGCCCTGTGATTAAAACAACGAACAGACACCGGTGTCGGCCTTGGCGCTTAACGTGCTAAAAACAATTTATAAGCAGTACATTATATAATACGTGACGTACATATTTAAAAATTGGTTCTTCCTCAAGCAAATAAAGAAAAAAAGGTTTTTTTCTCTTTAAATTATATTATTTATGTCCATATTGAGCAAATTATGACAAATTTGACGTGACGTGACGTAATATAAATCTGTCATTTTTTGCTATATATATCTGATTGACCCATTTATATTTATAATTATAAATTATAATTATAATTAATATGAAGCTTTCGAACGCAGATGTTTGAATGTATTATCATAACAAAACTTATAAACATGATTACCTACCTATAATAATTATAATTTATATTTACAATTTCGCTTAATTTCAATGCTGAGATAACACCCTGGAAAATAGATAAATTTGAATTAAAAATTAAACTTAATAATTCTCGAAAGCATAAAAAATATATAATCAAATCAATATAGCGTCTCATTACAATGATAAAAGCTAAACATTAGTTTGTAAAAATCAATTAAAAATTATAATTGTTTATTTTGATTCTATAATTATTAATAATGTTCTCAAAATTATTCTTAACTAATTATTTTCGGGTTAGTTAAATTATTATTTATCGACGCTTTGAATTTTTTAATTGATTTTTTTCATTTGTTTCTTAATAATTTCCAATTTTTTCACCCTAATAAATTAATAATTAAGCTTTTATTCATGTTTAAAACAAAAGAATGTAGACTTGTTATATATCATTGAAAAGCTTTATAAAATAAGCAAAACGACGAGACTATTTTTAACATACGTTTCCATTTAAAAAATCAAGTTTGTGTGATATCTCGAGAATTATTAAGTTTTCAAAAAATCTAATTACGTCATTCTATTCTACCTAAAAAACAGTTGAAAGTTTTTGTCTTACTATCATAATAAATAAGATATGAGATATTTTTGCCTGTAGCTCAGAAGCAAAAGGATATCGAAAATTAATGTGGTGACTATTAAACTTTTCTCGAAAAGTTGACCCTGGTGCAAACTGTTTTGCTTTATGTATAATATTACCCGAGATACCTTAAAAAAACATCGAAAATGAGACAACCTGTACATAAAAAATCTGGTGTGGCCAACACAATACCTCCCACCATTACCGCCCGAGTCACAAAAAAGATTAAGTTAATCTTTATTTTTGGATTACCGAATTTTACTCTAATTTTGACAGTTTATTTCTTTAAATATAGTCTAATCTAATCCTTTTTTGATAATAAATGAAGATTCAATTTTAAATACCGGGATAAAATAGAATTCACTAATCCAAAACTGAGAATTAGATTAAACTTTTTTGTAAATCATTAACTTTTATTAATTAAATACATACCTACATATTTACATATGCTGGAAACTGTATTGATTTCCTTTCCTATTGTTCTATTTACTTTTTTCTTTTTAATACGTTACTGTTATTAATTTGAAATGATTAGTTCTTTGACAGTGAGATTTATCTGTCAGTTTTTTTATGCAAACGTCATTGATACACTTGAGTTTTTTTTTGTATAAAAAGTCAGTGTAAAATTAAAATTTTAAATGTTATAAGTACTATAAGTCAATTCTTCATAAAATATTGCGTGTTTTGGTGTATAATTTCCATTGGGATCTCAAAATTTTGTGCAAAGTGTTTGAAGATGAAATTTGATGATGAAAATGCCAAAATTGACAGCTGTCTAAAATAAAATGGTACATGGAAAACGGGTCATGCAGAAGCGTCCTCATCGCGATCCCGGTACTGTTTTTTAACCAGTAGAATTTTGCAACTACGACCTAGTAGTAGCCAAGTATAAAGTAGAGGATATATGAAGAAACATCAGTTAATGACTTTTTATTTAACACATTCTGCTGTCACTATCTACATACTTGTATATACTCTAGCTCGAAACGAATAAATAAATAATAATAAATCTGTCAGTTACATAAATTTGAATAACTGCGCAACCAAGGAGTTTTGTTTGTTTAAAGCGTAGCTCCGGGATTTAAATTATAGATAATTTTATAAATTTATTCATAAAATACATAGAAAAAGTATTAATGCAAATCTGGAGAACATTTAATAATCTTTAATATTTATCTCGAAAAAATAACATTTAAACGAATTTTTCGAAGAAAAACTATTTTGAGCTTCTAGTAAAGTGCCATTTCTGGCTATCCGGTTTACGCCAAAATGTAATGGGCTCTTTTGCCATTACAGAAAAAGTTCGAAATACAAAATTTCAAAAAATGTTAAAATTAGATTCTAGGGACTTTAAAACGTGGTCATCTCGATATGCGATTTTTAGCACGATCCCTTTACCTCCCTTACCAAGGGTAGCGGGAGGTAAAACTGATATTATACGTAAACATTTGGTCTAATGTAAATATCTCAGATTGTTATGTTATCCTATTGTGATTGTAACACTAATGTAAATCTAGCCTAAAACGCGAATATTGACTAAGATCTCAATATACGATTTTTAGCATAATTCCTATACTCTCCCTACCTACAACAACCAGGAGAAAAACAATAACAATTTGTTGTAATATGTATGAGAATGATTTTTGTACCATCAGTAATAAAATATGAAAAAAAAAAACATGTCCCCACAATGAAACAAGTATAGCCTTGGCGAAGTCGTAAAGCATCCGGCAGTGGATGAGAGTGTGTTGATCCGTTTCCGGTCGGTTATTGCCCGTCATCGCCACGTCGCGACGCTAGCATCGGGGCTTTCGATCACGGCGACGACGTCGCACGGTGCCCGTCATTGTGAACGAGCCAAGACGAACGTCGCATATCATGTGGTCGTGTCAGACCATAAAATTTGTAATACAGGCAAGATAGGTTCCTAACAGATCCGGACTCCAGGGAATTTCAACGAGAAACTTTGTTTCGTGTTTAGGAACAAAAATGAGATTGTTTCTTTATATTTTCATCAGGACTCCAAATGGTTTTTGGTGAGATATTCAAAGGGATTTTGTTTTACAACATTTGTATGTCAACGCAATTATTGCCGATATAATAAATGTGTAAAATGAAAATATTATTACGGTTTTTCGTTTATTGTTATTAAATAATCTTATATCTATTATAGACTAACCAAATACGAATCGGCGCGCCACTCGCGGATTTTTTAACACTAAGGTTGGGTTGGGATGTTTAAATAAGTTGACAGTTCGGAAACACGCGTAAATATAGGCACGAAAACCGTGGTAAAATGCCGGCAAATTTGTTGTGTCACAGAGTACAAATCTAAATACAGGCTGTCTGTTCGAAAAAAAAAATCTAGCTTAAAAGATATTCGAGAAAAGACGTCTTAAAATTGACCAATTAGAGACCTACACCTTTAACGTGTGTTTGCCGTAATTTTACGTTACTAGGGTTTTATACAAATCAAATCTTCTTTAAAATGTGTGGGCGACTGTAGTTTTCGAAAAATGTCAGTGTCAAATTAAATTTGACAAGGTGAATAAAAAAAGCAAATTCTTACCACATGTATTCAGCCGCTGATTACTTAGAAATGGTTATAATTTTCGGAGAATGTGGACATAACGCCAGCACGAGTCTATTCGGAACGTTTTCCGGATAGAAATCTTGTGGATCATAAAATGATATTGGGAGCCATCGCAAGGACGCATGAGACCGGTCAAGTTATGCCAGATCAAATAACAATAATATTTTCGTTTAACACATTTTACACAGCTGCTACAATACGTTGCACTGTACGATATAAATGATGATCTCGGATGACACCTTCGCTAACCTAAATTTGTTGACAGTGAAAAGTCAACTCTAAAGTGTCAAAATTACAGTAAGTCAAACAAATTTTGTAACTCACTAGTAGTATTTTTAAAACCTCGCAATCAGTTTTATTTTGTAATAATATCAACACCTCAAGATATCCTTCCGGGATTGGTGGATTAAAAAGTCTTGTAACTCCGTTATGCAAGCAGCCGCAAATTATGTTCTTCTATTTGTTGGCAACCTATTGTCGTCGGCAAGTGTCAGTTTCGTCTGGGGCGCGAGTTGTGAGACAACCTGTATAACGGGGATAATTTTTACTCCTTCCCTTATTATCTTTGGGAACAGGAAAGGCGACAAAAATGGATAGCATTGGTTCGTCGAATGACAAGTACAGTTGAATTTCATTAAAATCTGATTACAAATTTCTCAAGCAAATAACATGGTTTGAAAGTTTACATATTTTGTGGTTTTGTCAAATAAAAAATTTTGTTCAATAATTATAACTGTGTGCCATTGATAACAATGGTGAAAAATAAAATAAAATATTAATGAAATATATATGCTATTGAATGTAAAATGTTTAATTGTATAATATTTATGAGATTTACAAAAAATTATTAGTAGACAACTATATAAAAAGCGCACGAAGATAATCTTTATACTGACCTTGACAAAGTATGCGTCAAAGTTCAAGAAACAGATGTAAGTAAGTGGAATACACAAATTATATATTAACTAAATGCTCTGCCAAACCCACGCAAAATATTTTCCAAATTGTCATCGACTGAAAGTGCACAGATACAAATAGTGACAGTCTGACAGTTCTCACACTGGCGCGAATTTACCAAGCAAACGTATAAGAAATATATGTCGACGCCTTCAAAACCACAACTCATGATAATATAAATAAATATATCATCACGGCATATTACCCACTGTTGGGTGTGCTAATCTGCTTTGTTCGCAGATTCTCGGTAATGATGATGACATATTTGTACCGTGCGGCGTTTACCAGGCGTCACCTCACGGGCACTCATTGCTGGCGTGGAGAGTGCACCACAGGGGTCAATTTTGTGCCATTTAAAATTCGAAATATTTGGTGTCTGTCGGGATCGAACCCGGTTCCTCAGATTCGCGACCAGACACTCAGGCACGCGGCCACGAGACCCCATACATATTTTATATTTCAAGTGGTGTTTCAAATATATTTTAAACTGACAAAACGGTTCGTTTATATATAAAACTCCATTCTACACGTAAATAATTCCACCCAACTTTACTTAACGGGAAATCCGTCAGATGGCGCGGCCAGCAACACGGAACAGCTGCTTGGATAGCCTATAGCAAAATAATGACATTATCATTCTGAAAGTAAGTATATTAAGTGAATCTGTTGATAGTAACATCACAGTATAAAAAGTATAATACAGTAGCGAAATCTCAGCGCGCATGCGTCAATCAGCGCAACGAGAACATGGCGTACCTTTAATTAGGAACATGAGCGTAGAGTTTATCTTTTATCACAATTAAAATATTCAATACAATTATTTATTTGTACATAAAATATATTGATTGGTCATATATTTTAAATCTATAACAATTTATGTAAATTTCAATATATTTTGTACATAAAATAAGGCTCAAGAAATATGGATCCGTGTCTGCTTGTTGATATCGCCGCCTATGGCATTGTTTTCAATTATTCTGACAGAAGGCGGGAATATAATAGTTTTGAACGATAATAAAATCGCAGGCAAAAAATTTGTGAATAACTTGTAAAAAGACATCATGTTGTATACTGTTATTTTACCAAAACCATGTAAAGTAGTTTTTATTTGTATTCTATAACTGTTTGTAGTATAATACGATATTATACTTTGCGGTACCATTTGAATTGGCGCCACTACGCGCAACAGAAACATGGTGGTTTCTTTCAAGGTCAATCAAAAGTTCAAAGGTGCCGACACAGAGTTTCGCTACTGTATCTGTTGTGTATACTGTAGTAACATCGGCTGTTGGACCAGTTGTTGCATCGATTTCTTCCCGTTTATTTTGACAACTGTTTTTATTATTACCTAAATCCTAAACCATTTACAATTTTTAAATGTTTCATTACAACAATATTCAAATCTAACTACATATAAGATTATTATTTCGATAACTTCTTTTCGCAACGGTGGCCACGACGAAAACTTTGCGTTAATTGCGGCAACGAAATTCGCGTGTATATCCACACCAAAGCGTCAGTTTTGTTGTAGCATTTGCGACTTCACATCAGACGATGAAGTGGCAGTTTTATTGATTGTTTTAAACTTTAGACGATGAACTTAATGCCAGGTTTCTATTTGTATGCAAGAAAGTGGATTGTTTACATTACAAAATGGACACACATTGAGTATTTTATTACCATTTCTATTTGTTTTTCTGTAAATATCATAATGAAATCACTAGCGAATAATCGCTGCAGTTTCGCGGACGTTGTGGGGTTTGTCACTTGTCGCTGTGTATTTTCAGTCAATAATAATTTGGAAATGCGAAAGTTTCGCTATCGCTGCGAATATTTCGCGTTCATTGTTTTACCAATTATTACAGCAAAGGCTGATTTTAATTATGTATAAAACTACTTCAAAAATTTTATTCAAAAAATCAAACAAAGGTATCTTCTAATACAGAGCAACAAGCTTGAATTTTATATTTTTTGCAGCATATAGTTGTTTTTTTTTTATATGCAAGAGCAGCACAAGAGAGTAATGTATGATTTTTCCAGAGGTTTTATTCTCTGGCTAAAAGAACCGAAGGAAAAATAGCATTCTCTTCACTCTATAGAGGCAAATGATGAACTTTCTTTTTAATTTTGATACCATTTAGGAGTAAACTACAAGCTCACCTTTTATTCCCTGATATGCTATGAAATACTCTTAGATATCTTTCAATTTATCGATCAGAAATGTTTTACTGTTCTCATTTAAAATATGGAAGAATTTCTTGAAAATATGAAAGATACCAGAATATTTCTTGACGGGTTTATATTCGTTTTTATTCTGTCGAATTTACGATGTTGACCCACAATCATTAATTCGAATTCAATATCTTTAAATATCCATTTTGACTTTCATGTATCTGTTAGGACATCAAAACACCACTTTTGGAAATCATGGGGCCGTAAAAGCAGACAAACAGGCACATTTAGATGACATTTTTCAAGGAGGTCGCAATGTAATCTAATCATCAATATTTATTTGTAAATCATTTTTATACGACAAGAAAGGCATAATATTTTTTTAAATAAAACTTACATTAACGTTGCTTTCACATTACTTGGAGGAAATATTTTGGACTCACCTGAAACAAAAAGACAAATTATTAGAATAATAATCTAAATTTATATATTGTTATATACAGTGACAGATTTTATGAAACGATCTAAATACGAGTACGAATAAAGACAGCAGAAATACAGAAATATACTTTTTCTATTCCTGTTCTGAAAATACAATTTTCTGGTTTGTTTCTCATGCTGCAAAACTTTGCAGCACACTTTGGTATCCTAGCAATGAATTTTACTTAGGAATGTTGTATAGAATGTATGTTGTTGTCATAGATACACTGTGTTAAGACAAGGGTAAGAGCAGTAAGAAATAAATAACTATTTATAAACTTTTCTAAATTATAGTTCAGGAATAATATTTCAACTTATCTTTGTTAGTCGAAATTCTGTTTAAAAATAATCACCATTTTTCCCACAGCGGTTTATTGAGTCTAGCTGCCAAAAGTCTTTGACAGTTATGTGTTGACAATTAAGTATTTAAGTTATTACAAGCTTACGTACAGGGTTGATAGTTTATTATGGATGCCTTACCCTGTACTCTGCACTCCTTCGATATATCTGCTTTGTTTTTTGAGATAGTCTGCATTAGTTTGTCACGTCGTGAAGACGTTTATTATCAACAAGACATGTAGTGTGTTTTAGTTTTGACGTTGGCTAATCACCAGGCTACTGAGTTACAAAGTAACATGAAACTATTTAGTATTTGTTTAATTAAGTTCTCATGTTTAGTGTAGAATGTAAATAACAATATGTAAATATAAAACTTTAGTTAGTATATATCATTGAAGTCCATGTCCGTAAAAGTGTTCATCCCTCATCAGTCAACAAGTGAGTGGAAAGTGAAGTGAAAGTGTAACGTGGACGCCAATCATCCAAGCGTCCATCAGTTAGTTAGTGGCATCGTTGGAAAACAAATAAGCGCATATCACAAACACAAAAATTGACAATAAATGTCTAATTATTTTTAAAAAGTAATTCTTATTTCCTTATTTTTTTCTTGCAGGAGTAGAAAAAATGTGTATATAACTCATGTTGAAAGTCCTTTGTCGAACACAAACATTGCATCCATCGCTTCGCTCAAGCTGCAAGTTTCGTTTTTGTTCAACAGAGAAACACTTTCAACACTTGGTATACAAATAACTATTTTAGGTTACTTATTGTTACACAATGCCAGTTGTCTGTATGCAGTAATATGTCATTAGTTAGTGTTTATCTGCAATTTTGCGTTAATCCACTAAGTATTGCCTTAACTGAATTTTTGAATTATTGTGGACACTAAATTTTTAAAAAATGAAAATACAGAACACTATTTTGTGACCAAATATCTGTACAAAAAGAGCTTAACACCGAAATAAATACATTCAGAACATGGTAAGAAAAGTGAACAATTGATTTTAAATGTGCGCGAGAAAGATATGGTCATGGCAGATCGGCGAATCAAAGTTTGCGAAATAGCAGAGGTTTTGGGCGTCTCCTATGAATCAATAAGTTAGGATAGACAAAAATTTCTGTGAGGTGGATACCCGACTTTTGACGGTTGATAACGTGTTTGTTTCTAGACATCCTTCGATTTTCTGATCCGTTATGAAGCTGATTGTGATATGTTTATGGAAAAATTTGATACCACCGAACAGTCGAAATAATGGAAGCATAGGGGTTCACCACCTCTCAAAAAAGCCAATGCACAAACTAGGGATTAACGTAAAACTTCATGGACACTCTAATGAAGGTTCACATAACCTAATAAAATATGATTATCCTTTCTCAAGAAGAATCTATAAAGGTGCATTCACAAATAAAAATTGGGTTCAGATTTATGGTTAATACTTTAGATTTAAAGACTTTGGCCACATATTCTGTAATGACGACAATAGTTGCCAACAAATAGAAGAAAATAATTTGCGGCTGCTTGCATAACGGAGTTACAAGACTTTTTAATCCATCAATCCCGGAAGGATATCTTGAGGTGTGATGATATTATCATATTATATAAACTGGTTGCTAGGTTTTAAAAATACTACTAGTGAGTTACAAAATTTGTTTGACTTACTGTAATTTTGACCACTTTAGAGTTGACTTTTCACTGTCAACAAATTTAGGTTAGCGAAGGTGTCATCCGAGATCATCATTTATATCGTACAGTGCAACGTGTTGTAGCAGCTGTGTAAAATGTGTTAAACGAAAATATTATTGTCATTTGAATTCTTTGAGATTAAAACAACAAACGGTGGTTCTAAAAAGAACCGTTTTTATTCTAATGCACATCCTCCGAAAATTATAATCATTTCTAAGTAATCAGCGCCTGAATACATGGTAAAAATTTGCTTTTTTTATTCACCTTGTCAAATTTAATTTAACACTGACATTTTTCGAAAAGTACAGTCGCATACACATTTTAAAGAAGATTTGATTTGTATAAAACCCTAGTAACGTAAAGTTACGGCAAACACACGTTAAAGGTGTACGTCAATTTTAAGACGTCTTTTCTCGAATATCTTTTAAGCTAGATTTTTTTTCTTCGAAATTACACATCCGAGTGCAGTCTCGTGTTTCCTCATTCGCTCTGGGGCACGAGTTGTGAGACAGCCTGTATTTGTGAATGACTTACTTAAACCTAAACAAAAACCATAAACCTAATTTTCATTTGTGAATGCACCTTAAGAGTTGCAGATTATTTTTCCGTTTTTATGATTGACGGATCGCAGTATTAAAATTTTCCGCGTCTCCCTAGATGGTGATGCCAATATGATATATTAAAAATGAAATATATGATCTGACAAATTTAGACTATAATCGTACAAGTTTGAAAATTGATTGAGAATGATTTATAACTTTGGGAAGGCATATTATAAGCCGGTTGCAGCTAGGTATGTAGGTCCATCAATCTATAATATCGTTAGAGTCTGCTGTCAAGCAAGGGACGCGTTTGCAAACTCTAGTCACCCTAGACCAAACGATGTCTATCTTAGAAGAGCGTCGTTGTTCTAGTCGATAGGATTCCGAAAGAGGAATATGAGAATTCAACAGACACAGACAAGTAATATTAATGAATGGCTTGATATATCTCACAAATATTTACTAATGCATAATGCATTGCATACGTGTTGCAAACTTATATTTGATAGATGGTGCTATTTCATGCACATTACTAGACCCGAAAACTAATGTGTTATTGGTTTTAGCTTCACACTTTGCTATGCTAACGGATGTGTCAGACGCCGAAACTGAAGTTGAGTTATCTTCAACCAAATGTTAAAACAGGTAATACATCAGTAAATACTAAATATTTCATTTGAGTACATATGCAGGGTGTTATTTAAGAGAGCGTACAACGCTTAAATGATGTTACAACTACCCACAAGGAGAGTAAATCTGGCAATAATTTTTGTTTTACATACTTTCTATAAGAACTGAAGCCCCTTAAATCTGTCAAAACTCATATTAGTTGGGCCTGTTAAAATTTTCAACAAATTATAAAACCTTCGAAAATGGGGAGAAATTTCTATAAATTTCCTTCGACTGGTTTAAAATATAGATTTTAAACTTTTTTTTATTTACGACCCAAAAATAGGACATTGGCAGGAAGCATTGGCAAATGGATTATTAGACTGACAAGTGTATTTGAGAGTAGGTTTAGTGTGCTCTTTGTTTTATAGTGGGATTATTGAACATATTTGTTCACAATGAGTGAAAAACAATTTCTTAGCGTCTAAGTCGTTTGAAAGTCAGGAGTTTTTCAAAGATTTGGAATAATGTAAAACAAATGAAGTTGATATAACCATAATTTCACCTGGACCAGACGAACAAACTGATTCAGGATATTTTGATGAAAATAAAGATAAAGAAGACATACGTGATGTAGTAGAAACGCTTGAATTATTATTTATACCTTTTGTTGAAATAAAATAAACACGTCACAATGGACCTTTTCAATTTAAAGAGATAGAAGATATGCGCAATGGGGATCTGCGCATAGTAAGAACAACTGAGATCTATGGCGTTTGTTTCTAAAAAATTTAGACGTAAAATGTCAGAATATCTCAGATAACTTTAAAAAATCTTATCGCAATAAGTTACAAAAGCTTTTATTGAAGTAAAAATGTCTAACGATGCAAATTTTCACTGAAAATACGGGTATTTTATTGACTGCAATATTTTTGACGTTTCGTTTGGCAGCCCAACTGGCAGATGTTCGCACCATTTTTCATACTATTTGCAGCGATGGAAACAGATAGCCGTTAAATTGAAAAGGTCCATTCCAAGCTCAAATTTTATAAAGCAATACAATTTTTACATGGACGGTGTTAATATGTTAGATAAACAAATATCGCTCTACAGAACAACAATAAGATCCAAGAAATGACGGTGGTCACTGTTTACACTTTACACTATTAGATATAGCAGTAGTTATTGAAATTGTAAAACAAAACGAAAATGTTTCTTTATTGGACATTCGTACAAAAATTGTCTTAGCGTACCTCACCAACAGAACTTATTTTTTTGTCTTAAGAAAAAACCGGTGCTACAAAAATCCTAAATACTGGGAGGTTGTGTTGGCCTTGATGTGAGATATGATGAAAATAGTCACTTCGTTATTAATTCCAAAATCTATCCAGAGAAGAAGTACACAATAGCACAATGCGGAAAGAAATCTATAAGAATCTGCGGAAAGTGTAATATATATTGACATTATATTGCCCTGCATCATACTTCCTCGCAGTTTTTTTATATAAATGATTTATAATATTGAATTTAAATTTTTATTAGTTTTTTACTTCCTTGTACGAAGTAAAGGAAGCATTGTAATCGCGAAAAATTTCGGTTTTCAGATTTCAACGGAAATATCCATTTTGACCATCCCTAAATCCATTTTGACTAATTTCGTCGTGACGTCTGTACGTACGTACGTACGTGCGTATGTATCTCACATAACTCAAAAATTTTGTATTTAGGACTGCTGTAACATCTAGTTGTGCACCTCCCTTTTTGATCATTACATAATTTCCAGAAATGGTACTTTATTTGAAGCATATAATAGATTTTCATAAAAAACTATTTTAAAATATAATCCAAGACTTTTCAAATATGGTTTATAAGACTTTTATGTCAATTGGAATAACATAGTAGATTTTGGTTAAACAGGCTAACCGGAAGTGATATATTACGTGAAGTTGTTAACAGTTTTTCTTGAAAAAATGGTTTCATTTTGATTTTAGAAATAAATGCTTCAAATTAGAGTTTTAGAGAATTCAATTCTGCGTCTAGCACATCAAGTATGATTAAATTAGCCCTTTGTATAAGCGAGATGTGTAAATTTAAAACTTATATACTTTTTGGTTTTTGTAATAAAGCTTGCTATGGATTAGGACAAAAAATAACAAAAAAATAAAAAAAATAGATGTTAATGTCAAATTACGTCAAATACGTGCAATTTTATAATTGGGTCTATACTTCATATTGGTCTAGCGTACAAGGAAGTCGTGTGGTGTCCACATCAGATTTTTTTGTACAAAAATATCAAATTAAATATAAGTATACTATATTTTTATTGCGATTAAAAATAGTGCTACCTTATCCCGCCAACGTCACAAAAATGGAACGGCTAATTACTCATTAACTAACAGTGAATGTTTTCAAATTTTGATGGAAAAGCGTTTCTTGGAACATATTTAATGCAATTTACTAGAAAAAAATACAATTACATAACAACATAACTATATGAATTATGGCAAGTATTAGGTTAAGGGGATAACAAGGCTATTATATATCTAAAATGAGTGTGATATTGTGTAAGTTATCCCACGGTGATAGATAAAAAATATTAAAATCATTGTGTTCTCTGGAAAAAAAATATTGATTGTCAAAACTGACGTGAAAGGTTTTTTACATTAGCGTACAATTTATATTCGGTTTATTGAATATCAAAATGCCAATTACCTTCACTAATTAAGTTGATAAACACAGTTTTTCAATGAGAAACTCTCAAATACCTATTATCTGCAGTGCCAATGAACTTATTATATTATGGCATTCCGTATTTTATTTTTTTTATCAGAAAACTTCTATTTCAATGAAATCGGAATTATTTCTTATTGGTCCACTTAAATTATTCTAATGCTACATGAAAAGAATTAAACATCGAATTACTGAAAATTTTGTTCACAACTCACAAGTATTAGTCCATTCTTGCACCTACTTTTAAAGTGACTATTTTTTAAAATGTCGTTACTAAAGTATTACTTTAATATTGAGTTTGGATAAAAATTTCTTTTCTGTCTACCTAAAACCTTTTTCGTACGCTAAGCCATCGTTGTTCGTCCGCAAACCTTTTTCGTCCGCTAAGCCTAATACGATTTAATATTATTGTAATATAAGTGTGTGCTACCCTTTTAGATCTATTATTAGTCAGGTTTGTATAGGGAACAATGATTAAACCAATAGTTTATAATCAGAAAAAAAATTCAGGTCTGCGAAGTAATAACACTGGAAGTGTTGCGTTGTGTATAGGTTCAAGGACAAGTTAGAAAATTGATGTTTTTGTAAGTCTTCTCTTATAACGTGAACTTACCTCGAGTATTTTTCTTATAGTGTGACGTGAAACATTAACAATAGTCTAGAGAAGTTCATTGTTGAGACTAATCTCATAAAGTGTTACTTTTTTAGTATAAATCGGAAAATAGTTTTACAAAGGATGAGTGCGGTAACAGGCCTTGTGAAACATGTTTTTTATTCCATTTTTACCTTCCGTCACCTTTAGCTAAGGAAAGTATTGTCTTTGGTAAAAAAATTCGTTGGTGAGTTTTTGATGAATAAGCACGTTTTAGGGTCCCTAGAATACGATTTTACTATTTTTACGATGATGTCTGTATGTGTGTGTGTGTATGTATGTATGTATGTGTGTGTGTGTGTGTGTGTGTGTGTGTGTGTGTGTGTGTGTGTGTGTGTGTGTGTCTGTGTGTGACAAAATTTTCTAATGCGATAACTCTAATACTACAATTCCAAAAATTATAATTCTTTCGTATTCCTCTTCGTTACATCCATGTGAAGAGCTGATTAGATTTTGGTTATTATTATGTTATTATAAATATTAAAGAATTATTTATTCTCTATACGATTTTAATGCATTTTATACTTCATATTAAATGGACATAGAGTTAAAAAATTATAAAGAAATTAAATATCATATATATTAGTCAGCTTTGCTGTAACTCTGGAAACAGCTGCTACATTAAGAAAATTCTGATTGAAAGGTGTCAGTGTCAAGTGCAGTGGACAGTGTGTTTATGTTATAATTTTACTGGAAATAAAGGATCTTTTGTTAGAAACTTTCTGTATGGAATTTGTATAAAATACATACAACTGCCTTAAGGTAATGTACAAGAAATATAATCTTTTGCAAGGAACTTTCTGTATGACATTTATACAAAATACATAGAACTGACGGAAGGTAATGTGCTGGCCACATCAGATTTTTTCTATTGAGGTTATTTTATAATGAGATTTATAAAAAATGTGATTTGTCAAAAATATTGCTTGGTGTTTTTTTTGTCAGTTTTATTGGTAACGCTTCCTGCTAAATAATAGAAATTTCACATTTTAACAGTTTGTCAATTGTGTTATGAATCTGGTCTGATTGTATATAGGGCGCAAGCAGACACGTGACACGAGCGACCTTGAAGTGCTTGGAATCAGCTGATTTGTGTGCGGGTGTCACTTTGACAAAAACAATGTCACTTTGACAAGACAAATGTTTATATTTATTTTAATTTTGAACTGTTAAGAAGTTATTATTTTTAATTTGATGTGTATTACTACCTGAAAATTGTACAATAATAACATTTTAACTGTTCAAAATCAAAATAAGTAAAAAATTGGTATTGTCAAAATGACATTATTGTTGTCAAAGTGACATGCGCACACAAATCAGGTTGCTCGAGTCACGTGATTGCCCGCGCCCTATATTAATGCACAACGTGTTTCCAGTGCTTTTATTAGGACCCACAGAATCTGTCGGCGGCGCTGTAAGCGCATCTGTCATGGCAGCTAGTAGGACATGTCAAATTTGTTTACATTCTGAATGAGGGTTTTCCGACCCAAAATAGTGTTAACAGTTCAACTCAACTCGATTTAAACGTTTATAAAGAACCAGAGTTGAGAGGCAACAATTTGTAAATTCGGATTTAATTACTATTTGTGGCGTAACTTGACTTATGGCAATTCTGACTTGGAACTGCAGTCCACGGGGATAAATATGATTAATATCAAAGAATCCACAAATTTTGTTTATCTATATTGTCAATAGTTGTATTAAAACTACATATCTGAAAATTTTTATTATAATCTCTCATTGTTATATGCAAACGAAGGCATATTTATTTATCAGATTTGAGTTTTGCGGTATATTTAAATTTCGTTTCCATACGTTCAGTCGTCCAACTTGCCAAAAATTATGGATTTTGCCTTGAATTTTTGTTGTAGTCGTACATCTTTAAAAACTGCACATTTTGGTGTATATTATGTTCGTATTTTTAATATGCTAATTTTTCACACATTTTCAAATGAAATTATAAAATCTAAGCGTGAGAGCATCTTTTTCTGTTAAACGAAACGATGATTTTTGACGTTTATAGATTTGACAGGTCCTACTGGCCGCCATTTTAGTTCCTAAAAATTCCGCTGATGTCGCATGCTATTCTGCGGGGCCCAATAGACTCATAAGAACACCGAAACAGAAAATATCTAGTTTCAGAAAAAAATTGTTATCAAAAAATAAATTTTCTTACTGCATAAATACATACTAAATGTTGATTTACATTTTTGTCGTCAACCCAATCCAATGAAATTGTAATAATATCTCAGATACATCTGAATAAACAAATCTCCCAATATAGGAGAACATCTTACATGAAGTAGCGCTTTTAATATTTAGTGGAATTGAAACTTTTCCGTGTTTGCTTTAACCCTCATTGCCGGAGGCTATTTTATTGATACTTAAAGTCGAAAATTGCAAATCCCCTTTCCCTAACCTCAAATACAAAAAGCAATCTCCGTGAAGGAATATAGACATCTCGACTGTACCTATATATTACACATGTGTATGTGTGTGCGTACGTGGCGGTACACCTGGTTAGAGAGAGCGAGCGTGTTATATGCGCCTGTGAGAGGAAAGAGCGTGCGAGAGGAGATTCCAGCGTGTTTTGGTTTCCCTCTGGGCACAGCCCACGCGATCGTAAATTCCACCTGACTTGCTCTTGAATTAACTGATTGAACGCTGTCCCATAAAAAGGCCACTCTTTCAAATTAAACGAATCGCCACAAAATATCATACTTATCCCCGATTCACTATCCACTATCCTATCGTACATGTTTATAATTCATCAGATTTTTATATCCCGAATGAGACTATAAATTACTTTCTTCCTCGCGCTCAAGTCTCTATTAAGTTTTATGACCACTGTTTGTATTTACGGCTGACACTTTCATTTCTAGTTTTAAAAACTTCCTGTAAATTTGTTAGACATTTAGTGTATTTAACGCCACAATATCAGACAAGTCATCAAATAGTCATTTTAACCAATGAGCTCCTCCTCTATTTTTTAATTTTTTCTTTTCATGAAACTTTGTCTCAAATAAAAGCTGTCTATAGCTCTATAAAGTCTTAATTGTTATTCGATGAGATGTAATAATTATTTTAATATTCTTTGACGTAGATGTTATACTTGTTTTATTCTCAAACAGTGGAGGTCGATAATACATAATTGGTCATAATAAATTAATCTTGGCATAAACTCGTATTCTATCTGATGGCGGTGTTGTCCCTAAATTGTTGTTATTTTATAACATATTATCAGCTACAATATCCAGAGGACATTGATAATTACGAAATAATTTTATGACAGTTACCGAAAGCGCGTTGCTTGGTAACCGCCCGACGCCGAAGGCGGAGGGGTGTTACCTAAAAGCAACGTGCTTGAGGAAGTTGTGATAAAATTATAAGTATTTATCAATGATCGAGGGGTATTCGGTGAGAATTTTTTTTGCAATTTTAATTAAATTTAGAAGAATTTGTATTTAGCAAAATTTAGTTATAAAATCACCCAATAGATGTCAGTAGTAGCTATGAATATGTTCAGCGTCAAGTGTGTAACGATAATAAGATTGACATTGACACGAGAAGACATGTCCAGTTTTATTATACAAACGTTTAATAGTAGTGTTTGTTACTTAACAACTTAGTGACATAAGTGATAATTGTCTTAGGATAATTATCAGTGTAAGTTTGTTTTGATTGGTTACTTTCGCAAACGTGATCAGAAATACAGGGATTCAATTGGATAATTTTCAGTCACATCTTACACCTCTATGAAACAGTACTGTTCCAGTTAAAAATGCAGGACCACGGCCAAGGAAGAAGAAAAAGGAGAAGAATCGGTCAATGGTCACGGGAATATTTTAAATTTTGAATAGGCATGGATATTGTCGTTTCGTAAGCATTTTATTTATACATTGTTACAATGGCATAACTTTAGTACGTATAAATAATGAAAAATTTGTGAAAAATTCATGGATCTCATAGTAATTTTAACCTAGTATCTAATTGGATGCTCTACCAACTAAGCTAGAAAATCTCATTAAAACTAATGAATCTTTCACATACTGGGCTCACACGTGATCCTATTTCTGTGGCCAATCCATGCTTGGGGTGTGACGTCAGAACTAATCAAAACCTTTTTGTTTTACAGTCAGAACAGAACTGTCATAAAAATTCGACAATTTCTTATTTATTCTTTAAATTGGGAAAAATGTTTAAAATTGAGAGAATTTACCATCGACAATAATTTGACATTGTTAAGAAATGTAACGGAGATGAACCTTTATGAAAATATGTGGTTGGAACATCATTAAGCTGAATGGAAGCACAGTAATTTTTTTCTATCAGAGCTGACATGTAGAACATCTTTTAAAGCTATTTAACAAATATTAAACAGTTCTTCCATTAGTGTTTGATACAATGAAAGTGACAGATATTTAAACAACTGTCATTTGAACGTCAAAATCAAAGTACGTGTGATTAAAACATAATGCAAAATCTAAACTTTTGAAAACCCGTTAGTTTGTACGTCCGTTGTTAAAGACGTAACATTAGCGTTGACGGAATCTTCTCGCACGGCATGCAAAAAACAACCAACAATAATCAAATATAAATAATGTTTTCATACTTACATCTATAATAATTATTAGTAATGTCACTAAGGCGGTTTATAATTTGACATTGACGTATATCGTTTGATTTTGATATGATGTTTGAAAGTAGCGGTAGTGGTGATAAAAATACTAGAGAAACCAGGATGATTTCGTGGTTGCCGTGGTCCGACTTTTTATCAACTTTTTTCAGGAACCGCGTTCTAAATAGAAACCGGTAAATAATTTCAGGACTTACGGAACACAAAACCGTAAATCTGGTCGAATACGAGGTCTGTTAGAAAAGTATCCGATCTTATTTTTTTTTCGAAAACTTGATGGATTTGAATCAAGCGCGCTTGCATGAGCAGACCTTGAACCTTCGTTCGCATACGTGAATTTTTTCCCGCCTATCGATAGCGTCTGTTGCTGGCAAGCAGTATTTGATTGAGGTAGTGTGTAGTAGTATAAATTACAGAACGACTGGAGCAACCTAATATGGCGCCCTGCAACTTCTGGCTGCTCTCCAAATTCAAGAAGCCATTGAAAGGAACGCGATTTCAGACAAGAGAGGACATTATGGCCGCAACGAGCTAAACTCCATTCCGAAAGAGGCTTTTTCGGAATGCTTCCACCAATGGCGGCACCGCTGGGAGAAGTGTGTGGACTCACAAGGAGATTACTTTTAAGGTGATTAAGTTTCTTCCAACGCTCCAGGTGTGCCAGTTTTTACCTCTCGCTAAGAGAGGTATTGAATTCATGCTAAAAATCGCATATCCAGATTTTAGTGAATAAGATCGTTTTAAGGTCCCTAGAATCCGATTATAACATTTTTACAATGATGTCCGTACGTGTGTGTGGATGTTGGATCCACGATTTCTCAAATACTATAAGACTTAAGACATTTTTAACTACGGATTCCCCCATCTAACAATAATGGGAAGAGTTGATTAAGTTTTGGTAACAATTGGACAACCGGAAGTAGTAGTTACAAGAAAAAAGTCATCTAAATATTATTTATCGAAAATTTATGTAAATACTTATATTAAAGAACGTTAACTTCTTTATTCGATAAATATAAATTCATTATTATATCTTCTATAGATTTAGAGATAAAGAAATGCATATAAAATAATTTGATGTAAAAATTCTCAGATCAAACTACTCCAAGGCAAGAAATTCAAATGTTTGTAATTGACACATAAATGTCACTGTCAAAAATATGTGTATGCCACTGTCAAAAGTATTTGTACATCATTATGAAGATTATGAAAATAAATAAGAAGTCAACAACGCAAAAGAATATACGTAAAATAGAATATAAAAGGAATTTGCGAAAAAATGACGAATATAAAGAAAAAGAAAAGGAAAGTAGAAAAAAATTCAGGATATTGAATATATATTTTGTAGTGAGACATGAATATATGTATTTGTATTTAAAAATATTTTTCGTTTTATGCGTACAACCAGGTAAAATATCTGGCGAGAGGTTATGTGCTGGCCACATCAGATTTTTTTTCTGGCCAAAGGTCGGATACTTTTCTAATAGACCTCGTATATCCATGGGTGTCTTCAGTATCAATGCTTAATGTCAGTGTCACAGACTAATGTCAATGTTACTATTTAACACTGCCCCATTTGTGGTTTGGTACATTATACTCTTGCGCCGTATGAACACTTATTAAATATATACCTTTTAATTTTTTGTTCATATCGTACATTAACATCACCTGCTAAAGTAATGATATAAAAGAGACGACATGATGCGTACAAAACAATAGAACAATAACACTGATGCAACGACAAGTACAAACCAGTGACAAATTGTTAAAGCCTAAGCTGTCAACGAACTATACAGTCCGTATTTATGAACATATTACATGTAAAATTGTTGTTGGAAATCTTCCAAAAGTAGGTTATTAAAAATAATGGCAACAATCTTTTGCATTATTTATTGCGAGATGAAACGGTCGTTCTGTGGGAATGATTAAAACCTGTAAAAATAACGAATGTCCCTTTTTGGAAGTCACGAACATGACCCACCCTTCCATGTCCAGCTTTGATATTCATAGCGTATCTGTAGCACCATCAAGCCCGCTCGAGTTCGAGGTTGTACCACTTCTGAATGTTGAGTGACGTGCGTGTTTGGATTTTTATTTTATAATGTATGTCAGGTTAAATCCGCGAAGGTGTTTTGTTAGATCCACGCGCGCATTGCTCGACTGCTCGCGCTGTTATGAATGTTTAAAAAGAGAAAACTTCTACGCAGCCGCAAATTTTCGAAACTGCGAAGTGTTAGTTAAAGCTTAAAAGCTTTTCAAACTTCCTAAAGATTTCGAATAATAGAGACATGCTATCTTTACCAAATCATTCCCGAGAGACATCTGTCCTTCATGAAGCACAAGACAAGACTTTGAATGACAATAAATAAAATAAACAGATATTGTTATGAACAACAAAAACATAACAAAAAGTACAAACATGACAAAATTGTTTTAACGTAGATACCGTTAAACTTTCAATTTATTTAAAATCTAAGGGAACCATGAAAGGACATCATTCTGCGACCATAGAATATACCAAAAAAATTGTGGTTTACGTATGTTTTGAGGATAGGATATAAATATTTTTTAATATAACTAAAATTTGTATTTGTTTTATATTTCGGGATTTTGAACCTCTATATAGGTTATATCCCTAGGGTGACTTACACACAAAACATTAGAGGCAATGGTTGCGACCAGCATGAACATAAAAGAAGGAATATATCCTTTAATGTAGTAAATGCACAGAAAAAAACATGAAATTATGACTTTAATACGTAATAACATTAGATTAATATTAAGAGAGACTGGACAAGTTGCTGATGTAAACAAAGCTACTGTAAATAAATTATTTAAAATTATAGATGTCATTTTTAAAATCACAAGGAGTTCGTTGTGGACGACACGGAACGAAGAATACATTTTTGTGAAAGCATGTTTGAATATGTTAACAATAATCCAGATTTGCTGCAAAATATGCTTTTTATGTTATTATGTTTATGTTTACTTGTTTGTTAGTTGGTTTATTTGTTCGTTATTATGTAATATCTTACAATAATTAAATATAATATTTCTGTCAAATCCGTTCCCTATGTTTCATTTTAAATGATACAGGCAAATACATTGCTGTCAATCAAATGTTAAGTCGTAACCATGGATATGTCAAATTCCATGTTTCACGTTAAAAAATACTGTATTCAAAAAAAAAACCTAATTCGGAGTATTAAATTATTGCCAAAAATGTTATCTAAAGAAATCAAAGCTTTTCTTCTTTAATCTTATTATCCTTTTTTTATTATATTTTCTCCTTAAAATTACACTTCAAGATCAATCTTGACAATTTGAATTGAATAATGATAAGATATACGTTCGTCTGTTCATAGCCTACTCCAAGTTAGGAATTTTTTTGAACACACTGTACTCACGGTATACTATTATCCAGATTCATAATAATTTTAATCCAAGATTTTATATATAATTGCGTTGAAAAAAATAAATATTTAGTACTCATATAAATATATTTATATATTAACCCGGATTTTGAAACCCGAAATTAAATTTTTGTTTATAAAACCTGGCATTAAAGTCATGAACAGAACTAATAGAAAATTTCATAAAACGAAATAGCCTAGTAAAAACCTAAACATGTTTTTACCTCCCGCTACCCTTGGTAAGGGAGGTATAGGGATCGTGCTAAAAATCGCATATCGAGATTTTGGTAAATGACCACGTTTTAAGGTCCCTAGAATCCAATTTTAACATTTTGACGATGATGTCTGTGTGTATGTGTGGGTGGATCCTTTACTCTAAGGGCCGGTATTTCAATCTCCGGATAAAGTTCAGGATAACTATCCGTCAGATAAATGAAAAAATATCGCATCGATATAAGAGCATAAATAAGAAAAATTATATTGAATGTCATTTTTTGATGCGATATTGTTCATTTATTCGACAGATAAGTTATCTAGATGGAAATACCGACCTTAACTCAAATACTATCATTCAGAAAATTTTGAAACCTTGTATTTCGAACTTTTTTTGTAATGGAAAGAGCCCATTAGATTTTGGTGTAAATTGAATAACCGGAAATGGCACTTTACTAGAAGCTCAAAATAGTTTTTCTTCGAAAAGTACCTTTAAATATTATTTTTTCGAGATTAATGTTATTATAAAAATTATTAAATTTTCTACAGATTTGCATGTATACTTTTTCTATATATTTTATGGATAAATTTATAAAATTATCTATAAATTTAATCCCGGAGCCTACGCTTCAAACAAGCAAAACATCTTGGTTACACAGTTTATATCTTAAATGTATGTAACTGACAGATAAATGTCACTGTCAAAGAACTAATCATTTCAAATTAATAACAGTAACGTTTTAAAAAGAAAATAGTAAATAGAACCCTAGTTATATGGAATGGATCTTAATACAGTTTCCGCAATAACTAAATATGTAAGTATGTATATTTAAATTAGTAAAAATTAAATAGCGGGAGGTTTGGTGTTGGCCGCATCAGATTTTTTTATTTGTGAATGCGGCCTTAAATACGTTGTATTATTGGAAATAATAAAAAAAATTATATCATTTAAACGTTAAAATATTTACTCAAACAAAGCAGATACAAATGACATGGCAATAATAATTTAAAAAAAAATTAATAACTAAGTTAATGCAAGTATTTGACATCACCGTAGAGTTAAATTAAATTGCTTTCAGAATATATAAAAATAAATGTCATTCCATTTAAAAAATCAAATGTAGAATTCATGACCTTTTCATATCAAAAAGTGGTATTTAATTTTGTCCCCAACTTTGTATTTAAAACTATAGGTCTAAAATTAATAATGAGGAAAATAGCCACTTGCTTTTATTTTTCAGTTACTCAGTATAGCTGTATAAAATCTTTATGAACTAGATATTCCTTTTGTTTAAAATTAGGCAAGAAGCAACTTCTTGTTCTTGTTTTTGTTCTAGTTCTTGTCACGTGTCGTGGAAAGGCCGTGAGGTCAGAGTCCAAAGTCCAGGCATCAATACTCGCAGGTCACCGCTCGTGTTTACCTGGCAGCCAGGACAGCGAAAGCAGAACAGAATACTAGCCAGGAGCTAATCCTTTTCCTGCCAGTTTCTCATTATATAAGATGAGAAGTATGATATCCAGTTATCTCTGATTTTCCCACAGACACACACGAATAATTATGTGGCTTAGGGCAAATTAAAATTTTGAGGAAAAGTTTGGATTTGTTAATGACATACAGGGTGTAAATGAAATAAGTGCATTAAATTTAACCAGTAATATAACTCGGCGAGAGCAACAATATTTCTTAATAACTTTTTCTCGAAATCGCATATTTTTTTAACATTTTTACCACCCCGTAAATTGACGAGTCGTTCCAAATATTTTTGTGATAATTGAATGCAGTAGCAATAGCTATGAAAAAAATTGTTTTAGCAATAGACAGTCCTATCAATTGTTCCAATTAAATTTTGACATTAGTATAATAAACTTGTTTATAAGGTAAAATTCTGTCAAAATGCGAGTACACAGACATTGTAATTACTTACCTATGGTTTATTTATTTATTTTTTTACTCGTATCTGCACTACATTTTACTTGACATCACGGTTGACCTAAAGACAGTGTCATGGAGTTGCCAACGCATTTACACGGAGCGTTTCCAAATCTTGTACATCTTTATCACATCACAATATGGAGTGTCACATATGACAATTTTTAAAAAAGCAACAGTTATATCCATAACATGTGCAAAAAGTTCAATGTTTTCAGCACATAACAGACTTCAATTTTGGGAATGGATCATAATGTTCATTAATGAGACTAAATTTACTTGGGAAGGTGTATTTATTATGCACAATACACATCTCGACAGACGAAAATGCAGTAAAAATTTTCATTAACAAATGTTTGGGCAGGAACAATAAATGGACGACTAATTATTGGTACTCATGTACCTCTTAAATGGATAAAAGTTTATACTTACATTTTTTGAATAACGTATTTCAACTATTATGATTTGTCTACGATAAATAATCATCTCATAACCTAACAACTATGCTTTTGCTCTTCCTCTCGTTATCTCGTCCCTCCTTGTCTTCCTCTATTCACAGGTTTAATGCACAACTTTATAATTTTGTTCCAAAATTTAAATTTGTTTATTTTAAAAATTGTACTATTACGTATTAATTATTAATCTTGTTATTTCCCTTGATTCGTTTATTAATTATTGTGACTGTAAGTGTAACCGATAACCGACAATTTTTGAGCTGTTTGTATCTCACTTGAATACGGCAGCAGCCATTTGTTCTCCACGGGCGGGTAACGAAATATGCAGCAAATCATTAAAGAATTTTAACTCAAAATCTAAAACACTTACAAAAAAAAGTTAATAAGAAATATTGTTGCTCTCATCGAGTTACATTACTGGTTAAATTTAATGCACTTATTTCATTTACACCCACAATAAAAGAGTTAACGAGAAAACGTTCAAATGGACAATCTATTTATATTTTGGTTGGATGAACACAACCCAATCAGAAGTATAGATCGTCAAGAGCAATTTTGTATTTACTCCACTTGATTTAAAATCAGAATTAATTTGGTGGCGCTGCGAGCGTACATGTCATGGCACCTAGTACGATCTGTCAAATTTGTTTACATTTTGATTAAGTGCTTTCTGATACAGAGAAATGTTAACAATTCGATTCGACACGATTTTTCAGGTTGTTGTCGAAGATTTGTCGAAAAACATAATTGTATGCAATTGGGCTTCCAAAATAAGAAAACGCTACTAGCGGCAGAATTTTGAACTAAACATAATGTACATAATTGTTTACATTTGGAACATTTACATTTGTGGATTTAACATTGAAATAATGTTTTCACAGCGCTAATTTGTTTTATTTTAATTAAATATACAAAATACTGTTAAAATTAGAAGAAATTCCATTTATTATAGGTTTTGTCATGACATTTTCATATACCGTGTGTCTGTCTTAAAGGTGTACATAGGAGATTAACATGGGAAATCAGTTTTTCGCAATTCCTGCTCGCCTAATTATTTTAAGTAAAAACGCTTCAAATAAAAGTTTTAGAGCATAAAACTCTGCATCTAAATCAATAATCAGAATTACCTTTCCATATTTGATAACGACAGAAATTAAATATGAAAATGTCGAAAATTACGTTACAAATATCGACAGTCATGTAATTGAATAAAAAATAAATAAATGCTTGACGTTTTATCTGTCACAACGTAAGTTAACTTATTTGACGTTGAGATTATTAAAAAATGAATATTTACACTAATGAAAATCGTGTTTTCACAAATGCTAAATTCGTGGCAAAATTTGGAAAGACTGCAATGTGTCTTCAAAAAATACACGTGAGCCGCATAATCAGAATGTAGGAAGAACAGAATATGTATTACTGGAAGAAAGAGTGTTAGGAATGATAAGTGCAGATCTCTTCTGTAATACTAGATGTATTGGAAATGAGTTGAGAGTACATCACAGCATCATACATACATTTGTTAAGTAATGTTGACTTTTTAATAAATTTATATTATTTAGATAAAACTTTATTTATTAATCTAACATTCCTATTATTGTCATAATTAACGATATTAGTTCAAATCAAATTGTCATTGTCAAAACGTCAAATAAGTTAACTTACGTTGTGACAGATTGACAGATTAAACGTCAAGCATTTATTTATTTTCTGTTCAATTCCATAGCTATCGATATTTCTAACGTAATTTTTGACATTTTCATATTTAATTTCTGTCGTTATAAAGCGTGTAGAGGTAATTATGTTTATTGATTTGGATGCAGAATTTTATGCCCAAAAACTTTTATTTGACGCAGTTTTGCTTAAAATAATAAGGTGGGCAGTAAATTGCATAAAACTGATTTCCCATGTTTATCTCCTATGTACACTTTTAAAACAGACACACGGTATAATATCATAAGTGGTAAATTTTTGCCGGAAAAATTTTCAGATTGTTACGAGAGCTGGTTGCCTAGCAATTTATTGAGTGACATTGACAAAAAAACGAGTTGTCAAACGAGTGTTTTTTGATCAATGTCACGAGATAAATTGGCAACAGGCTCGAGTAAAGCAATCGGAAAATTTTTCCAGGATAAAATTTAACCACGAATGGTATTCGGATGACTATTTCCAAAATAAAAATCAGGTGATCATTTATATATTTTTTTTCGTGGCAAAAATCTAATCCCAATCAAAACAAGGTGTTTCTTTTTTTTCATCTAATGAATTTAGCTATATCTTATTACAGCATAGCAAAAAACAAGTATTTCTTCGTGGATCTGATAAATAAATCTAGTTTTCTTCCCCGCGTCAGGTGTGCTGGCAATAAATTAAGAAAATTTGGAGTTAATGTGCTGAAAAGTCGTAAATCGTTGTATGTAGTGTCGTCGTATTCGAAAACGGCATCCACATCCACATCCACATCCACAGGGATCCATTGCATTTGCACGATCGAGCGATCAAGGCTAGGAGTTTTTCAGCAGACAAACAAACAGTTCCTTCTTTATAAATCAAGCAGACGACGTACGGCACGGCGAACTGGCTCAAAGACCGATACATAAACATGACCGAAACGAAGACGGAGTGCCGTCCTTTCGGTGCGTAATTTAATTGAGGTGCACAAAGAAAGAATCAATCAATGAAATGGGGACATTCGTGACGAGATGATCCAGTTTGTAGCGGGAAATCGACCGTTTTGGTAACGCGATAGTTTCTTTCCACTCGGATAACTGAATCACTGGGCATTAGTGTATCACTGCAGGCTTGATGCTCTTGTTTTCGGATCTATTTATAAATGGGTCGCCAGCCTGTGCCGTTTCTCATACCAACACACGACTATAGACAATTACATTACCACGACTACTTTACTAAATTGGGACGAATTCTCTGGTCTAATTAATTTATTCTCTTTCATAATTAAAACAAGACATACTTCACTCAATTTAGCGTTAATCACACACTACTGACAATACGAAACATATTCACTTAATTCCTTTACAAGACTCATACAATAAGTAAAGGGAGAAATTTTTCAGTTTATTAAAAGTCAACTCATTCATTATAGTACATTAAAACACAAGTATCATAAGGCAATCTGTTAACGTACGAGTCCAAGTTTGGAAAACGAGCCGCTAGGACTCGTACGTTAACAGGCCTTCTGATACATGTTTTTTATACTATTTTTTCTATTGAGGTAATTTTACAATTAAATTTTTTAAAAAGAACTTGTCAAAAATATGTCTTGGTATTTTTTTTGTCAGTTATGTTGGTAGCGCTTCCCGCTAACATTTGAAATTTCACGTTTTGACATTTTGGGTATTATGTGATTCTAACTGATTGTTTACATTAAAACATTGTATCAAGCATTATATAATTATAGTGTAGGTGGTCTGTGAGGAAAACCAATACTTACAATGTACTCTACCGGTTTATTAATGAACCACCTGATTTGACATATCTTGTAGGTAATAAATGTAAATTTATCAAATAACGAATCGGGATCGCTGGGTCGTGTTAGTTATTATCATAAATAAAACTTTAAATAATGAAATACATTAATGAACAATTTATTGATCAACACTTTTAAATTCCATCATTTTGACAACACATCGACTGCTCAGTTGCAGACAAAAGCAACAGCTATTCTTACATTCTTCAATATAAAACATATGTTGTATTTGTATATGGCAGTTATGTCTAAATCATATTTAAAAATTTAATATTCGACAGTTCGCCTCGACGTGGAACTGGAAATCATAGATCGTAAAATTTTCATATTTACTTGTAAGTAGCCACAAATTGAGTTGACAGTGTCAACATTTCAAGTAACGTGCACCATACATTTCAAAACCCGCCTGATATAACAATACAATCAGTTGAAAATTGCAATATTAGCATAAAATTAAATTGTAATAAATAAAACTTAACGTTTAAATTATTTTGACAAAGCAAATCTGAGAGCTTTGTTTAGTTTCATAATTTTTAAGTTGAAAGTTTATAACTTCACAGATTCTTGTTTCTGAACTAACACAGCTATAGCTCGTTTCAGTCATCTGTTGAAAGTCGTAAGAGCTAGAGTTGAAGTTAGTGCAGATGTCTAACCTGGGATTCATTATTATTATAATGTATTGGGATTTTCAAGTATCAAGAGATGGCGCTGATCACATTAAATAATGGCATGCTTCCGCCATTTTTGATCACTCTGTAGAGTTTCTGTAGTCATATACACAGTTTTAGGTTCTTGGAAATGTCAAATGTGTATCACTATTTGTAGTTCTAATAATCGCCGCTAGTTAGCGTTTTCTTATTTGAAAATCCCACTACTATACTATTATACTTATCTTTTAAGTAGCTGTTTATTTACTAAAGAATTAAAAAATTTCCAATTTTGACGTTTCGAGATATCAAGTATGCCTTGTACGAAACATAAAACTAATTCATAAGTTTTATGTGTGTAAAACGGGATGGTTTTGAAGCGCCACCAAGTCCACTCTTAACTGGAATAGAGTATAGTTATTTTTATGTGTTATCAGTTTCCATAACGTTTGTGCCTCATTTGTATGAGAAAATATTTTGATGTTTACCTGAGTAAAATTAAATAACATTGCATTTAAATACAAATATTTTTTTCTTAATCCAGTTCAAAATAATTAAAAACAAATAATGGGCCATATTCTGTAACTCGGTGGTTAATTTTTAACCACTGGTTAAAATTTTTATCCAATAGATTTTGATTTGACAACTAAAAATCCCTTTTTTTGTTATATGTCAACATACTTGATTGGATAAAAATTTTAACCAGTGGTTAAAAATTAACCACCGAGTTGCAGAATAGGGCCCATTATCTATATTTATAAGCAAATAAATGCTCTATTATTTTAGTTAGACGATAAAAATGAACAAGAACAAATATATAACGAAAGACGAGCAACAGTATTTCAGACGACAAAAGGAAAATTCGTTTCTGCTTAAGGTCCCTCCATACTCCATCTATTTACCCATGGTTGAAATAGTCCGTTTCTTGGCGATCTGAAATATTCCCTGTTTCTAGGAGCTCATAGCTTAGTCCGTTTAGCAGTTCACTCACATGAGTATGGATGTTTGTTCAACGGAATAATGATGAATATATCCCGTGGAGCGAGCAATCGTTTGCGGCTTGAGTTGTCAAAGAAGCGCTATGGATCTTAGTTTCCATCTTCTATCTTCTTTCATCTCCTGCCCTGGCCTGCCCCGCAGTTTGGAAAGTACGCACAGAGAAAGAAACTAAGTTTTTAAATTTAGTTTGTGACTGAAATCGCGAACGATGAACGGGAACGAGTAAAGCATTCTTTCATGCGGGCGCTAACCAGTGGCGGTTCGTGCATCAAAACTTTGGTGAGGCATGGTATCTAGAGAAAAAATGCGGCACAGGCGAAATTTTTTTTTCATTCAAAGTCAAATGCCTTGTAATTGAAAGTTATATTTTTTAAGGGATGTGCAGCTGCACGTTTTTCCCCTTGCATGTACAAAAATAATTTGCCAGACCACAAAACATTTCTTCCACCTTTTTTTCTTGCACTATCAATTGCGGTAGAAATATTTTGCTTCCTTAAAAGTACTAATTTACAAGTTGAAGCAATGTGATCTTTACGTATTGTAACATGGGACGCCCGCCGTCGCCGCCACTGTAAGCGAGTGTCTATTTATAGCGGTGACGTAATCACGCTAGTAGCCGGCCGATGTAAACAGACTGGTCGCGACGTGTTTAATTACTTCCGGTCGCCTGAACCTTTTGTGTTCATTGTTATTACGTGTTCGAATATTCTAGACTGTTCTAGAAAATAATGGTTGCTGTATATAAGGGACATAGCTAGTGCACACAGTAAGTTAGTTACATACAGTCACACAGTCAGTGACATACAGAGTCATAGAGACACATGGAGTGTTAGAGAGTAAAGTGTTAGTGAGTTTGAAATGCACAGCAGTATCGTAGTGAGCGTGTGCAGTTGGTGTCGAGTAGGTACTCGGGAAGTTACTGGTATATTGGGATAGCTGTGTATGTAAATACTCGGTAGTGTTGACGAGTATTGGGAAGCTATAGTGTGCAAGAACAGTAACGGCGAGTCGGAAAGTTACTGGTATACCGGGATAGCTGTTAAAGAGAATACTCGGTAGTGTTGAAGAGTATTGGGAAGCTAGGTATATGGGGACAGTAACGGCAAGTGGAAGCTAATACTCGGCATTGGTGTTGAAGAATTGTGGCATACGGAAAGTCGGTGATACGGAGGCTGTGGAAGAGAGAGAGTTACATAATTAGACAGATAGTGAGGTGAAAGGTGTGACTTCTGTTCGAGCAGTTGAATATACAGACGCTGTTGAGTCAGTTGAGTATATAGACGCTGTGGAGGTCGGTAGGCGGACAGTTGAACATGATATAAGTATATAGTGATATATATATAGTGATATAAATATCGCGTAAACAGTCTACAAGAATCTGCAACAGACCGGCAGTCTAAGATTGGAACGCGTAGTGAAATAAATAATGTCGTGGAAATAAATAGTAGTGTTAATTGGTTAAATAAATAGTGTTAGTGTTATCTAGTTAATTATAGTTTTAGTCTTAATTAGTTTTTAATAATTGTTTAATATTAGTAATAGTAACTTTCTTTATAGTTTAATACACTTAATTTTAATTAATAATAATTGTCGAATATTTACACTTCACCCAGATAAATAAAAAACGTTACAGTATGTTAATAGTACTAGTAAAAAGTATGCATGGCCAACAAAATAATTTATTAAGTACTTTACTGCCGACAAGCCAGTTATATTTATCATATCAGGTGTTAGTGGCATCCTGCCTCCTTCTCCAATATTTATTAATGATTTACTAAGATCAGAACAAAGTAGAGATGGTCTGTTTGTTTTAATTCTGTTGGACAATATACTTGAATTCTTTCATATTGTCATAGAGATAGTGTAAATTATATTCTACATAAATAAGTAGGCGATATGTTTAATTAGTTTTTTTTTTCTGTGTATGTCAATTAATAACCGTCATTTTTAAAGTGTTTTCTCATTACTGTATTTTCTAAATTGTATTAATTAAACTTTTGTTCAATCTACAACGGACTTCTTTATTTACCAAAATCCAATAGGTTATGGGCCCAGGATTATCGCTAGATTGAAATAGTTTAATACTTTTTGAAAATATAAAAATTTGAGGTACGTGTCAGAATAGAGCAGGAAAATGTCCGACGAAAATATTATTAAAAATATCGCGAAATTCGATGGAAGTAACTTTCAGTTGTGGAAGTTTCAAATGAAGACAATCTTCAATGTCAGCAACCAAAAGAGAAAGAAGGAGAATCAGGTAAAGCATGGATCAAGGACAATGCAAAAGCCATGTGTATAATATCATCGTCAGTCGACTATTCACAACTTCAGTACTTAATTACTTGTGAAACTGCACAAGAGATGTGGGCCAAGCTAAGTTTGATTCACGAACAAAAATCAGAAGCTAATAAATTAATTCTGATGAAGCGTTTTCACAGTTATTCTATGAACTCGAACGACTCCGTTGTGCAACACGTCTCAAGAATATTGAACATGGCAAGTCAGCTGAAAGACGTTGGCGAAGAAGTTTCAAATCTAGCCATCATGGCGAAGATCCTTGGAAGTTTACCTACAAAGTATCATCCGTTAGCGACAGCGTGGGACAATGTTCCAGTGGCGGAGCAGACAGTAGATAGGCTACAAGAGCGGCTCATCGCCGAGGAACGGCGGCTTAATGAAATGGAAGAAGCTACAAGTGCTCTATCTGCAATGACGGTGAACGAGAGAAACAAGAAAGAAAAGGACAGAATAGAAAAGTCTGAAAAGAAGACTGCGAGAAAGAAAGGCAAGTACGAATGTTTCGTGTGCGGTAAAACCGGGCATAAAGCTAAAGATTGCTGGCACCGGAAAAAGAGACGCGAGCCAAATTCTGAGTCAGGGTCAATAAATGCGTTCGTGGTTACCAACGATGGTATCCCAAACTTCGAAAAGCTGACTACAGAAGATATGGTGAAGAATGAGATATTGAGGGCTGAAAATGCCGATGTCTGGGTCACCGATAGTGGGGCGTCGCGACATATCACGCACAGAAAAGAATGGTTTACTGAACTAAGACAATGTAATGATATGGTTATTACTTTGGGGGATAATTCCACTTGCGAAGTTCGCGGCATAGGAAAAATAAAGATTAAAAAGTACATTAGAAATAAATGGGTAGATGGTCAAATAAACGATGTGCTCTACGTCCCAAAATTGAAGAAAAATTTATTTTCGGTGGGAGTATGCACAACAAAGGGGTTTCAGGTTAAGTTTGCTGAAAATGGAGTGCAAATATATAAAAATGGAGACATTGTGGCAAATGGTGTCAAACACAACAACGAGTTGTACAGAATGTTGTTTGTTGTGATAACACAATGTGAAGCAAATATAGCTACTCCAAATAACCTTAAAGTATGGCATGACAGGTTGGGTCATGTCAATGTCAAAACCATCAAAAATTTAGCGAAGTCAGGATTGATAAGTGGATTAAATTCACAAGAAGATGAAGAATTTTTTTGTGAAGCCTGTAATTATGGAAAATCACATCGGAATATAATTCCGAACAGCATAAGTCCAAGAGAACTTCAAGCAGGAGACATGGTCCATAGTGATGTGTGTGGACCCATGCATAATGAATCTCTTGGAGGGGCGAGATATTTTTTGCTGTTTAGAGATGATGCTACGTCGTATAGGTATGTCTATTTTATGAAACATAAATCTGATGTTTTTGATAATTTTAAGAGATACGCTACCATGGTAGAAACAAAATTTGGTCATCCAATTCGAACCCTGAGAGTTGACCGTGGGACTGAATTTATAAATTCAAACATGAAGTCATATCTTTTAAAGAAAGGCATACAGCTAGAAATGACAGCACCATATACTCCGCACCAAAATGGCAAAGCCGAGCGTGATAATAGGACGATTATGGAAAGCGCGAGAACAATGCTGGCAGCAAAGAATCTTCCAAAAATGTTATGGGCCGAGGCGGTCAACACCGCGACATATACTATAAACCGGGTGACGCAAAATGAGAATGGGTTGATACCATATGAAGCGTGGACCGGGAAGAAACCAAGATTGCAGCATATGAGGACCTTTGGATCAGAGGCGTTTGTCCATATTCCTCATCAGTTTAGACGTAAATTAGACAATAAAGCAAAGAAAATGATAATGGTTGGCTATCAGGGGGAGTCGTCCAACTACAGGCTGTTTGATCCTGAAAGAAGGAAAATAATAGAATATCGGGATGTAAACTTCAATGAGAAAACTATAGACGTCCCACTCTTCACAAAATCAGTTGTTGAGATAAAGCTGCCATTAGAAGAAAGAAAAGTAGCAGACGAATCAGAAGAAATAAACAACAAAAACGCTGAAAAATCAGAAGAACGGAAACCTGAAGAAGAAAGGTATAGTAATGTCAAATCAAGACACACATTAAGAGACAGGTCACTACTGCAGCAACCAAGAAAATTTGAAGCGAATCTAGCTGAATTAGAGGAACCAAGAACAGTTCAAGAAGCTCTAACCAGTCCAGACGGAGACAAGTGGAAAGAAGCTATTCGTGAAGAACTAGAAGCTCACGATTACAATAAAACTTGGATCATTGTACCTAACCAAGGCCAAAAGCTAGTAGACTCTAAATGGGTCTTTAAAATTCAACAAAAAGTCAGTGGTTATAGGTACAAGGCAAGGCTCTGCGCAAGAGGATTTACACAACGCCCAGGTTTAGACTACCATGAAACCTTTTCTCCGGTCGTCAGGTATGATTCGCTAAGGATACTGTTGGCGATGGTGGCGTCAAAGGACTACGAGATGCTGCAATTTGACGTCAAGACAGCATTTCTAAACGGTAAATTAGATGAGGACATTTATATGTCTATACCAGAGGGTCTTGAGCAGGTGGGCCAATCACTTGGGCAGCACAGCGTCAAAAGATGGTGACGCTGAGTACAACAGAGGCTGAATATGTAGCAGCAAGTATGTCAGTGAAAGAAGCAGTGTGGATAAAGAAACTGTTAAATGGTATCGGACATCGATGTGCTTATCCAGTAGTATTATATATGGACAATCAAAGTGCTATCAGATTAATAAAGAATCCAGAATTTCATAAGAGGACAAAGCACATCGACGTACGTTATCATTTTGTAAGAGAGAAATATGACAATGGTGAGATATGTATGAAGTATGTTCCAAGTGAGGTCCAATATGCAGACATTTTTACGAAAGCATTAACGAAAGACAGATTCATAATGCTAAGAAATAGTATAAATGTAAACAATATGAAAATATTCAAATAGGGGGAGTGTTGGACAATATACTTGAATTCTTTCATATTGTGATAGAGATAGTGTAAATTATATTCTACATAAATAAGTAGGCGATATGTTTAATTAGTTTTTTTTTTCTGTGTATGTCAATTAATAACCGTCATTTTTAAAGTGTTTTCTCATTACTGTATTTTCTAAATTGTATTAATTAAACTTTTGTTCAATCTACAACGGACTTCTTTATTTACCAAAATCCAATAAATTCTTTGACAAACAGTTTACCTTCATAAGACAGTCGATGAAATGGATTTTTGTTAATTAAAAAAAATAATATCTTCAGAATTATTCCTTATATTATTATCATTTTATTCGAAGTTCTTACCCATAAAATCCCAGTCGAAGCCATTACACTTGTTTTGTTTTCAACTAAAATTCAAAATACAAAAACCCTACGTAGGTAAACTATAAAAACTACGAGAAAAATAAAAGAATTAAATACTTACTGCCATACGTATCAAAATCGCAAACCAGTGCTTATTATAATAAAAATACTAGACAGGTTTACGTCGTTAATATTATTCAATCTGGCTTGCAACATGTACCGTAGATGTCGTGAACTTATTTACAAAATTTGTCAGCATGCCGCGTTTGATTGTATTCACGTACAGTCTCGGCCTCTGTAGGGCCGTGTGGGAAGTAAAGTAACTATCATTTATCCCCTCATTGCATTTTGTATTTGAAGTACTGCCTCGAACAGCGCTGTCTAGCGCACGTATGAATGAAAGCCGTATCAAAAACATTAGGCAATATGAAGCATTAAACTACTCATTTCGAGAAACACTTCAAAGGGTGTAAATTAGGTGAACTGCATTACAGATTAGTTATGGCGGTGGCTTAAATTATTCTTTTGATATTTATAAAGACAAGCATTAATGGAATAAGTTGAAATTTAATTTACATAGTGCTTTACATTATTTACAGCTTTATTTATATCTGTGTACAAAGCAGATTGGCACACCCAGCAATGGGTAATACGCCGTGATGATATATATACAGGGTGTAAATGAAATAAGTGCATTAATTTTAACCAGTAATGTAACTCGATGAGAGCAACAATATTTATTAATAACTTTTTTTTCTAAGTCTTTTAGATTTTGAGTTAAAATTCTTTAAAGATTTGCTGCATATTTCGTTACCCGCTCGTGGAGAACAAATGACAGCTGCCGTATTCAAGTGGGATACAAACAGCTCAAAAATTGTCGGTTATCGGTTACACTTACAGTCACAGTAATTAATAAACGAATCAAGGGAAATAACATTATTATTAATTAATACGTAATAATACAATTTTTAAAATAAATAAATTTAAATTTTGGATAACAAAATTATAAAGTTGTGTATTGAAACAGGCTTTTTATCACCTACGAATAGTGTGAATAGAGGAAGACAAGAAGTGACGGGGTAACTAGAGGAAGAGAAAAAGCATAGTTATTAGGTTATGAGATAATTATTTATCGTCGACAAATCATAATAGTTTAAATTCGTTATTCAAAAAATGTAAGTACAAACTTTTGTCCATTTAAAAGAAGTACATGAGTAGCAATAATTAGTCGTCCATTTATTGTTCCCCAAACATTTTTTAATGAAAATTTTTACAGCATTTTCGTCTGTCAAGATGTGTATTGTGCATAATAAATACACCTTCCCAAGTAAATTCAGTCTCATGAATAAACATTATGAGCCATTCCCAAAATTGAAGTCTCTTATGTGCTGAAAACATTGAACTTTTTGCACATGGTATGGATACAACTGTTGCTTTTTTAAATATTGTCATATGTGACACTCCCTATTGTGATAAAGATGTACAAGATTAACAAATGTGCGAATATTAAGAACGGAATGATTTGGTGATGATTTGGAAACGCTCCGTGTAAATGTGTTGGCAACTCCATGACACTGTCTTTATGTGAACCGTGATGTCAAGTAAAATGTAGTACAGATACGAGTAAAAAATAAATAAATAAACCATAGGTAAGTAATTACAATGTCTGTGTACTCGCATTTTGACAGAATTTTACCTTATAAACAAGTTTATTACTAATGTCAAAATTTAATTGCACCAATTGACAGGACTTTTTCATAGCTATTGCTGCTGCATTCAATTATCACAAAAATATTTGGAACGACTCGTCAAATTACGGGGTGGTAAAAATGCTAAAAAATATGCGATTTCGAGAAAAAGTTATTAAGAAATATTGTTGCCCTCGATGAGTTATACTGCTGGTCAAATTTAATGAACTTATTTCATTTACACCCTGTATATATTTTTTATTTCTTTTTTGGTGCGGCACTGCCTCACCTGCCTACCCTGACAAGCCGCCACTGGCGCCCACTGACCTTAGGCCTCCCTTAGTGTTTCCTTCTTCTTTTTCACTCCTTTTATTATTATTCTTGTGTTCGCTCGTACTTCTTTCCCGGACTTAGAAGTGTCTTTACGCGCGCTGTTCTTAAGGCATTTTAATGCTGATGTAAACTGGAATGAATGGCCGAGGCATAAATGTTTGTACGTGCGCTACGCTGCAATTTTAAACAAATGGCTTATAATTCTTACGAAATTGCCGACAGTTTTATACAGTTCATTTGAAGAATATCTGCTACGTGGAAGATGGAAATTCAACGACAAAGAACTGAGATTGCTATAAATATATAAATATTTACAAATTAAGAATCGAATATTTTTACATATAAAATTCAATTTATATTTGGACCAAATATTTCTCAAAAACTCCATTGATTTTACATGAATATTTATTATAGAATAATTTATTCTAGTCGGCTTGGTGGCTGAGCGGCTTAACACACATCTCATAGCCCGCAGTGACGTCACCCGAACATTGTTCCGTGCGTTCGATTCCCGTCGACCGACAGTGCGTGATTTGTCGTAAAAATAAATATAGCTACTTGTATTTATCACACTCGGCTGCTATAAGCTGGCCACTTATACATCTTAAATAAATGTAGCGATGGCTGAAATCCAACTGGCGTACGGCAGTGGTAAAACATTGCGGCTCGGTGAGTCCGGTTGAAGGGTAAACGGCGACAGCTGTATACAAGCCCTAAGTAGATAGTAGATTTATTCTATATTTTATAAAGAAATTAGCAAAAAAATGAAAAACAGTATAGAACGAAGGTTTCTTATTAATGCCGTCGGACAGACGCACATAGTGATGCACGACGAGGCTAGAGTACTCTCGCATCTCATCTCGCCTCGTTGCATTATGCGAGACAAGAACGAGAGCGAGATTGCAATTTAAAATTCGAGGCGATATCGATATAACAACTGTATTTGTATCTTTATAGCTTTGATTCATAAATTCAATGAAAAATGCATCGTACAGGGAGTGGAGTCAACGGTAATTCGTGCATAGAACAGGTGAATGTGAAAATTATATGAATTGACTATTTTTTTGAGTCTATCTAGAGTCGAATGATATCAGTCGCAGAGCGAGGAAATGCAAAATAAAGACTAAATCGGTTTTGCATCTAATAGAACTAGTTTTTCTCCAACATTTCAGCCCGTAATTCATCCCAGTTAAAACTACGGTTAATAAAATTCTTGTCGTTCCTGAAAAGTAAAAGATTTTGTATTAAGCGTCGATAGGAGCCAACACAGAGTGAAGCGGAGTGATTGGTTGCCAGCGGGTTCCCAGTGCAGCGCCTTTTTCGAGTAAATCTTACTGAAATAGTGGCAAATAGTTATTGATAAAGTGTAGAAACTTTTAGTTACAAAAAATAATTTTTTAAATGTTTAATTAGTTTTACTGATGACAGAATGTATTAACAGATGTTCGTATTGAAATAATTTGGTCACTAGAATTTAGTGTTTCGTCTACTTATTACAGTTATACGACTGTAAATACTCGGAAGACCAAACGATTGGTCTTGTCTTTTGTAGTTCAACTGATACGTAAATACCGAGATAAATACGTAGTGCGCAAGCGCTTATTTTTACAGCGAGACTCTCGCGCGAGAACGAGACGAGACCCAAAAAAATGTGCGAGAACGAGAGCGAGATCGAGATTGCAGATCCGAAAACAAGACGAGATCGATATTTTTTATTTCTCGTCTCGCCTCGCCACGCGTGCATCACTAGACCCACTTCACTCCAAACCTCGTTTTGCCATCATTCCAATTACTTTTTTTACAACTGTCAGTTTATTTGTAAGTCAGTAACACAATGCAGCAGAAAACTTATGCTATGTGCGCATGCGCCATATAGAAACTGAATTTAAAGTGTTTACATGAGTAGTTTTGTAACTAGTTTTCAAGTCAAACCCATAAATTTCAGTTTTGGTTGAAATAACTCTAAATCGTTTGGACACTACTGAATAAGCGGTGTGCAAAAAAGTAGTCAGCGCCGACACCGGACAAAAATGACAAAAGTGGTTACTCATTGAAACATAACAAGGTTATGTTTTATATCAGAATAATTTTAAAATATCTATTTTATAAAATGTTTGCAATGAATGCGAATGGTAGGACATCAAATATTATGTGAAGCAGTGGAAGATGTAATAATTCTGACAAAATTACCGATTGAAGTATGAAATTTTATAAATTTCGTAGAATATTATATGAGGAATATATGCGTATAAGAAAATAACTTTTCAACAGATATCTTCTACTTACATGAAGAATTCTTTTAGGTTTATATATTTTCTCCTTGTAAAATATACTCGTATGAATAAAATTCAAACAATGGTCGTATGATTGAAACAATGAATTATATAAAAATGTGTTTCTTAATTTAAAATTTGAACAAAATATAACAAAAAAAAGCAGAAAATTATCTTAAAATTGTATAACACTTGCAGTTGTATCATATAGGTCTATTATTGACATAATTAGTCTATTTATTATATATTTTGTACATGTAATGTTAATGTTAAAAGTAAAAATTCACAAAGTTCGTATTTTTCGTGTATTCTCCTTTCCGAGCTTGTGCAACTGATTCTACTTACAGCCTGGTATATTTCCAATGAAGAATATTCGTCAATTATTGCGAATATAAAAGAAAGATGCTAACATCATCCACTGATATCGTGATATGCAGAAACAGAAACTTTCTTCTTTCCAATCATCCAAGTTTTCCAACTCTTTAATCAAAATTTCCATGATTCCGCATTTTATAATATTCAACTAATATTATAAATTATAATATAAAACTAAGTATGATAAAATGGTTTACAGAAATCACATATATTATGACAAAAATTATATTTTCTGTCACAGTACATTCGCTGGTATTTTGACTTTTTTGATTCACATATAACATTTTAAATAATTTCTTTATTCATTTCAATATACTATCACGTATAATATTCATATACAACAGCAAAAAATCAAAATAAAATTGTAAATTGTATCACTTTCTCGAAATGTCAATATTTATTAGGTACCCAAAAACGCCAAAGTAGCCGTTAGAGGCGCTGACGCTCAAAATGTGCACATCGCCTATACAGGGCTTTTTCAAAAACGTTTTGAAAACGGTTTCAAAACTGCATGTAAACTCAGTAATTATTAGAAACGATCTATAAAGACCTTTGTTATGGAATTATTAACTTTTTACTTTTTATCGATCGTAGAAAAAATAAGTATTGCAATAGTAACCAATGTATACATGTCATTAAAATCTTGAATACTGTTCAAATCATATTTTATTTGTAATCAACATTAAGAGAGAAGAATGTCACGTTTCGTAGAAAGAAAAATTAATTCATTCCCAAAATATTAACAATGGTTGTTCTTACATTAAGCCACAGATATAAAACAACATTTGCTTATTACGATAAATCAAAAAAGATCTTATACTTCTTACAAAATTAATTTTTCCGTAGTATAGTTAATTCTTTATTGACTTATGTGATAATTGTATATTGTGTATTGTATAATCTTCCGTATGGACAGTGGTAATCCAGCGCAATGTGTAGTGAGCAATAAAAAGTAGCATTGGCAACGTTAGTATATGGTGTCCTCGTCCCGGCCCCGGTTTCGGTCGAGAGTTGAGTTCTCGATAAAAAGCCTTGGTAGTGTAGCGAGGGAACTCGTGTAGCCGCGAATGGCTTTTGCTAAACCGCCGCCCAACGTACAGTGAGATTTTTCCTTTATTGTTTCTGGATGAGTTTTTGTTGTTTGCTCAAAATGACACGCCGCTATTTTTTCCTTTTTCCCGTCCCTTTACGAGAATTACTGGTTTATTGCCTTTTCCATTGTTTCACATACACGAATGGGCAAGTATAAATTACCCAATAATTCTCGTTCCCACTCGGGGAGGATCTATTCAGATTTGCCCAATGCGGCTGCAAATGACCTACAATGGCCTGGATTAAAATTATACTTTTTGTTGTACGAGGATTATTTTCAACAGCAAAAATTAAGAAATATAATTTATGTTTTCCTTTTCCTCTGCAACGAATTCAACTTACACGTACACTAAACGTATTTTATTTACGATTTCTGTTAAAAGTTAAATTTTAATTAATAACAAAAGTTCAATAGCAAACTCTATGTGAAATACAATGTCTAATAAAGAATTAGAAAAACACTCGCCATTTTTCACAAGATTTCAGCATCTGAATCAACTTCTCGGTCACTTTTCAGACACTGGTCGACACCATATTTTTGTTCATATTAGTGGAGTATACTTCTTATTATCTATGATTTGAAATAAAAAATATCGACTGCCAGATTACAGTTTGTTTAAAAAGTAGGTAATGGGTATATTTGGATATTTCTGGTTATTCGTTTTCATTTGACTCATTTCTGTCAAGTTAGTTGTTCGTACCATGGTCTATTACATTCAACTGTTTATTCATGTAACTGATTGACTAACTATCAAAATGTCCTTCTGAAGGATTAACACTGTCTGTGACTGTCCCTCTGCACACAAGTACGTCATTTATATACAAGGTGCGGCAGAACCAATTGAGCAGTTTTGAAGAGTTATAAAAAAGAAACCAGGTATATATGTAAAAAATGTTTTTATTTCTGAAATCAGTAGGACTGCCATTTTATACTTATTAATTTTTAAAAATAATGTCTTTAAGATGGCGGTCGTTAGCTGCAATACATTGCTGGAGCCAATTTCTGAAATTTTGAACAGCCCGTTGACACATTTCGCGGGGTATCGCGTTTAATTCTTCGACAGTCTGCTCCCTTAGCTCTAGCATGATTTGGGGGCGACGTTTAAACACTTTTTCCTTTTGATATTCCCAAAGAAAGAAGTCGCATATGCTTAAATCGGGCGATCGCGCAGGCCACACCACGTCACCTATCAAAGACACTAGACGTCCAGGAAACATTTCTCTTAAAGCGTTTAGAGAATTTCGGGCTGTGTGGGCTGAAGCTCCATCCTGTTGGAACCAAAAGTCCCCTAATCCCTCTTCTTCAACAACCACTTCCAATCAAAAGTACGGGCCTATAACGCCAAATTGTGATACGGCACACCGCACCGTTCACCGATAGTTTCGGAGAATGTAGCGGTCTTTCGTGAACAATTTGGGAGTTGTTTTCAGCCCAGTGGCGAAAATTTTGTTTATTCACAATCCCGCTTAGGTGAAAATGTGCCTCTTCGCTGCTGAAGAATGCTGCCTAAGGAGGGATCGCTGCAAGAATTTTCTCACACAGATTTTGGCGGTTGGCGTAGTCTGCTGGGTTCAATTCCTGAACCATTATTTTGAAGGGACGGAAATTCAAATCTAAATGAAGAATCCTCCTCAAGCTGCGGTCTGAAACCCCCAATGCAATAGCGTGCCTTCGATCAGAACGTCTTGGCGATTGTTCGACTGCTGCTCTCACTAGCTCCACATTTTCTACCTATTCTTAGTGTGCTATCAGTTTCCTCCAACTGCCGAATCCAGGACCGAATTGTGTTCGCTGTAGGAACAGCATTATTTCGCGGAATGTTGAACCGTCGCCGAAAAGCTCTTTGCGTCGCAATCACAGATCGGTTGTTTTCATAAAACGCACGCACGGCAAAGCCACGATGTATTCCGGTCCAAACCATGTTGGGTACTAAAATGGGGATGCCGACAGAACAAAAGGAGACCTAGTGCAGCTGCCTACCCCCGCCACCGCCCGAACACCTGCCCCTCCAAACTGCTCAATTGGTTTTGCCGCACCCTGTAGTTGTTCTAATATTTTTCTGGAACAGTCTCGAACTATATAACAATGCGCGGGTAATTACGCTTATTTCCCCCTTGTTTACCTAACTGCCCTCCTCGCGTCGCCTGCCTACCGTGCGCTGCACTATTTTATCGATCTCCTACCTAAGCTCCTCCTACCTACTAGAACGCTTCTATTCATAGGCGTCGGTTAGCACGCACTGGCCGGGGCCCGCGGATCAAGTGTCGTAGGTACCTACCCTCTCACGTTACATTATGTTTAATAATCGCCAAATCACTTTAACTAGATTTGCCGAGGGAGTTGGTATTTCATAGAACTTATACGAAAAGAATTGTGGGCAAACAACTTCTGGATTTTGCACCAGGATAACGCACCGATTCACAGTTCACTATTTATTCAAGTTTTTTGCCTTAACCGAGATGTGAAAATTTAAGTAACTTTAACTTGTTTAATTACTTGACTAGGTTCGACTTATCAACCCTTGAAAACGACACAATCAATAATATCAGTGCAGGAACTATTCTGACTTAAAAAATGTACAAATAAAATATAAATGATAATGTACAAATAAAATATAAATGATATTCAGTCATGATATTTTGTTATTTAAATTGTTCAATTTAGGTATACATGGATCTCTTTTAAGGTGGCTGGAGTCATATGTTAGAAACAGATCTCAACTGATAGTTTGTAATGGTTTTAAATCTCGACCAATTAATGTAACATCTGGAGCACCGCAAGGCTCTCACTTAGGTCCAATATTATTCAATATATATATATATATAACGTCTCTAATTGCTTCAAAAATAGCCATTACTTACTATTTGCTGATGATTTGAAATTTTACAAACAAATAAAAACTGATAATGATTGTAGTCTCTTACAGGATGATTTACTCAATTTACATAGATGGTGCGAAGTAAATAAAATGATATTAAATATATCGAAATGTTACATGGGTAATTTTTCAAGAAACATAACAATATATCATTTTAATTATAATATAAATGGCACGATTATTGAAAGTAGATCATCTATCAAGGATTTAGGTATAACATACCATTGTAAAATGTTGCCTAATGATCATATTAATACCATTGTAAAGAAAGCTTACTGATTACTTGGCTTCATAACTAGAACAACATATCATTTTACAAAAATTAAATCTTGTATATTACTTTACAATGCTATAGTACGATCACAACTGGAATATATGACTTGTATATGGAATCCATTTTATGATGTGCATGTCAAACTAATAGAATCGGTTCAAAAAAAGTTCATTGTCATTTTGTGCAGAAGGTTTAATATTGATTACACTAACTATCACCAAATCTTACAACAACTAAATTTAATATCATTGGAGAACAGAAGGACTATTAATGACGTCATATTTATGTATAAATCAATTTATAACATGATTGACAATCAACTTTTTCTTCACTTTTTCAATTTGTATGTTTCGGCAAAAAATACTAGGTCAAAAAATTTGTTCATTGTACCTACATGTAAAACAAACCTCTTCAAGAATTCCCCTATCAGTAGAGTGATGCAGACTTACAATGACAAATTTCAACACCTTGATATTTTTCACTTGACATTGAATCAATTGCGCAACTTACTGATTGGTGAATTTCGTGAATAAGTGTTCTTTTTCTCTTTTTTTTTATTAAGTCATTAACTGTATATCTGTAGAAATGTTTTTATATAATTTTTAACAAAATTCTTTGTATGTATACGCGGAACTGTGTTTGGTCTTTGACTGTATTGTTCCCACAAAATTAAATAAATAAAATAAAAATAACTACGTTGCTCTAAAAGTCTGAAGCAAATACGGTCTAAATCATATTATGAAAGAAGAAGTTGTGTAATTTGTCACTGTAGTTAATGCGGAAATATCTGCAGTATATCCTCGAACGTATGTATGTATGATCTCCTCGTTGGAGTTGAATGTATTGCTTTGCTGGTAGTGCATTAGTGAGTAAGTTGCATGGGAGGAAAGTTTGGGATGTTGGGTTGCCTGCGGCAGGTTTCACGCGCGGTTAGTCCCGCTGGACCCCGGTCCATCAACTTGTCTGCCACACGTGATTCTCATACAAATCCTCCGACACCCGCACACAAAGACCTACCTACCCTTCATTACCCAACTCTTTATCTACTGCCAGCGTACATCTCCCTATTAGTTCCTACACCGCTAAACTACATCTACAGGATACCAAGAACATCAATGCGGCCAGCTGATTGTGATTCTCCATCAGACGGATTAGTTACCCATTCATATTTATGCTGGAAGTTCATTATTAAATGATTTTTGATAATATGTTGTTATTTGGGATAATCATTGTGTACTATTATTCACGAAAGATGACTATTCAAGGTAATTTGTTCGAAGAAAGAGTACACATCACTTTACAGCAGTAGCTTGGCAACACATTTTGTATTAGAAAAAGAAAGATTATTTGACCTATGTCTATTTAATTTATGTGGTGGGACAGATATACGTAAATAGTGGCATTACTTTCTAACACATAAATAAAAAGGACGTATGTCGTAGAATTACAGATACCTACTTATCTACTACACTACCCTCTGTGCTAATATTTACCCAGTAGCGTTGCCGTTTAAATCAAATTATTATTACTTGATTTTTAGTTAAGACTATGTTTTTGAATTTTGCAAAAACATAAGGGAAGAACATAAATCTTTCAGAAAGGCATTATTTAGAACGAAACATAATTTTTAAATAAATTACTCTTATTTTTCAGTTAAAATGTGTGCATAAATATTTCATGTGGTGCGCCTATGCTTACGAAATGCAATGAAGTTATCTGTAAGTAATATTAAATCAGACGGGTCACAAATGACCTTGAATAGTCATCTTTCGTGAATAATAGTTTAGCCAAACTAACGTGTAATCGCAGTATTTAAAGCGGTTACATGCCTGGTTACTATAGCTATCCTTTTCTAGCGTTTTGACAGTTTTGATATTTTGATAATTAAGTACTTTTCAGTAAAAGTAACAATAGATCTGTGACATTTTACGTTTAAATCAATTACACGACGAACAAGATACTTAGTTGACAAATGTCAAATATTTAATTTGACAGAAACGTCTGAAATAACCGGGCGTATTTTATTCACACAAAGTTACCGAGCTTACTGAGCTGTTCAATTAACAATAATAAATACACTGTCATTTTAAACTGATGCCTTAATTTATTTAGTTTTAAAACGATTACGGCATAACTACAAGAACACTTTCCGGGCTAATTGATCTCTCAACCCAACGCGAAATATTCGCTGTGCTAGCGAAATTTTCGCTTTTCCAAATTGTTGCCCACTGAAAGTACACAGTGACATGTGACAGACCCCACACTGGCGCAAGTTTTTGCACATACGTCCTCGAAACGTGCACGGTTTTTGTCGACGTCACTGGTTATTCGCTAGTGATTTCATTACGACCTTTATAGAAAAATAAATAGAAATGGTAATAAAATACGTAATTTGTGTCCATTTTTGTAATGTAAATATAAAACCGTGTATATTTTGTCGAAATTGTATAATCAGTTTAAATCGGCATACAAATAGAAACCTGGTATTATTTTCAACGTATAAAGTCTAAAGCAATCAGTAAACTTTTTTAAAATTGAATGTAAACAGTTTCGCGTAATTTTGACTGAAACTGAAACCATTTTCAAAATTGCATGTAACCGTAGTAAGTGACGGTCTACAAAGTAGGTACTTTGCAATATATGTTTTAAGAAAATTTGTTTATTGCTTTCTGTAAAGTACTACTTCCGGTTTGCCAAACTTAGAAAAAAATCCAATATGTCGTTCTCATTAATATAAAAGTCTTGAAAACCAAATTTGAAATTTTTTGGATTGTATCAATATATTTTTCACAAAAATCTGTTGAGAGCTTCAAGTAAAGTTTCACTTCCGCTTTATCAATTTTAGAAAAAAATTAATATGTCCTTCTTATTAATATAAAAGTTATAAATCCAAAATTATAAAAATCTTGGTATATATCAAAATATTTTTCACGAAAATTTGTTCAGAGCTTCAAGTAAAGTATCACCTCCTCTAATCGAATATATTGTTCCCTTTCATACAAAAGTCTTAAATACTAAATTTAAAAAGTTTTTGAATATACCATAATATATTTTTTCTGTTCAGAGCTTCATGTAAACTATCACTTCCGGTTTATTAATTTTAGCCAAAATCTAATATGTTATTCCCCTTGATATGAAAGTCTTAAATATGAAAATTAAAAGTTTTGGATTATATTTTAATATAATTTTACATTAAAAACTGTTATGGGCTTTAAGTAAAGTAACACTTCCGGTCGTCCAATTTTACCCAATCAACTCTTTATATGAATGTAAAAAGGTTAAATACGGAAAATAGAAATTTTCGGAAGTTTGTTGTAATATCGTGGACGAAAAAATCGTCACACACACACACATACGCACTCACACACACGCACGCACACACGCGCACACGCACACATACAATCATCGAAAAATAGTAAAAACGTGTAGTGGGGACCCTAATTCGTGCTTATTTACTGAAAACTCAACATCGAATTTTTGGACCGATAACATTACCTCCCTTACCTGCGGTATGACGGGAGGTAAAAATAGTGGATGGCCCCATTGTATTTCCGAAATAAAAATAAAATTTTGTTGCATAAACTATTTTTATAGACTAGTTTAAAAACGGAGTATAGTATAGTACCATAAATAAATTCGTTTTAGAAATGTTTATTTCGATACTGGAATCAATATAAATACCATTGTAATAAATGTAAATAAAGTGATATTACAGATATATCTACAGATTGCATATGGATATGGCTGTTATTGTAAATCATACGTAATACATTATAAATTGAGCTTTATCTGGTGTTTACAATGAGGTAATGAATAAAATATGTAAAAGTTTGTTTCTTTGGATGAAGCGTCATTGATAAAAAACACATTAATTTCGTTGTTTATTTTGATGGCTCTGGCTCGTCGCTCTGCCCTGAATCGAAGTCGATAATTTATGTGAAAGTATCCGAAGACACACGTGCCGTCTATTGTCCTGGGATGGTTTCTCCTTATCAATCATGTCAGCCTTGGACAATGGCTCGCCGGCTCTTACATCCACGGTTATTAATTACCTTCGATGAAATTTGTTTCGGGAGTAGAACAAGAACTGAAAAGTACAAAGGGTACCACCCGGAACAATTAACATTCATACTCCCAAGGTTTTTTCTTCAGTTTTTTTAACTTTCTTTTCAGAAGAAATTAATTATCGGAATTAAGTTCATGCCTCCGAAGTAGGAAAGTAGGTAGTCCTTTTTCCTTAAACATAGAGCAAGAAGAATGAATTCTCTATTTATAAATAGCTTCTTCCAGTGACGGCTTGTGAAAAATACAAATGGCTCTGCTGCTGTTCTTGAAAAAACTTAGTTTTATAAATTAGGTTAACCAGCAATTTCTTCATTAAAGCAAATTTAATCCTTTAACATTGGTAATGAAACATGATATAACGTTTCAAACTAATTAATTTCTTCTATTCATGTCATTTTAATATCAAATACTTACAAAAAAGACAAAATACATAGCAGTCAGTCATATTGACGTGACATTGACATTAGATTAGTTCAGGATCATTAGGCGATTTCGGGCGACTTACCCGTTCACATGTTAGGATTAGTTACGGTTACTTACGGTATGATATGGTCAATGGTGGCGCCAAAAATCGTTGATTCACTTGTCGACACCGTGCTTGGAGGTTATGTATATTCTGCGACATTTAAAACTGTCAAAAATAGTGTCTGACAATTAAAATGCATTAACGGAGAAAGATAGTTTATCCATATTTGTCCAAAAAAGAGTCAACGAAAATAATGTCACCCTGCTTGACATAGACCACGAAACCGACTGTTTTGACTTTTGACATTTCAAAAAAAGACATGACAAAAAGAGATAGAAATAGTGAACAGAGAGCTGACCCGACTCGCAAACCCGTTCAGCTGTGAGCACTGATCCAAGCATACCGTAAGTTGTTCCTAGCGCCCGAATGTGTGAACGGACCTGAACGCAACATACCGCAAGTGAACGGTTGTCGCCCGAAATCGTCTATTATGATCCTGTTTTAAAGGTGGTGCTTCCCGGGACGGGGACGAAGAAAATGGGTAGTACAAGATCATTTATCCCTTTTTAAAAAGAACGATCTCGAGAATGATTTAGGGTAGATGTGTACTACTTCTTGATAAAAAGAAAGCGGCTATATATGAACTTAATCATATCTGTCAATGATTTAATTTTTTTTTAATAATGAATTGCCAATTATATTTAGTACGCAAACATTTCTCCAAAACAACTATGATATTAATGCATTATTTAAAGCGGGTATGTTAATTCCTACAAATGATCTCAACGTGATCTAAAATTTATGGGAAGATTTAAATTTTTTATTTTGCCTGAATGTGTAACAGAAACATCACATCACACGGATTTTTCAAGACAGAATGTCAAAAGTAACTTTCTTTTACCACAGTCTTTATCGTTCTTATGCTCATTATTCAAGTAAAGTAGAAGCAGAATCTTTGCGTACAATAAAATGCATCCTGCTAAAATATAAAAACACCAATATTTGGCAGAAAGGTCAATATTAATAATATTTGATTGATATAATAAGATGCCACATGTCAAATAACAACGTGATAACAACCATAAATACATGGTTTTAGCAGTCGTTATGATAAAGACTGTCAAAACGCTTAACAATTGTTGACAGTAACCACTTTGTTTCAGTATTGAGAATACCAAATTCGATTTTAGCAATCTTTATAGTACATAACAACCATAAAGACAATAAAAACTACACATGTTGAGTTCTGAATAGGCCCCAAAGATTGTTATCATAAAGACATTTGTAACAATCTTTATGAATTTGTCAATTCAGAACTTACGTCGATATTATTGTCAATCTGAACCAGATTATTTGACAATAGCTAACTTCGTTCTAAATATAGACCTAATCTAACCTTAATCTTCTCTATCAACGCATTAATTTTTTTAATAACAACTAAAGAACAATAAGATTTTTATGTCATATTTGGAAACAGCTAAATTAGTTATAACGGGTATATTAACAAATGATCCCAATGTGATTAAATGATTTATTTTAATTGATGTAAAAAGTAACTTTCTTTCACGGCAGTTTTTATCGATGTTATAGTCATTATTCAAGTCGAAGCAGGATCTATACCTGCGTATAATAAACTGCATCCTGCTAAAAAATAAAAACAGCAATATTTGGTAGAAAGGCCATTAATAATAATATTTGATTGATATAATAAACTGTCACACGTCAAAAATTACATAGTTTTAGCGTTATGATAAAGACTACCAATGCACTTAACAATTGTTGACGGTAATCATTTTCAGTACTGAGAATATCAAATTTGAAGTTAACAATCTTTACAGTATATACCCATCATAAAGACCATAACAACTACACAAATATTGAACAAAAAAATTAAAGCCAAGTTAGACATTTTTATTTATTCAACATGCACAGACCCCGGAAGTGCATTGAGTAACGTAGCCGACTCACGACCCAAAAGTCCCGGGTTCGAATCCCGGGTAAGGTAAGGATGTCCGTGTCTGTCCTCACATCATCTTATCTTGATCAACGCAACGTGAACAGATGTAATATTACAAAAATATAATGCTTTCGGTCTAAATGATATTTCTGATGTCAAAAACTGCACTGGATATCGGATATCTTTTCTATGCTGTAACCATTTGCGTGATTTGATATATCACCGCCTACGATATTATTAATATTATATATTGATGACATAATGACATAATATCACTCGGTATTGGTACAGCTGACGTTTTGTGATTTATCTGCTGTCAAAGTCCATATTGTATACCAGATAGGGTGGGTGGTGCCAATCTAATTGCACGATCCTAGAGTTCTGGGTTTGAGTTTTGAATAAAGCAACAGATTACCTCCCGCCATTTAATTTTTCTTTATATAAATATACATACATTTACCCAATTTTATTGTAGGTAATATCAATGTAGATACGAGTTATGTATTCTTGTCCAAAATTTTACCATTATAAATTTATTTTGTGGTTATTTCTTATCTTTTACCAATATTATAGAAACTGTTTTATTGATTTGATATTTTATAAATTCGTATTTCTAATATTTACTTCTTAAATTCTTCCACTATTAATTTTAAATTATTAGTTTTTTGACAGCGAAATTTATCTGTAACGCTGTAACATTTGCATACCTAAACTGGGTAACTAAAGAGTTGTATTTATCTTCAAAATATAATTAAAAGATTGTAGCACGGGAAAATGTTTAAAGCTTAAAATGTTATAATCTTGATTATGCCCGTGGTACATACAATGATTTATTTTATATTGGTTCTCGAAATTCAAGGATTCAATAGATATATTTTATATATTCGTTACCTTTGTGAATTTTAAGTATGCTGTGATTTCTACGTAATTTGTTTTTTGTTGCTATATTCTTTGTGATAAACAATTTTAATTTAGTGTCAAATGAAAATCTGAGGCTGCACAGAGCAAGTTAGTTCCACGGAAGTCAAAAGATGAATACAAAAGTTTGGGAATGGTTGGGTTAAAAAAATATCATTTATCCAATTTGTTGTTTTGTAGGGCAATTATCCATAAACCATGATTTTTTTTATGTTTGAATAGCTGTTGCCTGGCAACTATATAGGCCCTCAAGCAATAAAAGTCAAATTTTGCTCGCTTTTGAGGACGAAAATCCAAAATTTTTATAACATAAAATGCAACAATCTATAATTTTTATAACAAAATTGCAAAAAATGATATCTAGAAGTATTGTTTCAAAAAAATTGCTTTCAGCTTCATATAAAGTATTTTCGTTCTCATGCATTGAAATGTGTTGTTTCGCGTCGCCTAAGCAACGTCCGAAACGTCAATTTCCCATGTCTCCACCAGATAAGCGACCGGGAAATTTTGGAAAAAACACTCTCCTATTTCTAAAGCATTTCTTAAATAAATATATTTATAATAAAAAAGTATAGTTTATCAAACATTCTTTCGCTTAATAATAATAAAAGAAAATGGTGGAATATTGAATGAAATTTAATTTTAAAATAATGAAGTTAGTGCATTTGGTTCACAATATTGGAAACAATTTCTGCTTGGCAGGAGACGGCAAAACATAGTACTCGGGAAGTCGGTAAAACATAACCAACAAACGTAATGTAAATTGTAACAAAACAATAAGAAATTTAACAAGTTTATTAAGTTTAAATTTGCTATATTACAAGTAAAATACTTGGTAAGTAATAAATAGATATTTAGATTAACACTACATTAATTAATCTATTTAACAACTTTAAGTAACTGTTTAGTTACTAAATAATTTAAAATTATCAAATTTGACGTTTCGAGCTATCAAGTATGTCATACACGAACCAAAACTAATTCATAAGTTTTAGGTGTGCAAAATAGGCTGGCGCTGTAGCGCCACCAAGTCTATTCTTATCTGAAATACAGTATAGTATATATTTTCAATTTAAAGAAATAAAAGATGCGCAATGGGGATCTGCGCATAATAAGAACTATTGAGATCTATGAAGTTTATTTCTAAAAAGAATTAGACGTGAAATATGAGAATTATTTTTAACAACTTTAAAAAACTTCTCGAAAGAAGTTACAAAAGCTTTTATTGGAGCCAAAATGTTTAACGATGCTAATTTTCACCGTGAATACAGGTATTTTAGTGACTGCAATATTTCTGATGTTTTGTTTGACAGCCCAACTGGCGCCATTTTACTTACTATTTACAGCGATAGAAAGAAATAGCCGTTAAATTGAAAAGGTCTATTATTAGTTTTATACCATTCGTACGAAAAATACTGTACAAACCACGTGCGTGAACTTGGTTCCCGGAATCGTTCTATGGCAACGCTCGCAAGCTCATCCGTGAACCAAGCGTTCACGCACTTGGTATGTAAATAACTATTCCCTGTTTGGCGATTGATTCGAAAATCTAATACATTTTTACCTTCCGTCACCTTTAGGTAAGGAAGGTATTGTCTTTGGTCAAAAAATTCGGTGGTGAGTTTTTGATGAATAAGCACGTTTTAAGGTCCCTAGAATACGATTTTACTATTTTTACGATGATGTCTGTATGTGTGTGTGTGTGTGTGTGTGTGTGTGTGTGTGTGTGTGTGTGTGTGTGTGTGTGTGTGTGTGTGTGTGTGTGTGTGTGTGTGTGTGTGTGTGTGTGTGTGTGTGTGTGTGTGTGTGTGTGTGTGTGTGTGTGTGTGTGTGTGTGTGTGTGTGTGTGTGTGTGTGTGTGTGTGTGTGTGTGTGTGTGTGTGTGTGTGTGTGTGTGTGTATGTGTGTATGTGTGTCTGTGTGTGTGTGTGCGTGTGTAACAAAATTTTCGTCTACGATAACTCTAATACTACAATTCCAAAAATTATAATTCTTTCGTATTCCTCTTCGTTGCATCCATATGAAGAGCTGATTAGATTTTGGTTATAATTGGTCAACCGGAAGTACCCTTATTTGAAGATTTTAACAGTTTTTCTTGAAAAAACGATGTTAAATATCATTTTTTCACATTTAATGTTATTATAAATATTAAAGATCATTGTATTCTCTATACGATTTGACTGCATTTTATACTTAATATTAAATGGATATAGAGTTAAAAAATTATAAAGAAATTAAATTTCATAAAGTAGACATAGCTATGAAAACAGCTACTATATTATGAAAATTCTGATTGAAAGATGTCAGTGTCAATTGACATATTCGTAGTATATTTGTGTTATATTAATAATTTTACTGGAAATTTAGGATTTTTTGCTCGAAACTTTCTGTATGGAATTTGTATAAAGTACATACAACTGTCGACAGGTAATGTACGTATAAGAAATTTAGAATCTTTTACAAGGAACTTTCTGTATACTATTTTATAGAAAATACATGGGCATTTACGACGAAAATTCTACCGGTAGATACCGCATTTACCGACTGTGTTCGAAAACACGATTGGTAAAAAGTTATCGTGTTCGAAAATTGTACAATATCTACCAGATCCATCTACCGGATTCATGAAGAATCTAATCTCAAAAAAAGGTAGTGATGCAAAGCGAAGTGCACGCGTTAAAAGTGGAAATGTGTTCAAAGTATGACTCTGCTCAGTGTGTTAACTACATCAAATTTCTAACCTGTTTTAAATTTTCAATTTTTTTTATAAGTTATGGATCTACCCTGTTTACCACTTGCGTTCTTAAAATATTGATTCCGGTAGCTATAACCTGATAAACAGCTGTTTACTGGTAACAGTTCACAGGTAGAATTTTCGTAAATGTCTCATATAACTGACGGAAGGTAATGTGCTGGCCACATCAGATTTTTTTTATAAGTTATGGATCTACCCTGTTTACCACTTGCGTTCTTAAAATATTGATTCCGGTAGCTATAACCTGATAAACAGCTGTTTACTGGTAACAGTTCACAGGTAGAATTTTCGTAAATGTCTCATATAACTGACGGAAGGTAATGTGCTGGCCACATCAGATTTTTTCCATTGTAGTACAAATTAGGATACTATATTTCAAAATTTTCTTATTGATAGAATTTGAGTTAGAGCGCCCACTTGATATACACACCCAAAGAAATCATTGTAAAAATGTTAAAATCGGATACTAGTAACCACATAACATTAGAACGATTCTTGTACTTTTATCTTCGGCGCAGTTGAAAAAATGTTTTTGTGATTTTCTGATGATATTCATCTTTTGATATAACTATTTTCATTTTTAATGAATATAAATACAAATATACAGTAAAACTCTGTAACATCACAAATGTCAATATCGTTGTCAAGAATATATGATGCAGTAATCACAAAACAAAACTTAGTTCCTATCAGCTATTCAATTACTTATTCATAGCAAAAATTTATACTCGTATTTAAATAATAGATGTTGTCGTCAAGCTTCAGTTTCCACAAAAGTCATAAAACTTTTGAATTTATTACTATTTTGTTGCCGATTGTTGGATTTGAACCCACAACCTTTAGCATTCTAAGTTTCAGACATAAATAGTATATTAAATACGATTTACAAAGCTCTGTAGAGAATTCGGAGCTTGGAGAAGTAGTTCTTTTTATATAGAAGCATTTGGCGAGGTATTGTACGTTACAGCACTTTGAAAGGCCGGGTTTTATGCCCTTACTACAATTAAACTAGGGAGCTTTATTCAAAGGGCGTCGAAAAACCTTCGTCTACGTCGGATATTACCTAAAACATCCCTATATACTCTGCCATGTCACGAAATCACACACTACTCAGCGAAGTATACGCCGTGTCTTCGTCATCGATTCGTCACCTCTTCGTCATCACCTCGCTGACATTTCTTCGTTACTCAGCAGGTTTTCTAATAATTGAACACTTGTGAATGACACTCCCTTAGATTTATGAAGGTTGTGCTATTTTTTAGAGCGGGTAGCCTGTTTTAGGCCGACCTTTCAACACCAGAATACCCCGAGAAGATTTTAAATCCTCGTATATTTTATCGGTGTCGTTTTAAGCAATATTAATAGAAGAATTAAAACAATAAAACATAGTAAGTCCCTGCACTTAACTCCAATGAAATAGAGTCGAAATCTGCATAAGATAAATTTACATTGCGCAAATTATTTTCACACAAACCTGGATAGAATTTTCGATTCTTATAATGAAAATTTACAAAGTAGTTGATTGTCGAATTCATTTACTTACTATTCAAAATCGGTTACGTGATTAGATAATTCATTATTTTTGATAAAAAAAAATTGTCTCTGCCAGTTTGACGTTTTCAGAAATAAAATGAATTTTTTCTATTTTGCGTCTGTAACAAAACTATTACATCGCTCAAAAGAGTTCGTTAATAGCTTATTCGAGTGGTGTCTTAGTTATAACAATTTAATGTTGATGCCAACGAATGTCAAAAAATATCAAATGCCAAATCTCACTTTATAAAAGAACTCAAACGATTGTTAAGAATTTTATTTTTATATAATTTTGAATTTAAAAGTAAGAAGAAAAGAAGAAATATAAATTGGCAAAAGGACTCCAGGTAGTTCTGCATTGTGTAAATGAAGGTTAAGAAAGAGATGCAGAATGTCAAAATTTTTAATTTTTATTTTAATTATGTGGCGATCGATTTCGGCGTTTGTGCCATCATCAGGCCGACGAGTCAAAAAATGTAAAATATAACTTGGATTGAATCCATTGTTGAAAATAAAAGGATTAAATTGTATTAGAAGATCCAAAGTAATTGAAATTTTTATAAATTTGTAGGGAATCTATCCAGGAAGGACAGATGATGAAGACTGAAGAGAAGAAATATGGTAATAAAGCTAGAAAGAAATAGAAAATATCATAGATAGTTGGTGTTACAAAAAAAATCCCTAAATATTGAAACTACGATAATTACTTCCTTGTAAAGGAAGTACATATTGTAACGAAAAATTTCGGTTTTCAGATTTCAGCGGATATATCCATTTTGACCATCCCTGAATCCATTTTGACTAATTTCGTCGTGACGTCTGTACGTACGTACGTATCTCGCCTAACTCAAAAACGTCGTAGAAAGTTGAAATTTTGTATTTAGGACTGCTATAAAATCTAGTTGTGCACCTCCCTTTTTGGTCAATACATAATTTCCATAAGTGTTACTTTACTTGAAGCCTGTAATGGATTTTAATTAAAAAATATTTTGAAATATAATCCAAAACTTTTCAAATTTGGTATATAAAACTTTTACACCAATGGAAATAACATAATAGATTTTGGTTAAAATAGGTTAACCGGAAGTGATATATAACCCGAAGTTGTTAACAGTTTCTTTTTTAATAAAATGGTTTATTTTCATTTTCAAAATAAATGCTTCAAATAAAAGTTTTAGAGAATTAAATTCTGCGTGTGTGTTATTAAATTAGCCCTTTGTATAAGCGAGATGCGTAAATTAAAAATTATATACTTTTTGGTTTTAGTAATAAAGCTTGCTATGGATTAGGACAAAAATAAAAAATTAAAGTTAATAACAAATTACGTCAAATACGTGCAATTGATTTGGTCTTGCGTACAAGGAAGTCGTGTGGTGTCCACATCAGATATTTGATTTAGAAATGGCAAAAAAGGCGGAAAATAGAAAAATAGTATAAAGAACTTATTTCATAATGGGGACTTATGAAATTAACGTCACATCAAACACATTCTTCCCTCCAGTACTACATGTCTTTAGAAAAAGATGACATGTTCGAAGAAAGAGATAGTTTTGTATTACCAAGGCTTCTCTTCTCTTTTTAACCCATTGTCCTATTCCGATTTGGTATTTGATATTTTATTTTGCGGTGGTGTTTAACGTATGTATTAGTAATCAATTTTGTTATAATAATGATTTGTTAGCTGAAGATAAATTCTAAAAAAATAATTAAACCGAAACACAAAATTATCTAACACATTTAAATACTATCTAAGAGATCATGGTAGTGCTTTGCTGTCTCTTTCTTCGAGCTTGTCGTCTTTGTCTAAAAGGATACTTCAAAACTCAGTAGATGAGAACAGTAAAATTCTAAAATCATAAGTCTCCATTGTCGAGTATTTTATTCGTTGGGTTACACACCGTTCTGCGTCGTGACCCAAACTTCCTTCTAACACAATAAAATGACAATTAAGACATTCATTCTATAATATACTATTTCTATATTTGAAATAAAAGTGGCAATGGACTCTCATTTTGATGAAATAATAACTGATGTCTTAAGCCGGTATCCCACTGTCAAAATTTTGATAAAAATGGACGTAAATATTTTTATAAAAACCGTTTTGACAGAATTTTTATGAAACCTGTATTTACATGACGCCACGTAAAAATTTTGATGTGACGTCACATAAATACAGCAGTCTGTATTCATTTTGTTGAAAGCTGCGTTTTGATTGGATGTTGATGCGGGCGTGCGCAATGCGGTTGCTTGAACCATGGGTAAAGTCATTTTCTAAAGACAGCTGTTATTCTCTGACATTATTTGAACAGCGGTGAGCGTTTGTTTATATTGAAATTGGAAATAATTAAGCAAAATAATCAAAATGTGTAGTGTGGTTGCCTGAACAGACAGCGTTTTAATTGATTTGTATAGAAATGAAGAAGTTTGATAACACACAAAATCGCCTGAATATTATAATAAATACGCCAAGGCAAAGTGCGATTTTCAACTGTTAAATGTTATTATCTTATAATAATCAGGCAATACATCAAAAAAAATAAGTATTAAAGTTATTTAATATTTACATGCGTTATTCTTTGCATTTCTTTTTTCTCCTTTTACATTTCCGTCCGAATCCTATTAGAATACTCATTAATCGTAACAAACAAAGTTTTTCAACCAATAATTTTACGTAGTATTAGTATAAATATCTTGATCTATAATGTATAGAAAGTGTATTATGCAAATTTGCAAAAATAAAATATGAAGTAAATGAGTAGCCCATACAAATCCGCCTAGTTTAAGCATTTTAAGATGGAGTTTATTCACCTATATACTCGCGTCGTACCCTTTAAGTAGTGACAATAAAAGGATTAATTTTTCAAAATTTATGTGTACACTAGATAGAACAATGTCTGTCTTTCATGTGCCGAAATACACTGCCTTAATTGAGTGTCACATTTCTTACTTTACTTTCGAACCATGTCCATGATTTTTAAGAAATGGTCTTTCATTCGAAGAATATATTTGTAATTTTTTTCATCTTCTATTCGTAATTTGGTGTGTCTGATAATTAAACACTGCGATTTGTATTTCTTTTCTCCAGTCATAGACTAGTCCACCAGCGATGTTCTGATTTTTTATTTTTTGTATAACTGTGTAACCCATTAATCCAACAATTATTGCAGCTAACAATTTTTTTATTTGAATGAACGTTATTCATAATGAAATTACAAAACGCAACTACCTCTGCAGAACAACGGCTACAAAATGAGGTTTAGTAGTATCTTTGGCGCCAATTCTCTTTCATGAGTTATGCAACACTCCATAAAAACGGGTAAAAATTTTTACAGTGGGATGCAGTACTTTTCATGGAACGTTTTTATAAAAAAATTTACAGAAATTTTTATCAAAATTTTTACAGTGGGATACCGGCTTTAAGGTTCATTCACAAATTGAAATTAGTTTTAGTTTTATGTTTTAGGTTTTTGTTTTAAGAATATTGGAGTCATTTTATCTTATTCAGCCATTTACAAATCAGTATTTAGTTTTCGTTTTAACATAGAAGCTTGCAAACTCCAAACTTAAGTTTTAGTTTATGTTTTATATTTTAAAATCGACCAGTAGCAAGAAGCCTTGAATGATGTTTCATCGTGGCACAGTGTCATCGAAAATAGGTACATAACCAAATTATTTTAAAGTTTTGAAGTTTGAACAAAGATGAATAGCAGAAAAATATTATGTTTATGTACGGTATTGTTATTAAAATTGTATATAAATAGAAATAAAAATAGGAGAAGAAGATGGTGGGTTAGACCCTTAAATCAAGTACGTAGAGAACAGGACGATTGGTACAATATAATTCGCGAAATGAGATTGTGGGAACAAGAAATGTTTTTTGAATACACAATGCTTAACACCGAACAATTTGATGTGCTATTCTCCCTCGTTGGGCCAATAATACAAAGAAGTTACTCAGGACGTCCACCGATAAATGAAGGGACCAGATTAGCGGTAACATTACGGTAGTATTTATAGAATACAGTCGAACTTCGATAACTCGAACCATGACTTGCCACAAAAAAAGTTCGAGTTATCAAGACTTCGGGTTATTAAATAAAGTGCATATGTATAAATATTATTCATGTATGTATGTATTAATTTGAGTAAAAATCACTTACCTTATGATATATACAGATTGATCAAAGTTACAAACCTTATTTTAGTGTAAAAAAGTCAGTTATTTGTGACTGACGAGAGAATTTTTTATTTTGATTTTCAATAAAAAAAAAGCTTCAATGTTATTTAAACCATTATATAAGGAATCGGTTGTATACTGATTGGTTTTTAAATACGAACGCAAAACGCTCAACGAATTTTCAACCAACTCATTTGAAGGTGGTTGCTGCAAATCATCCTCCATCACTTTCGCTGTTATCTGTATTGTCGACCTCTACAGATTCGGATTCAGATTTGTAGAGCTCGACAATATCTTCATTTGTGGGAAACTCCGAAGTAACAATATCATCATCTACATGTATAAAATCATTAAAGGCGGCACCTTCTGGTGTAATTTTGACATTTTTCCAAGCTTCATATTCCAATTGCAATTGAATTTCTTCCTTACGTTTTTCATTCATACGTTCACTTATGAAATCAAAGGAATTTCATCCTCTTCGTCCTACTCAGAATACTGATCAAAGCCGGCTTTTTTAAAACAGTAGACACTGTACTTGCCGGAACATCATATTTCAGAGCTACATCTTTCTTTCGTGAACCACTTTCCACTTCTATGATCAGTATAAATTTTTCATCAATAGATAAAGTTTTTAAAGTACGTTTTAATGACATATCAGCAATGAAAATGTCTGAAACGTGATAAATGAAGTAGGCACAGTATTTTTTTTACTTAATAATAATTAACAAATGTTTGAACTTCAATAGTACAGAAACCGAACTGCCTCCCATCATCATGTTATAAAAACACCTGTTACAAAATCACGTAATTAGGGGATTTCCCCCAGAATTCGACTTATTGAAGCTGGCGCCAATTATTCTGTTCGAATTATAAAGATATTCGAGTAATCGAAGTTCGAGTTATCAAGTAAAAATTACCCATAATTCTCACTCTTGGCGCTACTGCCAATCAGTTTGATTCGAGTTATCCAAAATACGAGTTATCGAAGATCGACGTACTGAAGTTCGACTGTATATCAAAATATTTTCCAATTTATTATTTCTTCAGTTTTTTTAGTCCTCTTGCGACTGGCGACTCCACATCAAGTTTGGCATTCGCTTTTAGACTAGGAAAATCAACAGTACGCAACATTATAAATGAAACGTGTGTAGCATTATGTCAAAATAAACATAGATGGCATCATATACTATATAGCATTATAAATAGTTATTTCTGAATGGTCCTTAAAACTAAAACATAAAACAGAACAGAATACCAAAACTGAAAACTAAGTACAATTTATGAAAGAACCTTTACACATCAGCCGATTGACAGATGTGAACCAAAGTAACTTAGATCATATCATAGTTTAGCACGGTATCAGCATAACATACATATGAAAATAAAAGAAATATTAGTTTTCAAGTATAAACTTTTATGAGGTCACAATAAAGTTTTTACACATGTCGTAGGTTATTGACCGCATACATAAAAGAAAAAAGTTGCATAGGTAATCTGTATAGGATTAAAATATATAAGCCAAAAGACAAATATGTTATAACAATTTTGTTAAACCAATATTATATCCTACATGACAATTGTATTAAACGAAACGAGCATTTATCCTGTAATAATTATAAAAGCAAAATGAAAATTTGCTAATCATGGGTGATTCTAAATTCAATCAAACAGCGGACTGTACGAAATTTATATTAATATTTAAACGTAATAATACAATTACCAAAATTATGCTGATAACACGATGTATAAATTATTAATGAAATAAGTGTGTGAAATGCCAATATTTAATTATAATAGTTTAATTATTCATGAGATTTTAATTTATTCATTCAAAAAATAAACATGCCATCCGTACTGTTACCAATAGATTATTGAATTACATACAAAACAAATTTCCTGCAAATTGTATTATTCCTGCAAAAAGTTACGACTTGGCAACTTTTTGTTAATTTGTAGCTAGTTTTATCTAAACCCTTTTTTACATTGTTGGAGATATCCCTTTTTACAGATGTATTTAATTAAATGGTTTTTATTCTTTGGAAATGAAGTTGTAGAATCCTCCGGAAATAAAGTAGAAGAATTTACGTACTTCTCGTGACAGTAATTTTTAATATGACGGAAATAAAAGTGCGAAATCAAAATATTCCGTTTTATATTCGTTTTTCTAGTTATTGTAAAATTTTAGAAGCATAATAAAAATTTAAGTACAACCATATTTCTTTCTTATTACCGACACAAGATTTGTAGAGAGAGAAAAAATATGTTCCGGTATTTTATGATCGGAAATATTTTTAGGCCTGCGCACTATAAAATATAAAACCAGATTATATCTAAATAAACTGTTAAATAAATAATACCAATCGTAAAATAGTTGTAAAAAGAATTTTAAAACTTACAGTTAAAGACGAGATATTTTCGCTTATTGAAGTTTTTTTCTTTATTCTGAGTAGTAGAGAATCATAGATAGACATCATAAAATACAATTAAACTGAAATTTTTCTATTAATCGTTTAATATGGTCTTTCATTAACGTATAGAGTAGTATATTATGCAGCAAGTTTTATAAATATCGCTGAATCAATGAGTCACATACTATACTTTTTCTATGACTGCAAATTAAGACAGCATAAATAAAGAATACATTTTTTCGAAAACTGTCTTCAAAACTGATATTTACATGACAACTTTTAACACGCGAAATATTAGTTTTTTTTTTTGTCTACAAAACATAAAGACTTTTACATCCAGGATTGCAATTTTTTGATAGAAGAAAGGGTCACAATTTAATAAAATCTGTTCCTTTATATTTATAATGTATAATTCTATATACAGGGTCTATAGGATATAAGTAAGTGCACAATGCTTAACCGATGATAGAACTGATCTCATAGATAGTAAATCTGGCATTAAATTTTGTTTAATATGCTTCTACATGGTCATCGGTGGTCGTGTGGTTAAGAGTGCTCACCTGGCATATCGTGTGGGACCGCGTTCGCATCCCACACGAGTCAGTTTTTAATAAAAACCGACACACCCCGATGAGTCGAGTGGCAGCAGAGGTCACTATAAGTTACTCTGCATGTAACAAGGGTATCAACAGAGGGCACTAGAAATATCTCTGTAAAATTTGTTAAATGTATATGTAAATATGTAAACGTTAAATTTGTATAGGTCAAGAATGATCTCATAACAAATAAATACATTAATAAATATGCTTCTACAAGAACTGGAGGCATTTAAAACTGACCAATCACGTCATAGTTCAAATTTTTGTAAACAAGTAATACAACAGTGTTCTTCTGGAAAAAATGTCACACCTGTCACAAATTACATAAGATTATTCAGACTTTTATAATGAAAAACTATATATTACATTGTTGCATGTGTGCATACTCTGGATTGGTGAAGATAATTATGGTATTTTGAGAATAAGTAATAAACAGACAAAATTTTGAACTATGACATGATTGGTGAGTTTTAAAGGTCACGAGTTCTTGTAGAAAGCATGTTACTATCTATGGGGTCAGTTCTACCATCGGTTAAGCGTTGTACACTTACTTAAATAACACCCTGTATAATTATATACATGGCATTATATACATTGCTGTCACGGTGACATTAGATGTCATGATCTTCCTTGGATGTCACATTAGTTAACCCCAACCCTACCCTCATAATTTTCTCTTTGCATTTTCATTAATTTTGGGGAATAGTTTTCGAAACGTTGTTTGATACTCGAATGCGAAATGCTTTTGTATTCTCGAATGATTTTTTTGCCCACTGTGCTCGCAAAAAACACTTTCATTCTGGAATGCAAATGTGACATTTCGCAATCTAGAATCAAAAATAACTATTTTATGTTACTTATTTTTATATATTGACAGCTGTCAGCTCTAGTAGCAGAGTTAGTGGTTGCAATCTTTATACCGTGTGAGACCGAAGCCACAGTTTGTGAAGTTGTGGATTATATTTAGCTCCATGAAAACCAGTATTTGCTTTGTGACATTTTAACAACGAGAGCACAAAAAAATGTTTATTAATGACCCATATTTATGATTTTCTGTTAATGAACAATGTAACTGGCTTACTCTGTGAGAATGTCGTTATACCATAACGTGTCGTTATGATGAAAAAGTTGTTAAATAACGATAATTTTCAGAAGGAGTATTCTGTAAAACCAATGTCGTTATATTGAATCCGTATTGTCGTTATTTTACGTAGTTCGTGAACGATAAGGATTCACTTGTCGTTATTCAGTCCGTTAATGTCAAATGTTAGCAAATGGAAGGGGTAGTTAATTTATTATTTATATTTGTGCAGGAAGAAATTGAAAATAGGTAACAAAACACTTATTCATACATCAAATATATAATTAACAACCATAATTACATTTTAGAAGAAATGTTTGTTTCCGTGAAAATCTTTTATGTGATAATAATAATCTCGATAATAATCCACTTGATAATAGTTTTTTACACATATTCTTTAATGAATAAAGAAATAATAATTAAAATAATAATGTCAATATTTTTTTGCAAAATGACATTACAATGACAATGTAATTTTCAATAATAGTTACTATCTTTTCTAAAAAAATTGGCTAAAGTCGTTATGACAAACGGTATGAGGACGTATATAACGATTTTACTTAGTGAATACGAATTTACAAAATGTCGTTCATGATCACATCGTTACATTTATAAATAACGATAGTTGTTATATAACGATATTTTTTACAAAATAAGCCTGTAAAGTATAAGTGACCATAAATACTACAACCAATAAATGGTAAGACATGAATGCCCAGTTCAGTTGCAGCAACAAGGCTACGGTTTTAAAAAAAGAAATTAAATGTTGACACATTAGTACATAATAATTCATTTGACATTCTATTTCGAAGCAAATAAGTAACGTTACGTTGGTGTAATAACTGACCGTAAGTATCAAACATTACCTACTAATTTAAAAATAATTGTCATGGTATATTGCTAACAATTAACGTCTAAATATCTTAATTATTTATTGCCCTTATTAACGCACTCGTACTATTAATTATACTCTATTTTTTGTAAGAATATAGTGGTGGGAACACAGGAGCAGATTGATCTTGGTTTTTGATTGGATAATTTCCGATGTTATCCAATCAAACAACAAGATCAAACTGTTCTTATCTTTCCATCACTATATTCTTACAAAAAATAAAGTATAGTGATTTAAAGTAATAGTATATTCCGTAACTTAACCGCGGTGGCCAAGGTTCTGGTTAAGCGGTCCGGAATGTAACCATAACATAATTTCAGGATCGAGGTTCCATTTCGGAATGTGGTTCCTGAAAGTTTTGGTTACTTTTTCGTGAATTTTTTTGAGGTTGTTGTGGTCATTTTCTTATTTCTTATAATATAATAAATAAAGTTGTATAAACATATAATTATTATTAAAACATTGTGTCAAGAAAATACCGGGAATTGTACATTAAAAAAGCCCGCTTAAAGGAAGTGTCGTAATTCTTTTTGTCGCTACGTTGGCACTACTGTCCTCTATGTTCACGCGGAATTTAAGCGCCATCTGTCATTTAGTTTGTTTACAGTACTCCATTTGTCAGTTCATCTCAAGTGTGTTTTGCGATTTTACAATGGATAAAAATATCGAACAAAGAATCTGGCTCAAATTTTGCATTGCAAATGGAATTTCGTGTGCCGAAGCGCTGAAAATGTTACATAAGGCTTACAGAGAATCGACTTTATCAAAAACACGTGCATATGAGTGATACATTGCATTCAAAAGCGGTCGAGATGTGGTGGAAGATTTGCCCCGCTCAGGTCGGCCATCAACGTCTTCAACTGAACTTAACATCACTAAAGTAAAGGAAATGGTGACTGAAAATCGTCGTTTAAGTCTGAGAGAAATAGCTACTGAAATTTCTGTGTGTCACGAATCAGTTCATACCATTTTAAATGATTGTTTGGGCATGCAATGTGTTGCCGCTCGACTAGTGCCGAAAGACCTGAATTTTCTGCAAAAACTCAATCGCGTAAGGGTCGCTGAAGACATGCTAGAACGAGTCAATTCCGACCCCACATTCATAAAACGAATTGTAACTGGTGATGAGACATGGGTTTACGAGTTTGAAATGCAAACCAGTCAACAAGCTTCAGAATGGCGCTTTCCAACTGAGCCGAAACCAAAAAAAGCACGTCAAAGTCGATCAAAAGTGAAGGTGATGTTGACGGTTTTTTTCGATTATCGCGGTGTTGTGCATTCGGAATTCTTGCCAGAAGGTGAGACAGTAACTAAAGAATATTATCTGAGCGTTATGCGGCGTTTGAGACAGCAAATAAGACCAGATTTGTGGAAAGAAAACTTATGGATTTTGCACCGCGATAACGCACCATCTCAGAAGGCTATCATTGTGAACGAATTTCTGGCCAAAACTTAACAAATCTTTTCGAACAACCACCGTATTCCCCTGATATGGCTCCGGCCGACTTTTTTCTATTTCCAAAACTCAAATTACCACTTCGAAGCACCCGTTTTCAGTCGATAAAAGACATAAAAGAGAATTCGCGGCGAGTACTGAAGTCAATTCGTGAAAATGCGTTTAAAAAATGTTTTGGTGATTGGATTATTCGTTGGCATAAATGTATTATTTCGAAAGGAGCCTACTTTGAAGGCGATACAATAAATTTGGATGAATAATGCACATTTTGTGTTTTATTGACCAATTCCCGGTACTTTTTTGACATAGAAGTATATACTGATATGTATAATATTTACGTTAGTATAAAATAGACAAATAGAGTTACGTTGTCACTTATTTCTAATGATGCAGTAGTTCCCTGCTTTACCGATACAAATTAACCAAGATGTTCCGAATCACAACCACTTTTCAATAACCATAACCTGATCACGTGAACCACAAGAAAACCATAACCACGGTCGTGGTTAAGTTACGGAATATACTATAAATAAATATCCATAGCAATAAAAAATAGCGTTGTAACCATGAGCGTTAAAATAAATGTTAAATGTCTTCTCTTGTTTTAATAAAACAAATATTAGATTTGTTCGTTTCACTACTTCAGGTTTTTACTGCAAAACGTCGCTGATTTGACGCTACTGCAAAACGTCAGCCGTGAAAATTAAGTTCCTAATATTTGAAATTTTGTTCATTTCGCACTTGTTTCTACTGTCTATATAAATTAAATGACGCTGACATGAAAATGTCCAGTAATAAAAATGGAGGTAAAAATACCAATATTCTAAGCAGGCGATCTGTAAACAATATATCTAAAAAACGGATTTTTGTACACATCATAAACGAGAAACTTTGTGAAGAGGGTCGGGTAAACCTCATTTTATGGAATAAAGCAGTAAAGGTCCTGTATCCTTCATATAAACAACCCTGTACAGTTTGGTATCATTTTTCGATTAAATCCTGGTTTGATTACTTTAATCCACACCAGGGGTTACCAGGGGGATGTGGAATACCGAGTTTAATCAAATGTGTATAGAAATTCCCGACCGTCTTTTGGAACTTTCTGTAAAAATTCTCTGCTCGAATGAAATGAACTGACTGACGGTTGAGCAGTTTTCATTTTGTTTTGCTCTTTCTTCCCCACTGCGAAGGCATCTGTCTGTCTCTCTTGCTTTCCCTTTTACACGTACGGCTGGTTCTCCTGCTGTCCTTCTCCTGCTGCCTTGCGTACAACTGTCTTTATTCCTGCGTTCCGTACGACTAAACTGAATAAAGTATGTCCAATCAATGAATCGTTTGATGTGTCTTCAAAGACTGCATTTCTCTTATTTCCTCTATTCACAGAGAGCCTTTATTTGCGAAATGTAATTTTAATATTCAAATTATCTTTACAACTGTACAGTTTTATTTCACGTTTTATTTGCATCTTTAATGTGTCAGAAAATATTTACTTTTTACAATTAAATACAAGTGGCCCTACATCTATTGCAATAAATTATTGATTTTGATTCTGAAGTTCCAAGTTTGAATATAGGTATTCTAAGTTAAGAATTAGTCTTCGTGATGCAATGACCTATTTTTACAGCTCTGACCTATTGTACAAATATGCTTTACGAGAAAATACATTTTTACATATTTTGATATGGCAGGAATATTTAGGACCTTTCTACCTTTGTATATTTCAACACAACAATTATACGAGGCAATTTTAGCAATGGATGGTATATTTAGAAATAAGGCATGGATCATTAACGTTTTTTTTTTTACAAAAATCTTCCAATTATGAAATAATACTGGATTTTGGGTTGCTCTTTTTAAGGCACTTTTTACCTCCCGCTACCCTTGGTAAGGAAGGCATAGGGATTGTGCTAAAAATCGCATATCGAGATTTTGGTAAATGAGCACGTTTTAAGGTCCCTAGAATACAATTTTAACATTTTCACGTTGATGTCTGTGTGTATGTGTGTGTGGATCGTTGACTCTAACTCAAATACTATCATTCAGAAAATTTTGATACCTAGTATTTATAATATGGAAAGAAGCCATTAGATTTTGGTATAAATCAGATATCCTATGGCACTTTACTTGAAGCTCAAAGTAGTTTTTCTCCGAAAAATAACAATAAAGTTATTTTTTGAGATCTATGTTATTATAAAAATTAAGGATTATTAAATATGTTACAGGTTCGCATTAATATTTTTTCTATATATTTTATGTATAAATTTATAAAATTATCTATAATTTAAATCCCGGTGTCTACGCTTTAAACAAACACATCTCCTTGGTTACACAGTTCATATCTCAAATGTATGTAACTGACAGATACATGTCACTGTCAAAGAACTAATCATTTCAAATTATTTATAGCAACGTTTTAAAAAGAAAATATTAAATAGTACTATAGTTATATGGAATAGAACTTAATACAGTTTCCAGCATAAATAAATATGTAAGTATGTATATTTAAATTAATAAAAATTAAATGGCGGGAGGTATAGTGTTGGCCACATAAGATTTTTTATTCTGTTTCGAATGGCAATACTCAATTTTTGAATTTGGTTCGCACTTCTTTCGGGCATATTTTTATGCTCTTTCGAACGGCAATTCCCAATTTTATTACGTTTAATATCTAGTGGCACTATATTACAAAGTAACATCATTATCAAAATTCACGCCCGCACGGTACCAATATGTCATCATAATTACCGAAATTTGTGTACAAAGCAGATTGGCACACCCATCAATGGATATGCCGTGATAATATATTTATTTTTTACATCATTGAAAAGAAAATATTTTTGACTTTTCAACGCCGTATAATTTGTCCATGTTGTTGATTAAAAAACGGTAAAAATACAATTATGAAGTGATGGGGTAATTTTTGTCTAATTTAACCGACTACGTATCTGTTATAATTCTCGAAATCCTCATTATCCTGGACATCTATATGTGATGATTTGAGAAAAAATCTCAAATAATATTGACTATAAACATGATATCCAATGGGAAGTGGGTTATTTTTTGGCTTGGTAGTCGATTAAATAATAAGAAGTTTCTGGGATTCAGCCACATTTATTGCATCGGTCTCGACAGTTTCGACCCCACATAAGTCTTTTTCAGGAGTAATTTTCACAAATACACACTTATCTTTGTTGTATTTGTAAAAATTGGTTTTCTGTAGTAATATATTAAGTGCATTGAAAATGATCGAAAATTCTGCATGAAAATATGTGTTGCCTAGAAACTGGATGAGTTTGTTCTGATAGTAATTTGACAAAAAGTGCCCGAAACGAAGTTGAGGGCACTTTTTCTGTCAAATTACTATCAAAATAAACGAACGCAGTTTCTTACAGGCAACACATTTTGAATGCTGAATTTGAAGATCATTTTTAATGCACGAAATATATTTGTTAGACTATTTCCAGAACATTAAAATTCAAAAAATCTTTTATTATTTTAATCGATACTGTAGCACCAAAAATTCGAGACTGTTGTTACCCCTAGTCCCGATAGGTGGCAGCACTTGCTGACATGCCAAGTAATATTTCCCGCGCAATGTGACAAATTGCCAGATAAACTGTAATATAATATGCCGAGGTACAAGTTTTGTGTGTAAATAAAAGTTGTGTGTAAAATAATCATTCACTCTTGTTTTAATACATAACCAGTGTTACAGATCAGAAAATCTCCTGGAAAATAAATAACCCGTAACAATACTTATAATATTTATATGTAAAATTTAGCTGTAGTATTCCAAATGGTTTTACTGTTACGTCTTTATAATTTTCTTCGTTAATTTTACCCATTTTGTATGCCCAGTTGCAACATTATCTAACGTTGTATTATCAAACTGATAGGATTTCATCACAAAATATTTTAAACTGCTTCCACACATACACTTTAGATCTTTTAGAATTTACAGGTATGATTTGTTAATACTATTTTTCAATACCTATTTTCATATAAAAACGTTCCAAAATGATTCATTTTGGTATGATTCAAGGAGCACCATGATTATAAATGTCAAACAAACTGTTTAAATCTGTTTATATATTACCAATCCTTAGCAACACAAACAAATTAGCAGCCCTACTTTTTAATGCGGATTTACTGTAAATTTCTAAGTGTCACAATACTCAAAATTCCATATTTATACAAAGAAAATGATAATTTTGTTGTTATTTCTATTTCTCTTATCTGTTTTATAAATACTAACAACTTAAAGATTGCTTAAATATGTTTGTAATTTTAGGCTGTTATTTGGGATTTTATATGTCAAATCAGTGCAATATTCGCGGTAAGTTTCTGAAAATTTTCACCTAGTATGCAATAATGCTGTAAGTTTGTTCTGATTGGTCCGAATATTCAAAATCTTGCCATTTCACTGGGTATTAAATTGTTCTGGAAATAGTCAATATAATACAGGTTCTGAAAAACACCCATGTGGGGTCAAAACGGTTGAGAGATTGATGCAATAAATGTGGCTGAATCACGGAAACTTCTTTTCATTAATCCAATATCCAATCCAAGGGACAGTGGTAATTAGTACAAAAAATAAAAGAAAAGCGGTCAATTTTATTGCGTTTCGTATTTTACATTAAGATTGGGAGATACAATTTGAGTAAATTCATTTTTGGTATGTCGCAGTGAAAGTAAAAGTGGCGATAAAGCTCCGCTAGATGAAACATCATGAATATGTGGTCATATTTGTTAACAACGATTACCACGAATGCGCAAACAAGGCTTCATAGCCGCTGAGAGTTGCCCGTTATGACGAAAGGTTTGTGACACCCAGTCGGCCTGAATTACAGCACAAGATATGCATGTATGTATATTATCCAGTCAACTAAACTGTTTTATTACACAAACCATAGGCCATACACTGCGGTTCCAGCACAGCACAATACGTATGCATTCTAATGACTATGCATGCGGTAAATGTTCGCATGTCCCATCGGCACTCGTATGTCATAAAATATGTAAACCGACCAAAGTCTCTCGGAACTCCAATGACAATAAACCCAACACAATAGCCTGTGTTTCTAACCTTTGCAACCAACGAATTTCACTTGGTAATTAAATGTCACACAACATATTTAATTACTAGGGGAAAGACAAAGACAAAGACTTTCATGTTGCCAATAATTCATACTTCATTGATTTTCTATTATGCGAGCAATACCCTTACAAGCTAGTTTTCTTCTAATAAATAAGCATTATTAAAATCTGCTTACACAAATTTAATTTCCGGGCATGCAAAAGGCAAAATACTTGTTCCTGGAATTCTATATTTTTTGTATTTTCAAGTATTGTTATACAAAAATATCGGATTTATAAAGAAAGTCTAGGTGACTTCCTCCTAATGGAACGGAATAATATAAAAATAACATTTGTGGTATTATACAGGGTTAGAAAATAGCGATGGCGTTCATGCTCTTCAGATTATTTATTTATTTGAAACCACTCAACAGGACAAAGTCCCAATTACTAAGGGTTAGAAAAATGATTACAAATAAAAATATAAAATTATCGAAAAGTAGTAGCATAAAAATGAATAAAACATGAATAATAAACATAGATTAGATAAGATACGAGGAAATAAAAGAAGCTAAGCGAGGTATACGTCATTAATCCGTTCCAGGGGCCCGATTCTTGAAATCATGCGAAATTTTCCGCACGCGACAAAATTCGTGTAGTTAGTTTCGTGCACGAACAGTGCTGTACGTATGAGTGGTATTCTTGAATACCAAACGAAACTCGGTCGAAGCCTACGCATACGATTCTCGAAAGCAAGCGAACGTAGTTTGTAGCAGCCAATCTAAACGAAACATTTGTATCACGTGAATGCTTCATCATATAATTGTTTTTTTTAACTGTCACTACCAACCTGTTAACCAAAGCTGCCAGCTGTAGCTGTCAACGACGCTGTCATAAGCCATAAGTGTTGTAATTTTAATATTCAAAATTTATTATATACATGATATATAGTAGGTATTATTTTTCTTAGTTTACAGTATGTGCGTACATAATATGGCAATATTAATATGCAAGTGTTATGTAATAATAATACTCTGATTTTGCTAACCATTTCAGATTTGGAATGCAATAGCTATTTGTGTATTAAGAGCGCAAAATGGGACATTGTCGATTGAGAGGTTGTTGCCGCGCGACGCAGGAGCGAGGCATTCTCTCGAAATCGACAATGTCCATTTGCGCTCGAAACACACACAAGATTTTTTCTACAGTCGCCACAATGGGGTCCTCCACCATAACAAAAATTTATTTTTTATTTATTTTTACTTATCGGTATTTTCCATTCTTCTTGAGCTATTGCTTCAATCTAATCTAAGCATTTTATACTTTCGTTTTTGTAAATGAATGCCCTATTTTATTTTCACAGCAGTGCGGCATTTTGTTTGGTTATGTAACATACCGACAAAGCAGTTATTGCAGCAGATTGACTTGTTAAGTGGAGAATGTGTAACTACAGTGTCATTAATTCCTGACTAAACGTTTCCATTAAGAATGTAGCCAAGTAACATTTCTCAACATTGTATAGTTAGAAATTTGAGGAGCGAGCGTTTTTTCTACTTTGTCGCTCTAGAGCGGCAAAGTGACATTTTGCGTTGACAAAAGAGAGCGCAAATGGCTACTTTGTATATAGACTGTAGAAAAAGTATGTTAAGAGGCACCTAAAATTCCTTTCTAACAATTCATTGCATCGTTCTATGAATGCACGAGCACACATTTATAGAATATTATAACGATACTCAAGTGTATGGAGATTCTGGATTTATAATTGGCGTCATTATAAGATCATAAAACTTACCCGAAATTATATAAAAACATAATTTGATTTATATCATCTACACTGATACACAAGTAAGAGCGACAGACACAGTTTCGTGTGCGAATGATACTTTCAAGTTATTCTGTGTACAAAGCAGATTGGCACACCCAGCAATGGGTAATATGCCGTGATGATGATGTATGTAAGTTATTCATACCCATGCGATGTAATTGCGCACGGAATATTCGCATACGACCACACGATTTCGTTTCAAGAATACCAATATGCAGTTCGCATGCGCATCTCTCCCAGTTACGTATGCGAAAAATTTCAAGAATCGGGCCCCAGAACCTTGGACGTATACCAAATTGGACGTATACTAAACGAAACGCGAAATAACGCAATATCACATGCAAATTTATAGTATAGCGCGGGTTGTTTACTGATTAGTAGCAACAGGCGTACTGACACTCGCAGACAGTCTCGAAAGAGCTAAACAAGGGTAGTACGTGTGCAATCAAACTAGAGTCGTATTCCAAACAAAAAATTTCGCGTCCAAACAGGACGTATTCCAAGTTGGACGTATTTTAAACAGTCTTATACCGAGGTTCCACTATAATACATACATTTGAAGGGGAAAATTTTCTGATACTCATTCGTTGTGAAGTTTTTGATTAAAACACTTCATTTATATTTTTCACAAAGTTAAGCACGGTAGTATGCACGAATCGAATACCTTTCTCTTTATAGATAATTGTAGGTTACTTTTTATGACTTATTTTAGGGCCCAAAATTTGTTCCATGTCGCTGTAATACGACGTTGTAGCTCTTTTTCAGTTTGATTTTTAAAAAAGATTATTTGCCCTAAGTTTATGTATTCAGATGTGTATTTGATTTCTTTTCCATCGATAAGTATTTGTTCTTTATGTCCGTTTGTCATAGCTTGTCTTTATGTGTAGACCTGCCTTTTTGCTTTCGTTTACCAGTTCTTGCATATATAGAAAGATACAACTTATAAATTGAAAAGGTCTATTTCTTAAAGTAACTACAAATTCTTCGAAATAAATATTGTAATTCTTTGATTCTTGCATGGGCTACTCAATCATAATACGTATAAAAGTTACTTTCGATTTCCTGGATTATGTGTCACTTTTTATTTCGATATTGAATTTATTTTCTGTGTCGAGGGAAAGCGCTTGGCGATTAAGAGCGAAGTGTGAATTATGCGCTGGTCCCCTCTATTGGCAAATCTGCTTAAAAGTCTGAGATATGAATATAATCCGTAATATATGAAACCGTAAAAGAATATAAAAATCCTTTTATAAAGCTTTTATTAAAATTCTGTGATTTATTTGTCAAATTATACCATATCTTTGTAAGTCTGCAGTAATAAAAATGACAAATAGGCAATTTTGGAAATAAACAACGGGGTTATTTTTCAGTTTTGCCGATTTTATTAAAATACACATTTGGCCTGGTTTATTATTACCAGCATTTCTTCATCAGCATGGAAAACAACAGAAAAAATTAAATTTAAACTGAATCGCACGGTATTGCTAGTAATTTTTTTTTCTCTTACTCAACACAGAAATATAAATTATTATGGTTCATACAGAATAGAACAGAAAACAGGAAAATAGAGAATTCCTTATCTTTTATCAAGGTGTAAAAATACAATAGAACAACTCATCAAATTTAACCTGTTTATGAAATTGACATCTGCCAGATGTCTCAACCACTGAACTCAAAACTATATTACTGGAATGCGCCATGTTTCTAGATACTTATAGTAACAAAACAGGCGGAGAGCGACAGCAACATGCAGGTTTTCTCTTCTTTAAGCACTGGCACATCAGCCCTACATTCAAAAATCATTTCAAAATCTAGGCATTTATTTGTAAGATAATTATTGTAGGTTTTTGAAATAATGATTCAAACCGTTTTGACTCCAATACAAGAGAAATTGGATATAGAATATTCCTTAATGTTGACAATAAGAATAATAATAACAGTATTGAAAGTGCACTATGGACATTAACTATTTGACATTTGACAATGAAAATATTTTTTTTAACTCAGAAACACGGAAAACCCCCACGTCATGCTTTCTTTCTTCGCACAATGTGAAGCTGACGGCCATTCCAGTAGTATATTGTGTTCAGTGGTCTCAACGTACAGGTAAAGAGATCAATGTTCCGGGCACATAAATGTCATTTTAATTTGAATTAGTGGTGCACGCGAGGCGAGACGAGACGAGAAATATAAAATATCGATCTCGTCTCGTTTTCGGATCTGTAATCTCGATCTCACTCTCGCTCTCGTTCTCGCACATTTTTTTGGGTCTCATCTCGTTCTCGCACGAGAGTCTCGCTATAAAAATAAGCGCTTGCGCACTACGTATTTACGTAACTGCTTAACTACAAGAGACAAGTTCGCACCAATAGCACCGTCTTCCCTGTATTTGCAGTCGTATAACTATAATAAAGAGACGAAACACTAAATTCTGGTCACCAAATTATTTCAATAATGTTTATTCATTTACGGTCACCAGAAAATGTGATAAGTTAGTAAATAATTTAATTTACCTCTAAAATATCAAATTTATCATCAAATTGTGATCTCACTATTTCAATACGAACATCTGGTAACACATCAGTAATACGAATTAAACATTAAAAAAATATATTTTTTAACTAAAAGTACCTACACTTTTTCATTAAATATATATCACTATTTAAGTAAGATTAAGTCATGCATCACTAATTTGAATTCGAATGTTGAATTAGCAAAATTTGCTTATTTTGCCCTTTTAAGAATATTGGTTAATTATTTCCATTATTATAATGAAGTTTAGTGGTACACTCTCTACACCAGCGATGAGTGCCTGTAAGGTGACGCCTGATAAATGCCCGCATGGTACGAATATGTCATCGTTTTAATCAGGGACTCGAACCGAAAAATTTTGGGGTTCGGTTACGGTTAACGGTTTTTACATTAATAAAAATTCGGTTTCGGTTATCGGTTACGGTTCTTTTGAAAATATTTTATCAGTTATTGTTTCGGTTAAAAAACAAATAAATTTCGTTTTCGTTACGGTTTCGGTTCTTTTCAGTTTCGGTTTTAATGAAAAATTAGCTTAGTTTTTATTTTTTGCAACATGAAATTCATTTAGTACCTATTTCGTAATGTAATAACATTTTAATTCCATGTTTTACTAACAACTAGTACTAATAGATATATTTGGCTTGTTCGGAATTCAAAATTCTAAAAGAATCTGTAAGTAATTATTTATTATCTAAAATTAAAACTGCAGTTTAAAAAGTAACTATAAATTAAAGCTTTAAAGTTCTTAAGTTTATATTTGCAACAAAAATTAAATACGTTTCGTAAATTATTAATGTTTAAATTTAAGTATAATAATAATTCTATTCCAATAGTAATATGTAAACCAAATGGGTGATTGAATGAAAAATGTTAACAGATGAGTAATTTTTTTAATTATAATTGCAAAAAAATAACTGAAAAATAGAGTACCTAAAATGTCTAAAAAAAATTTTAAATAAGAAACTACTTTTTTATGAACTCGAAGGTATGCAAAGTATTTCTAAGAAAAAGATTTGGGTTAATAAAAAATACCTATTTTTAAATTTACGGTTTCAGTATCGATATTATTTCGGTTCGGTTATGTTTTCGGTTACAGAACGAATTTAGTTTTCGTATCGGTTTTCGGTTTCCATATTTGAACAAATAAAATATGGGTTTCGGTTTTCGGTTACGGTTTTAAAAAAGGCAAATATCGGTACGGTTTTCGATTACGGTTTCGTTACGGTTCGGGTCCCTGGTTTTAATATTGTAAACGAAAAACGATTGTATATTAAACTTTTAAATCAGAACAGAAAAAAGTTGAAAATATGAAGTAAAACTTTGAAATAATCTAGAATCTTCCAATTTCATATACCGATTGTACGGTCCTTGTCCTTTTCCTTGATGGTACTGGGGATAGAAGTTAGGGTCTCATGCCATCCTCCGTCCAATAGTCTTTTATTCGTTGTAAAAAGCAAGCAATGAAGATAACATCCAACATTAGTTTATCAATTACCCCAAATCGTTTTGTTTCGCTAAATTATGACAAAACTTAAGGCGTGAGTTTTAAACGAATCCGCGCGTCGTTTACACCCCTTTGTCTCGCGTACAAATGTTAATTACATTTGACAAGTTCAACTTTACAATTTCTGCATTGTCAGTTCAGTTAGCGTAATGCCGCCATTTACCTCCAGACGATATTCAACAAAAGCGAGTAATAATTTATCAAATGTTAACGAACTAATTGCATTAATTAGGTGTCTCTTTCAAACGAATGCAAACTTGATACTGACAACTTAATAAACTTGTATATCCTGCATGCGTCTCAAGATGGAGGCGAAAACGCTCTAATTGTTTATTCCTTATCACAACTTAATTAGATACCACTTTTTATTCACCATGTAATTGCTGTTGGCTTCCATATATTCCTATTTCGAACTGAAAGGAATGTAATTATTGTTGTTTCTGGAATATCAATAAATTTTCATTACTTGTCGACAGTAGTGCACAATAGTACAATTAATTTTTAGTTATTCATATTGTGTACAATTATAAAATCTTACATGAAAATATTCTACACCATGTCCTTTTTTTCAATCACCATGACTGAAAAAAAGGACAAATAAATATTTTTTATTAATTTTAGACCTAGTTTAAACTACAAATTTAGGGTCGAATTTAAATGCCAGTTTTTGTTCTGAAAATGTTCTACCTTCGTTGATTTTCAAATAGAATGATATTTAAATGTTTATATTTCATCAAAATTGACGTATACTCTGTTCCATTTAAGCCATTCAGTAGATGGCGCGCGTATCAGTGCCGGTTGTAAGAAGCCGAAATTACAATGGGTAAACTTGTCTCTTGTCTCCAATTTCACTCAATCAGATTGTTTAAACCTTGTCTTAAATGGAACAAGATATCGTTATTAATTTTTTCTATTTCTGTGTTCTTATGAGTCTATAAAAGCAATGTTTATCACACTGAAAACACGACGTTTAGAAGATGTATAAACGTACTGTTTTTGGCGCCTTTCGTATTCTAGAGGTGGTAGACATGACAGATGAATTACATATAACCTCAAAATGGTAACTAAATGTTGAAATATTACTTCTAATTATTGATTTTTATCTTATCTCCAGGTGATCGGACTAGAAAGAAGAGAAATTTATAGCTATAGCTGTGTTAGTTCAGAAAGAAGAATCTGTGAAGTTAAAATCTCTCAAATAAAAAATTATGAAACAAGAAACAATGCGCTCAGGTTTGTTTTGTCAAAATAATTTAAACGGTAAGTTTTATTTATTACAATTTAATTTTATGGTAATATTGCAATTTTCAGCTGATTGTATTGTTATATCAGGCAGGTTTTGAAATGTACGGTGCACGTTACTTGAAATGTTGACACTGTCAACTCAATTTGTGGCTACTTGCAAGCAAATATGAAAATTTTACGATCCATAATTTCCAGTTCCACGTCCAGCAGAATTGTCGAATATTAAATTCTTAAATATGATTTAGTCATAAGTGCCATATACAAATACAACATATGTTTTGTATTGAAGAATGTAAGAACAGCTGTTGCTGTTATGTCTACAACTGAGCAGTGGATGTGTTGACTAAATTGTGGAATGCAAAAGTGTAGATCAATAAATTGTTCATTAAAGTATTCCATTATTTAAAAAGTTTTAAATAATAACCTACACGAAGCGGCGATCCCGATTCGCTATTTGATAAATTTACCTTTATTACAAGATATGCCAAATCAGGTGGTTCATTAATAAACCGGTGGAGTACATTGTAAGTATTTGTTTTCCTCTTCCTTAATTATATACAATACAATGTTTTAATGTAAACAATCAGTCAGAATCACACAATACACAAACTGTCAAAATTTGAAATTTCAATTGTTAGCGGGAAGCGCTACTAACATAACTGACAAAAAAAAACACTAAGACATAATCTTGACAAGTCCTTTTAAAAAAAATCTAATTGTAAAATTACCTCAATAGAAAAAAATAGTATAAAAAACATGTATCACAAGGCCTGTTAACGCACTCGTTCTTTGTAAAACTTGGACTCGTACGTTAACAGATTGCCTTATGAAACTTGTGTTTTAATGTACTATTTCAATATTATGAAACTTTAATGCATTATAAGTTTTCCATATTTAAATCGTATTTGTTTAAGATAATATTCATATATTGCAGTTTACCAGATTTATCATTTGTTTTTAAATATTTAGAGCAATATGAATTGTCTAAGATTCAATAAATGTTTGGCATCAGTTCAAAATAGCGAGAAAATAAAAAAAATCAAAAATTATTCCATTTAAAAATAAACAATGCTACTCGTATCGCTTCCGGTAAAACCGGAAGTAGAATTAAGAATCATTTCAAACCAAAAAGTGGTATTTAAGTTTACCCTCAACTTTGTAATTTAAACAATACCTAGGTTTAAAATTATAATAACTTTTTCAATACCTACTTCTTAAATATCACTTTATTTATTAAAATCTATGAATTATAAATATCAAATGTCATACATAAATAATGTCACCTTTAAATTTAATCAAAAGACCTGGAAGGTAATTGTTGAAAAAATTCTGTAACTCGAAAGTAAAGAAATACACATTACATATTCGCGGAATGTGTTGTAGCTTTTTTTCACTGGACAATGTTTAAAGTTGCAGGGTGTTAGTGAAATATTATGTAAAAATTACGTTGTTGTTGTAGGAGGGCATCAACATCATTTAGTTATATTAGTATTGCAAATAAAACAGCGAAGAAGTTGATAATTAGCCTGGTTAATTACTTCCCAAGATATCAGGTTATAATAAAGTTTTTCCGGGAACTTGAGTCGCGGCCATTCCAGCAAGAAAATACGTTTTTTATGTCCTCAGTTTCTTAACTTTTATGTGGAGCTTTGTTAATACTCATGCTCGTAAATTAGGGTTTATAGTTACGAGAGGAAAAAACGGTTTCGCTAAACAAGCCCGGCTTCTAAGCGATTGTTGAATCGTGAACTGTAAGGGAATGCCGTTGCCGTACTCTTCTTGTGCTTCATTTAGCGAAGAGAACACAACACCGCCTGCATTTGCTTAGCCTTAGCGAAATAAAAATGCCAAGATCTGCATCGCATATTTTACTTCTTCTTAACCAACTTTTCCTTTTTCTTTCCTATTATTACTTCAAATGCAAAAATCTCTGGTGCTCCAAAAATTAAGCTGACATACTTTTATTCATTTTAAAGTTAATAAAATAAGTTTTAGAGTGAATAACTTAAAAATATCTCCAAAAGGAATGAAGCTCCTTCTAAGGTCAATATATGTGCTAGAATGTGACATTTAAATTCCGAAATAGTGAATATTATATGAAAACATAAGTTACAGAAGGCAATGTATTCTAGCACGAGTTCTAAATTCGCTCACGAACGCGCATCGGTGAGTGGGCGAACGAACGAGTGCTTGAATTGCCTTCTGTAACGTAAGTTTTTACTATTTCTTTCATTTACATTATTTTTTTATAAAAATATTTGACAATTTCCATTAAGGGAATCTTTTTGTAGAATTATTTGGTTGGTGACATGGTGACAGTGATTTGTACATTTTATTCTGTCCGTTGCCTATGTATTTAGCTCGGTATTTAGTGTATTTATTGCAGTCTTGTCAATCTCAAATAACGAAATATCACCAAAAATCGTTTAAAAATGGAATTCCTTCTAACATCAATATCCGTGTTAGAATGACAATTTAGACTACCATTTCAAATCGTTATTTATCTGTAATTTGAAATTTGCAAAAATTAAATTAATAGAACTCAGTTAATCAAATGTCGTTGTGAGTGAAAATATGAAATTAACCAAAAAGTATTTTCGAACTATTATTTATTACAACTTCAAATCCAGAGTAAGCTTAGATACAGTTTTTAATGAACAAACGCCTCCTTTGACTTCAATTTAGCTCTTGTATAAAGAATTTGAACAAAAAACATTTTCTCAGCACAGGATCCATCTGCAGATGTTACTGAAAGGAATATTGCTCCTATTAAGAAAATACTCGTAATCGAAGAAGACAAAATAGACAGAATCTTACACAGTCTCCTGCATTTAAAAAAAGTTGTCAATCGTTTTATATACCATATTATCTTTCTGTTTTCCAAAAAGCAGAAGGTGTAAGAAATTTCCTTTTCCTTTTTTCGACGTATTTACACAGCAAGAGAGTCATGTATGGATTTTTAAGGATCGAAAAATATCAATAATATAAGCAGCGAGCCATGAAAAAATTAATGTAGGCAGTATTCTTCAAAAGTACGGAACTGGTAAAAGTACTAGAACGCCCACTATTGAGCTTACAAAATAAGAAAACGCTACTAGCGGCAGAATTCTGAAATAAACGTATTGTACATAATTGTTTACATTTGGAACATTTACATTTGTTGATTGAACATTGAAATAAGGTTTTCACAGCGCTATAATTGTTTTATTTTAATAAAATATACAAAATACTGTTAAAATTAGAAGAAATTTCGTAAATTATAGATTTATGTCATTACATTTTCACTGTAAAAACTACTAAAAGTGAAAATAGTTGTTTTATTTTAAATAGAATATACAAATAATCGCTAATATAACAGGCAAGTTCCTGTTTCAATTAAAATTAATAAGCAATAATTTAATAGAAATACAATTTTATTAAAGGTTAATATTGTGATGGAGTTTTCATCCAAAAATACTACTAAAAATAGGAAAACATGTGCCGTTTATGGCTATAAGTCTACGGCACACAAAAATTGGAAACAAATGGGTCGATTCTGTTCACATCTAGAAATCTTACAGATCTGTAAATATGTAAAAACTTAACAAAATCGCAACGAAACCTGTCATGTATAATTTTATATTAATCACCAAAAATAGATGCGTTTTTGTTATATTTTTACAGATTTACAGATCTGTAAGATCCTCAGATGTGAACAACATTGATCCGTAGATTGTATCTTCGTCTAAAATTAATATAAAAAAACGAATATGAACTAAACTAAAATACTGTTAACCTACAACTACTTACTAATTATCCTTACTAAATGAAAATATAAATAAAACTAAAACTACAACTACGGGAAACTTTAAACTAAACTCTATCGAAATTAATAGAAGAACACTAAACTAAAACAGAAATTATTCAAGAAACCAGTAATTCTACTCTTACGGAAGCCAGCGAAAAGTGTACCTTAGGTCATGAGTTTGACATTTGTTGTCAGCGCCATCTCTTGATAATTTGGAAGCCCAATACTCACCTGATTTTTTTTATCATTGTGCAAATTTGACTAGTTATTAAATCTTTTTTAGAAAATTGCGTTTCAAGAACAAATTGATGCTGCAATTCATGATTATATTGAAAGTATTTATTCCAAAAGAATATTGACTGGGCGCTTTTAAGAGGTGGAAGGAAAGAATAGTGAATTGTATTATTGTTGAACTGTTGTTATTGGGAACTACTATGAACACATTCAAAATAAAATTTTAAAACATAAAAGCCATGCGTTTTATTCTTAATAAATTTAGCGTGATCATAGTATAAGACCTTAGTACATAATTAAACAGCTTTTTATAATTAAAAAAACTAATTATTCTTCATTATTACTTTTTGACTTCCTTTTTTGTCACAAAGTGAAGTCAATGTACTGAAAAATGAAACAAAGCTTCAAACGCATGGCTTGAAAATCTTGAAGAATTTTATTCTTGTGATAAATAATTTTAGTACAACAAATATCAGCCGGGCCTGCCGTGTTTAGAATGTAAAAATCTAATAAAGTATTTTCACAGCAGGTTTTTCGCAATAAACACGTGGATTATGCGATGGTGGCGCCGCACACATGGCTACACTGCAAACTACCCGGCGCTGTGTGTGTATACAAATAATAAAGTTTATGTTTAGAACGTAGTTTCTGTGTATATTTCCGCTATGACGTTCTCTAAACGGGTTCTCTAACCGTTTCGCTACCATCATATTTCCGCTGTATCTCGCCCATATTTTCGGTTTATCTACCATGCGGTTTACTTACAATTTACTGACATTGACGATGCTAGGAATTGGGTTCTGGTTCTGCTTTTCGATGTGGTTCGCATAAATAGCTGGATTTAACTTTTCACATTAGTTTTACTACCCTCTTACTATACCATAAGCTTGCACAATGTGCTTGTCTTTTACAAAATATAAACAAACATATTATCTACACTTTTTAGCTTACTGCATCGAATGACACAATGCAATTTTATGTTTACAGTAAAATTTTTGAAAGATGTTCGACCAAGTTCAACTGTATCAAGAACGAATTAACAAATTGTCATATATTTATCTCCCACGCAAGAAGCGTGTGTGGTAAGGACGGATATAACACGCTTGTCTTTCAAAAATTCATTTTGTTTCGGCTAAGTTAGGTTTTGCTCGTTGTTGACAATACTTTCGCTGTAACGTAAGTTATTTATTTACCGGTTTTAGGATATTAATCCATTGTTTACATGTACAAAAGTAGGCTGGTTACTTAGTAATAACTGTATCTGTACGGTAATATTATTATCATACTGACTTGTCAACAACAGACTACAAAATGATTATAAAATAAAATGAAAATAATGTTTTTCATTAATATATACAGAGAACGTTAGTGTATCCAAGCCCGGATTACCCATAAGGCCAACCTAGACCATGACCTAGGGCGCAGGCACGGAGGGGGCGCACATCGAGTAGTTAGTAGTTGGATAAATGGGAAAACGGAAAGAGAGAAGTGACTGCAGTTATAGCCGTGCCAAACTGAACTGAGATAGAAACAGTTATATGAAGTGAATTTAGCTACAAAAATGTAGCGCGGGAAAATTAAACGTAACCCACAGATAACCTACATTAACTTGCATCTACATGTGATCCACGTAAACTGGGCGGTTACTAATTCAGCACGTGTGTGCTTTTTATTTGTATGTATTTCTAATTAAACGAGTAAGTTTAACCACAATTTTCTTATTACATGCGTGTATTTGACCTCTGAATGTCAACAAAAATAATTCGCGGTAAAAGCCAGACATGTTTACATACAACATCAAATGAAATAACTTCATTGTGTGACCTCGTTAGGGTTTTAAAGTTTTAAAGACATGTATTTTTCAATTTAAAAATTCATTTATAAATACTATCTAATTTTTCATTATTTTTATTTTATATTAATATACTTTATGCTAAATTTTATATGCAATACTTAAGCCTGCTTTAGAGTTTACATAGCGTAACATAACATAGCATAACGTAACATTACATAACATAACGTAACATAAGGATTCAGTGAAGGTTTCATAGTTCCAAGTATTATAAATATCTGTTAACTTCATGTTAAATATTCTGCTTATATATTCAATTTGATGATTACCTTTACTACGTTTACATGCAGTTTTGAAAAATTGATTTGAAACCAGTTTCGGCGCATGCGCATTTAGCTGATGTAAGTGACAGAACCTCTTCACTCCATATACTTCGTTTTGCTATTATTCCAATTATTTTTTATACTTCGTACCACTACGCACTAAAACTACACAACTGTCAGTATATTTGAAGGTTAGTAACATAAAGCGACAGAAACATTATCCTCTGTACGCATGCGCAGTATCGAAACTGAATTTTAAGTGTTTACATGTGTAGTTTCGAAACTAGTTTTGAAGTCCAACCCATGAATTTTAGTTTTGGTTTGAGATAATTCAAAACCGTTTTGACACTGTATATATAGCGTTTTTAAAACTAAAAACGTTTTAAAAACGGTTTCAAAACAGCATGTAAACTCAGTAAATATTTGTTAGTCTAAAAATCAAGAATACTATATTATGGACACGGACGATATTGTTGCTATTAATAATTTAGTGCAATCTTACCGGACTGATTCATAATTTCGGATATTGCAAACGATGTATTATGTTTTTTTCTTAATATCCTTAAAATCTGGTTTAAATTTCTCATATATTAAAACATATTTCTCAACAAAAGGAATTAGTAATGCTTCATCCATCTTGACAGCAACTTAAATGTCAAACACAAACTGGAATTGACAATTCAATTGACAGCTATTCTGTTGTTTGAAATGTAGTACACGACGACTCACGTACGTGTCTGAACATAACCGATTAACATAACGTATCCGCAAGGAAATAAAATTTGGCCATATTCTATGTTTTCCTAAGTTACGTTTTGTTATGTTATGTTTCTTATGAAAACTATGAAATTCTATACCGGTTTACATACATCCATATTTTCTTTATGTTATGCTATAATATGTTATGTTACGATATGTAAACTCTGAAGCAGGCTGTATTTCTTCAAAAACCGACTTAAAAAATCCTATTATCAGTATGTCATGGAAAGTGAAACAAACTACGATGAATTTTTCATTTTGGCAGTTGTAAAATAATTGTTAGAGTGATTGAGGTATTGTTTGAATTAGAAAATCATGACTATAATATATTCTTAGTTATAGTAAGTAATTTATTTTCAATCCTTTTTTTAACTACGAGTATTTTTATAATACGAAATTCTCTTAAGTAATTACCTTTCAGGAAAAGTTGGTCATTAAAGTGCTGAAATGCATTTAGGTATTTAGAACATCCACGCTTAATACTCTATTATTTTGCCCTAAATAAAATATTAAGGAAAAATTCAATTTTAAACTTATTACAAAGTAAATAGCTTATAATTAAATTGTTTACTTATTAAACAAGATTGCATATTGGAAATCAATACTCGTACGAAAGTACTCTTATAAGTTTCTTGTTTCCTTAATAACCTAAATTCCTAAATAAAATGTTAAGCTCCATTTTCTGTTACTTATTCTTTATTTAATTACAATTTCGTAAACAACAATAAATTTTTAATTATTTGTGTTCTACTTTGTGTTTAGTTACATTAAGTCTTATACCTGTACAAGTATAAGTAGGTACTTTAAGTAATTGCAAACATTAGAACAACAACGATTGGCATATGTGGATATGCGAATAAACGTATAATTAATATATCTAAATCATAAGAAAATGCTTTAATATGACAAGGTGCTGAAAAACAACCTCCATAGTCATAGGCGCCCACAGGGGGGGAGGTCGAAAGGGTCGACTGACCCCCCTTTCATTTATGGACTGTATCCATTTTTAAAAATAAAATTATAATTTTATTTTGCATTTCAATGTATCATTGTATTTTTTAATAATTATTGGTAATATTTTCTGATATTTTAATTAAAAATTTATTACATACTATCTATTACTAAGTACGAAATAGCTGAAGTGTCAGAATGAGTAAATTATATTATGTACTGTTATTATATTACATTATCTTCGGTGTTGTATTTTCTTTAATATACCGTAGTTTATTCTAATCATTTTATGTGATGTTCTTCTCAAAACTTTCACAATTATCGATTTTACTGTTATATAGAAATAAAGAAATAGAAAAGTAAATACTGAATAGACATTGCATATTTATTTATATTAAAAGTACCTACGTATGATTAGGGTTGCCGTATTTTGTGAGGAGCGCGATTTAATTAACATTTAATTATTATACATTTTATTTTGAGCAGTTCAATAGAATAATTATATTGTTACTCAGTAATATAATATTTTAATATAATGCAACATTGTATTTTCAGATTGTCTGTTTCAGTAGTTATTGCTTATGCTCGCATCTCGCATCATAAAGGCTAGTAGAAGGGGCAATTCTACGCTTTTAGACCGTACATACGCATTTTCGTCATAAAATATTTATTTTAATTTTTTAAGAATTTGTTAAATTTGCTTCATTGTAAAGAACTCTTATTATCTTACTTTACATTAAAACACGTTTGACCTTGAAAATTATTAAAAATTCGCCTGCGGCGCATTTTTTTCTTACAACAAAAATTTCGAGCCACCTTGTAAAAAAGTCTGCGGGCGCCCATATCCATAGTTTACGGCATTGTGAGGCGATCAGAATTCGTAAAAGGGTGTGGGTGGTGTCTATGAAGGCAGATGGATGCCAAGTTTTAATTACAAAAAAATTCAATCGAAAGTATAATGTGGACGAAGGAGCAACGCGCTTTTGTCGTGGACGCCTAAATTCGCGAAAACGGGTCTGTAACCGCGGTCCAGTGGACGGTTTTTACTCGGTTCCAAACACTCCCTCGCTAAGCAATTCTGGTCAGGAAATCGATTACGTTGTTGGCAAAAAACTTTAAAATTCTGAAAGTGTGTGAGCCTACTCCAGATTTTTTTTTCCCCAGTTCTTGAATGTAAGATGGAGCCACGGCCTACACCGCGCGAGAATCAATGTAGGTTTCGAGAAAATATTCTTCGGGTCTTTGATGTCCTTGAGAGGCGATATTCCTCAGCCCGAGCGCTCGCCAGATTTAACACCGTGCTACTTTTATCTGTGGGGTAATCTTAAGGAAACTGGAAACTCTAAAGGAGATAATCCGGAAAGAAATCCGCCATATACCTAAAGAAATGCTTGAAAGAGTTATCTGAAACTTCATAAGTGAGATAAAACTTCTTATGTTGTAAGTTCAGGATGTGAAAATATTTTTTTTATCTCGAGTATATATTTTTTTAATTTACCCTAAAACTATAGCGGTGGTTCTGCCGAACCTTTATAACGTTTATTAATAAGTAGTTTTTTTTTAATCTCCTGCAGCTTTACTTTATTACTATAATTATGCAATTACTAGGTATTACTTACCATTAAGCAATCAATAAACACCATAAATGATAAATATTATTAATTTTCTTCTGCGTCTTTCTAACATCAAGTGAACATCCGACACACACCTGAGCGTCGTTTTCTGTCCTGGGACGCCAGTGTCTAAGTCCTGTTCAAGTGTGCGCAAGGCGTCAGCATCTAATCGGCTTAAAACGTGCATTTCACGGCCTTCGACACTGTCGTCTACGCCAGCACTCGGAAATGATCAGCGGAGAAGGAGGTGTACAATTCACACCTTTAAAGGAGTTTACCAACATTGATAATGCACAGGAGTTACCACATTAGTAGTAGATAAGAATAAGGTACTACACAATTTAGTGTGCAAAATTCGGGGTCGCTAGAGGGTGCAAAATTAGTATGTCTTTTTGGAGGTCCCTATAAGCGAATAAAATTTACTCCAGCTTGCCACCAATTATTTCCGCAATAAACCCTTTGCCGACTGCACTACTAATATTTTTTGAAAAATTAATAATTAGATTAATTTTTGATAATTTAGAGTTCACTACAAAGTAGTAATGTAAGTTGACTATATGACAGTGGTCAGTCACAGTTATTTACAAAATGAGCGTCAGGTCATTTTAGTTCATGACCATGACAGTCAATATTCCGTCATTTTAAAAATAATGCGTTTGTCATTTTGAAAATGACGGTCATGAACATGCATGAACTTGTTCGTTTTTACCTCCCGCTACCCTTGATAAAGGAGGAATGGGGATCGTGCTAAAAATCGCATATCGAGATTTTGGTAAATGAGCACGTTTTAAGGTCCCTAAAATCCAATTTTAACATTTTCACGATGATGTGTGTATGTGTGTGTGGATCCTCCACTCTAACTCAAATACTATCATTCAGAAAATTTTGAAACCTTGTATTTCGAACTTTTTCTGTAATGGAAAGAGCCCATTAGATTTTGATGACAATCGGATAACCGGAAATGGCACTTTACTAGAAACTCAAAATTGTTTTACTTCGAAAAATACTTTTAAATGTTATTTTTTCGAGATTAATGTTATTATAAAACTTAAAGATTATTAAATTTTCTATAGATATGCATTAATACTTTTTCTATATATTTTATGGATAAATTTATAAAATTATCTATAATTTAAATCCCAGAGCCTAGGCTTTAAACAAACAAAACGCAGTTATTCAAATGTATGTAACTGACAGATAAATGTCACTATCAAAGAACTAATCATTTCAAAATAATATTAGCAACATTTTAAAAAGGTAAAAGTAAATAAAACAATATAAAAGGAATTCAATACAGTTTCCAGCATAAGTAAATATGTAGGTATGTATTTAGATTATTAAAAATTAACGATTCGCAAAAATATTTAAGCTAATCCTCATTTTAGGATTAGTGAATTTTATTCTATCCCGGTATTTAAAATTTAATCTTCATTTTATTATAGTTCCATTGGCTCATGTCATGAGTGCTCTCCGGGCTCTGGGTTCGAATCCCACTAAGACATGGATATGTGTGAATGTGAGCCCACTCTGTAATTGGGATTAGACTATATTTTAAGAAATAAACTGTTAAAATTAGAGTAAAATTAGCGAATCCAAAAAACTTAATCTTTTTTGTGACTCGGGCTGTAAATGGCTGGAGGTATTGTGTTGGCCACACCAGATTTTTTATAATTATTCATATAAGAAAATTGTTTACATTTTCGTCGATTATTATTCCTAAACTAACTTCTGAGTTATTGGAATTAATTTATTGCTTAAATTAAATGCGTTATTATCATTAATAAATGTGTAGTTGCCTTGTAAAGATATGGGTTGTAGGCCAGTTCTTTTGATGCAGGGCTCGTATATGCTTATTTACAAATTTATTTAATAAATTAATATAAAACTAAAATGACCAAAAATGACGCAATTTGACTAAAAAAATAACTATTAAATGACTGTCATGTCATTCTAATTTAAATAGACTGTCATATTACATCACTACTACAATAGCTATTTGTGTATTAAGAGCGCAAAATGGGACACAATGGGGTCCTCCACCATAACAAAAATTTATTTTTTATTTATTTTTACTTATCGGTATTTTCCATTCTTCTTTGAGCTATTGCTTCAATCTAATCTAAGCATTTTATACTTTCGTTTTTGTAAATGAATGCCCTATTTATTTTCACAGCAGTGCGGCATTTTGTTTGGTTATGTAAGTGGGTAATGTGTAACTACAGTGTCATTAATTCCTGACTAAACGTTTCCATTAAGAATGTAGCCAAGTAACATTTCTCAACATTGTATAGTCAGAAATTTGAGGAGCGAGCATTTTTTCTACTTTGTCGCTCTAGAGCGGCAAAGTGACATTTTGCGTTGACAAAAGAGAGCGCAAATGGCTACTTTGTATATAGACTGTAGAAAAAGTTAATTTAAATTACTTTCAAAAAATATAAAAATACATAAGTACACCATTCCATTTCAAAAATGAACAAAGATATCGCGGTAAAACCGAAAGTAGTATTCAAGACCTTTTCACGCCAAAAAGTAAGATTTAAGTTCACCTCCAATTTTATAACTGAAACTGTAGGTCTACAATTAATAATAAAGAAAAATGCCATTTGTCCCTATTTTTTCGATCACCCGTATACGAGGTGCTACCCAAAAGTTACCGAACTTATTTTTTTAAAAAAGCTGTATTTATTAAAACTTCAAATCAACAAATGATCCCCTTCAAAATAATTTCCACCTACAGTTATACACTTGTCCCATCTTTTTTCCACTATTCAAAACACTTTTTGTAGTCATTCTTTTTCAATAGCATTTAGGACCTCCTGCGATGTAGTTTGAATCTCCTCAAGAGCCTCAAATCTCTGGCCTTTTAGCTTGGTTTTCATTTTTGGGAAGACGAAAAAGGTGCAAGGAGCAAGGTCTGGTGAGTAAGGAGGATGGAGAAGAACATTTCTTTGCGTGGATGTCAAAAATGTGTGGGCCGGTGCATTGACGTGGTGGAAATGCCAATTTTTGCTTGCCCAAAGTTCAGGAAGTTTTCGCCTCACATTTTCCCTTAAACGCCTCAAAACGTCCACATCTAAGTTTTCCGTTACTGTGGTACCCCTTGGCACAAATTCGCGGTGCACAACTTTTGAGGAGATTCAAACTATATCGCAGGAGGTCCTAAATGCTATTGAAAAAAATGACTACATAAAGTATTTTGAACAGTGGAAAAAAGATGGGACAAGTGTACAACTGTAGGTAGGGATTATTTTGAAGGAGATAATATGTTGGTTTGAAGTTTTAACAAATACAGCTTTTTTTAAAAAATAAGTTCGGTAACTTTTGGGTAGCACCTCGTAAACTCAATGCTAATTATAATGTAAGAGTAGTTCTGTACAAATTAGTGTTTTCCTCCTTTTAGTAATTTAATTTGAGCAACTATCCTGTTGTAAGAATGGTAGAGATAGAACCTAATCCCGATTTTGAAAGGCAATAAAAGTTTTCTGCAATCGGGTGAACAATATCCGTTATCTTCTTGTGCAGGGCGTTAGATTGATAGTCACTTAGCGCTTCTTTATCACTGTGACACTTACAAAAATTGTCAACAAGTTCTATTCCATTTAAGACTTAAAATATGTCATCGTATTTTTCATAGCCGCCCGAGACGTGGAAAAATTGTTGGCCGTATATTGTAAAAAAACTTGTGTGTCATGCTCGATATATCGTTCGTGGACTCGGGAATATATATTTTTTTATGTGTGACAACGCGGAGGCCGAATTCTAAACGCACGCAAGGTTCGCCTTCGGAGTTTATACAGGGATTCCGGAAAGATTTTTTATTGATAATTTCATGATTTTCGTGACTGAAATTTTGCTTCGCTGACACATTTTCTCCAGCGGAGTAAATTTGAGAAAACTTATGGCAGGACGTAAAAAATATTGCTTTACGAAATTGAACATTTTTCAAAGCAACAAATACGTATTTTTAGGTAGGCATTATTTTTTTATAAAAGCTTATTCTTCAAAATGAAAAGAAACTTATAGTACATTAAAACACAAGTATCATAAGGCAATCTGTTAACGTACGAGTCCAAGTTTGGAAAACGAGCCACCAGGCGAGTTTTACAAAGGACGAGTGCGTCAACAGGCCTTATGATACATGTTTTTTATACTATTTTTTCTATTGAGGTAATTTTACAATTAGATTTTTTAAAAAAAGGACTTGTCAAAAGTATGAGTTGGTGTTTTTTTATCAGTTATGTTGGTAGCGCTTCCCGCTAAAATTGAAATTTCACATTTTGACCGTTTGTGTATCTTGTGATTTTGTCTGAATGTTTACATTAAAACATTGTATCAAGCATTATACAATTATGAAAGAGGAAAACCAATACGTACAATGAACTCCAAGGTTTATTAATGAACCATCCTGATTTGAGATATCGGTGGTTCGTGTTGGTTACTATTATAAATAAAACTTGAATATGGGATTGAAGGACGTTATGTGGACCATCGAGCCTTTTTATTGAGAAAACAACATATAAATAAAACTCTTTAAATAATGAAATACTTTAATGAACAATTTATTATTTATTAATTACTTTCCACTATTTTGTCAACACTCACTGCTCAGTTGCACAGATGTTCTTACACTTTTTAATACAAAACATATATGGCATATATTCGATAGTTCGCCACAACGTGGAACTGGAAATCATGGATTAAAACGTCAACTTTTCATATTTGTTTGCTAGTAGCCGCCACAAATTGAGTAAACAGTGTCAACATTTTCCAGTAACGTGCATCATACATTTCATAACCTGCATGGAATAACAATACATTCAATTCAAAATTGCATTACCATAAATGTAAATTGTAATAAATAAAACTTACCGTTTTAATTATTTTGACAAAGTAAACCTGAGCGCATTGTTTCTTGTTTCATAATTTTTTAGTTGAGTTGAAATTTTAACTTCACAGATTCTTATTCTTTCTTAACTAACACAGCTATAGCTATAAATTTCTTTTCTTTCTAGTCCTATCACCTAGAGAAAGGATAAAAATCCTCAATTAGAAATAATATTTTAACACAAACAATTTACCATTTTGAGGTTATCTGTCAGTTATGAAAGCATGACTACCACCTCTAGAATACAAAAGGTGTCAAAAACAGTACGTTTATAGATTTTCTAAACGTCGTGTTTTCAGTGAAAAACAGTGCTTTTATAGAAACATAAGAACACCGAAATAGAAAAAAAATATTAAATAGCAATAATTTTTAATATGCATTTACTGAACTAGAAAACTGCAATTTTTGTTTATTCCTATTTAACGATAAGTTTAATAGCTGTGCAACAAATAATGAAATCCATCTTTTCCTGCACACAATTTTTTTCTACCATTTAGAATAAGTGTAAAATGTTAATTTTAATAGATATTTACAATAAATAAAGCTACTTGTTATAACAAAAAAATCGGATGTGGCCAGCACATTACCTTCCGTAAGTTCCATATATTTTGCACAAAGTCCATACAGAAAGTTTCTTGCACAAGATTTCATATTTCAAGTACATTATCTTGTGTCAGTTCAATGTATTTTGTACATATAGAAAGTTTCATGTACCTAAGAGATTCTATATTTCCAGTAAAATTATAATACAAACATGTCAATTGCACTTGACACTGATATCTATCAATCAGTATTTTCTTAATATAGAAGCGGTTTCCATGGTCATAGCATAGCTAGCTGCTTTATGAAATTTAATTTATTTATAATTTTTTAACTCTATATCCATTGAATATGAAGTATAAAATGTAATAAAATCGTATAGAGATAAAAATATTCTTTAATATTTAGAATAACATTATATATTGAAAAATGATATTTAACAGTGTTTTTTAAGAAAAACTTTCATTGATTTTACAAATATTTGTGCCTGCAGACTGCAGTTTCAAGCCAGAATTGTCGTAAGTCGAGTTACGTCAAAAGCAGTAATTAACCCGGAATTTTTTTTTATTAAGGATTCGACCAAACAAACTTAAAGATCATGCTGGGTTGAACCGTTAATAATATTTTAGGTCAGAAAGCATTTATTCAAAATGTAAATAAATCTGGGGTCTCGTGGCCGCGTGCCTGAGTGCCAGGTCGCGAATCTGGGGAACCGGGTTCGATCCCGAACGACGCCAAACATTTCAAATTTTGAATGGCACAAAATTGACCCCTGTGGTGCACTCTCCACGCCAGCAATGAGTGCCCGTGTACAAAGCAGATTGGCACACCCAGAAATGGGTTACAAGCCATGATGATATATTTATTTATTTAAATAAATCTGACATGTCCTACTGGCCGCCATGACAGTTGCGCTTACAGCGCCGCTAGCGGATTCTGTGGTTCCCAATAATATTGAAATTAGTTATTTATGTATCAAGGTAAGTAATACTGAAAGCTCTACTTTTTATCCCGAATATGGAATTTAGTTGCCGAGGTCGTAGGGTTAAGGAAAATAAACTATATGAGTGATAAAAAGGAACTTCAGTGGCGAGGTGCATACTAAATTTTCTTTGAAATCAAAAATTTGTGAAACTAAAGGAATATTTATTTTTATGTTATGCTGACAAATATGTCAGTTGCTGTCAAAGTCAAACAAACGAACTTATGTTCGGTGTTGCGATATACGGACATTGAAGTTACCGTAAAGAATACTCAAAATTATATGTGTTATCTCAAACTTCTTTATTCGAATTATTTAATTAGTTCTTCTTGTACACATTTTTTTTTCATTTCCTTGTATGATCTGTATTTATTTCTTTACATCAAGAATAACCAATTTCAATTATGACCAAAATGATATTGGTTGTGTAATCGACTGTATTTAAATATACTAGAACAACCAAAGTTTAACTGCAAAGGAACCTAAAGGCATCGGCATCCATTGAACAAAGGTAATGGAAAAATACAAGAAAATACTTATAGTAATAATAACCAATCTCTAAAAACAGTTGTACTTAAAAAGTTAAACATTGTTTTTGGCTGAAGCAGTGTTACAAAATTGACTGTATAAACGCAAAATAGCATCGATCGATATGTAAGTTCAAGATACTCCTTTCTGCATGCATGGTATGTAGGATCAGTTACATAATGTACCATTAACCTATATATAGTAGTACTAATAGGCAGTGAAATCATTAAATCAATATTAGTGCATTATGGTCTTGTACGTTATTAATTTTCGATTTAACATTGATTAGTGATTTACCAGATTATATAGGACATACAAGTACTCTAATTTCTATATAAAATTGATAGGTATCTACATACTTTAGAACTAATAAATTGATACGTATCAAATGATAATTATAAAATTATGATTAAAAAGATCTTATAACACTACAATCATATCTCTGACTCTTTTTCGCTGACTTATTTTGTATGAACATCTCGATCTATCACATTGCAATTTCGAACAACCGTTTGACTTTTAGTGGAATTTCATACTTGAAGTTGGTTATGATGCGGTTTCTTTAATGACAACATATTTCATATTTGTTTGAGATATCAAATTATTTCAAAATGAATGAAAACGATGGAAAAATCAATCAAAAAAATGTCAACTTCTGACGTTTCTGTAGTTATGTTTTACTCTGTAAAGTTACATTCCTGTACTTCAGAGACAGTTGCGCATGCGCAGTAGAAAAGTCAGCGATAAATAGTCAGAGAAATGATATGATGATATGAACCGAAGTCATGGATAATGCGTGACAAGTCAGATTTACTAATACTTTTAGTGTAATAAGGCCATAATATTGCCAGAATAAAAACTGATACAATGAAAAATTCAGATTTTATATTATTCATTTCCGTTGAATGTTTATTACTAGGTTATGTTAATGAATAGAAAAACATTCATGAATTACACCTATAACTGCTTAATTTTTTATTACTAACCAGTTTTAGTAAATCATTCATTAATGACACTACTGCATTATTTTTATTACTAAACGTTTTTAGTGGTTGCTAACTTAAATTTTTTGTCATAGAATAAAATCAGATTTTCCAGTTCAGTAAGGTACGGTCAACGGAAAAATGCTGTAACTAACACGTGTGTCCTCAGCAAGTAACGCGTGAGCGTAGCGATTGCTTTAAAATGTTTCAATCATTAATCGCCCTCATTAACACACTTAATAACTATTTCATTATTATTAATTAATTCACCAGTGAATTTTTTTTTTGTAAAATTCAAAGAATTTCTTTTTTTGGTTGATAACATTTTTGCAAGAATTAAAATGTGTTACACTTACAAACTGTGATCAAAAATATAATAATCGAATATTTACATTCATATTTCATTTTGTGTAATAATAGCTGATTACAACGATGAGAATAATAGATTAGAATAATCAAAACACAAACTAATAAAAATTTATTTAATCATTAAATTTTCTTGTCTTTAAAAAAAATACTCCGATATATTAAATATGTTTTTCTACAGTCTATATACAAAGTAGCCATTTGCGCTCTCTTTTTTCAACACAAAATGTCACTTTGCCGCTCTAAAGCGACAAAGTATAAAAAACGCTCGCTCCTCAAATTTCTAACTATACAATGTTGAGAAATGTTACTTGGCTACATTCTTAATGGAAACGTTTAGTCAGGAATTAATGACACTGGGTCGAATTCAGCACTCTTCTTTAACTAAAGAAGCTCATCTAAAAATAACAAAATAAAGAGAGACATATGCATCGATGCATTAATAAGAAAAAGATGCAAGTTGTTTCTATAGTTACTAGAGACGGTCACTACACTAGTGAAGAGTGCTGAATTCGGCCCACTGTAGTTACACATTACCCACTTACATAACCAAACAAAATGCCGCACTGCTATGATAATAAAATAGGGCATTCATTTACAAAAACGAAAGTATAAAATGCTTAGATTAGATTGATGCAATAGCTCAAGAAGAATGGAAAATACCGATAAGTAAAAATAAATAAAAAATAATTTTTTATTATGGTAGAGGACCCTATTGTGGCGACTGTAGAAAAAATCTTGTGCGTGTTTCGAGCGCAAATGGACATTGTCGATTTCGAGAGAATGCCTCGCTTCTGCGTCGCGCGGCAACAACCTCTCAATCGACAATGTCCCCTTTTGCGCTCTTAATACACAAATAACTATTTTCTACAGTCTATATACAAAGTAGCCATTTGCGCTCTCTTTTGTTAATACAAACTGTCACTTTCCCGCTCATGCGCGACAAAGTAGAAAAACGCTCGCTGTCCAAATTTCTTACCATTCAATGTTGAGAAATGTCACTTGCTTACATTCTTAATAGAAACGTTTAGTCAAGAACTAATGGCACTGTAGTTATACATTTACCACCTTCACAAGTCAATCTGACATATAACTGCTCTGTCGGTATATTACATAACCAAGCAAAATACCGCACTGCTGTGAAAATAAAATAAGGTATTTATTTACAAAAACGAAAGTATAAAATGCTTAGATTAGATTGAAGCAATAGCTCAAGAAGAATGGAAAATAACGATAAATTAAAATTAATAAATTAAATATAAAATAAATTGTGTGATCAGTTGTACTGCCACCTGCAAAAGTTTGGCGTGAACGCTCCCAATGGACATTCACTATTCCACTGCACTAATTTAATGTACTTGAAACAATTAAATTATACAAAAACTTATAATATTCATTACAAAACTGGCATTAATTTATTGTAAAAACGAAAGTCAAAACAATATCTTGAAGTCATATTTGAATACGTTCCTATTTTCACTGCAAAACTATTGAGTAGTACTATGTAAGTACAAAGTGTACATTTTATTATTTTTTTGTTATGGCGGAGGACTGTAGAAAAAATCTTGTGTATGTTTCGAGCGCAAATTTTGAAACTGTGATAAGACGGAGGTAAAAGCAATAACAAAAAAATAACTTTTTATAAACTTTTCTATTAATTATAGTTCAGGTATAATATTTCAACTTCCTTTTTTAGTCAAAATTCTGCTTAGAAATACTTATCATTTTTCCCACAGCGGTTTGTTGAGTCTAGCAGTCAGAAGTTTTTGGCAATGTAATTTGTTTAATCTTTAGTTTAATTGTTTAGTAAAGTAAATATAAAATTAATGTTCATCAGCATCCCTCATCAGTCAACAAGTGAGTGGATAAGTGTAGAAAGTGGAAGTATGTAGGTGATCTTTTTTATTCACAAAGCCGTGATAGACCAGCCAATCGTCTACCAGACAGTTAAAGATGTCATCGTTGTAAAACAAGTAAGCGCACATCATCAGAGCAGAGTAGGGTACCTTTATAACCAGGGTATGGCCATGGCGTGGCTCACGTTTCGTTCGCCATTACCGGACCATCTGTTATATGCTTTGTTCTTGTGCAAATTATTATGTATTTTCGTGGCTATTTGTCTTATTTTAATGAAAAACACATTTAATTATCATTTTAATATGTATTTAAAGTGTAAGTAATATATTTTATTTTATTTACTTGTGTAATTTGTTAAGATACCCACCACATATTGAAAACTATAAATTATCAATATTAAGCACAATCATTTAAATTTTTAAAAGGTAAGTTTCTAAACTTATATATACAATTATTATTCAAATAAGAACTACAGATATTAAATTAGATGTGATAATAACAACCCATATCATATATTCTACATAACCTGTAAATGTATGTCTTAATAATAATTGTGTATCTCTTAAATTAATTTATTTTTATTCTTTTATAATATAATATCACATTTATTACAAATAAATAGGGAAATGAATTACCGACAATGGCGATGATCGTGGACCATGGCCATACCCTGATTATAAAGGTACCCTAGAGCAGAGCATTTTAGACCCCCCCCCTAGTGTTACATAACTTACCTACGGCTGGAATATTATTGCAAGAAGGGTCATTGTAACATTTGTCTTTCAATATATTATTGACTCGTAGTGTACAAAATATTTCCTTCTTTCTCATGGAATAAATAAATTGTGAATATTTTTATTGCGTGTTTGTGCCAAGTTATTTTAAATTTTCACTTTGTCGATAATATCATTTAATTTCCTCAGTATTGACCACTCGACCTGTAATTTATTATTTTCATGACTAACCACATATTATTTCGCAAATATACGAGCAAATATATAAAAACTAAAACGACACGTTTTTATTAACATTTTTTTCGGCAAAAAATGTCAAATAATCACGTAAATATCATATATCAAGTTTATGCATATTTATGTGTTACAAATTCGACTGGCTGGTATTCAAATGCGTGATCCTATTCATATACGCCCGAGTTATTCAAATAATCGTATATTTCTTCAAGGGAAGGAAAAAATAGACTTCGTGCAAATTATGAAATAATGAATAATAATAATGCCCTACTAATCCGGGCTAAATGCGAGATTATCTAGGGCCTTGACATGACAGATAAAATGCGGTCATTTTTATATGCGGCGGTTTTTGCTGCCTGGAACTGAAGGATTTCATTCTTCATTAGCAACGTTTCATATGAGCTTTACCGTGAATATATATTGGCTACATTTGTTCACTGTGTTTACTACATTATACTATTTTAACGCTATTGATATCTAGGTCACTTTTTGCAACATATTTTACATACCGACAATGCGGCAATATAAAACCTACATAAAATACGAAACTAAAATAGATTTGTTCTATTCAATTTATTAAAACAACAATTTCTTTCCGTTATTTCTTTTATTCACTTATTATATTAGTAATTCACTGCGTATAATGAGTAATTGACGGGTTTTCCATAAGAATCGAACAAGTTTATTTATTAAAATTTATGAGTTATGGCGCCGTATCGTTAGATTTCGATCGCGTTATACAGTGGAACCTCGATAAACGTCATTAATCCGTTTCAGACTGTTGGACGTAGACCAAACTGGACGTATACCAAACGAAACGTGAAAAAACACAATTTTATGTACAAATGTATAATTATTGTGCGGATTGTTTGCTGATTAGTAGCAACAGGCGTATGGTATAACTAGCGAATGGATGTTGACATTTAGATTATTTAAAAGATGTGGTTTTTTTGAAAATATTTCCCTATATTTGATTTGAAAGGAAACTGACCCTTATGTATTCCGTTACAGAAGATTTAGAACTGTACTCAATACCAAGAGGAATTTAAAATGACCTTAGCTAAAGGATTCAGGGATGTATTTAAAAAAATTTATACTGCAAATTCTAGTTCGTTCCTCTCAGGTGTAAGCAACCCTCGAGTCGGAATTACTTTTAGAGGAAATTAAAAATAATCCTATTTCATAGAATTGTCAAACTAAATAGTTTAAAGATCAAAATATTTTGTTATTATCAACATAAAGGAAAAATGTTTTAAATATTTTAAACGCGCCCCTGTTTTGATATTCAGTTACCCTAGTCGGCCATTTATTTTCAGCCAGACATAGTAATGAATTTCTATACTTTCCTAGTCCAGTATTTAAATGGGTTCATTTCATACCTGAATATTTCGTACAATTCTATTCTTCTCTAGGGTTTTAAAAGAAACCACATCTATAAAATAATTTAAACGTTAATTTTCATTCTCTAGTCGTACCATACTCACGCTCACAGGAAGTGGAAGGTAGCATTACCTCGAGAGAGGTAAACAAGGGTAGTACGCGAGTCGAATTCCAAATAAATGTCGTATACCAAACAAAATTTTCGAGTAAAGCAGTAAGTATATTAAGTTGGACGTATTTTAAACAGTCGTATTCCACGGTTACACTGTACTGTGTTTCGGCAAAAACCAAACCATGTACGAAAAATAAAAGTGTAACATTTGAGCAGTTTTTTGCAAAAACATCCATCTTTTAAATTTGAGGTACTCAAAATAAAAAACTTTCTAGCTTGCTTACTGCTAAAGATTTCTGTAACGGAATTTTTTTTGTAGAAACGGTAAAACTTTACAATGTAATAACTTGAGACTAAAATAAATATTTGGACTATGGTTATTTTTGCCAAAATCTCTTTATTTGTAATTAAACAAGAACCAAACTAGGCCATGCCCTTTTCGAACAAAAACAAATCAAGTTCTTTTGTTAATGTTTCTAGCAATATGTGCTGATGAGACTAAACGCACAATTTCCACAAAAACCAAACAAGTCAAATTCCAGATGCTTTTTTATGTTTTAACAAATGATGAATCCATATAATGACAATATACTGAATGTATATTTTTTTAAGAATCATTACGAAATACAATGATAGAATTTTCATATGCCTTATTAAATTTAAAACAAAAGTGTAAAAACGTTAAAAAATGTTCAGAAATAAAAACTGCATCTATTAAGTTCAAAATAATTGTTTACATGTGTATCGATCCATCGATCGCAAGAAGGATACAATAAAAGTTATAATTTTTAGCTACATACATATATAACGTTTACTAGATTTCTTATTTCTCCGTGAGGAAAGAAAATAAGTGATCTATTTATTCTTGAATACAGTTATTATTGATTAATAATTCATATTTCCAGTCTCTTCAAATTATTTGCTATTTAAAAAAATACACAATTAACATTTTTCGAATATGAAGAAACAATCAAACAAACATGTTTTGTTTATCTGTTTGCTTTAGTATCAACACTCAATGAGAATAATGTCAAATTTATCATTCAGAATAAATGTATGCCTAATTTTTGATTAAATTACAGTCGATAGTAGAAAACAATACTGTTTTTACTGTTTATAAATAAAAGAATGACTTGACATAGGAATAATATGTGATTTCACAATATCACGTTTTATGAATTATAAAAATATGAAATTAAGTCATTTTAACACACGTTTTATATACCTATAAGGATAAAAAGTAAAAGAGATTTTCGTTCATTTCTTGTGGCGAATTATTGGCGAAACGCACATAAAATTATGAAATAATACAAGTGATTTTATAGTAGTGTCATCTCCACGGCGTGGATATAAAATAAAATAATGTTTATGTCGCTATGGCTGTTGAAGACATCAAATAAAGTCTCAGATTACAATGGCGGGGTAAGTGTTGCAGTCGGATGAGTCCATTTGCTGTTGAGGGAAGGGAACATCAACATCCGAGTTGGCATGGACCACCGCTTTTAATTCTTTTTAAGTGGATCAAGTGTCCTGCGCCCAGGACATCAATAAACACTTTAATTCCGGGCTTGAGAGCCCGATGTTTGTGTTCGCTGCTCTAGTTTCCTCTCGTGGCCGCCTCTTCTTCTTTTTCTTCAGGCCTTGTTTAAAAACCCCTTAAATTTCCCAGGCGTATTTACCCGATGTTATTATATACGTATTTAAACTTTTTGGCCACTGGAGCGAAGATTATGTCAGAAAATACAACCTCTATTTTTTTACTTCAACATACTGCGCAACGGGTTATCGCACTCAAAATTATGTATACCATAATTCAATACGGTCGTCGCTATTACTAACTGAACTCTTATTCAAGAAAGATGACTATTCAAGGTCATTTGTGAGCCGTCTGATATAAAATTACTTGCAGATAACTTCAATGCATTTCGTATCCATAGGCGTGCAACATGAAATATTTATAGACACATTTTAATTAAAAAAATCAGAGTAATTTATTTGAAAATTATGTTTCTTTCTAAATAATGCCTTTCTGAAAGATTTATGTTCTTCACTTCTGTTTTTGCAAAATTCAAAAACATAGACTTAACTATAAACCAAGAAATAAAAATTTGATTTAAACGTCAACGCCACTGGGTAGCACAGAGGGCAGTGTAGTAGATAATTAGGTATCCGTAATTCTGAGACATACGTCATTATTATTTATAGTGTTTTAGAAAGTAATGCCACTATTTACGTATATCTGTCACACCACATAAATTAAATAGACATAGGTCAAATAATCTTCCTGTTTCTAATAAAAAATGTTGCTAAGCTACTGCTGTAAAGTGATGTGTATTCTTTCTTCGAACAAATGACCTTCAACAGTCATCTTTCGTGAATAATATAGTATACCATTTAAATTGAGTAAACGCACGGTGTGTAATACTTTGTACTATATTATACATATTTAGGCCATGAATATCATGTTTACGAAGATGGCATAACTGGAATATTGAATCCTCCAATTTTGCTTATTATGCGCTTTTACGAATATTGCTAAGTCATTTTCTTTATTGTAATCAAATTTTCTTTATTGTATTTAAACATTGTTTTTGTTGTAGTAAATATTATTGTGGTCCGTATGCGGTATTTCGCTAACGATAATCGGTTACTTTAATTGTAAGTTTTATGAAGGTATGAGTTTTTTCCAAAAAAAAAAAGAAAAAACCTGATGAAGGCAGCACTTCTCTGTCGAATCGTCGTATTCTAATAATAAATAAATAAATATATCATCACGGCATATTACCCATTGCTGGATGTGCCAATCTGCTTTGTTCGCAGATATCGGTAATGATGATGACATATTTGTACCGTGCGGGCGTTTACCAGGCGTCACCTAACGGGCATTCATTGCTGGAATGGAGAGTGTACCACAGGGGTCAATTTTGTGCCATTTAAAATTAGAAATATTTAACAAAACTAAACCCAAATATTGTTTTCATTTAAATTATGAGTTCTGAAAGCTGCTTTCAATTTTCAGAATAAATGCTGTTTGACTGAGATTTCGAGTAAAAGTTATAGTAATTAACGTATCAAGGGTGTTATAAGGACAATAACGCCTAATGTCAACAGTGTACTTTTCGAGGGCCTATGACCCCAAATGCGTACGTTGACTTTTAACGTCCGACTATAATTTTTAATATTCTACGGATTACGGATCAGAAAGTTTTAATAAAATTTACGGAGTAGGTAGGCTATGAATGATTTTGCTTGTTTCTTAGGCTTTATCCCAGTATCAATATAATTTTATTCACAACATTACCATAGCAACAACTCATATCACGCTCTAGGTTATTATTTGATATATAATGATAATAATAACAATAACATACCAGTAGGACGTTAGTACCAAATCATCACAGTCGAGAAATTTCCCAGATGTATTCACTAAATCAGCTTTAGCCTTGATATAATTGTGCACATACTTAGGTTCAGATTAAACGATGACATTCTACTGGTCATGTTAGTTTCAGAATATTATGTGGTAGAGCACATTGTGATAGCGTTGCATGTAAAGAGAGAATCACAGCCTCTTTATCGCAGATACCAAAATATTAAAATAGTTATTTGTTTAACTAGGCACTATAATAGCAGATTAATAGGAGAGTCTGCCTTTTTATTGTCGAGGCGAAGCTACCGTGTTGAATACATTATTTTTTTACCGATTGAAAATTAATATTAATTTAGTGATAATTTTTAATACATATTTTGAAAGTTATCGCCATCAAATTATGTTGGCATATACAGTTGCTATGCTTTTGTATAGCAGTTGCTATGTAATAGTGAGTAAAAATATTTTTACTTCCTAGGCAGTAAAAGTGACATTTTACAGCAGTTAGCTGTTAATGCCAATCGGAAAAAAACTTTTTAATGTTTTTCTGGCCATTCAATACCCTCTATTGTTAAGTACTTCAGGAATATAATGTTGTTTCACTTCACTCATGTTATTCTCAAACCAGAATCTGAGGTTTTTTTTTTCAAATGTGGTTAGTAAACAGACAATGTCGCTTATTCAGAGAAATACAGTCATAATGGTTGCTATGCATAAAGACATTTGTAACAATCTTTATGAATTTGTCAATTCAGAACCTACGTCGGTATTACTAACAATCTTTACAAAATAATACTTGTGAATGAACCAGATTATTAGACAATCGCTAACTTCATTATACATATATGAACCTAATCTAATAACCTTAATCTTATCTGTCACCGCTTTAATTTTTTTTTAAATAATGAATTGCTAATTATATTTAGTTCGCAAACGTTTTCCCAACACAACTGAAGCACAATATGATATTTTTGTCATATTTGGAAACTTCTACATTATTTAGAATGGCTTTGTTAATTCCTACAAAGGATCTCAACGTGATTGAAAATTTGTGGGAAGATTTGCCTGAATATGTAACAGAAACATCGCACATCACAAACAGTTTTCAAGAATGCCACACTTTCTTCCACCACAGTCTTTGTCGCTCTTATGATCATTATTCAAGTCGAAGCAGAAATCTATACCTACGTATAATAAACTGCATCCTGCTAAAATATAAAAACACCAATATTTGGCAGAAAGGTCAGTATTAATAATATTTTATTGATATAAATACATAGTTTTAGCAGTCGTTATGACTGTCAAAACGTTTAACAATTGTTGACAGTAACCACTTTTAGTTTCAGTATTGATAATACCAAATTCGATTTTAACAGTACAACCATAAAGACCATAATATAGGCCCCAATGTCACAGTGAACTGGGAGCAAACATTTACAATCGCTCGTCTTTTATTTCATGGCCAGGTAGATAATATTCTAAATAACCCTCTATACGATGAACAACGCCTGAAAAAAAAAATGCTACATTTTTAAAACTAGTTAGGCGATATGTGAACTTTCGATGTGTAGAATCGACTATTATATTAATTACCAAGCATTCACTGGCATCCTATAAAATAAAAAATCAACTATAAAATACTGGCTACACAATACAGGTTACAGAATAAACAATAAAACAAAATATATCAAAAATTTAATTAAATGAGCAATATTATTTTCGTTTGTGTTTGGATTGCGCCTGAAAATAATGTAATATGTAAATTACTTTACAGACTTTGCTATCTGAAATTTTACAGTCCATAATTTTTATTTCGAAAATAAAATAAAAATTGGATACTCATATGACATAAAATTTTTATACCGTTTTCCTTCGGTTTAGATAGCATATAAAAGAATTTAGGAGTAGCAACAATAATTAAATTCGAAAATATAACTGGAATTTTTATTACCTGATGGAAGATAAAATTATAACGCCAAAACCAAAACAAGCTTGCTGTTTCGCAATCCACACTGAAATTCATACATGAAATGGAAAATGTGCAATGAATTTTTCCTGGATTATACGGTCAATACTACACAAATATTTTATTTAAAATTGCTATCATATTGCATATGGCAAAATCCACCATTGTCAAATGTTAATTAACATAAAACATCGAAAATTTTCGAAAAATAACCGGTAAGCTTAACAATCATACTGATTATAAACTAATGCAAGCGGTAATACCGGAGCATTTATTGTTTACAGTGGTGGTTAACAGTTTCCATTCAATATTTATTTAAAAGAAAAATTTATGTTCTATCCACAGGGTATAAGCGATGTGGATATTGCAGGGCACGTCTTAAATTATTTATTGATAAATAATACTTTATCATATTTAACTTCTCATTAATTGAATAATTTCCCATTATTGACACAAAGTAATAATTGTATGTATGCAATACAATTTTATAGCGCAAATACAATACAAAGTAACTCAACTGTCAACAAATTTTGTTTTCAACGCACACTTCATTTTGAAAAGAAATATTTAAATATTTTCATTAATATCTCAAAAACTATCAAGTTTAGAAGGTAACAACCATTAAACTTTTTTAAAGCAAAAATAATAATATACAGGTCTTCCATTTAAAAAAGTGCAAATATGGCAGGATCTACAAAAATTATTTTTTTAAAAATAAATTTATACAGATTTAGTTTGTTTATTAACTTTATTTAAACAATTTTTCAGTACCTATAATAAAAGGTGTTTCCAATTTCGCATTCCACTCGGTATAGTTTTGATTTGGATTTATCGAAAAAGTTGTTTTTTCTCATGTTTATAGTTGAGTCTTTATAATTTTTCCTAAATTAGGTTATACGATTTTTATTTACATAAATATAACTGTTTTTATGTACCCTTGGCAACGAAAATATAGGATTAGAGAAAAAATGTTTTTACAATATTTTTACCGTTTTTTAGATTGAATAAAATGGCGAAATTAGATTTTATGAGAGCTTAATAATTCTCGAGATATAACACAAACTTATGATTTTTTAAATAGGAACCTATGTTGAAAATAATCTCGTCTTTTTGCTTAATATATAAGCTTTTCAATGATATATAACAAGTATTCATTCTTTTGTTTTATACGAGTAATAATAATAATAATTAATAAAAGACGAATTATTAATTTATTGGGGTGAAAATATTGGAAATTATTAAGAAACAAATGAAAAAAATCTCTTACAGATTATCATTTGCATATTTCTAATAGTATTTGTTTTAGTTTTACTCATTTCTTCAATTTATTTACTTCAAACGCATAATATACCATTTTTTTCGGATTGTATCAAAGCCAACTGTAACGTAGATAAATAGTAATTTAACTAACCCGAAAATAATTGGTTAAGAATAATTTTGAGAACACAATTAATAGATATAGAATCAAAAAAGACAAATGATGATCTGTAATAAATTTTTTCATTTGTTTATTAATAATTTCCAATATTTTTACCCCAATAAATTAATAATTCGTCTTTTATTAATGTTTAAAACAAAAGAATGTAAACTTGTTATATATCATAGAAAAGCTTATAAATTAAGCAAACAGACGAGACTATTTTCAATATGAATTCCCATTAAAAAAATCATAAGTTTGTGTTATATCTCGAGAATTAAGTTTTAAAAAAATCTAATTATGCCATTTTATTCAATCTAAAAAACGGTAAAATTTTTGTAAAAACAATTTTTCTCTAATTATCATAATAAATAAGATATGATATTTTCAAAATAAGCGAAAAACGAGTTTTTTGCCTGTAGCTCAGAAACAAAAGATCGAAAATTCCTGTGGTGACTATTAAACTTTTCTGGAAAAGTTGACCCTGTAATGTGCGAAGCGTTTTGATCTATTATTAATATTACCCGAGATACCTTAAAAAAAATGAGACATATGCATACAGATCTTCAAAAAATCCGTTAAAATCGATCAAGAGTCGTCCACACATAGCCGCTCGAACACTGACGTATTGAAACGTGCAAAACATTCACCATATAGTCCCGACTAAATACGTACGCAACGATTTCTTTTCATTTCCACATGTCAAAGATAAATTGTTGGGAATACGTTTTACTTCGGCAAATGAAGCAGTTTATGCTTACAAAAGGGATAAATGGCATATCTACAGAAACATGGAAGAATTATTTGAAAATTGGTTTCTTCGAATGCAAGAATCTATTGACTGTAATGGAGAATATTTTAAAACCGTGTTTTACTATATTAGGTTCCAAATGAGGAGAACACGTTTCATCGTATATCATTATCTATTCGCTTGCCATAATTTATGAAATGGTAACGTTAGTCAATCTGCCTAAAAATGCTTCTGTTCAATATGCTCGCAGATGGTGTGCTGTGCGATCTCTCCCGAACTATCCCGAATATTATTCGCAAATTTGGCTTTGAGTCATCTGCCATCGGAATCATTTCATTAGAGTAATGAGTCCTAGCTTCGATAATGACAAATCCATTGTGTTTATTCAAGTTGGAATGGAGGAATTAGATATGAACGGCGACAGGCGCACTCACGCCCCTCCCGGAGATAATTTGCGGCCGATGAGGGTTCGATTCGGCGTCACGACGCTTCCGGAAAGCTTCCTGCTTCCGGAGCTTTCACTGGACACTGGATTGCCACTCGGAAAGAATGGCCCACAACAAAGACTAATATTACGCCTGGTGATGACTCAACAATGGCGATGTGAAACGTTGGGGATGGGGATTCACGTGTTATACATAATAATTACTCTTTTAATACGTAAACTTATTGAAAAAATAAATTATAATTCAACCAAAAGAAAGACACCTGAACTTGTCTACAACAGCAATCCTCATAACGAATTAACGGATTTAGTGCGTAAATTTAAAATGCATATTTATTCCTCGTTTATAATGATATTTATTTCAAGAATATAGAGAGAATTATTCACAACTATTTTTAATATTTTCAGAAAGTAATATATCTAAGATAAAGAAAGGGCTAAAATATCTATGCCTTTTTCTTATAAAATTCCTGATATCAAATTTTTATTTTGTTATTTACACCGGGGCTTTTTTTCGAAAATAGGAATGTAAAAATTTAAAGCAAAGAGCAAAGAATATAAGGACAAGGGGTCCCGTCCTCTAATTTTTTTTATCTTAAATGCAAGTTATTTTAATTATGAAGCAATTTATCGTATTAAAAAGTCTTAATTGTTTTTAGTTTAACTGCATTTGATTTTTAATGTCAACAAGACGTCACGGCGACACCTATTACTATATATTTCTCTCACACAAGCTCTATAGTAGGCAGCGAGAGAAGGATAGCACTAATGTGATGTCACAGTGACACTGACAACAAATCTCAAATATCTCGCAAAATAAAGATTAAAAAATTGTTTATTTCATCTTAATCGCTATTTATTGAGTAATACTTAAAGTATACATTTTATTATTTTTTATTACGGTGCAGGACCCCATTGTAGTGAGCTTCAAATTATTGGCCCGTATTCCGAGTCCACTTTTATAATAAAAGCGCTTTTATGAAGCACACTCCTTATAAGAATTTAATGTAAAAGCGTGCTCCTTAAAAGCGCTTTTATAATAATTATGCACTCGGAATACGGCCCATAATTTTTTGGTTTCTTATAAATATAAACAATAATTGGCACTGTCATTAAAAATTCGTTGTTATCATTAGAACAAACTGGTAAATTGAATTTATTTTAAATATTGCTCGGCGCAGTCACTCAGGTTTTTTTACCTTCCGTCACCTTTAGGTACGGAAGATATTGTCTGGATGGAATGTGTACAAAATGCATAGACAGAACTAAGGAAAGCTAATGTACTGGAAATATAGAATCTTTCGCAATAATGGAATTTGTATAAAATACATAGAACTTACGGAAGATAATGTGCTGGCCACATCAAATTTTTTAAAATTGTAGTAAGTAGATATAACGAATTACGAAGACAGGTAATATTGATTGCATTTTTTTGAGAAAAAAAATGTTATCGGCGTTCCTATTAAAAAGTTACTATCTAATAAGAGTCAAGACACCCAATGTCAGGTCAATTAAAATATGACATACTCATATGGAGTGTCATACCAAATTTCATCCAAATCTATAAAGCGCCTTGTTATTATAAACAAAATTAATATTTTATAGTACAACATATTGAAACAATACTGGCTAAAAGTTAGATTTTCAGATATAAATAAGTTTAGTTAAATTGTCTTATTTTACGATTAAGAATTTGTGGTTATGTCCTCGTATTTTGAGACATCTGTGTGTACCAACTTTTGTATATAACTCATGAAAATAAATTCCCTTACATGTACATTTTCTAATAATAATTTAAAAAAAAACAGTTTAATACTCAGTTCATGGGAAAATAGTAATTACTAAGACTTATTTATTTTATTTAGGAAAGTAGGTAATTCATTTTCGTATTGGAAAATTTAAATGTTCTGTTTGTTCTCGTTCATTTTCAATGTAATAAAATCGCTAATCAATACTTGATTTTCGCCCATCAAATTTCGTTAATAATTAGGTCAAATGCTCTTAGGTAAATTAAAAATTCCTGTTGACTGACGTAGTTTAGACACTAATTAAATAGGAGCTCAGAATTACATTTACCATTAAATATATCGAGAACGTAATTTAAAAATCTATTAGCGTATAATCCGGACATTAATTAAACTGCCGTTTGTAGATGGAATAACTTGTAGCTGATTACTTTCAATTAACGAATGAAGAGCTTCAGGAGTGATTAATAATACGGACGCACCCACGATACAATTCCCTTTTATAATGAGTATATTTAAATGGAGGGGGAAGGGACGCTAGACACTACTCATTAATAATCTACTAAAGAGAAACAAACCTACCTACATACATATATTCTACATTCATGAATGCTGAGAATAACCACTCATTATTCTAGCTGTTTTACTTTATTTTAAATAACTATATACATGCCCGGTTTTATAAATATCGAATAAACTGCCGAGTTATTACTATGAAAGTAAATTTAATCGACGAGTAAATAAAAATGTCTGTTTTATAAAACAAGTTACAGAGTAAAATAACTACTTGCAGAGTAAATATTTTATCCTAGTGATTTACCGACTGAGACGTGACATCTGTCATTATTTTGTGATTTTTGCAAATAAATATTTTAATATTTTCTATAATTATATAGATTTAATATTGTTTTCACTATATTTAGAACCTATAGGCCAGAGTGGTAATAAAGTTGTATTTTTTTTTATGAATTTGCAACTATAATTTTAATTGGGGACAAGGGAAAGAGCCTCCATGAAGAGTGTGTGAATACCGTAGTACACTCAGGCTACGGTTTCTTATACCGGCTAATCTTCCCACTACTGGAGCATAAGAGAGATTGATAAAACCAGGATAAAACATTACTAGACGGTATCCCTTAAAATCACTACTGTCGATAATGTTAATCTCCAACTGAAGAGGATCTATTCCAAGCAATGTGCCGCAGAATGTTTTAATAATATTGTATTCTGTATGTTCCTGACAAGAAATAAATACAAAAGTCAAAATAGAGAATAAAGTGTGTCTTAAAGTGCCAGGTGTCAAATAACATGGGAAAAAGAGAGAACGGGGAAAAATTACACAGAAATAGGCAAAGCAAATATATTGGCTATAATTAAATAAATGTAAAAATAATGAAAGAGATGAAATTTATAATGAATTTAATTTAATTAATGTTGATGTGTCAAATTTACACTACAGAATAAAATTTACTTCCTCGAAAATCGGTGGAGTAATTTATTCTCTAGATTTACTTAGCTAGTATTTTTATTCTTGCTTTATAAAACAAAAATCTCTGAAATAAACTATTTTACTTTAAGAGTAAATTTTACTTTGCTAGTAATTTACTTATCTATCTTTTATAAAACTGGGCAACAGTCTGATTTTAAACTAAAGCCTATTTTGTAGTTATGAATTTTTAAATCATAGAAATGGGCTATAGGATTCAGATAAATTTATTTAAACGAAGAAAGAATTGTGAAAAATTCATGGACCTCGCTGACCTCGCTGGGATTCGAACCCGGAGCCTCCCAATGATTTTTGCAAAAATGTTATTGTTTTCGACTATTTTTACGGTTTCGGAAATTGAAAAATTATAAACAATATCATATTCGGATGCAATATTTTTTTCTGTAGCATATATCTACAATTTTGCTCTAAAATAATTAGGGGAGCAAATAACTGCTCATTAAGATTTTACCATTGAAACCCCTATGCTGCGTCTTCCAAGTCACCACCCTGTTTAGGAATACAAATAAATTTTTCTTTTTGACGTTTGTTCACGTTGGTAAACAATCTTTTACTGAATGATTCATATATAAATTTCAAACTAAAAATGTAATTGTATTTTAAAAGCAGTAATTCGTTTCTGAAATAAATTCAGGAACTTTCAGACAGGTGCTGCAATTCCTTTTGCAGTAATTACAGCTTGTAAGCGTTGATTCATAGTCACTCACTCTCATTACCCACCCTTCGCACTAATCTTTCAGTAAAGAAGTGTAAATTTCATTAATTTTCTACTTAAGTTCTGCTTTAGACTTTGAGCAATTATTTTCGTAATTCTTAAATTCTTTTCGTAAACTATTATTCACGAAAGATGACTATTCAAGGTCATTTGTGAGTCGCCTGATATAATATTACTTGCAGATAACTTCATTGCATTTCGTATGCATAGGCGTGCAACATGAAATATTTATGGACACATTTTAACTGCAAAAATAAGGGTAATTTATTTGAAAATTATGTTTCTTTCTAAATAATGTCTTTCTGAAAGATTTATGTTCTTCACTTATGTTTTTGCAAACTACAAAAACATTGACATAACTTGTAAACCAAGGAATAATAATTTGATTTAAACGGCAACGCCACTGGGTAAATATTTAGCACAGAGGGCAGTGTAGTAAATAATTGGGTATCTGTAATTCTACGACATATGTCATTATTATTTATAGTGTATTAGAAAGTAATGCCACTATTTACGTTTATCTGTTACCACACATAAATTAAATAGACTTACGTTAACTAATCTTTCTCTTTCTAATACAAAATGTTGCTAAGCTACTGCTATAAAGTGATGTGTATTCTTTCTTCGAACAAATACATGTACAGACATCTGTGAAAATGCTTCAAAAACAAGATTAAAATATCGGTAGAGCAATATTCAACAAGATACCTGTGTGCCGTGCAACTGTCATTCGCTTGGCATTATTGTCAGCAGGGGCGTAAACTACGTGGGTTCACGGACGCACGCGCACCCACAGTAAGTAAAAGTGTGGGTGCGCAGCACCCACAGTAGGGACCCACGATTCTGAACCAATTTTTAAAAATATCGATCGAAAGTTGTATTTTCGGTATTTACCTTCACTGAACGAATCGATCTTTTTTCTTTAAAAGTCGTTAAAATATAATTTTGTATCATTTCTTAGCTTGGTACGGCTATAATCTATACTTTAAATTTATTTTTGACTTGACTATTTCACTTCTTCCTGTCGTTCTCTGGTCTATGGTCTGTGGCAATTTATCATGTTTGTGTTGTATTATCTGAATTATTAGCAAATTAAACCATTTTAATTTACAACGTTGCCTTTTTATAACATATAAGTATAACTGAAATTCAATTTTGTAAGTAATCTATTTATTGCAGATCGATATTTTGCATCTAAATCTGATGGTAGATCGATATTAAAAGTTTCGAATCGTATCGATTCGCTAGATTGATAGTCTCTTGATTTTTACCCACACCTAACCCCCAGTAATTTTGCCCTAACAGTTTAATTATATTTTGTATGTAGTAATAATGTCGGTCGATTAAAAAAAAAGTTATGAACTAATCATGGTCGTGACACCTAAATTACATAGAATAGTGGATCACTAATTATAACAAAAAATATCATCTGAAAAGATGTCATGTCCATATGGATTATCATACCAAAATTTAATTCAAATCGGACAAAGCGTTCTATTATAAACAAAATTATTTTTTTAGAAGCACTTTGAAGCAGAATTTGCTAAATGGAACACTTTCGGATATAGATAACTTTAGTTAAATCATGTTGTTTTTGGACCGGGAGTCTGTGGTTAAGCCATATATACGTATAATTTAATATGTGCATAATAAATTAACTACGCCATTTTTACTTTGCATTTATAAAAATATATACACTTATCTAAAATAAAAATAGTGCACCCACAGCCAAAATTAAAAGTTTACGCCTCTGATTGTCAGTCTCCATGTTTTTCTCGCATTTATTTAAAAAGCCAAATCCACCAAGTGGATACTAAATAAAGATGGGTGTATATATCTATATCATTTCAGACTCGTTCTCATTGGTGAAGTTTGTGACGTCAAACTAAATCATAAACCTAAAGTTTGGACCTTGCAATGTTTCGCTTTATGATTTGGATTTAGAGACCCTAAATTCTGACGTGTGAATGGAGTCATAACATAATATGCGGCCAAAGTCTTTAAATCTAAAGTATAAACCATATATCTAAACCTAATTTTCATTTGTGAATGTACCTTTAGGACTTCGAATATCCAAAAGTTTAAGATTATTATATTTTTGCACAATCAGGTTTTTTTAAATGTTTACCGATAGTGTTTCCAAGACAGTAGGTCTTATTTACAAATTACAGAACAGTAAGTGATGTAAATAAGGAGGCAAAATGGTAAATAAATAAAAACAAAAATCAAAGCTTGCTTGAAATTTTTTTTATATTATTATTATTATTATTATTATTATTTATATTTTATATGTGACTAAATAATGCTTTTTTTTCATAAGTGACCCCCTTGTGCTTTAAAGGTCACAAATAAAAAAAGCACCGTTTAGGCACGAGTTATATACATAATTTTTTGCAACACCACAATCTTCAGTTAAACAAATTTAAAATAAATTTTAAAAGAAAAATATCATTTTGATGAAAATTTTAAGATACTTCAATGTATTCACTATTCACTTTATTCACTATTTACACTTTATTTACCCAATAATACAATTTAATACTTACAACTTTTTAAACTACAATCTTGAATACAACAATGAACATAGCAAATAGAAAAACATTTTGTCTGAAATCACATTGTGACGACAGATATCACTAGTGGCACTATTTCAACACAAACTTAACCTGAAGAAAAGGAAATCCCACACCGGATTATGGGTAAGAGGGATATGGAGAAGAAGTTAGGGTTATTAAGAAAAAATATTTTGTATATTTTTTGCTTTTAGTTCTTCAAAAAGATAGAAAAGGAGCAAAAACAAGAGTATAAAGGTGGATTCATTCAACATTTATTTTAATTTAATTTTCATTTCATTTACATTACATTTTAATTTAATTTTCACCAAAAAAGTAGGGTGTTCATACATTATCTGTAATACTAAAATACATATCCGCACATTATCTTTGGCTATTTTGTTTTTGTACTCATTATATATATATATATATATATATATATATATATATATATATATATATATATATATATATATATATATATATATATTAAATCGGCATGAAAATCCTCATTTCTGGACTAATTTGAGTCTTGAAAGTAAGATTTCCATTTTCCAAATTTTATTTTCATGACTTGTCATTTTTACTTTCCACTGTCTGTACGAATTTGATTCACTTTTCTAATGCTGCACCACTTTTTGAATCTATCGTACTCCTTTTCATACCGCTGTTTGGATTTTTTTGGTAGTAAATCTGCCACAGCGGCGGTCGCAGCTTCAGTTATGTCCATCGGTACTTCATCTTCACCATCAAATTCATGTTCGCATTGCGACATCGTTTTCAAAAGGAAAATTACCGGTAGCAAGAAAGCAAACGCGACGCATCAAATTTTTATAATAATAAAATTTGTCACTTTGTTTACTTGTCATGACAACGTTTTCTAAAATTTGTCACAGCTCTGATGATTTATGCAAACCTATTTTTTTCTATAATTTTAAGATTCTATAACTGCGGATTTTAAAAAAATAGAATACATCACGCGTCATAAAAATGTCTTTGCTTGACTCGGAGGCCTCCTCGTCTGCATTGAAACATTTTCATGACTTTTAATGTAATATACTATTATTATCACTAAATTCATTAACAATATCAGTTTTCCATTTACTTAAATGTTAAAGTAGCTGTCACTTTGCTCTTCGCGCCTGCGCAGTTGTCTTATTCACTACATTTTTAGTAAAAATGTAATGAAAAGTTAAAAGTTGTTCAACTTTAAAATGTACTAATGTAATGAAAATGTAGTTATAATGAGTAATGCGCTAGCATGAACACGTCAACTGATTTTCATTATTTTAACTTTTTAGAATTAAAATGTAATGAAAATGAAATTAAAATGAAGGTTGCATGAATCCACCTTTAGTGATACTAGTGATTTTTTTATTTCAAAGTTATTTTTTTTACAATTACTTTTTATGTCACAGTTTTGTATAATAACGCATTTTAGCCATTGAAAAGTGTGAAATAAAGACAACTTTAGAAGGTGGTGTTGCAATTTTTTTTTAATATGTCAAAATAATTTTCAAATCATATTTTTCTTTTAAATTCTGTGCACCGATCGTGCAAAAAATAATATAAGCATCACGAGCGTTAAGGAATTACCGATCTCAGACAAAACATTGTTTTCGATCGGCAAACTGTCCTTACCGTTCTTAATACTTAATATACTATTCTCTTATTTACTCTAAAAAAGGTGTTGCATTCTTACATAAAATATGTACTTTCATTTAAACGGTATCAGCTTCATTAATTTTACAAACTATGCAGAAAACATTATTCTGGAATAAATAATAGTAGTTTTACTAATTATAACGTACTAAATTCTGAGTGTATGTTGGTGTCAAGAAATATTAAATAAATACGTACTACGTTAGACGAAATATTAATATAAAAATTAGGAGTACATATGTATTACTCACCGTTATGGACAAGCAGTGTGGAGTCTCTGGCTAAAGCGAGTTCGGAATCCGTAAGTGTCGCGTCGGATGCGTTGTCGGATGTAGGAGTATCACTCAGTCCAGCTCCGGTCTGGAACAACCAAAACAACTATAAAGCATAAAAAACATATTAGTAAGAATCAACAATGGATATCACACCATAATAATACCTTAGTTACTATAAATATGCAATACGTAACTGCTAGTCATACGATACGAGCCCAGAGTCATTTCAATTGGCCCAGTCATAGTAATAAAAATAATAACAAACCTAATTATCGACATATTTTTAATATTATAGATATTTTGTGGTTCTTGTGCTACATAGCAAGATATGTTTTCTGAAATATTTTGTTGTTTTAATGCAAAACGAAATAATACTTAGCTTTACCATCAAGAGAAGAAAACTAATGAAGTTTGAAAAGAATTGACGTCATGAGTTTGATAAAGCTTAGAAATAAGATGTCACAAAAAAGTACGGCAATTATTAAGAATAACTGACGATTTATCCATTTGTGATAGATAAATAATATAAATTTACTAACAATTTCGTATATAGCGTGTTCATTTTTAATGGGACACCATTGTCATCTCGATGACTGTAAGAGCTACAAAGACGGTTAAATAGCAAACAATTTCTATTTCACAAGACATATTTAAAGAAAAGAAAAATTATTTTTTCAACCACTGGTTTTCAAAATATGCGACCTAACTTTTTAAGTTTAAATGAGAACATTATATTTTTTATTTGCACATTCGTTAGAGAATTTAATTTTGAATTCATTTATATAATATTTTTATTACCTTACATAACGATTTTTTTGAGAAAAATGCATGTTTTATATTAATTTTATTAAAATATGGCTATAATAAGAGTATCATGAATGGAAAAAAATGTGTTAATATTTTTACATTATTCACGAAAGATGACTATTCAAGGTCATTTGTGAGCCGTCTGATATAATATTACTTGCAGATCACTTCATTGCATTTCATATACATAGGCGTGTAACATGAAATATTTATGGACACATTTTAACAGAAAAATAAGAGTAATTTATTTGAAAATTGTGTTTCTTTCTAAACAATGTCTTTCTGAAAGATTTTTGTTTTTCACTTATGTTTTTGTATTTTGCAAAAACATAAGTGAAAAACAAAAATAGACTTAACTTACAAACCAAGGAATAATAATTTGATTCAAACGTCATCGCCACTGGGTAAATATTAGCACGGAGGGCAATGTAGTAGATAATTAGGTATCTGTAATTCTACGACTTACGTCATTATTATTTCTAGTGTGATAGAAAGTAATGCCATTATTTACTTATATCTGTTACACCACATAAATTAAATAGACATAGGTCAAATAATCGTTCTCTTTCTAATACAAAATGTTGCTAAGCTACTGCTGTAAAGTGATGTGAATACTTTCTTCGAAAGAATAACCTTGAATAGTCATCTTTCGTGAATAATAGTGTATGTGTTGACATTTACTTCTTTCGATCAGGGTATTCTAATTCTATGTACTAAAAATTAAATGCATTCATTTTTTCCATTCGTGGCACTCTTATTATAGACATATTTTAATCAAATTTGTATAAAACTTTACGTTCATTTTTCTCAAAAAAAAAAATTATATAAAGGCATAAAAATATTATATCACTGAATTCAGAATTAAATTCTCTACCGAATGAGCAAATAATAAATATATGTTCTCATTTAAAATAAAAAAGTTAGGTCCCATATTTCGAGAACTACTGGTCGAAAAAAATAATTTCTCTTTTCTTTAAACATATCTTTCTGAAATAGAAATTGTTTCCCCATTTCATCGTCTTTGTAGCTTTTATAGTTCTCGAGATAGTAATGGTGGCCCATTTAAAATGAACATCATGTATATTGTTAAATTTTTAATATTTCGCTAAAATTACAATTTCATGTTACGTTATTATGTGGAAATATCTTCATTTTAAATAAAAAAAATAAAGACCTCAATTATTATTCGGAAAACAATTCAAGTCAAGAAAAATGAATTTAACAAATTTAAACCTTTGTGGACTGATGTGGACCAGGGCTTGTACACAAGTATGGAGGGTATTAACTGACTATTGTAGTACATTCCACAAATAAAATTACCAAAATTATGGAAGCTATTTAGTAAATTTTCAATTTCAATTCAACTTGTAAACGACGTTGTCCAATTTAATTTTATTAGAAATACGAATTAATGAAAGTTATTTACTAGAATGAATAAACGAAACATATTCATTTGGCATATAATGTAAAGGTAGACATATAAAAGCACAAAAATTGTTAAAACTAATTACGAAATAAGTGAAATCGTGGAAAACATTTATTATTTTCATGAAATTAAAAGAATTTTAACGTTTCTTGTTTGTTTTAAATATGGTTTGCAATGAATACATGTTATGTTAACAGCTGACTTTGTGCAAAGTGTAATTATTTTATTATAAAATTAATACTCACAATATTAAACACTCCAGAATTATCAAAACAGTCTATTGTTTATAAATATAGTCATTAAATCACGAACACAACACTAATACTTCACTATAAACACTAAAATATGTATAAACAAATGTCGAACACTTTTTGCAATCACAAGGACACTAGGACACTTGTTGACTTGTTTGGCAAGCAGTGTTGACAATCTAGTAAAAATTAATAATATAAATATATAAACTAGCGTTTCTATTAAAAATTTAATACAAGCTAATTTGTTTGTTGAAAAGCGAAGGTTTAAACTTGTTCGAGATAAAAATATAATTACTGAGTGTATTTAGTGAAATTAAATGTTTTTAAATATATTCAAATAAGTGGTCATATTGTAGGATATTACTTATAGATGACACTGTATATGTCATCTTTTATTGTACTGTAATATTTAACAGAAGAAAAAAATATTTAAAGGAAATAAAATTTACTATTATGCAACAAAATTAAAATTAATGATCATTTCAATGGATCTTCCCAAAATGTTACAATTTTTTTTTAATTTAGCAAAATTAGGAATAATAAATAAATACAAAAATAATAAGAGACACAGTTGTGCCATTCTGTGACACAGATTGCAGATTTTGTAACAGCAAACTAAAGAGTATTCATCAGTTCTTTGGAGATTGTATCAAATAATTTTGAAATAATTGTCTGCAACAGAATTCGAGTTCCTGTCGAATTAAATAAGGAATAAATGCTGCAATTTTTGTGAGAATCAAAAGGAAAACTACGAATATATTTTCTAACATTTTAGAAGAAACCATTTCCAGTCTAGTTTAGTTCAAGTTCATTTCTTTGACATCTATATTTCCTGCAATCGAGTATAATTGTGGATTTTATTAGTAAAATTGCCTTACAAGTACGGCCACTAACAAATTGGATACTGTTACTCGAGGGCCTTATTCTTCTATTTGCTGATAATTTTCCATTTGATTAAAAAAAAAAACAAATGCAACCCGCTCACCCACCTGTAAAGAGAAGCGTTTAGACTACACAATAGTTTTTGACAACAATATTGAGTGAAATAGAAAACAGAATTATGCACTGTGTTAATGAAATTGCAATATTAACAAGTATGACTCTTGTAAGTATATCTAACAAAATCGGTACGAATTGTAAATTATCCAGGTCAATAATCTATATAATCGTCGTGTAAGCGACTATGAACCGAAAGAGCTTGTATAGTTTCTTTCAAGATATTTGCAAACGTACCTGCCTCGATTTACGCAGCGGGTGGCTTCTTAAATAGGCTTGATGGGTAACATGACAGGGTTGTAACAAAATATATGAAATCCAGCACATGAAATATTTGTGTGGAATTTAATATTTCACTTGAATATTAAGAAACACAGAAGAAAGAATATGACATTACACCATATTTTCACAAATTATAAATAAACACAGGTATATTAATTAGCGGGATTTTGAGAAAGTACCGCTACATTGTTTCCCAAATTTTGCTTATTCTCCCCTGACGTATAGGATCGTAAATACCATGCTGTTTTGCGGTGTAACCGCGTCATTACGAAGGCAGGTAGATTTGCAAATATCTTGAAACACACCATAAGTAAAGCCTATTTTCTTTAGCTATAAGTTCACCATATGCAGTTTTCGTTATTGTACTCCAAATTGCAAGGATTATAGAAGTCAAAGAAATGATCTTGAACTAAACTATACAACAATAAATTCTAGCGTTTGCGTGAGGTAGCGAAGATTGGTGTGATTTAGGCTCAACTTAGATGGCGAAATCACAGGCAAAGGTACAAGTACTCAAGTACATAGTGATGTAAATGTATGTACTCGACTGTGGTGTGGATTAGGTGTTATTTATTCTCCATTTTGAAAAGGAACGGATGTATATGTGTTCTTTGTACGATATTTATTATACTAAATAATTAAATGGATGTATTTATGAGTACATGAATTTATTTTTAAAAACCTGTAAGATTTTTTTTATCCTGGTAAACGTACAAGTTTATACCGAAATGTCACTTTTCTAAAAATAAATGTTGTATATCTGAGATTTTGAGTAACTATTCAATCGAACAAACTTGGTAAATAAATTGGGGTGAGGAGTGAGAACTATATACCTTCAACGATTTTGTACCTCTTCTCATTTACAAATTTTCCGCCAGTACTAATACATATCGTACAGACTACACCAGATGCGACACTCTCTGTCGGAACCTTTGAAGTCAGTATCTCCAGAAAATATTATTGGCGGCCATGTTTTTAATGAAATAATTTGCTAATTCAAAATCCAACAACTATGCACGTAGTATAGTTTGGCTTGTAGTTGAGATGGTTAAGGCACAGGAACCACAGAGAATCGAACTGAGGGAGCGAGTTCGAATCCGAATAGGGGAAGTTATTGTTTGAATGTTTTTTTTTTTAGCTAAATATTATTTTATTTAAATATATATTAATATAAAAACAAAGAATTCAATTATAAAATATATATTATTTATGAAAATACGTATGTATAAAGTAAATTACTTTAGGTACGCATTATAATCAAAACAAAAAACTAAGAATAAGCCACTACCTTTGTTTTGAAGTTCCTATTTATAAATTTGAGTGTATAAAATAATCGCACTCTGGAATATAATTTTTTTAAATACTCATGCAGAAATTGATGACAAGGATGAGTAAATTCAACTTCTTTGATTTTCTTTACAATATTTTTAATTAAATTATGGTCACAATTTCTAAATTTTCAAAAAACTTCGTTCAAGGTTGTCATATAGGATATAAAAGAACTGCGTTGCATAATTGAATTACCGACTACCGAAAGCGTTATTATTTTCATACGCTTTAAAATGACTGAAAAAAGATGCACTGTCCAAATTGAGCAAATGAGAATAGTTATTGCATACATCACAATTATAAACACACAAACATATCCTTATTTCTATATCGTGAATTATTGCACGATTTCAAGGCACAATGGCTTTTACATTCCATATTTGTATTGAAAACGACAACGACACAATTAAAATACGCCATTTTATTAACGAAACATGCCATGCGCAAACAATCTGCGCAGTTCAGAATTCACCCCAAAGAAACTCGGGAGTGTCGCATCTGTATACGGTAGTATAGGTAATCTGTGCTCATACCAAAATAAATCTACCAAGCAAAAGAAATAAAAGCAACAAAAACCTGAGCATATCCAAATTCATCTACCCCTACCTGCTGGTAGAGGGGGTGCTGGTAGGTGTGCGGGGTGTTGTGAGACTGTTGGTACCGCCGGGGTGAGGGAGTGTCGGCTTCGCCGTCCGAGCCACTTAGACTATACGCTGGATACAACCGCCCCTTTCCTGAAACAGACAAAACAAGATATTGATAAGATGATATAGCATATGTGACCAAGGTGGACATTAACAGATAGCTGATAGGAAACTAATTACGGAATAATTTTACTGTAGGTACCACAAAAAGAGATAAAATTAGGTTTGTTCCAACAAACTAGTAAATCAATTCGGAAATTTCCGTCAAACGCAGTAATAAATTAGTGTTTCAATAAATTTCCAACTGGACTTTTGACTGCTAGCCGAAAGTTCCAACAAGACTCGGACCAGTCGTAAACTCGTTTGGTACTATTTATATTTGGCACGACCTATAGCCAAACTTTGCAAACCTGAAAAAACCAAGGTTTTTATTAAACCAGCACATTGGGCTTTTTTAGATTTTATTAGAAAAGTGATTGGTGTGATTATCGCTTCGAGACAATTTTGAGCGCCCGTGAGGTGACACCTTGTACGGTACAGATTCATTTTCATTACCGATATCTGCGAGTAGTGATGTAAAATGACAGTCATTTTAAATTAAAATGACGTGACAGTCATTTAATGGTTATTTTCAGTCATATTGGGTCATTTTGGTCGTGAGAAATATTCGTTTTCCGGGAATGGACTGTGTCATATTTTGAGTCATAGCTCAACGTTTCGCCCGCAGTCGTATGGGGCATCTTCAGGAGCAAGGGGGATAGTACTGTCTTAAACAAGGTTACCCGACGTGTCAACCACGCTAGAGGCCGAGTTTAAGCAACAAAGGGGGAGACTTAGTTTACAAGGTTACCCGACGAGTTTAATTTATTTTTATTTGTAATTTATCTTCAAGTAAATAATTGTGTATTTAAATTATTTATAATTATTTACTTTAAAAGAAATTATAAATAATACCTATAGTCCGTTCGCCGAATAGAGAGAATGTGGAACTAACTCTTGACTAGAGATAAGTCATTCTATTGGTCAAAAGAGGTATTTGAAGGCAACGCTCTTGCGTATTTTCACTACTAAACATTACAGATAACAAATGTTCAAGCTTAGAAGTGTATTTTTCGAATAAATAAGAAAAAACGTATAAGTTCATGCATGTTCCTGGCAGTCATTTTCAAAATGACAAACGCGTCATTTTTAAAATAACGGAATATTGACTGTCATGGTCATGAACTAAAATGTCCTGACGGTCATTTTGTAAATGACTGTGACTGACCACTGTCATATATTCAACTCACATCACTATCTGTGAGTAGAAGTAGCCTGGCTCAAACGGTAATGGGATAAGAAAGTGTCATATGATATATTTATGTTGATTGTATTAGTAACATGTGGTTTTTGTTTATGTAAATTCTTAACGAAGACTAGGATACCGATTCTTGAAATATGAGAATTTTCTCACAAGGTGATACAAAATTTCATCTCACTCTCATCTCATTTCATTTTTTTTTTATTCCCGAAACAAAGTGAGATATATTTCATTTATCTAAATGGCCATGATTTACCAAGTGAAAAATTTGACATAAAAGTGTGATTGTTGACATAGACAGTACTACATTGCACTCTTCTTTGATTGCCTTTACATATTTGATAATGTTGCCATTCGTAACTACTTTTTTTCTAGATTTATTGAATTTTGGGTCCGTAGTCCGTATCCGTAGTGTAGTGGCCTGTGGTAGGCAGCTCGCGGGCCAAATTTTCTCCGCCCCTATGCTTACGAGTGACTAACGTATAGCTAAATTTTCTATATTAACTATTTATTATTATTATTGCCGTTATCGAACAACTACAAACAGAATGTGTCTTACTACGTATAAACGTATTTGTATAGCTAAATGCATGTCATTTCCAACACCAGGCTGGATACCCACAAATAAAAAATTTTGAATCCCTAATGCTGATCTATGACGTGGTTGGTTGGTTTAAATTGTCACCCAAGCGATCCACTAAATTTTTATTCAGGCGAAATAATATTTCAAAAATTTGGTTCGAAAAGTAATTTCTGTATTTTCCAAATGCTTTAAAGCAGCAGCTACTTCTCTTTCGTCAACCATGATATTTGTAATAATTTTATTTATAATATTAGTTAATATAACTTAGTATTAAGCAAATTTCTGTTTAACATTAGCGGGTGACATTGATTCTCACAACCAAAAAGGTGGTGATATAAGTTTCACGTAGTGAGATGAAATGTGAAGTAGTGAGACGACAAAATTATTTCAAGAATTAAAGAAAAAAATCTCACTACGTGACATGTAAGTCACGTGACATTTTTCTCACTTCTGTCAAATCTCACTGACATCTCATTTTTCAAGAATTGCTCCCCTGGTGAAATATAATCCCTTTAAGAATATCTAATTCTTCAAGTAAAGACAACACCGTCCACACGAACCTCAAGAATTCCTATGAAATTACTAAATAGCATAAGTTAGTTTCTGGCTTTTTCTAAAAAAGCAAAGCTCCTAAACTCGTACATGGATGGAGAACCAGAATAACAAGAATTCAATCTATGTTCTGTCTTTATGGGATTGAAATTTTCACAAGTTCATAATATTCTACAATCTATATAAAAACATAGAGGGTATATTAAGTGTAAAACATTTATAGGAATAGAAAATAAGTCAAAATTACTTTTTGAAATTTTCCAAATAAATTCTTGGCTTTCGGCATTTACATTATAATTAAATTTGTGAGAACAATTTTAAGGAACTATACAAGAGATTATTCTATCTTTATAGATAAACGAATGTGCAATGAAAGTTTAATTGTATCTTCGTCTAGATTACTAGATTTTGTCTTTGTTTCATTCACAGACTTGCCTATCGCTATTTCATTATCTACATATCTGATTACAGAGAAAGCCACTACTGAACCACCCCATAGAAGATATATTTCGCATTAGGGATATACTCGTAAGTAAGGCAATGCACTTTAATTGTCTCTGTATCTATCATCTAGGTTTGGTTTTCGTCTGAGTTAGATAGTGAACTGTTTAGGGTGCAGATCGAATAAACCTCCATTAAAAAATAATTGGTTTAATTGATGACGCAGGCTTTTACTCAATTATTTCTTCACCACAACATGGACTGTATGGTACTTCTAAACTAGAAAAATAAGACCCGATATTTTCATATCTGGTTCAACTATCTGTTAAATTAACTGTCAATTAAAACGAAAAATATAACATCGTTGTAAAAATTACACATGTGTCAATTTATTGCCGAGATATTTTTCGTTTTAATGGGGGCATTTACCATAAACGACTTTAGTGTTTGTAATAGTAAAATTCATTAGTTCACATCTAAATAATGTAAGGAAATACTTAAAATTAAATCAAATAAATTTCTAATATATTTTATAACTTTTCGAAAACTGTTATTTTTGCCCTCTATAGAATGTCCTTGAAAGCTGTGACGTCACAATCACAGACATCAGAAAGAGACGGAAAAGAGAGAAACATGATTAGTTTTCACGTTTGGAAGACACATGTTTAGCAACTCAGCTGTGATAGAGAGGTTAGTTATTTATTGTGACGAAAGAGATTTGTGCTCCTCTCGCCAGTGTTTTATAATGTCTGCAATACGTAATTGTTTTGTATCTGGTTGTTTTAATAATTCTGAGGATACGCCTACGAAAATATTTTTGCACGTTCCAAGTAAACATATACAATTAGAAAAATGTGGTTTGGGGCAGTGTACTGTCCATGTGATGACAATAAAATTACCAAATACAGAACATTGTATTGTTGTGAAGATCATTTTGATGTATATTTATAAAATAACAATTATAAACATTTACAGCAAACTTTCTGTACATTCTCCAGTAGGAATCCGATGATGAAAATTGGACATATAAATTGATTGACGGTAACCTAAAAAATTATAAAACAAGTGGATGAGTCCCACCTTTCGTTATTGGTATAACCAGGGTTCATTTCGATACACTTTCAACTTAAGCAATCACAAACAATGTGGTTGACAATGACAGCAGCTGTTATTATCTGAAACATCTTGTTAAGAGTATACAGGTTCAGGTTTGGATAATTCCGTCATTAATGTCATTCCGTGAATTCTAGTGAGGCACAACGAGGCGAGAGTACTCTCGCATCTCGTCTCGTCTCGTTCCATTATGCGAGACGAGAACGAGATCGAGATTACAGTTTAAAATTCGAGATGAGATCGATATAACAACTGTGAGAAGCGAGAAATCTCGCAAGATTCTCGCGAGAGTCTAGGAAAAAAATTATTTGTAACCTTATAGATTTGATTCATAAATTCAATGAAAAATGTACAGTACAAAAAGTAGAGTCAACGCTAATTCTCGCATAAAACATGTGAATGTGAAAATTATATGAATTCATTATATTTTTTGAGTCTATCTACAGTCGATTGGTATCTGTCCCACAGCGAGGAAATGCAAAATAATGACAAAATCAGTTTTGCGTCCAATTGAACTAGTTTTCTCTAATATTTCAGTCTTTAATTCATCCCAGTTAAAAAAAACATGGTTAAATATTCTTGCCGCTCCTGAAAAGTAAAGGATAAACGTCGACGGGAGTGATTGGTTGTCGGCGGGTTCCCAGTGTAGCGGTTTTTTATGACTAAATCTTGTCTCTTGTAGCAAAACTTACGTAAATACGTAGTGCGCAAGCGCTTATTTTTATAGTGAAGCTCTCGCGAGACTCTCGTGCGAAAACGAGACGAAACCCAAAAAATGTGCGAGAACGAGAGCGAGATCGATATTACAGATTCGACAGAAAAAAAAATAATGGTAAATAATCCCATTGACAGTTAACAAACAATTTAACTAGAAATGAAAATACCGAATCAATTTAAATCCAAACGATTAATGTCACCTAATAAAATTTTTGATGGCATCATTAGACATTTCTTTCAATTTAAGGATCAGTTATAATTTAAATTATAATGGTGCAATTTGTCATTAGATCTAAACATTATCAATTAATCTTGCCAAAATCAGCTATTGGAAAAAATGTGATTTTTCATTTTATTCTGATGTAAAAAAAGTACCTACACTAGTTATCTACATGTAAAGTTCACGGGCAACTATACGAGTATATTTTAGCAAATAGAATACGGTTAAATTTATAAATCTTTCTCAAAGATAAATAATGTTAACTATAACTTTGTTACGAATAATAGCGTTCAAATATATTTAGATTAAAAACCGTGATAGTAAAATTAAATTTAGTTTTTATTTTGTCAGTAATCCGTGCAATGTAATTATTTCCACAATGTTGTGATTAATGTACTACATCATTTTGTTGATCAAATAACATAATTATGAAAAATCGATATTTACATCATGTATTGTACCAGATAATTACATTATGATGTTATTGTTGCATTATTACTCTAGAACTAGTTGTTATGTGTTTGTACATAACATGTGTCATCTCTGAAATCGTAAATAAATATATCAGCAAATTATTATATTATTACGTAAGTTAGCTTTATACAGATTTTGATTATGACGAATTACCTATATGAGAGTTACGCTAGAATTATTGAGAATTGTACACCTTAGTTAATATTTTTTTTATAATTTTATTTGAAATATGTTCAAAATAATTCCCTTTAATAATAACAAACTTCACTATTCTTTCCTTCCATTTCTTGAAAGCTTTCAACCAATCTTCTTTTGGAATGATTTAAAGAGTGATCTTCTAGTCCAGAATAATCTTCTACTGAGACCCTTTACTTTTGGTATACTATGAAAAAAGAACTTTGTAGATATTTCTCACCATTTTCCAGTGGCGTAACTAAGAGTTCGGGGGCCCGCCCGCAAAAGTTTTTGGGGCCCGTTTTTAATTGTAGCGCTTATCATGAAGAACTATATACTACAAGAACTTGTGGAAATTGTGACTATAGGCTCGTTTTCATCTGAGTTGACGTGTTAAGAAGCAAAATAACCAATATTGGAGGCCTGAAATCCAAGATTAGGCACCTTTACATCCCACAAGTCATTGTATTGTGGCATTTATTATGAAAATGTGATTAGCCCGTATTTTTTTTTTAAATGAATTTGGTGGCACAGTCCATTTGTGAAAGTTATAGGGAATTGATTAATACATTTTTGGTATCACAAATGAAATAACATGGATGCGACAAAATATGGTATTAGCAAGATATGGATCAGTATCATACAGTCTAAATAGTAGCAATTTTGCGAAAATCATTCTCTTATCGTTATTTAATCCCACGTTTTGGTAATACACATTGGCTGCCAGGTGTCTTGATTTGACAGCCCCAGGCTTCTTTTAATGAGGTTATTTTAAAGGAAAACTCTGGATCAGTTGCAGGAAAAAATTTGCTGAAATTTGATGGAAAATAAAGAACTTGATTTTGCATAGAGGATAAGGGATCCCTTAGCCAATAATATTTTAAGAAATTGACATTTAAAAAAATTAAGGACTAAATAAATTTGTATGTTGCTACAAAAAAAAAAGATTAAATTGAGTAGTAAACAATATTATAAATCATGTAAATTGGGACCTCTCTAGAGCCGGGGGCCCGCCCGCAATGCGTTAGTTACGCCACGAAGCATAGATTGTTAGAATGCAATACGATCGATAAAGAGAGCGGTACGGGGGCGAGGGATTTGTATCGTGTAACATTTCGACCGGGTGGGATTCGACGGCGTGGAAATATTTGAATTTTAGAACGGACAAAGTGGTGGTGGTACATTTCGACCAGCTGGGATTTCGACCGCGTGGAATTTCGACCGCGCAGGATTTCGACCGCGCGGGATTTCAACCGTGTGGAATTCGATCGCGCGGAACGTACTCAACTGGCAGTCCTATTATGAGCCTGGACTTGTATAAGCGGTGAATAACTATAATTTATGCAAATACCACATTCTTTTGCATCAAAGTAACAGTATCATTGTTTCTTTATTTTTTTAAAAAAAGTTGGTGTCTGTGAAAAACAGAATTGACGTGCTGACTGACCACTTAGAGGAAAATTATACACGCTTGCATGTGACGCGACTGAGTTGCTAGGCAACCAGCGCCTTTACGCGACGAAAATTTGTTTGAAGTGAAGAGGGTAGCACGGCGAAAGGGGGTAGCAAGGCCCGTGAAAGCACGCGGAGTAAAGGGGGAATGATAAATGTTTGCAATTAAGGTCTCAGCGTATTAATCTTAAGGCTAAAAAATATGTAAAGCTTTCGTGAATTAGTTGCTCGTTAGAAATCATTATAATTCTTCCATTTTCCGTTTTCTTTCACTTGATAAGTAATGGTGCAAGTGTAGACAATGTAAATACCACCAATTCACAAAGCGAGTTTCTCACAATGGCCACGTTAAAGATTTTCTGGAATTTGATATATGCTATCTAAAATTAAAATTTAGAAAATATAAATTTCCTTCATTTTCTTAAAAAAATGTTTAATGTTTCAGGAATCGCGTTACTTACGGTTAACCTGATAGCAAGCTTGGTAAACTTGTTTGCAAAAAACATGCTATAGTGCGTTTCAGGTAATAATAGTAGATGGCGACTGGGAGGTGATCGTTTGCACATGCATTAAATAAATAATTTTGTCTGTTTTGGAATTAGAATAACATATAGAACGTTTATTGATGCTACATAGAAGGAGCTTTATTCTTAAACGGTTTATGGTGACACTTTGTTAATTGTTATTTGAGATTGGTATGCTACGCGCTCGTGTTCGAAATTCTAACTCGTGCTTGAATAGGTTGCCTTCTGAACCTTATGTTTTATTATACAATAAATTCGTGAAATCATATTTTGTGAATACTATATTTTCATTTGTAAAAAAACGTACAATACGTGAACATTACAAATTACATAGCTGAAATATAAAATATTACTTATTTCTGTGGATTTTATTAGACAAAGATATCGTTCGTTTATTTATTCACTTGATATTTGTTTTGCATACTTTCGTTAATCTTTAAATAATTTCTTTTCAATATGGTTTTTAATGAAGAACATTTAATAAGCCGATAAGGCAATTAAGCAAAAAAAATGTTCATGTCCATTAACAGTCGTCTTTGACACGTAAAAAAAATTCATACAAAAAGTAGTGTTTAAATCAGAAACGATTGCTTTCCGGAATTTTCTTCTTGTCTTATTGACTGATACATATTGCCCCTTATTTATCGTACTTTCTGTATATGGTGTTGACTGAATACAAGTATCCTGGTTGCATTTGACGAAAGACGGTAGCAAACTCATTAAAATTAAAATGTCTGGAATGGGGGAGTTTTCGAATTTTTGACTATTTTATATGTTGAAATATTTTGAAATCTAAAGCGTTTTTATTTTTATATTTTGTAACATTTTAAAAAATACCAGAGAAAAAATGTTAAATTTTTGCAAGATTTTCTTCCCGCCATAATGGCGTACATAACATCAACCAAACGTACTTCATAGAAAGAGACAGAAGTAAAACACGGCCATCTGTTTATATGTACATTTGACACTTAACAATTTAATTTCTGTGTTTATCGTATTTTCTAGGTTTTACATATACATATTTAAAATAAAATAATTTGCTTTTCTGCAATTTGACATTGAGTTTGACCTTTCAATATCAAATGTAGAAGACATACGTTCATGTTTTCATTCTAAACTAGCGCTCGTAGCGGACAACTACGGCGAACCAAAGATGCTGCATACATCATCGTATTGCGGGTGGTTTAACTAACGATAAATTTAATATCGTTTGTACAAAAAAAATACGCTATATTTTATTACTTTTATTGCATAGTAGGAATATATGGTATAGTATTGCAGTAATGTGGAAAAATAATTATTTATCAACATGACTAAACTCCCCCATTGTTATACATCTAAGAAGAGACTAGTTACAAACAAATAAAATTATGTACCTATATTCAATGTTGCTAGGTAATGTACTTAACAACGTAATTGTATTCAGGAAATTGGAAAAAACTTCATATAAAATTCTTGATAATTGGAGCTATTTGGAATGAAAAATTTTCTGCTATTTGAAGTTGTCTCTAATTTGTATAATTCAATATAATGATAGCAAAGTTCACATTAAAAAAAATAATGCAAAATGTCCTTTGTGGAACACAAAATAATCAAAGAGAAAAAACATTTTTAAATCAGTGAAAAAATTAATTAAAACTTTGATGTTAATATTTGATTAAAGCGTCTGTTTTGAACTACACAAAAATTAAGTACAAATAAAACAAGGATTTTTGAACTATTGTTTTCCATTTAGAAATGAAAAAATATTTCATTATTAAAATTAAGGTTAGATCAACAATACTACAATGTGCCAAAATCGACTCAATATTTTGTAAACGTTGGCTATGGAATTTGTTTTAGCCCAAAGTATAGATTTTGATCTAGTGATGTACCATTTGACAGTTTCATATTGAAAGATTCATTTGAAAAATTTCATAAATGAAAGTTTCAAACCTGATTCATGAAAGTGGCATAAGCTACACTGCGCATGCGCCGCCCAACTTTCTGCAACAGACTTGCGCAGACGACATGCATGCGCCTGCACTTATCTACGTGCAAGTTATGTTTGGTTAATCTACATGCTGGAACTTGATATTTTTCGAATATAAAATGCAGGATTCAGTACAGTTTAAGTACGGTGAAAATTAAAGGTAGAATCTGGCGATATTTCAATGACATAATACAAAAGATAAGATACTTTCTATTTTAAATATTTTAATACTTATTTTTCAAAGATATTTGTTTAACATTTTGAATAATAAATTTTTATTTTGTTCTGAAGCATTTGTTTTTCTTATTTATTCTCAAATTGGTTAATTTAAGATCCAAATATTCCAAATTAAACAAACAAATGGTAAAGGTGCATTCACAAATGAAAATCAAGTTTAGATTTATGGTTTATACTTTAGATTTAAAGACTTTGGCCGCATATTATGTTATGGTTCTATTCACTTTTCAGAATTTAGGGTCCCTAAACCCAAATCATAAAGCTAAACATTGCAAAGTCCAAACTTTAGGTTTATGATTTAGTTTGACGTCACCAACTTCACCAATGAGAACGAGTCTGAAATAATATAGGTATATACACCCATCTTTATTTAGTATCCACTTGGTGATTCTGCTTTTTAAACAAATGCGAAAAGAACATGGAGAGTATGATAACTTAATTGCTGAAATATAACCAATAATGTCAAGCGAATGACAGTTTCACGGCGCACAGGTGTCTTGTTGAGTACTGCTCTACCGATATTTTAATCTTGTTTTTGAAGCATTTACACAGATGTCTGTACATATCAAAATTAATTTTCAGGTAATTTAAACTTACATTTATGAATGACTTACTTAAACCTAAACAAAAACCATAAACCTAATTTTCATTTGTGAATGCACTTTAAGTTTCTTAAAATTTAAATGAACTTTTCATTGAAAGTTTCACAGAAATTTTTATATGAAACTTTCATTCAAATTCATAGTGAAACATTTTGTGAAACTTTCAATAAAATTTTCAGTGAAACTTTCAAAAATATAAGTTTCCGAAATTTGCACATCACTATTTCGATCCTACAGGTATCTAATTGAAAAAATAGGGATAAACGGCTATTTTCATTATTATTAATTTTAGATCTATAGTTTACATTAGAGTCCGTCCGCTGTAAGAATATGCCCACAACGTCATCGTTTGTGTGCGCGAGAATATTTTGGACACGCCCATCAACAAACAGTGGCGTGGTAAATAGAATAGGCTTAGCATCCCGCTGCTATTCAAAGTTGCTCGTTGCTAAGGGGAGGCATTAATTTTGACTAATGGTGTATTCATGACGTGCCTGGCATATTCTTACAGCGAACGGACTATAATGTAAACTATAGATCTAAAATTAATAATAATGAAAATAGCCGTTTATCCCTATTTTTTCAATTAGATATCTGTAGGATCGAAACGAGGATCGAAATCTATACTTTGGGCTAAAACAATTTCTGTAGTCAGTATTTATAAAATATAAGTTGGGGGTGAATTTAAATTCCACAGTTTAGTATAGTATGACTAGAGAATGAAATTTAACGTTTAGATTATTTAATAGATGTGGTTTATTTTAAAAACATTTCCCTATATTTGATTTGAAAGGAAACTGACCCTTATGTATTCCGTTACAGAAGATTATAATTGTACTCAATACCAGGAGATATTTAAAATGACCTTGGAAACAGGATGCAGGGATGTATTTAAAAAAAATTAATACCGAAAATTCTAGTTCGTTCGTCTCAGGTGTAGGCAACCCTGGAGTCGGAATTACTGTTAGAGGAAATTAAAAATAATCCTATTTCATAAAATTGCCAAACTAAATAGTTTAGAGATCAAAATATTTTGTTATAATCAACATAAACGAAAAATGTTTAAAATATTTTCAGCCAGACATAGTAATATATTTCTGTGCTTCAAATTTCATACCTGAATATTTCGTACAATTCTATTCTTCTCTAGGGTTTCAAAAGAAACCATATACCACATCTACAAAATAATATAAACGTCAACTTTCATTCGTTAGTCATACCATATGAAAAGGTCCTGAATTCTACATATATTTAATGGGAATGGTATATATATATATATATATATATATATATATATATATATATATATATATATATATATATATATATATATATATTTATACCTACAACTTTTTTCTGTAAGTAATTTAAATTAGCTTTACAGAGTGATATACTAGCACTTGCATCAAAAAAATTAACCTAGTTATTAATTACATTAAAGTTTATGAAATTTTAATGCTCTGTCAGGTTGCCATGACATTTCTTTATTTGAGGAAATATTTTGTCGTTTACCTGATGTATCATTTGTTTTTAGGTATTTCGAATTTGAACTTTAATAACGAGGATCCTGTAGATAAAGTGCCACTTTATAAGCAGATGTCCAAAAATTACTATTAAAAAATTTGCACGAATCTCAGATTTAAAAACACACTTAAACATTTTATTACAAAAACATTAGAGAATTTTAATATCAGACAGAAATGCTAATTTTAATTTTACGTACACATAATAGAAAAGTAATTAAAAATTAAAAATCTTGAACAGCAAAATTAGCTTTCATTAAGCAGGTTGAAAAAAAAAAGAAAATTGAAATGCTAGTGTTTTTATTAAATTTTGTTTATGAATGCAAATGTTTATAAAGGGTTATAAAGACTACTAGATATATTAAATTTTCAAGAAGAAAAAGTAAAGTAATTAAAATACTGGTTCCAAGATTAGTCCACCTTAAAAGTCATGGAATAAATGAAGTTCGCTCTTGCTGCCTCAAAAGAAATTAATGGTTTTTATTTAATTAAAAAAGCGAGATAAGCTTTGATGCAGTTTAATTATCTTATCATGCGAGTTGATTGGGACGGAGTCTCTACTCTAGCTCTAATTCTACTGCCCGGTCAGAAAGAAGGGGCGCACATAAATCTTCGTCCTCGACTGGAGTTGACAGCCCACCCTATATATTTTCAATGCATTCACGAATTTACGTTCGTTAGCGATATTTATTGCCATTAATTCCAAAGGCTAGCCAGATAACTACTGTTTACCCTTTGATTTATAAGGACAGGCTTTTAGGAGGTTAATTTTACTATTAGAAGATACTTAAATAGATTGAAGAGGGAGATACAGAAAACTTGAATACCAAAATAGCCAATGGCGTTTACATTCTATCGTACACTCTAAGAAATTTTTAACCAATTTTAACAGTAAAATTGGTTCCAGGAGGTCCACCAGATTAGGTGTAATTTTAACAAAGTATCTGTTTGGTTAAAAAGTACACTGGAAACTGGTTTAATATTTAACACAAAATTTCTAGTTAAAAATATGAGTGCGTGTTAAAATTTACACTGAAATTCGTATTTTAACTAAATGTACGAGTTAATTACCTTCTACACTAAATAGTGTAAAGTACGCGTTTCAGTAGCACCTCTAGGTGTATTCATTTACTCGTATTTGAGTAATTTTTTACAGAATATGTGTTAAATAAGGTAAATAAGGATATCATTGAAATATAAATAATATAATTTTATTATATCAAAAAATACATAAGAAAATAAATCTTATATTTGGCTAATATCTGTGTTGTACAAAAATATGTTAATAATATAATTTCCATCGGAACTCGGAACATGCGAAAGCTTTCATATGGTTCTTTGTACAAACAAATATTTAAAAATATTAAAGTCATTTCAGACACATCTAATTTTGCAATTTTAGTGGCTATAGAGTTTAAACAAAATATATTGTATCCAAAGACTCAATAATTTCTGGCACATGAAATTCATTTAGAACTATTCATTTTTATATCACATGGTATATCCATTTTGAAGTATGTAATAACACTTTTGTAGCAATAAACACGTTCGTACATCTCATAGATCAAACCAAGAATATGTATATCACATATCACAGTTGCACAATCCACACTTTAGTGCTTATTTGATCGCTGCTTGTAGTAAATACACGTCATATTAACAGCGTGTGTTATTTTACATTTAACAAAATATAATGTAGTTCCAGCACCGTATTGTGTAAATATACACTAAGTTGAGCATAAGTAACTCAAAAAATTGTTGGTAATTAAGAGTAACGATATTTTTGGGTAATATATCTCATTTACTCCATATGTGGTTAACATATTTGAAATTGATTAAAATAACACGGACAAAATTTAACTAAACCGTATTTTTAACACGGACGAAAAATGTACTTATTTATGTGTTAAAATTAACACCAAATTACTTCACCAATCGATTTGGTTACTTTACACGGACGATATTTCTTATTATAATGGCTGCAATATTATCGGTTTTACTAATAGTTTGTTTTATACAATAATGGGTTTGTCGTTTCACAACTTTAGTTTTTCATGCAAAACGTCCCAGTTTTTCTTTGTTTCGTAGTTGCTTTCAATTTTCATTTGCGCATGTCCATTAGATGCTGTATAGCACTGACATTGGGTACGACAGCATTATGGTTTCATTTTATTTTATTTTCGTTTTGTAGACAATTGTTGACAAAGTCTGAATTGTAATAATATTACCGTACAGATACAGTTATTACGTAGTTACCAGTTTACTTATGTAAACAAAGAATTAATCTCCTGAAACCGGTAAAAGTGATTACCAGTAAATCAGATGAAGTTAGAAAAAATCTGATGTGGCCAGCACATTACCTTCCGTCAGTTCAATGTATTTTGAACAAATTCCACAAAGAAAGTTTTTTTTTTGCAAATGATTACTTATTATATCTTTTCATATTCCACGAGTCACTTCAAGAAATAAAAATACCATTTCATTGTAAAACAAACAGCTACGACTAATTATGAATTGAAAATTCCAATAAGACAACTCTGTGTAGCGTATAACAATATATCATGTACTATTGACATTGACATATTTGGCGACTCCTTTTTTTAAATTTAAGAGTACATTAATTAAATACTTTTCGGATTAAGTTACTTGTTACATTTCTTATATGTTTATTTAATGTTTATTTACTGTGTTTACTGTCTCAATACATTCGTTTTTGTATTTGTATACCGTATAATCGTCCTGTAATTGGGATCCTGTATCCTGTTGGATCGATTTATTAATAAATAAATAAATAAATAAATAAATAAATATTTCCAGTACATTACTTTCAGTCAGTGGTATGTATTTTGTACAATTTCCATACACATAGTTTCTTGTAAGATTCTATATACTTCCAGTACAATTATAACTCAAACATATTATGTAAATTGCACTTTGACACTGACATTTGTCAATCAGAATTTTCTTATGCCCGGTTGCAGAAACGTTAATCAACGCATTGTTGGATTAGCGGTTCATCAAAACTAACAAATTCGAATCAGTTTTCTTGTTCTTATGACATTTAAATCATTGCTGTCAAAAAATCGCGATGCTTTTGTTCGTTTTGATGAACCGCTAAGCGACCTATGCAACCCGCCATTAACGTAGTAGATGTTTCCATGTTTATAGCAGAGCTGGCTGCTTTGTGAAATTTAATTTCTTTATAATTTTTTAACTCTATATCCATTGAATACGAATATTTATAATAACATTAAATGTTAAAAAGTGCATTTTTTTTCAAGAAAAACTGTTAAAATCTTCAAATTAGGGTACTTCCGGTTGACCAATTATAACCAAAATCTAATCAGCTCCTCATATGGATCTAAAGAAAAGGAATACGTAAAAATTATAATTTTTGGAAAGGTGGTATTGGAACTATGCGATCCGAAAAAATCGTCACACACATTCATACATAAATACATACAAACAAACATACATACATCCATCCATCCATATAGATATCATCGTAAAAATAGTAAAATCGTATTCTAGGGACCCTAAAACGTGCTTATTCATTAAAAACTCATCAAATTTTTTGAGCAAAGACAACACCTTCCTTTCCTAAAGGTGACGGAAAGTAAAAAGAACTTTTCTATGTTCGATAAAAAAAGTAGACTTTTCGAACGTCATTTGTTACAAAAAGTTAATAATTGCAACTCAAAGCTCTTTACAAAACGATGCTGACAGTAAGGGTCTAATATTGTAGGCAATTTATAGACCATTGTTTGTTTTCTCCTAATTACACATACAATAATATTTACGTATATTTAAAAATCGGTTAATCTTTCTGATGCGGAAAACAATGTTTTATAATACTTCTGGTTGAAAGTATGTTTGGAAACCTCAACAAGTTGCAGTACTCGCTACTCTTGGGCGGTAATGTTTGTCCTAGGTCCACAAAGTACGGTTGCCAAAGATAAAAACTAAATTTCGTTGCTGAGAAAAATGAGTTTTAAGTACAAACCCAACATGCTAAAACTATGAATAATGGATTATTATATTATTATTTGATATACCGACATTTTAAAAATAATATTGTAAATTGCGAAAATATTTATATCCATTTCAGTATGAAATATATTTGAGTGATGAAACTCGCTGTATGTACATATTTTATTTTATAATGCAAATTGAAAATTAGTTCGTATGGGTGATTTGAATTTTTTGTGAATAATTTTGTAAATGAATTGATCCGATTTAGATTGGTTGTGCATTTACAAAATTGATTGTTGGTAGGGGTGGCTCAATACCGTTCGGTTATTAAACAGACGATCGCGATTTATTCATGAGACTTGCGGGTCTTTGTACGGGCGAATACACAACGCGAATCATTGTTAATCGTGTTAGGCGGCCAAGAGTAGACGCAGCACCACCGCCGCCGCCGCCACCGCCACGACGCTCCTTGAAATTCGTTAATTAATTTAGAATTCCGGTCGATTTCGAATGCCGTAATGAAGCCGGGTCAGAGACGGACTCCAGCAAAGCAAGACGAGAGGGAACCCATCCCATACGCCCTGGCCCTGATGTGATCAAAAGGTTACGGAACGGAATTTATGCTAACTTCGATTCATGTTTTGTGCCTATACAAGACTCAACTATTTAAGTGCCTCTTGTGAAGGATGGACCCGTAATACTTCACAAACATTATTTACCCTATCATTTATACAACTTTACAAACCTCTAATTAATTTGCTGTTTTATTTCTTGAAGAAATATCAATATCATAAGTGGTTCGGAAGACCCAAGTTCGCCCGACCGACAAAAAAAAAACTTTTTTCCAATCTTCGTATGGTAGGTAGGTACTCTTCTTACACCAATTACCTTGTAAGGTATGGTAAGTAAAATCATTGATACCGTAACGTGTGATCCCCGCTGCTACGCTGAACAAGCGTCATGTATAGCGATGACGCAATCGCGCTAGCAGCCGGGCTATGTAAACAACAAGCCGCGACGTGTTTAATTACTTCCGGTCGCCTGAACCTTTTGTGTTCATTGTTATTATGCGGTCGAACATTCTAGAGCTTCCTGGCAGTTAATGGCAGCTGTATAAAAGGGACACACCTATTCTCGAGAGTTAGTTAGTTACATAGAGAGACATATAGTCATTCACATAGAGTGTTAGTGAAGCACAGCAGTATCGTGGTGAGCGTATGCAGTATAGTGTCGAATGGAGGATTCGGGAAGTCACTGGTTAACTGGGATAACTGTGGATGTGATTACTCGAGTATTGGGAAGCTATAGTGTACAAGAACAGTAACGGCGAGTCGGGAAGTTACTGGTATACCGGGATAACTGTGGAAGTGAATACTCTGTAGTATTGAAGAGTATTGGAAAGCTAGGTATAAGGAGACAGTAACTGCAAGTGGAAGTGGATACTCGGCGAATTGTGGCATCCGGACAGTCGGTGATACTGAAGCTGTGGAAGTTAGACTGTTGTTACATAAATAGACAGATAGTGAGGCGAAAAGTGTGACTTCTGTCCGAGCAGTTGAATATACAGATACTGTTGAGTCAGTTGAGTATATAGACGCTGTGGAGGTCGGTAGGCGGACAGTTAATTGGTTAAATAAATAAATAGTGACAATAATAGTCGAAATAAATAATCAATAAGATCGTATAAATAAATTGTTGTGTTATTTGTTTAAATAAATAGTGTTAGTGTAATCTAGTTAATTATAGTTAGTCTTAATTAGATTTTAAATTAGTATTTAATATTAGTAGTCGTTATTATTTAATACCTTTTTAATATTTAATTAAAGTTTAATAAACCTTTATTTCCCAAATAAATAAATAAAAAAAAACGTTACAATACATATAACATGACTATGTCCATTACCAAATCCGAAATCTTAAGAATTTCTTATTGTCACGAGTACAAAAGAATTCAACACAAAAATCCTTGCTCCATAGTGGTATAGCTGAATACAATAAGTTACCTTAAAACGTGGTCATTTACCAAAATCTCGATATGCGATTTTTAGCACGATCCCTATACCTAAATTTAAATTTAAAGTGTTAAAGTCAAATTACGTCAAATTTTATAATAGGGTTAGTTCATGTTGGTCTTGCGATAAAGGACGTCGTTTGGTGTCCACATCAGATTTTAAATTTTGTTTCTTGCGTCGATCGTACAAAAACGTAATAAGTCATTGAGAGGTGCATTTCTCGTTGAGGCTTTAAAATCAAAGACAAATACTAATAGATTTCAATAATTATTTTTTTAAATGCCTGTTAATATAGTGTTGTTTTTTTAAAAATGTTAATATTTTAGTGCAGTGGTAACAATTCCTCAACCGGTAGGAAGCACTTACTGCCCTTAATACTTTAACTAAAACAATCTAACGCATAATAGTAATACACGTAAATTTCGTGTCGTAGTCGTTTTTGTATTTTACGAAAAATATAATAACAAAAACAACAATGACGACCCGTTGTGTGTAAAGTTAGGCTATGCTAAGGTAACTTTAGAAAAGTTGCAAATTAAAATGTCCAAATATTGGGTGAAATAGTAAGCAAAATCTGCACTAATTTCTGCGTGTTTTGTTTTTAAAGACAGGGATCCAATCAAATTGCTTAGGACGTGAAACCACACATAAAATTTTTATCAATATATTTGTTCATTAATACTTAAATTTTTCAGTTTCTTGTCTAAAGGTGCATTCACAAATGAAAATTAGGTTTATGGTTTTTGTTTAGGTTTAAGTAAGTCATTCATAAATGTAAGTTTAAATTACCTGAAAATTAGTGTTGATATGTACAGACATCTGTGCGTAAATTCTTCAAAAACAAGATCAAAATATCGATCAGTACTCAACAAGACACTTGTGCACCGTGAAACTGTCATTCGCTTGGCATTATTGATTATATTTCAGCAATTATAAGTTATGACAGTCTCCATGTTCTTCTCGTATCTGTTTAAAAAGCCGAATCCACCAACTGGATACTAAATAAAGATGGGTGTATATATCTATATCGTTTCAGACTCGTTCTCATTGGTGAAGTTTGTGACGTCAAACTAAATCATAAACCTAAAGTTTGGACCTTGCAATGTTTAGCTTTATGATTTGGATTTAGAGATCCTAAATTCTGAAGTGTGAATGGAGTCATTACATAATATGCGGTCAAAGTCTTTAAATCTAAAGTATAAACCAGAAATCTAAGCCTAATTTTCATTTGTGAATGCACCTTAAAACAGCTATAATTTGGTTATGATGTACTATACTATTAAAATTATATTTAGATGCGAATGTTTCAATGCAAACTCGTGCCGATTTGGAGACCGGGCTATCTACTGAACAAGTAAATGAAAATACGCAACCGGGCCTGATACAACATCGAGCGATTGCTAATAAATATAAAGTAAACAAAGCATCTTGAAGTACTTCTGTCGGGAATTGAAGATAGAATTGCTGAAAAAGGCTCTAATGACGAGGTCTTGAACAAAAATTAGCAATTAAGTAGATTTTGTGTAGCAGTATTTGAAAACAAATTAAGGAATTAAAATGCAAGTGGGGCCGGGAAAAGTGAATAGAGAATTGCGTCTCGAGTCCCCTTTCTGATTTCCTGTCGAAGGAGCCACGCTTCGACACAAGTGCAAGCCTGGAGTTCATCGATCTAGAAATATCCCACTTCTGAATTTATACGTTGCAAGTATAAATATCCTTCACAAAAAGAACACGGGATCAGCGAATGTTCAATTACTTAATCAAACCACCTTGAAGCCAGGCCATTGATGCAAAGCCAAAGTTCGATTCATAACCACGGGAAAGTTCTCCAAACTTATTCAGTAATCAAATAAATGCACGTTGACACTGATTGCATGTTTGATTTTATTACCGTTGGAAAAAAGTTTTGAAAAGAGGAAAGTTTAGTATTTACTTTTTCTGGGATTCGTGAGTTGATTCTTCCGTCTCCGTCTCCCTCGTCTCATTTAGCTGAGAGTTGTCTGGCGGAAAATCGACAAGGATGCCATGTCGCATTGCTCAAGTTCCATTACGTAAACGACGTTCCGATCCCGGCTGGTCAGTTCGCTCTTCATTAATCTACCAACTACGATGCTTCCTAAGCTTCGATACAGAACACCAATATCAGAATCGCCAGACTAATAATATGCTCCATCCATATAAATAAAAAAGTTTTGTCTGGACAGAATTCTAAAGGAAGTTCATTTTTATAAAAATATGTAACAATACCCAAGAAATAATAGTATATTGTGCAATATGTACAGAAAATATATACCGGATGTCTACTTTTTTTCTGAACATACAACATACGAAATACAATGTTAAATTTTTCAATCAGCGATATATACTTATTGATTTTATAGGAAAACGTGTAGGGGCAAAAGCTGTTCAGAATTTAAACTGCGTCTTGTGTGCTCAAAATGATTTGTCAAATATTTTTTTATCACGCATACATACATACATATATAAAATCATACATGTTAGCACAAACCCGAAACAATAATAATAAGAATAATGACAAACACAAAAATAATCATTCACTCTTTCAACAACATTCTTACTAACCTGACATTATACAACAAATATTCCTTACTCTTAACATATTAAAGTGACCGATTTTCGGTAGCGAAATACCGCATCGGGACCACAATAATAGTTACGAAACAATCATCCTTCGTCACACACGTATTATTTTTAAAAATGATAAAATAAAGGTAAGTATTAAATAAACTGTCATTTTAATGCAGATTATTTTATCCTTTATTTTTAAATACTCGTAAAATATCACCGAGCACGTCAAAATGCTTCGTCAATATGTTGTTGTTAAGGAGGTTCTTCCGTCTTTCGAAGAGAATAACTACCTATATAAAAGTAGCGGGTAACTGGGCGTTTTTTTATACTCAAGTATTAACTGTCCCTTGAACTGTCGTTAGGTAGTTTTTTGTACAAATTTGTCGTTTATTATGTGAATTACTCAGAAAAAAATTTTCCTTGTGGGACACTATTCCTATATTGCCAATGTATTCGCATGAAAAAAAAAACTCATGAAAAATAACATAAATTTCGTTAAAAAACTAACCACCTTAAACACAAATTACACGTCCAATAGCAATAAGATTGCAACTTGACATACACTAAAGAACATGGTGCCAACTTAATGAAAAAAATCTGATGTAGTCAGCATATTACCTTCCGTCAGTTCTATGTATTTTATACAATTTCTATACAGTCAGTTTCTTGCGAAAGATTCTATATATTTCCAGGACATTACCTTTCCTTAGTTCTACGTATTTTGTACAGTTTTTTTTAAATTTGCAGTAAAATTACAAACATACTACGTCAATCGCGCTTGAAATTGACATCTGTATATTAGAATTTTTTAAATTATTAACTGTTTCCAGTGCTATTGCATAGCTGGCTGCTTTATGAAATTTAATTTCTTAATAATTTTTTAACTCAATATCCATTGAATATGAAGTATAATATGTAATCAAATCGTATAGAAAATAAAATATTCTTTAATATTTATAACATTAAATGTGAAAAAATGATATTTAACATCGTTATCAAGAAAATCTGTTAAAATCTTCAAATGAGGGTACTTCCGGTCAACCAATTATAACCAAAATCTAATCAGCTATTCATATGGATGTAACGAAGAGGAATACGAAAGAATTATAATTTTTAGAATTGTAATGGAGTTATCGTCGGAGAAAAAATCGCTACACACACACACACACACACACACACACACACACACACACACACACACACACACACGCACAACATGCACGCACGCACGCACGCACGTACGCACGCACACACACACACACACACACACACATACATACATACATACATACATACATACATACATACATACGTACATACATACATACATACATACATACATACATACATACATACACACACATACACACAGACATACAGACATCAACGCAAAAATAGTAAAATCGTATTCTAGGAACTCTAAAACGTGCTTATTTATTAAAAACACCATCAAATTTTTTGACCAAAAACAATACTTTCCTTACCTAAAGGTATGACGAAAGGTAAAAATGAGGAAAAATTCTCTTTACTTTTTGACCAATTCTCGCATATCCAAGTTTAAAAACAATCCACATTTGTTGAAACCACCAGAAAAATATTTACCTGGCATTTAATCGAAACTTTTGATTTATCGTTGTTTTTAATGGATGTTTTAGCATTTAAATCCTGAACCATCATCACAGCATCTGTGGAGTATATGTCTCTGGCAGTCTTTTATTTACCTAGGAGAATAATGTCGAGATTACCACATATCATTTTTTATCCGGCAAAACCAAAGACCTTGGTGTGACATGTATATTTACGAAACGAACCACAAGTTAAACGCTTTTCACTGACGTCCAGTTTTCATCATAAATTTCCCGGGACTTGAAGTGTGTTCAGCGCTAAACTGACAAGGACATTTTGACCCGAAAAAAGAGAGAAGAACAAACAAGACATACGGAGGAAAAAAGGAAGCAGCGGCGAGAAGACGAATCTTGTGTTGTGACAGTGTGAATAAAGCATGCTAGCTGTATTCATGCGGCATTCCGGCAACCATTGCGTGGCAATCATGAAGCAGTCTTCGGGGACGGGGCGGAATTACGTCAGTGCTGAAGTGTCCCCGGGGGCGCTCCGCCGATGTCATACAACGTGACGGCGACGGGGGCGACGTCTTTGTTGAGCACCATAGGTGCTGTGCCACACTTACTCCTACACACATCATCGACATTGTTACTATCTAATATCTCTACCAATACATTTTAAAAGCGTTAAGCCTCATTTCCACCGAATGTTTTAATGCTTAATGCATAATGATTTTTGCATAAGGCTTAATGCATTATAACAATTTACTAGGATACCATTTCCAGCTACTTTGTTTAGTGAATAATTCGACAGAAATGTTACATTTCTTATCCTTTTTATTTTTAAGTGTAGAAGACTGTCAATGTAGCAGTAAAGGCCAACGCGCACTTCAGCGACCGAAGCGAAGCGAAGCGAAGTTTTTTCATTCAATGTTTTATTATGTGTAAACGCGCACTTTGGAGCAGCGAAGAGCAGAGCAACGAGGCGACTATTCACATAAGAATACATTGAATGAAAAAACTTCTCTTCGCTTCGCTTCGCGTCGCTCAAGTGCGTGGCGGCCTTAAATCTTCTCTTTTTAATATGATATATACATAATTTTCTGTATCTTTATCCATATCTAAAAATTAGAGAAACTAAAAACAATTAAGACTTTTCAATATTACGAATGGGGTCATACCACATTTTCCAATTTATTTTTTTTCTGAACGTACATTTCAAACTACTTACGAAAATATATATTTTATGACACATAAGTTTCTAGTTTTACAGTAATCATTTTTTAAAGTTTATATAAAATTTCGAATGACGTAACAGTTTTGCGACCGTAGTGACATCTATCAAGCGAAAACGGAACTACTTTTGACGTTTATATCATTGTGATTTGAAACCACGCTTGAAACCAAACGTAGTTTTCAAAACTTCTGGAGTATTTATTGCCTTATACCATCTTTCCCTTACATCTTGAGCCATAAGAATACAAAAAAAAAATATTTTTACTTCTCAACGAGTTATTCTCGTAGGACGACACAGAACAATATTGTACAACCATTGTAATATCTAAATCAAACATAAATTGTATTTATTTATATTTCTATTTAGCATATATTGTTATTTGTACTTACTTTTTTAAAAAAATAACTTGTTGCAAGGATGTTGACGTTACTTTGAAAATATTGGTTATATAAGGTTATGTTAGAAAAAAGTGACAGATCTGTTCACGTACAGTAAATGCACGAGTACGGGTGTGCCTCACTATAATGTATTTGTGTACAAAACTGTGACGTCACAAAACCAAACTCAGAATCTTTATAAAGAAAATCATAAATGAAAAGTATAATAATATTATATGTTTTTGATGCATATATGCATAATATTAGGTAAATTTTTCATTTATGAAAGAAAAATCAACATTTTTTCTTTTTGGTATGACCCCATTACTTCAAAATTAAAAATGGAACAGTAGCATATATTTAATGATAGCGCTTTTCCTTCTTCGCACCTTCGAACAATAGTGAGAAATCTACTGATTATTGCATTGAAATGGTGTGAAACCTTATAAAAATTCATGAAGGAATGTTTATATATATATATATATATATATATATATATATATATATATATATATATATATATATATATATATATATATATATATATATGTAGAAGTGGACAAGCATAGACAACATCCTGGTTTAGGTCCAATAAAGAAAAATCTGAGAGAATCAAGAAATATAATAAAAAATATGCTTGTGCTAATATATTTATAATTCGTCTACCTCTTACCGTACCTATCTATTGGATCCACTTGTGATACGGTGTGTGGATCTCCGGAACATTATCCGGAGTTAATCCGTGAGGAGGGGTAATGCGCCTCGCGGGAGCCGCGGCTGATTGGCCAGCGCGACAGCGGGGCCATATAGCGCCCGGAACGCTCCGGAGACTCGAGGAACAGATACCTGTCCTGAAGCCCGCACCAGAGGGACACGCGAAAATAGAACATCATCGTAGAGTTGGACACATGCCAACCAAGATATCACAGATTTCGACATTAAAATAGGAATATTATCAGCAAGAGACGGTGTACGAGTAAATCAAAATAGGGGATTCCATCATTTTTTTGTAATTTCATCAGAAAGTAGAAGTAAAACTAAGACTATTGGTGAAAATCCGGTGAAAAACTCCTATTAATAAGCGAGTTATGGTCCCTCGAAATGTAAATATATAGATTTGACGTCACGAATATAAGTTTTAATATAAACCTGTATTCTTCATGGATCTAAAATGTTCTTAAAATGTATGCTATTTTAGAATTATATTTATAAAAAACAAATTAATATTATAACACTGTACAAGTCTACTTGCTTTACACCTGCAAGTGTATCTAAATTATTTAGTTTAATGCAAGAAATTTATATTCAAATAAAAACTGTTTGAGAATTGCAGAATTGGACTGGTAGCCACGTGTCCGCTATTTGAACTTATCTGCTCCTATTGGAAGTAGACTACACCCCCTAACTCGGTATTCGTTATATATTTATAGGTAGTCTTTGAGTCGCTAATCAAAATAATACGTATATATGGAATTCATATGAGTGACGAGCTGCTAAAACAAAAACCCCCTTATTTCCGAAGTATTTTAATTATATTATTTTTTTTGGAATCGTTGATTTGGAAGGATCAATGTGTACTAATCGTATAAGGAAATTGAAGGCCTTGGTGATCCAATTATTTATTTAAATCGTTTATTTAAAAATATGGACGATGGTTCATCCTCAGCATCTAAACGTAAAGTAAAATATTTTACAATGTATGAAACATTATGTCAGAAATTTTTTGTCGAAAGTGAAATAAAATATATTTGCAATACATCTTGTCAATGGAGAACTGCGTAATTAAGCGTGTTTGCAATAACTCACTTAATTATGCAGTTCTCCATCGACAAGATGTATTGCAAATATAATATTTTATTTCACTTTCGACAAAAATTATCTGACATAATGTTTCATACATTGTAAAATATTTTACTTTACGTTTATATACTGAGGATGAACCAATACGGTTCGAAACGTCCATATTCTTAAATAAACGATTTAAATAAATAATTGGATCACCAAGGCCTTCAATTTCCTTATACGATTATTTCTATCTATCTATCTACTTAGGGCTTGTATACAGCTGTCGCCGTTTACCCTTCAACTGGACTCACAGAGCCGCAGTGTTTTACCACTGCCGTACTGCCAGTTGGATTTCAGCTATTGCTACATTTATTTAAGATGTATAAGTGGCCAGCTTATAGCATCCGAGTGTGATTAATACAAGTAGCTGTATTTATTTTTTTACGACAAATCACACATTGTCGGTCGACGGGAATCGAACGCACGGACCATGGTTCGGGTGGCGTCACTGCGGGCTACGAGATGTGCGCTAGCCCGCTCAGCCACCAAGCCGACTATTTTATTTCTTTATTATTATTCATTATTAAGCTTAAACTTTCACTATTTTTTACTAATTTCTCTTAATTCGATCATCGTAAAAATAGTAAAATCGTATTCTAGGAGCCTAAAATGTGCTTATTGATTAAAAACTCACCGAATACTATACATTTCTTACCTAAAGGTGACGGAAGGTAAAAAATCTGCCAAAACTCCGCTGATTGTCACATTTTGAGAAATTTTTGGAAAATTAAAAACATATACGAGAAGACCTCTTAAAAATAAATAAAAACTGTCATTTGACCATAGTCAAAGCTCTTATATTTTTTCAGATAATTAATGGAAAAAAGACGAAAAATCATTAAATTAGATGATCTATATCCCTTAAAGTTTGGTCCATAAGTTTAGAAACACCCTGTATTTATTTTGATTTTTTTGTCAAAAGACAATACCTTTTTTAGTGACGGAAGGTAAGTACAGTTAACAATAGCTTAATTTAATTGTTAATGACATCATTGTTTCTGATGTAATTTTTGGAAGTTGAAGGTAAATCCTACAAAACGAAGAATTTCCATTGTGGTAGGTTTACTCTCGAGACAGTTGGGCATTACCTGATGTTTAACCCACTTACAGCGTTTGCAGAGTTTACACAATGCATTATTTATTATCCCAACATACTGGCTTTGCCTCGGACTCACACTTCTTGTTTAACTTCCGTTAAGTTAGCTCGGCATTAGTCATCTTATCCTTGCAAAACGGATCCCCGTCAAATTAGATTTGAAAAAATTAGCATTGCAATTTGTAAAATTGCGGACGGTGAGCGACCAAGCGACAACGCAGGGACAGCGGACGGGGACACCAGCACGGCGATGCGAACCAAACTTTATAACAAGATCACAGTCTTCTACAGATTCTCTAATTCCATTTACAAAGATTTCTACGTTTCTTTGTGTGCTCTTCTTATAACGAACAGGATTTTTTGTCATTTTAAATGCATTCTAGGTTGAGTTATTTTCAACTGTTTGCATTCTACTCCGTCTCACGACAATACATTGGAATAATTAAACAACATAGACTAGCGTGGTTTCAGAATAGCTAAGATTGCTTAATAATACAGGACATGGGCTGTAATAGTTTCTATGGGAACTGCAGGACATGTAAATTATAGACGAGGTAACCAGTGGCGTCTTGTATAACAAAAGAACAGCTCGTAATACTGTACTATGCACAAGTAGAGTACAGATTAAGATATGGCATCTGTTTTTGGGGTGTTTCATCCTCAGCATATGATGTATTCATCATCCAGAAACGGGTAGTCCGAACGATAGTGGGCATCTCTCGCAGAGATTCGTGTACACAAATTTTTAAAAACTTAATTATACTCACTCTAACTTCTCTGTATATTCTTGAAGTTTGCCTATTCGTATATAACAATAAAATCGATTTTAAAACGAATTCAAACGTACATTCTTTTAACACTAGACAAAAAGATTTATTTTTTCTACAAATCTATTAAAAGTGGGCTTTTTAATGTTTGTTTTTAGCGTTAAAAATGTCATTTTGTGACACTAGTGTTAAAAGTGACAGATCATTGTTACTTTTGACACTAGTGTTAAAAGTGATTGTCAAAAAATTATTAGAAATATAAATTTAAATTAAAAAATAATGTTTGTAGAAAAAATAGTGTATGATATACGTGTTAAAAGTGATTTTATTTTGTTCGAAGGTTTGGATCACTCCGCTTCGCGTCGTGTTCCAAACTTCCTTCTCACAAAATAAAATGTCACTTTTAACACTTATATCATAAATAACTATTATACACCTACAGTAAAGCATAGTTCTTTGAGAAATACACCACAAATACAAGGTATAAATATATTTAATAAGTTGCTAAAAAAATATTAGAGAAGAGAAAAGCAAAAGTAAATTTAAAACTTTACTTAAAAGTTTTCTTTTAGATACAACGTATTACTCGTTAAATGAATATCTGAGCAGTATACATAATGATCCAAAAAAATTCAAATTTGGTATTTAAAACTCGTATATGATTGAAAAAATATTTGAGATTTTGACTATACATGATAAACCAGATGTGGTAGTTAACTTAGCTCTTAACAGATTTTCGAGGAAAAACATAATAAAATATAATCCAAAATTTCGTATTACAGGCTATTCTATTTATTGGAACAACAAATTAAATCTTGTGTACACACGATCAATCGGAAGTGATACTTTACTTAAAGTTTATTGCTGTTTTCAATATGGAATTTGCGGGTGGCATGTGCTGGTTACATCAGATTTTTTTATCAATAACTTGCTACTAAGGACAATCACAAAATTTTCCACTCGATATTCTCGATTTGTTTTAGCCCTTGGAATAAAATTCCAAAGGCAGGAGCGTCTCTTTTCAGACGCTTTTTTGATAATTTATAGTACGTATTATTTAAAAATCAAGTAGGTCATAATTAATATGAGTGGTTTAAAAAAAAATTGTGATAATTTTATGTAAATCCAAATCATTCATTTCGTTTAATTGTTTGATTGCTGCATGATGTATTTTATCACGCTAAAATTAATTGTTTCCTGCAAAATATTTCATATGATGCGCACAGCCAGCGGTTTCGAAATTTTTATACCGTCGCTGTCGGATTTTGTAAGGGTACTTTCTGCTATAAAGCTTTTATCTTCTTATAACATATTAATCTCCCATAAAATTTTTGATCAGATCTCCCGAAACTCATTTTTGTAAATGCATAATTTATGTTCACTTTCTACTTTCGCCCTTATTACTACGATAAATTATAATTTATATCGGGTATGATTTACAATCTTGGGGAAATTATTTACGTTGCTGTTCTTTCAATAAATCCTTTCATGAAAATATATCGACGGACGAATACCTCAACAGATATGATAGGAAGGAAGATGAAATACTCAGGCTTCTTTAAATATCTACTCGCTGTATTTATTTTCGGATTTTCTTCTTTCATTTGTACAGTATAGAATATGAAATCTGTTTACTTCAGCAGCAAATTTTAAATGTACGTATTCCTCGTATGGATGGTACTTCGCAACATGGTTCCGATCTAATACGATTCGAGATTTGAGTACTCTAATGTGTTGTCTTTCATTATAGGTTTTGTACCATAATGAATCCATTAGAGTACCATAATCAGCTTTGGTAAAGAGGTACTTGTTTACAAGCAAATCAAAATAGCCCACCGGAATTTACAGATTTTTTTTGTTCAATACCAAATCCTCGAAAATTTGTCGATATTTCAATTGCCATTGGATAGACAATTTAATGAGTAATCAAAGTATCTAACATTTTTATTTTAAACATTTTTTTGCGATTACTGATAGTTTCAAAATGAAAAAATCTGATGTGGCCAGCACATTACCTTCCGTCGGTTCAGGCATCGGACAGCTAAATGAATATGCCAAAACACTATCATAGTTCCAGGAAGCAAACTGTAGAGGTGCGACAGTGCTTAAATTTTAGGAAAATGGATTAAGTCACCTTTGAGTTCAAAACCAAAACATTTTGCAATATTTTAAATTGTAAAGTCACATAAGTCATCACACATGTCATTGAACATAGGCTTTAACATCTTTAATTATTTGATAATCCAATTTGGAATAGTTTATGGTCTTAGTTATAGTACCAGTAGTGATTTATTTCATCATTTCTCCAGTTTTAAAGTGTATTAACTGTGTTTATTTTTTGACGTAATATGGAATAGAAATTTAATAAGTTGATGAACATTCGTTGTGCTGTTTGATAGAAAGTGCAGAGCAAAGAAGCAAAGAGACGTTTACCTTTATATTTAATGATGAAATGTACCATTTCCAATATCCTTTTATCTTACATATAAACAAATATTAAAATAGAAGTGTATGTCTAACTGACAAGTAATTTCAAATTTATTTAGAAATGAATTTATAGTTATTGTATTGTGATTATTTAAAATATATGTATGTACTTATATGCAATTTTCTTGCAATGTCTTATTTTAAAAATTCAAAATTTCACCTTATGTATACGTGACATGTCTCCTATGTCACAAACTACCAAGCCGACCAAGTCATCACAGTGTGCGTTAGTTGATGGAAGCAATCTGTAGATGTCACTATTTTGTATTTCGAAAAATACATTAACTGTCCTATCTGTAGTTGAGGTGATCCGTGCGTCGGTTCTATATATTTGTATAAATGTCATACAGAAAGTTCCTTGCAAAAGATTCTATTTCTTGTACATTACTTTAAGGCAGTTGTATGTATTTTACACAAATTCCATACAGAAAGTTTCTAGCAAAAGATCCTATATTTCCAGTAAAATTATACGACAAACATACTGGCAACTGCACTTGACATTGACATCTTTCAATCAGAATTTTCTTAATATAGTAGCTGTTTCCATAGCAGTCTACTTTATGAAATTTAATTTATTTAAATTTTTTTAACTCTATGTTCATTTAATATAAAGTATAAAATGCAGTCAAATCGTATAGAGATAAAATATTCTTTAATATTTATAAATAAATAAATACATAAATATATCATCACGGCATATTACCCATTGCTGGGTGTGCGAATCTGCTTTGTACGCAGATATCGGTAATGATGATGACATATTTGTACCGTGCGGGAGTTTACCAGACGTCACCTCACGGGCACTCATTGCTGGCGTGGAGAGTGCGCCACGGGGCTCAATTTAGTGCCATTTAAAATTTGAAATATTTGGCGTCGGTCGGGATCGTACCCGGTTCCCCAGATTCGCGACCAGACACTCAGGCTTGCGGCCACGAGACCCCATCTTTATAATAACATTAAATGTGAAAAAATGATATTTAACATCATTTTTTCAAGAAAAACTGTTAAAATCTTCAAATGAAGGTAGGTACTTCCGGTTGACCAATTATAACCAAAATCCAATCAGCTCTTCATATGGATGTAACGAAGAAGAATACGAAGGTACTTCCGATTGACCAATTATCAGAGCTGGGCAAAGTTCCGGAAAGTAGTACTTGAAGTCCAAGTACCAAGTACCTTGATGTTTCTAAATGTACTTGAAGTACAAGTACTTTTTTAGTTTCTAAAGTACTTGAAAGTACCAAATACTTGAAAAAGTACTTGTAAATTTGGGTGCAAGTACTTTTTCAGATAATTTATATTTTTCTGATTATATGGACCTTAAATGGTGATTATTGACAAATATTTCAATATGCGATATTTATTTGGTTATTTAAAACAAGAGTTCCTCGCTGGGACTGCCGTATCACCTAGCGATCTCATGACGTAAAATTGACGTCATATATGATCGCCAAGCGATACGAGAAGCTGTACCGAGATGTTAGATTGACGTCATTTTACGTCATGCGATACGGCAAAGTCCCAGCCCTGTAGTTAGGTAATACAAACAAAAATTTGCAAATATATCTATACTGTCATATTATCGCTGAAAATATATTTATTAATGAAATTCATATGATTATGTACTACAGGAATAACCGAGGGAATAACAAAACACTACTGTTACTGCAAAAGAAACACTGAGAGACAAACAATTCTCATAACATTGTTAATTTTTAAATTATTCATCGAACTTCAAGTACATTTAAAGTAATTCAAGTACATTTAAAATACTTCAAGTATTTAAAAATACTTCAAGTACTTTTCATTGTACTTCAAGTATTTTTCCAAGTATTAGGTACCAAGTACATGTGAATAGACTTACTTTGTCAAGTACGAAGTACTATAAATAGAAAGTACTTCAAGTACAGTACTTGAAGTACTGAAAGTACTTGCAAGCCTAATAAAGTACTTTTCTTACAAGTATTGCCCACCTCTGCCAATTATAACCAAAATCTAATCAACTCTTCATATGGATGTAACGAAGAAGAATACGAAAGAATTATACAGACACCATCGTAAAAATAATTTAATCGTATTCTAGGAACCCTAAAACGTGCTTATTCTTCAAAAACACACCACCGAAATTTTTGACCAAAGACAATACCTTCCTTACCTAAAGGCGACGGAAGTTAAAAAATCGAGCAAATCAAATTTTCCGCCATTATTTAGTAGCCTATTAAACTTTTAAGCAAAACAAAAGCACATCTAAGTGGCCGCCCAATGTCGCAATAATGTCCCATTTAACCGGTCATATCTCTTATGGTGGCCTGCGAAATCCAGACACCCTGTATATGATCTTGCTACTTGCGCAATAGTAATACTTCAACAATAACCAATCATGTATCCATTACGAGTTCATTTCAATGTGTGCCCATACCGGCAGCAATTTTATTTGTCACATAAAATACAGTTCCGGTTTTGAATGTGGATTGCTCATTTCAAGTTTTTAATTTCATACTTTTGTAATTCATTTACCAGCATAAAATCCAAACAGTCATAAATTGAACGCAAAAAATAAATTGGTAAAATCCAGCATACGTTATATCTAATATTTTAATACAAGAGTAAACATTACGCGAAACAAACAATCGGAAATAAAATCACAGAGAGTCGATTGTATTTACACAGCAGATATGAAAACACCGGCTGATGCTGTTAAATTATTCAACCGGTAACATTTTATTTAATATTTGGGTCAACGTATACGTCCGCGTACCCTCAACGTCAAAAACGTTGCGAGCACATTCATTATTCCAAACATCACGTAAGGGTTGCCGTATCATTATTCCAGATCGCATTTGGTGGACGCCACAATATTATTACAATTATTTTTTGCATTACAGTACTCGTGGTAAATATTGTATATCTTTTTCATTGTAATATAAGTAATTTACTTATATTCTTTAAATATTTCAACATTTATATGTAAATACCAATTGTATTAGGTGACAACTCTTCATGACAATTTCATGATGCTGCAATTTTTTTTAGGAACACATTATTTTTAATAATTGTACTGTTATAAAAAATAACGGCCGTGGCTGTTTTCACGCAAATATTGGTTGAGCATAATATAGTACTGTTAAAGCACATTTAACAGTATGGTATTATGATTTTTTTTATAAATTTATATACTTGTATAAACTTTAGACAATTTCTATATTTTTTTCAAAAACTTAAAAAAAATGTCGATTTTCATATTTCATATTATATTATGTGTTGGTTACCTAAGAATATTTACATATATTTATACAATTTTGTACAACTTTCTTTACATATAAAAATATTAATTTAATATCATTATTGTAACCACTGTTTCAGCTGTAGGTCTGATGATGTCACAAAGACGAAATCGATAGCCACAAGCAAAATTTTATAAAAACTGCAGAATTCTATTCCTCAATCCTATCTACGTTAAGAAAAGTGTTGGCCTGATTTAAATCATTTGATTTAAATCAAATCTTATAAAATAATACATTTTTTGTAGAAAAATGAATTGTTTCTCAAATTATTTTTCGTACCTTCGTCCAATTTGACTAGTATTACAGAACCCAAAATCGTCCAGAAATGCGTTGTTGCTGACCTAGGTCAGCAGAAGGAGTTGGCATTACTGTTCTGGTGATATGTCAATTTAAGATTATTTTCAACACAAGAATTAACAAAATGTTTATAAATTTTAGGGCTAAATCTTTAATTATTGTAACTTAAATAACTAAATTTTGTCATAAAAATAATAATATGCTGTCATTGCTGTCATCTCGTATAGATTAATTATAAATTCCAACTTTAGGACTAATTTGTTTCGTTTGTTTTGTAACTACAACTAACTTCACGTGACACAATTGAATTTCCGCTATCTGTCATTGAAAATATGCGAAATTACATAAAATATATACGTAACTAATGTTTGTATGATATATTTTCAATAAATATAAAATAATCACGCATTTTTAACTCAAATTTAAGTAATTATATTTAAACTTGCAATGCAAAACCGATAAAAATATATGTTCATTTTTTTAGGTTATGTAAAATAGAAATAAAGTGTTGAGATATATACGAAGAATTTATGGAGATGTCGGCACAAAAAATCTTGTGTATCACACGGCCAGAAACTGTTTTGCGAAATCTCGTATTTGCAGGCCTCGCTTTCAGCTCGGCCTGTCAAAATAAACTCGTTCTCGCAAATATTCAGTTTCTGGACTAGTAATACAAATAACTATTAGATACCTACAGATATAACAAAACAAATTATTCTATGGTAATATAATATGAAAATATTTACATATACACCGGGTGCCTCCTTTTTTATGGACTATAGGAAATACAATCTAAAATTAATTTTAAAGTGTAAATATAAAAAATGTTCGGAATTAAATACTGCATCAAATGAGCCTAAACTTATTGATATAATAGGTGCTTGTCATGAAATAAAAGTAAAATAAAATATCCGTTTTACGCGTTTTCCAGAGTGCCATGCAAGACATGTTTTGACCTGTTTTATTTAGGTAGGCAGGGTTTAAGTTTAAAGTTTAAACAGGCACGCGTGGACTCGTTAGGTATATAATACGTATAAGCAAAAATTTAAATTCATTCGATAGGGTTTTATTACAATTTTCGTTTATGAAATAATAGTTAATTATGTACCTAGAAAGAAAAATTGCATATTATAGCAGACCTTAAGTTTGCTTACCGAGGCGAAGCTATAATATGCATTTTTGTCGAGGTGCATATTACATTTTTCTGTCTACCTTACTAATAATAGATCTAGAAGGATAGTACACACAATTACAATAATATTAAATCGTAGTAGGTTTAGCGGACGAAAAAGGTTTGCGGACGAAAAATGTTGGCTTACCTTACGAAAAAGGTTTTGTGGACGATAAGGTTTGCGGATGAAAAAGATTTGCGAACGAAAAGTGATAACCTTCTGAAAAGTATTATTTTTTGTCCGAAAATAAGTACGTAAAATTTCACTTTTTGTTTAAGTAGGCAGAAAAATATTTATATTGCTTTTAAAACCAGTAAAAAGTGCAATAACATCAACAGGTCTTTAGAAATAAAAAATCAAAAAATTATGATTTATTTGATTCTTATTAAATCAATAATTTTTGATTTTTTTAAATACATCATGATTTTTGCCAACCCCTGGTTGAGAACGTAAATATCTATTTTTCATAGCACTTGTGGAATAAATAGTTTTTTTGGTTTCCAACGATGTACAGTACGGCAAAAATCAACAACATTTAAATTCAATATTATTTTATACCTTTGAAGTTATTTCTAAAAGTAAAAAAAGTACATTTTATTTATATTTTTAGTTTTAACAAACTTAACAACTTCGTATCTTGTACAGTTCTTGTGATCCTCATGTTGGACATATTATCCTGGTGGTACATAATTTTTCTCGCCTAGAAGAGATTTATTTATTATGTTTGCGGTTAACTTACGGCTAAAATGTGTAATAAATATTTTATTTCGTGAAAAGATAAATGTATTGTTGAGGAAAGAATGAAGAACACTCCATGTGCGTGATTAGTGCTTGTGTAAATCAAAGCCGAGGAGAACCTGTAAGCTGTCTAGTGTAAATCTTTCGCTAACAACGCGAAGAGTTCTAGTTATCAGAGGGGGTGCTCCATTTGCAATTCTAGTCGCGTAGCTCGCCGTTTCTGCAAGACAGGTGCAGCTATCGAACTCCACCCGACTCTGCAGTATGCTAACTGCACTCTAACTGTTTGTTCTTCCCAATGCTGCATTCCGCACAATGCATTCATGAGATAGAGATAGCATTCAATGCTAAGCTCGCCGGAGAAACTTAACAAGTCGGGCGCAGGACGGCGTTGTTTCGTATTGCTGTCGCGTGCTTACTGGGAGCTTTGATTCTGCGAAAGTGTTTTTAAAGCTCGGAACTGTAAATTGCTCCCGTGGTTTGATTGTTGTTTAAAATTGAAACATAGAAGTTTTGCTGGAGCCAACAATTCCCTCAATGTACTTCTAACATGTTCAATTCACTCTTTTGTAATACAATACTAGTAAACGATGCTATTTTTCACATAAAACTGCAACTGTTTAGCCAGTTTATGTTTGTTTGGATTGAGGGAGAACTGCATTTTCTCATTGAACGAAATGTAGAGGGTTCGATTCTCGCACTCAACAGCAGTTATTAGCAACAATTTATCGCTGTTTTGGAAGTCTTTTTGAGATACAGTTATTGGAAGTGATCATTTTTGAGTAGTAATTTTCTATAATTTCAAGCGTGGGTTGAGAAATAAAGAAGGTTACCGTAAAACGTTGGTTACAATTCTATGGATTCAAGCAACCCTGAGCTTTGGAGCTTATGTGATCAACACCATCTTGTACAATTATTGGTGTCCACGGAAACTATGTGCTTGCTGGATTCCCTATAATTTAACACCAGCTCAACAAGCAGATTATATCAATTGGTGCAATGTTGACTTTGAACGATGTCAAAAAAAAACATGAGTCAGTTGTTTGGGACTTCAAAGATAAATCTGTTACAATACTCGTAGCTGTTCGTAAAAATCGTCGTATCAAGAAGATGATCGCTACTTACTTTGGTATTTCCGGAGCTCATGCACCCACAGAAAAATTCCTGTGGATTAAGAAGTTAAAAGCAGAATCAGAAAGGTTATATAAGTCATAGAATATCACCATTTAATCAAAACATATTGAAAACAATTGAAAGACATGTGAGCCCATGGTGAAATGATCAATACAAGTCGGCCAATACAATAATTCACAAATACGAAACCCAATTTTCTCAGCCCTATTCATAGAACCTATAATTCTTCGTTAACCTCGCGGACTTTTGTGACGAGTTTAGTTCCGTGGTCTACATACGTAAACTATTATACTAATTTTATTATATTTCGAGAGCATTTGATCCGGACCATCAAGTAGACTCAATATATACCTACCGATTTAAGCATTTATCTCGTCAATCACTCGATATTACTACAAAAATTAAAAGCATATGGAATTTCAAGTACTCTCGTAAAGTAGTTTAAATCTTATTTAGTCTCAAGAAGTCAAGCCGTAAAAGTAAAAAAAATTGTATCCAGGAGTTTTCCAGTAACATCAGGGTTCTGCAAGAATCACATTTAGCACCATTTTTGCTTACACTTTTTGTAAATGATTTGCCAAAAATCTTTGTTAATGCAAAATGTTTGCTTTTTTGCATGACTAACGCTTTACTTCTGCAAAGGGATTTAGAAGCCCTCCATCTACGGTGTAAAAACAATTTACTGTCATTAAATACATAACAATAATAAACGCCCAAAGTAAATTTAAATAATTATAATAGCAACAAAAATTAAAAATCTTGGAACGGAAATAAAATGTAACACGATCGTATTATGTTATGGTTATGGAATGTTGTTTTACCCATCGCTAACAACCGGACAACATTATTCACCCAGTCGGTAGATTTAAATGCTACATTGGCAGCAAACATCAGGAAGGTCGTTTTCGTCATCTGTTAGTAATTTGAACAAATATTTCCTATAATTGGAATAAAAATTGCTAAACGTAACAACTATTACGGAACGCAGGTTTTTTATTAATATAATTAACATTTTATAGTTTCCAGTAGACAAATCGAGCTGTAGGGTTTGACCACTACCTTAATTTGGGCACAGGCGCTCTTCGCTATTAGGCAGTCCCGATCCTACCGGGTGTTCATTTTGTTCCCAGAACAAAGGCGGCCAAGAATGGGGGCGGCAAAGCCATCCTAACTTTTTATAGAAAAAAAAAATAATTTAAGAATTTTAAAAATATCAATTTATGAAATAAACATATTAATAAAGCATTATTCTTTTAAATACTTGGTTTGGCTGACTGGTAAAAATATCTATCCTAATAAGTATATAGTTTATTTTATGAAAAGACTGAGTATACTTGTCACTCAGTGGCGTAACTAGAAATCTTACGCGCCAATGAGAAAATTTTCGGGATCTCCTTGATTTACAACGCTCCAAGAAAAAATTTAAAAGCAAAAAAAAATTAATTTTTACATTATACAATGACAGTAATATTAAAATCATTTTTTTGCGTAATTATTAGACTTTTTCATTATTGTAATCAAAATTTCTTTGTTTTAATCAAGCTTTTCTTAGTTGTAATCAACAATCTTTAAAAAAACCATAAGGAATATAATCAGAGGAACGAACATATTTTCATTAAATTACCCCACTTTTGATACAGATATACATAGGTACAGGGTGCTAATCAAATAGTGGGCGTTTAACATTGAAAATCAGTTTTCCTTTGCGTAAAAGTTCCAAATTAATTTTAGACAAAAATGTTTCAAATAAAACTAGTAGATAATTTATACTGCAATTCTGAACATATCTGTAAGTCTTACAGATCTGTAAATAACTGACAGAAACGCAACTATTTTTGTTGATAAATATAAAATTATACATATGAGTGGCAGGTTCGTTGCGATTTTGTTCATTATTTACAGATCTGTAAGATTTACAGAATTGTTCAGAAATGGAGCATAAATTCTACGACTAATTCACTAAACTTCTTTTTTTAACATAGTATTAGGTATTTTTTTTTTGTAATTCATTGTGTGCTATTGTTTAGAACTATGCTTTGGTCCATTTAAGCCATTCAGCAGATGGTGCTCGCATCGGCGCAAGTTTTAAGTAAACTTGTTTCTTGTCTCCAATATCAGCCAATCGGAGAGGTTAAAACTCTTCCCTATTCTCTGCTAAATGGATGGCTTAAATGCCTGAAAAAATAAAATGGGGAGAAGGCGACATTTTTATATAAGAACAAAGGCGGCTGATAGGTTAGGATCGGTCCTGCTCTTAGGAGGAAGGTTTTAGGTCTACAAATTCGGCTTGAAAGTGATGGTAGAAGAGACAGTTTTGCTATAATCGTAATTTTATCTTAATATTATTTTTACTGGAGATGAAATGATAGACGCATAAAAACATCCCAGGGATTTGAATTTGAGACCTTCGGAATATGAGACGGCAACGGTACAACTGCAACACCTTGTTCGATATAACAAAGTTAGTATTGTTTATTTTAGTTGGCAAAATACTTAGGTCTTAAGAAATTAAATAGCTACCAATTACTTAAGTTTAATTACGTGATTATGGATTGGCTAGGGAAGTACAGAAGAAAGAAAAAGTATTGAGGGTGGGATATAAGTGCACGAAGTCATATAACTCAATTACCTCATAACGCCATCAATATGATCTCATATCAGCCGAGCGTAATACTCCGGGTGAACGTGCAGCCGGCGTGGAATTCCGTTCAACTTTAATAAGTTTCAAATTTACACCTTGGCAAAACCTTAAACGTAAAGCATAATGTAGCAGTAGCAGAGTCATAATGCTGCATTTATGGACGCGTTTGGCAAACTTATTCCGTTAAGTTGTGAGCCTTATGTGCAGAGCCTTACCGTGATCAGTTATCGGCGAATGCAAACACAAATTAAGACAACAAAAGCCCACATGCGCTCTCGCTTGCACGCCTGGTTTCTCTCCTTCTTTGTTCACTATCGCTTACACATACGGCAAACACTGCAAATACTCTTTAATTATATTGCACGTGCACAACTGCACTGCATCGTGTCGTGTTTATTTTTATTGCATTTTATGCGCGGGTGGATGTTCTTTAAATTGGTACAATAGAATTTAGTTTTGATCATTTCGCATTTTCATTAGGTACTGAAACTAGACAATAATTTCACATGTTTACAAAAATACAAGTGTCCCGAATGTGACGTCTGGCTTTTGGGATTTAATTTAGGGGGCTAAAATAAATAGAAAATTAGGAGCGGAAAATTTTCTGATTGTCCGTTGTCACATTCTAGCACGCATATTTATGTTAGAAGCTTCATTCTTAAACGATTTTTGGTGATAACGTATGTCCCAAAAATTTTGTCACAAAATACAACTCTATGAAAAAAATAAAAAATATCAAAATATCGGGTTGGCTTTGCAAACAAAAGTAATTCAATGATTTATCATTGTAATGACAGTTCAGTTATCAAAATCGATTGCGTTGTAATGACTTATAAATTAGATCTTAGAAAAAGCAGTTATAATTTAGTTGAGCAGAAGCCCAAAGTTCAAATAGTCCGACTTTTTGAAAATCAAAATGTGTCGCGGAGAACCATATATCGTGCGATAGCAGAATGTGTGCAAGGTATACCATGCGTAAATATTCCGAAAAGAAAGAAATGTCCTAAATATACGCCAAATCAGTTAGCTAGAATACCAAGATGTTGCCGTGCTTTAAGGCGCACTCATTTTGCAAATAATAAAGTCATCGTGATAGATGATGAAAAGTACTTTACTCTAAGTAATTCCAAAATTAAACGAAACGACGGTTTTTACACGGACAATGTAGAAGAATGTCCAGACGATATAAAATACAAGCCAAAGGCCAAATTTGCTGATAAAGTTTTAGTTTGGTGCGCGACATCAATTGGTGGGATTTCCAGACCTTATATAGGGCGAGAAAATTTGCTGAATGCTTACAATATACCTTTTGTGCCAAAAAACGCCAACCCCCCCCCCCCCAAATTTACCGCAGGCTCGGCCAATTGAAGATTTCTGGGCCATTTTGTCTCGAAAAGTGTATGATGGAGGTTGGGAAGCCGAAAACGAGCAACAATTAAGACGGCGGATATTTAGAAAAATTCGAGAGATTGATATTGCAACGGTCCAAGGCTTGATGTGAGATGTTTCCAGAAGACTGCGTATTCTTGGAGACTATGGACCTTTACATTTAATTTAAAATAAAAAATTTGTTGTTTATATAGCTGTTAATTATATAATAATTCTATCAAAATATCCCTTAATGAAAATTGTCAAATATTTTTGTAAAAATTTAATGGAAATGAAAGCCTCAACAGAGAAAATACATAGTATAAAACATACGTTACAGAAGGCAATTTAGGCTTTTTTTTGTTCGTTGCCTTCTGTAACTTATGATTTAATATACTATTAACGCACGGTCGTTCCAATTAAGTAGCCTGCAAACGAGAACACTTCCAACCTCACTTATCAGCAGCCAAATAGATATTTTCAAATAAAATATTAATGATTTAATAGAAGAAAACATGGTACAGAATGTTCATGCTTCCATGATCAATCGTGCGAATATTTTCCTTCAAGAAGGAGGCAACCTATTTAAACACATTTTGTGACAACGCGTATGGTAAATATCTTGTTTACTATTATAATTCGTTTTTAACGAGGTTTTTAATAAACGTTTAAAAAGTTTAAATGTTAATATTTTATTTTATCAATTAATAAAAAAGGACGTTCTAAATTTTTAATCTGTTTTAGCCCTGTATATAAATTATGGGGTTGCGTGGCTATGTGCGTCAGGTGACCGGTTGTGATTCGAACGACCCGGGTTTGATTCCGACGGACATCAAACTTAACACTTATTTCCAATATTCAAATAGCATTTCTGTGGTGTTCTCTCCACGATGGCTTTGCAAGCCCGGAGGTCATGCTTTTTGATGTAACTTTTTTTTTAAACAAGAATATTTATTATATAATGGAGCACGTATATTCTATAGATTTTTATATTGACTGCTTATTTAAAATTAAAAGACCTGCACACTGAGGTTTGGGCCGGTTCGTAAAATTCCCGGTTCCCTGTAAAAAATTATAATCTCAGTCCACCCCTTACCATAAGGGTATTTACTAGCACAGGCGCCGACTTTTCTACTACACCAGGGGGAGGGGGGTATTTTTTCATTAAAATAAAATTTGTTGTTTTCATATAAATTTTATTTAATGATTTAAATCGAACTTAGCTCATTTATAATGTTTGTATGACAATTAAGTATATGATTTAATCTGTCTTGTCTCATTGTCGAATATGACTAAGATGCAAATTGTGGATTTAGTGACCATATACCGAATAAATTTCAAATGAAACATGGCCACTGATATAAATGAAGCAAAGACGCTAAAAATTATAGTAGAAGAGGGGCCAAAACATAGTTTCGCCCCCTAGACATTTTCCCAGGGGGGGGGGCAACGCCCCCTTTGCCCCTCATAGTTGGCGCCTATGCTTACTAGGCATCATATCACGGGCTTTCAAAACTTTTGGATAGAGAGCACCACAGGAGTCAATTGTATGCAACTACATGAATAATTTTCAAGTTGATTTCGGTTGGATTTGAACCTAGACCAACAAAAATCGATCATATAACACACTCAGCCACGCGACTCCATAAAAAGAACTTCCCTAATATGTTATGGAAATGTTTGGTATAAACGAAAACTGACGACAAAATGTAGCACCGCTAGTAAGGTTAACGAAGCTTCACGTATGTTTAAGGCAGAGAAAAGGTTAAATTATCACGTTTAAATGTGATTAATATCTGGTATATAGACCGGTAGATTTGAGCAATGGATCTCAAAACTGATCTGAACATATAATGCGAGAACGGATATCTGTATCGAATTTTTATTTACGAAAGTACTTACGATATTAAAATTTCATTGTCAGTTTCCAAGAGGAAGTATGTTTCCTTTCCGAAGTTTCTGTAGATTTTTTTTTGCGAAACTTCAGCCGTCAAAACATCAAAACTTGAAGAAAAGTGACCTTGAACGACTTGAATATTTTGCAATTTATTAAGAAAACAAGGTTCACCAACATGAAAATCGAATTAAGGCCGTGAACGTATTTTATATTTATAGCTTCGACATCGGCACGGCAATAAGTTAAACAGATTCATTTTAACGTGCGACATGAAAAAAATAAATTCGCTGGAAATAGTGGAAAAAGCAGTCTCTGGGGGGAAGTTTGCTCGCGTGATAAAATAAAATGTTTCGCCGAACTTATTTTCACCGCACTCGAGTTTTTACGCATTCAATCACAAAGCCAGCCCTATAAATAAAGATTAGTCCTTTTCGTTATCTAGAAGGCGAGGAGGGCGCGGTCGCACGCTAAAGCCAGATGGTTATCGGAAGGCGCGCTTTATTATCACTCCAAGAAGAATCATTACCGAGACAACCACACAAACAATTATCCAAATACAGAAAAGTCAGGTGTCTTTGTGCAAGTTTCATCTTGAATGAGTAGAGTCAATCTCTTACCTACTAAATGTATTTACATGAACTTCATGGTGCATATTGTCAAATTACTACTTCTAAAGCAAATTGGTTCACCTATAAATGGATAATAAACTGTGATGGTATATTTATTAGGAATTAGGATATTAGGGACAAATTTCTTGACAGTTGGAGTAGGTAAGGAATTGACAATTACTTGAAATTTCAGTCAACAACATTTGTTCTTAGAAAACAGACGTTTCTGTATATACTTACAGAATACCTTCGACAAAGGAAGTAAGGATATATTCTGAAACAAGTGAGGAATAAGTCATCTTTTGTCTTACTAAAAAGTTTATAAAACCAGACGAAGGCAAGTTTGATGGTTTCATGAACATGGAAAAGCCATTTCGAATAAGTTACAGACTATAATTTTTCTACAACTATGAAATGTAGAATGTTTTTTATTACAATTATGTATTTCTCTTTCTTCCAATAACGCACGTTTTTCTGCTCGTGCTATATCTGATTACGAGGCTCACGTGTATTTTTGAAGACACATTAGCAGTCTTTATATTTTGTCACGAATTTAGCAATTATGAAATCACTCTCTTCATTAATATCTATAAATATTCAATTTCTAATAATTTCAGACATTAAAACTAGAGACAAATTCAAATTGTCAGAAACGTCAAATAAGTTAACTTATGTTGCGACAGATAAAACGTCAAGCACTTATTTTTTTTTCAATTCCATGTCCGTCGATATTTTCAAAGTAATTTTCGACATTTATTCATATTTAATTTCTGTCGTTACAAAGCATGTACAGGTAATTCTGTTAATTGACTTTTAATCAACGCGTTTTTGTTTAAAATAGTTAGGCGAGCAGGAAACTGCAAAAAAACTGATTACTTATGTTAATCTCTTATATACACCTTTAAGACAGACACACGGTATATTACTTACCAATTCATATACAATACTTTCGGAAAATACACTAAATTCTCATACAAGAATAAACGCCTCGAATGACTGACACCCATTCGAGTAATGACACTCGAACAAACTCGGAATCGAACAGTATGTAAACGCTTGAGAATACGGTAAATTGGAAGTCATACGACAATTGCCGAAACCGTATACGAACGCTGTTCGTATGAAATCGAGAATAGAACCCCTGGCCAGATCATATTTTCTAAATCTATATCATTAAAAATATCGAAAAAAGAAAGGTTAAGAGCTGAATCAGTCGAAAAACAAGTTTCTATGATTCTAGCGGCTAAAATTTAACTACTATCGTAAAGACAATAAATTTGAAATAGTGTTTCCTAGAATACAAACTTTTTTGTGTTTTGATGTGCAAAATTGACCATTAAAGTAGCGACCATTTATTAACAAGCTATATATGTGCTAATACTAAATTCTAGGAGGAACGTAGGCAATAAATATCGAGGTGATAAATATTAATATCTCCTGGAAAATTTGCCTGTAAATCAGGTAAAATATTCTAGCACATTTCCATTTTGATTACAGCAAATAAGACGTTCTCCTCATGTATCATTTTATCTAAATTTTTATCGTTGTCTTAAATCTTTCCGCGAGAGATTATCCTGCAAGTCGCGTGTTCTCCACGGAAAGACATACGTTAACCGCTAGAGATATGATACGTCATGTAATATGAATGTTTATTACCGTATAAGCAACAACCATACTCATCCATATGCATAGCTCCGCTAGCTGTAAGTTCTACGTTGTGTAAATTCGCATTAGGTTTGTTTAGATGCCATGAAAATGAAGTAAATATTGCAGGATAGAAGTTAGAAGGACTCTCTTATATCGTCATGTTACTGCATTGCATACAAGCAGTGCAAGTTTCCAGAGTTTAATGTTACGAAAGGTAATCATTGAACTTGTTTGCTAATTAATAAATACAAGTGTTTGCTTTGAAAACTTAGATGATTTCTTTATCATTTCTAGCTTCTTACTCAAAGAGCAACTTCTGTCATTAGTTTGGCAGGAATATGCTAAACATTTCTAATCTAACAATTCATCTAATTATTTAGCAAATTATCCTCTGTATATTTCTAATTTTAAATGGCACAAAATTGACCCCTGTGGTGCACTCTCCACGCCAGCAATGAGTGCGCGTGAGGTAACGCCTGGTAAACGCCCGCACGGTACAAGTATGTCATCATCATTACCGATATCTTCGTACAAAGCACACCCAGCAATGGGTAATATGCCATAATGATATATTTATTTATTTATTTTATCCTCTGTATATTAACTACTCTAATAATATTTATAGAGATTCCTTACTATGATTTATGAATACTCGTCACTAATAATACTTATTGCGTGAAATATAGGGTGTATCAGGACTAGTGTAAAAAAAATAAATAGTGTATTCCTCAACTCATTTTGAGTACAAAAGTATCATATGAACGTAGAGTACGGGGTTTTCGATGTTTTTTGAAGGTATCTAGGATAATATTAACGATAGAGCAAAACAATTTGCACATTCCAGGGCCAACTTTTCTAGAAAAGTTTAACACCACAGGAATTTTCGATCTTCTTTTGTTTCTGAACTACGGGCAAAAACTCGTTTTTCGCTCATTTCGAAAATATCTCATATCTTATTAATGATGATAGAGAAAAATTGTTTTAACAAATTTTCAACTGTTTTTTAGGTAAAATACAATAGCGTAATTAGATTTTTTGAAAACTTAATAATTCTCGAGATATCACACAAACTTCTCATTTTTTAGAAGAGAACCCATGTTAAAAATAGTCTCGTTGTTTTGCTTTTCAATGATATATAACAAGTCTACATTCTTTTGTTTTAATCATGAATAAAAGATAAATTATTAATATAATGGGGTGAAAAAAATAAAAAGTATTAAAAAACAAAAGAAAAATCAATTAAAAATCATCATATGTTTATTTTGTTTCTATAATTATTAATTATGTTCTCAAAATTATTCTTAACTAATTATTTTCGGGTTAGTTAAATTATTATTTATCGACGTTACAGTTGGCTTTGAAAAAAATGGTTTAATATGCTTTTGGAGATCGAAATTGCATGTGGTGACAATTAAACGTTTCTCGAATAGTTGACCCTGGAATGTGCAAACTGTTTTGCTTTATCTTTAATATTACCCGAGATACCTTAAAAACATCAAAAATGAGACATCCTATACATGCCATGGTGTCAAAATGTCATAGCGCCCAAATTTCATTGCGTTTAATTTTACAGCTCCCAAACTTTAGCGTCTAAATAATGCCCCACCACCAATTGTTACAGTGTCTAACTTTGTCCTGACTTATTTCGGCCACTACAAGTGGTAATGGTAATACAGCAAACTATAAATTTTAAGTCTGAATTTCAGCAATCCGGCATTCTTGGGCAAGGGTTGCTGGATCGTTTTTTTTTTACTATAATCGGTTATTTACAAGACGGATCTGTGTTTATCTCATCTTTAAAATAAATTGACATTTAATTTTCTTAAACAATTTGAAAAGAAACATTTATCTTTAATTAAATCTAATTTTTTATAGTGCCCATTTTTCCGGCAAAACTATAACAGACACTAAGGTGAAACCTGGGAAGCGCCCTCTGCGGTACAGCTATTTAGTCATTACCGTGCGAATAAAAGCAGATTGGTTCATTCAGGAATGGGTAATAAACTGTAAAGAGAAATTTATGTTTTATTGGTCATTTTATGCCACTACAGTCAGCTGTGGTCTAGTCGCTAGCGTCTACTTGATAATAAAGACAGGACATATAGACAGATTTTTCGTTCCGTGCGAGTTTTCCTAGTAGCCAAAAATACTGCAGAGTTTGAGTGATTCGGGGAGCACTATAAACCGTAGGTATCTTTTGGGTAGTGATGCACGCGAGGCGAGACGAGACGAGAAATATAAAATATCGATCTCGTCTCGTTTTCGGACATTTTTTTGGGTCTCCTTTCGATCTCGCGCGAGAGTCTCGCTGTAAAAATAAGCGCTTGCGCACTACGTATTTACCTCGGTATTTACGTGCCAGTTGAACTATAAAAAACAAGTTCGCACCAATCGTTCCGTCTTCCGTGTATTTACAGTCGTATGACTATAATAAAGAGACGAAACACCAAATTATTTCAATACAAACATCTGTTAATATATTCTGCCATCAGTAAAACTAATTAAACATTAAAAAAATTCTTTTTTGTAACTATAAGTTTCTACACTTTATCATTATTAACTATGTATATGCCACTATTTAAGTAAGATTTACTCATAAAAATCGCTACACTGGGAACCCGTTGGCAACCAATCACTGCGCTTAACTCCGTGTTGGCTTCTATCGACGCTTAATATAAAATCCTTTACTTTTCAGGGACGACAAGAATTTTATTAACCGTAGTTTTAACTGGGATGAATTAGGGGCTGAAATGTTGGAGAAAAACTAGTTCTTTTAGATGCAAAACCGATTTAGTCTTTATTTTGCATTTCCTCGCTCTGCGACCGATGTCATTCGACTCTTGATAGACTATGCACGAATTACCGTTAACTCCACTCCCTGTACGATGCATTTTTCATTGAATTTATGAATCAAAGCTATAAAGTTACAAATACTTTTTATTGCGAGACTCTCGCGAGATATCGCTTCTCGCAGTTGTTATATCGATCTCGCCTCGAATTTTAAATTGCAATCTCGCTCTCGTTCTCGTCTCGCATAATGCAACGAGATGCGAGAGTACTCTCGCCTCGTCGTGCATCACTACTTGTAGGCTGTGAGTTGACCATTCATACCTTTAAATCAAAGTCAAATTCGGTGAAAGAAACTGGTAGAATTCCGACCTCAGGAGTACACCCGCAAGAGTCAAGGATACTCCACGACAAGGGCAATGAACAAATATTTGGCTTCGCAAAAATTAAATTAACTCGTTTGTTTCCATTTGCAAAATGATTCGTTGGTCTCAACTTATTTCTCAAATATATGAATGAACACCGGCACAGGGTACGTGTTTATCTCCGAATCTTTTCTTCTTCTGATTACTTCCTCCTGTTTTCTTCTGATTAAAATCACTATGTGGAACATTTGCGCTGTCGCTGGATGTGTTGGTATTGCAGACACGTGCGTAACTTCCCTAGGCAGTTTAGCGGCGTTCAAACAACCCCCCGTAGGTTGAGACAATGCATACACATGTGAGGCACACAGTGCTAGACGTGCAGACCAGACAGGCACGGGGACTGAGGCAGGGTCATTATTATCCATGCCATATTGGGACACGTGGCAAATCAGATATGGAAGGTATAGCAAGGCAGGGAGATATGATAGTAAATTATTTTCAGCCAGCGAAGCACTACTGGGGATAGATTGGAAATAGGGAAGATAACGATAATTGAAATTTAATATACTACACAAAATAAAGTATCGTTGCAGTAAAAATATGTTAGCATTATGCAAATAGTACATTGACACCCCGATATATAAATATTAACTGTGATGTGGAGAATGGACAGGAATAATTCCTGCTTCATTCTCAGATTCGTATAGTATCTCAAATTTCTAGAACATTGGTGTAACAATTACTCAAAATATCAGTATGGCATGCAGAAAATTGCATATCAAGATTTTGATTTATTTATTTATTTATTGACAGTAACCCATCCATCCCACAGGATCAAGATCCCAATTACGGGGTGGATACAAAATATGTACAAATACACTTACAATAATCAATGTTTCCACACAAAAAAGAAATGTAGATTAAACATAAAAAATCTGATGTGGACACCACACGACTTCCTTGTACGCAAGACTAATATGAAGTATAGACTCAATTATAAAATTGCACGTATTTGACGTAATTCGACATCTATTTTTTATTTTTTGTTATTTTTTGTCCTAATCCATAGCAAGCTTCATTACAAAAACCAAAAAGTATATGTTTTAAATTTATATATCTCGCTTATACAACGGGCTAATTTAATAATACTTGATGTGCTAGACGCAGAATTTAATTCTCTAAAACTTTTATTTGAAGCATTTATTTCTAAAATCAAAATGAAACCATTTTATTCATGAAAAACTGTTAACAGCTTCAGGTAATATATCACTTCCGGTTAGCCTGTTTGAACCAAAATCTGCTATGTTATTCCAATTGATATAAAAGTCTTATATACCAAAGTTGAAAAGTTTTGGATTATATTTTAATATAGTTTTTCATTCAAATCTATTATAGGCTTCAAATAAAGTACCATTTCTGGAAATTATGTAATGACCAAAAAGGGAGGTGTACAACTAGATGTTATAGAAGTCCTAAATACAAAATTTCAACTTTCTACGGCTTACCGTATTTGAGCTATGCGAGATACGTACGTACGTACGTACAAACGTCACGACGAAATTAGAATGGATTCAGGGATGGTCAAAATGGATATTTCCGTTGAAATCTGAAAACCGAAATTTTTCGCGAATACAATACTTCCTTTACTTTGTACAAGGAAGTAAAAAATAACAATGAAATAATACTATAAAAACATATTTATCAATGCTTGCTTGAAGCGTCTTGGAGTTAAATGAAAAATATCTATATCAACAGATAAACTATTAAAAATGTAACATAAATGCCTAATAGGCGATCTAGCTTCATAATTAGTACAAATATACATCTAAATGTAAACGTAAATTTTCAGTATTCGAACCCTCTTCTAATATGAAAAGAACCCATTAAATTTTGGTGTCAATCGTATAATCGGAAGTGATACTTTACTTGAAACTCTAAATAATTTTTCTTTGATAAATATCTTTAAATATAAATAAAAAAAATAAATATATCAATACGGCTTATTATCCATTGCTGGGTGTGCCAACCTGCTTTGTACACAGATATCGGTAATGATGTTGACGTGGAGAGTGCACCACAGGGGTCAATTATGTGCCATTTAAAATTCGAAATATTTGGCGTCGGTCGGGATCGAACCCGGTTCCCCAGATTCGCGACCTGACACTCAGGCACGTGGCTAGGAGACCCCATATCTTTAAATATGAATATAATAAATCAACTATCAACATTCAACAGTTAATTCGTGAGGAAAATGTTTCGATTAATTGTATTAATCGCCCTTTAAACACATGTAATATTTGGCTACTTGGGCGGCTTTGCTTGTTATTTTAAACGGACATGACACTTGCTTCCATGACAACAAAAAAATAAAACAAATATATTACATTTTTCATTATTTCCTGTATTAATACGGGAACTCGTTATTTCTTGCATTCATTTTAAATTTAAGGATATCGTTTAGTCTATGACATTTTTTTAACATCACTACGACAATAGTTATTTATCAATGATATGTGTTAAAAGTGACATTTTATTTTGTGTTCGAACAAAATAAAATAACTTTTAACACGTATATCATACATTATTTTTTTTATAAACACTATTTTACAATTTAAATTTCTAATAAATTTTTGGCATATGACAAAGATGTCAATTTGTTGTTCCAGTCGTCATTACCAAGGTAACTAAATCGCTTTTAACACTAGTGTTGAAAGTAAGAATGGTATGTCACTTTTTAACACTGGTGTCATAGTGATTTGTAGAAAAAATAAATTTGGATTATTTAATATAAAGATAATTTAATAGAAGAAAATATTGATAATTCAAATTAGAATAAATATTTCATCATTACCACGGTGTAGTATCTATAGGTGAGTGCACGACGTATTCCAATGCATTACGAATAATGGCTAACTAACTGGTCTAGTTCATACAGTGTGCCGCTAGGTGTCAGGTTTTGTTGCGACCCGGTTTTTACAAAAACTATTAGAAATATTAAATTATTCATATATAACGCATAATATTCTATATTTTCAATACATTACCTTTTATTTTTGTCTGTTCTATGTATGTATTTTGTACAAATTCCATACAGAAGCTTTCTATATTTCCAGTAAAATTATAAAACAAAAATATTACGTTAAATGCACTTGACACTGACAACTTTCAATCAGAATTTTCTTTATCTTATTACCTGTTTCTATGGTTATAGTATAGCTAGCTGCCGCAAAATCGCACATTTTAGCACCTTAGAAAGATTATATTTCTCTTTATTTGATCCATACCCTGTTGTCTTTCGCTACCGAAAATCGGTCACTTTAATATGTTAAGAGTGAGGAATATATGTTGTACCTATGATGTCAGGTTAGTAAGAATGTTGTTGAAAGAGAGACTGATTATTTTTTGGATGATGTTAATTTTATTCTTTCGGGTTTGTGCTAACCCACTAAGGGAGAAATGCGTGATTTTATGTATGTATGTTTGCATACCCTGTTGTGAATCCTGTAGCAAAACATTTTCTATTTAAACGTGAACTCATTTTAACATGTAATCACAACCGGCACACTGCTGCACATCAACTGTCAAATACCTATCAAATGGTAACGGGTCGCGTGAGCGCCATTTTCTTTCCCAGTTACTTAGCCATGTCAACGCATCTCATGCTCTCACCTATAGATACTACACCGTGATCATTACCGATATCTGTCTAAAAAGCAGATTAGCACACCTAGCAATGGGTAATAAGCCGTGATGATTTATTTATTTATTTATTTTTAAGTATATGCAAAAAATACTTAATTCACTTGCCAACATTGTTAAATATTGTTTCCCCTATTTATTTTTCAGCAAAACAGTAAACAGTTTTTTCTAGTGACAAACATAAAATGTTAAATAAAAAGAGTATGTTATAATTCCATCTGTTAATATTTGTTGTTGGTTTTGATTTTTAAAACCAGTGTGTTTGTTAGAAAGGTATATTTCACGAATAGATTCCCTATTCAGATGTAGTCCGGTTCTGTGTCCAGTTCGTGTCTCTGATGGTGATAAATCGTCGGCTTTATGCTTCACCCCTTGCCCCGTGTCGCTGGCTACTGAATTTACAACGAATTAATGTCCGTTTTCTGATGGTAATTTCTTTTCCACGATATAATGGCATCGGCTCCATAGATCTTTGCAGTCTGATAATGACGTATGGTTAATATCGCGCAGCTGAATGAGAATTTACAAGTTGATGTCCCCCCACGGTCCTTCTTTACATGAGAAAGGGGCCATATGAGTGGCACCTTTCACCAGCATATCCCTCCGATGGATTTATGGCATTCAAGGACGCGAATTAATCATTGTTGATGAATACGTCCACGTGCACTTGCTTTTTTCGACAATGCAATCATTATTAACGTGATCGTATCAAATCTTCAACGTAATGTGAGATAAATGTAAATGGAACTGATATTATCAACCAACGGGTTTCATAACACGTAACAAAGAGATTAAAGAAAACGACATGAACAAGTAATTTATTTCATAATTTGATTATTCAACTTGCGATTATGTAAGCTCAAATGTGGTACAAATATTGAATACTGGTGAAGATTATCGTGGGATTTTATTTAAAAAGAAATCTGATGTGGCCAGGAAATTATCTCCCGCCATGTAATTAGAATTCATTTAAATAAATACATACTTAAAAGTTCAATAACGAATGTCAAATAAAGAATAAGAAAAATATTCTCTATGTTTCACAAGATTTCAGCATCTGAATCAACGTCTCTGTCATTTTTCAAATGCTGGTCAGGCAGCAATAGCGTACAAAAACCAATCTAATTTTCATTTGTGAATGTACCTTAAAGGTGCATTCACAAATGAAAATTAGGTTTAGATTAATGGTTTATATTTTATATTTAAAGACTTTGGCCGCATATTATGTAGTGACTCCATTCACACTTCAGAATTTAGGGTCTCTAAAACCAAATCATAAAGCTAAACATTGCAAGGTCCAAACTTTAGGTTTATGATTTAGTTTTACATCACAAACTTCACTAATGAGAACGAGTCGGAAACGATATAGATATATACATCCATCTTTATTTAGTATTCACTTGGAGGATTCGGCATTTTAAACAAGTGTGAGAAAAACAAGGAGACTGTCAAAACTTAATTGCTGAAATTTAACCAATAATGCCAAGCAAATGACAGTTTCACGGCGCACGGGTATCTGTTACGTACTGCTCCACCGATATTTTAATCTTGTTTTTGAAGCATTTACATAAATGTCTGTACATATCAATACTAAATTACATAGTTAATTTAAACTTACATGTATGAATGACTTACTTAAATCTAAACAAAAACCATAAACCTAATTTTCATTTGTGAATGCACCTTAATAACATAAAATGTAAAAAATTTTGTTCAGAAAAACTGTTTTAAGTAAACTACTATTTCCGGTTTCCAATTGTTAGCAAAAATTAGTCACATCTTTCCATTAATGTTAAAATGAGAAACAGTAAATAAATTTAAAATGTTCTAGTCATATTGTTGTGACTAACATCATTGCAAAAATATCAAAATCACATCCTTAAAATGAGCTTATTCACAAAAATCTCGATATGCGATTTTTAGTATGATTCCTATTCGCGATTCAAGTTAGTTTTGTCGCCATGTTTTGTGACGTCACAATGCGGTCTAGCCAAGTGCTAAATTAACTAAAAACTAACCTATTTGTGTGTGTGAACAGCTATGTTTAAGAGAGTTTATTATTTTGTTATATACAATGCATGTGAAATTAAAGGAAGTTTTGTGTTATTTAAAAGCAACGGCTGAGTCCCGAAATTATAGTGATGGAGAAGAAATTATTGATTCCGGACACATAATTAATTACATGTGGAAAAAAATTCGTTGAAGGAGATAAAAATGTAATAAATATTTTTGCTTTGTTAACACTTTTTAACAACTTTTAAAGCAGAATTATTTAAATTGACGTTTACATGTTAGAGCAACATCGGCCATACTATATGGCGGCCGCATTGTGACGTCATTTTTAAGAGCTTCATGAGTTGGCCGCTAGTTGGCGAGCATTTTCTTGAATCGCGAATACCTGGATTACCTACCTATAGTGGTGAGAATTAAAAATAAATGGACAGCCTTCTCATCTCAATTCAGTCATTCATACGTATGGCTATCATTTCCACAAAACATCAATACAAGCTAAAAAAAAATCTGGTGTGGCCAACACAATACCTCCCGCCATTTACAGCCCGAGTCACAAAAAATATTAAGTTAATCCTAATTTTTGGATTAGCGAATTTTACTCTAATTTTGACAGTTTATTTCTTAAAATATAGTCTAATCTAATCCAAGTAACTACCTTTTTTAAAACCCCTTAACAGGATTAAATCCCAATTACAGAGTGGGTTCACATTCACACACATCCATGTCTTAGTGGGATTCGAATCCAGAGCCCCGAGGACACTCATGACATGAGGCGTTGCTCTAACCATTGAGCCACCGAAACTATAATAAAATGAAGATTTAATTTTAAATACCGGGATAGAATAGAATTCACTAATCAAAAAATGAGAATTAGCTTAAACATTTTTGTGAATCGTTAATTTTTATTAATCTAAATACATACCTAGGTATTTACTTATGCTGGAATCTGTATTAAATTCCTTTTCTATTGTTCTATTTACTTTTTTCTTTTTAAAACGTTACTAAAATTATTTTGAAATGATTAGTTCTTTGATAGTGACATTTATCTGTCAGTTACATACATTTGAATAACTGCGTTTTGTTTGTTTAAAGCATAGACTCTGGGATTTAAATTATAGATAATTTTATAAATTTATCCATACATTATATAGAAAAAGTATTAATGCAAATCTATAGAAAATTTAATAACCTTTAATTTTTATAATAACATTAATCTCGAAAAAATAACATTTAAAGGTATTTTTCGATGAAAAACTATTTTGAGCTTCTAGTAAAGTGCCATTTCCGGTTATCCGATTTTCACCAAAATCTAATGGGCTCTTTCCATTACAGAAAATGTTCGATATACAAGGTTTCAAAATTTTCTGAATGATAGTATTTGAGTTAGAGTGGAGGATCCACACATACATACACACACGTGGTCATTTACCAAAATCTCGATATGCGATTTTTAGCACGATCCCTATACCTCTCTTACCAAGGGTAGCGGGAGGTAAAAAAGGTACGTTTCTAGTAAACCTACAACAGAGTACACATACTTCAATCCTGTACTCTGTACTTGTGTTTCAATATCTCTATCAAATATATAAGCATAACAACTGATTATCTGCAGTTTGGTACGCCAATCTGTTTTTATTTGCAGATTTTAATTTTGACGATATATCAGTACCGATGAGGGCGCTTACCAGGCGTCATCTCACGGACTTTCAAACCTTCTTGTAAGACCTGGGTAGAGATTCTAAGCAAACTCCATGATAGCGCAGCGACAAACAACACTTCGTTTCCCTAAAATCCGTGGAAGTTTATAAGGATGGGAAGGTGAATCGTAAGGGGTATTTTTCTTGAAATCCCACCCCAGTTAGAATTATTATTTTAGGAATGAATACTCCGACACTGGAAGCAAAAATATCTAGGTTGTATTTTTGCGTGCATTGATAGCCCGTGCAGTGGTTTATCGCTCGTGCTTTTTATTTATTTATCCGGCAATTAAAGAGAGTCCGGCTGAGCGGGCGGGGTAACGAATGACCGGGCAATCCATCTTGGCTGGGCTTCCCCAGGGCCGGCGTGGAAGACAACGCGAGGACGACAGGAAAAGCCTCCTGATGAATGGAGCCAATTTAGTCGACTGGCGCCTGCCCTAACTGCACCACGCACCCAACTCCTAAACTTATATTTTTCCCTCCAATGCATCTCTTCGTCCATAAACCATTCCGATTATCATTCTGACAGAGCCGCAAATATTGGAGGTGATTGTAAGATTATAAGGACCCGTTGTTGTCAGTTACAATCTGTTGCACGGACTTTGGTTAATATTGTATTAAAGTCAGCATTCTGATTATCAGCAGGACAAGGCTTTAATTGCTGTAAAAAATCAAATTTTATTCAACGACAATTTTTTTCTGTCATTAGCGTGTGAATCAAAGTTTTGAGTTTAATTGTTAAGTAGTAGTATCTGGTTACTTTACCAAATTCGTTTATTAATGGAAAATCAGTCATATGAGTGTTATTAATAAAGGATTTATTGATACCGCACAGTATAGTATGCGGCACCAGCGAAATATAAGAGCACTGAATTTAATAGCTAGAACCTATCAAATACGTAAACAGTGCAAACTATCTTTTGTTTAACAGAAAATTGTATAAAAAATTAGCTAATTGAAAAAAATTACATAATTTACATCAAAAAATGTTGTTTTGAAAGAGATAAAACTACTACACAAATTCGGGCAATATAATTCTATAATTTTTGGCGAGGAAAAAAAAATGTTTTCAATTTATGGAGAAGAAGCTAATATACCAGTATATCGAAAAACTTTAACGCGATATGTCTGCTGTTGCCATTCACAAAGAATGATTGTAATTTAGCAGGTGTGTATTTGCAATGCAATAATTGACAGTGCAATAAATTGTAAAAAATATCTTGCCGGGAACTATCTACCAACTTGTATATTTGAAAAGTGAATACAAGCATATAGCTTAGTTGGCAGCGCACTATCCCGGCAAGATAAGTGTCTCGGCTTCGAATCCCGACAGCTGACAATTTTTCACAATTTATTTTAAATATACAAACTGTTAACTCATTGTAAATCTTAAAATTTGGTTAGGTAGGGCTTCGAGTAAATTATGACTCGTTCACTATAAGTTTAAAGGCAGTGGTTGCTTGGCAACCCCACATCTAATCATGTGACGATTTATAAATCCTCAGCAGTTATAGGACCTTAAAAGTGAAAGATTGTTCAGCCATCGAGAGGAGAGCATCCAATAGAATAGTTGGTAGAGCACTATCCCGGTAAGATAGGTGTCTCGGGTTCAAATCCCGATGGCTGACAATTTTTCACAATTTATTTCAAATATACAAACTGTTAACACCATTGTTAATATTAATAATTGACAGTATTGAAATATAAGTGTGGGAAATTTTTCGACTGTGATAATCACTCAAAATTTCAGTAACCATCAAACATTATTTGTCCTTTTTATAGTGTGCAGAATATACACGTGTGGAACAGTTATTAAACTGCAGTAGTCGACTGTATTTCCAACTCATAATATATAATTAATCTCGGATTATATATATATATATATATATATATATATATATATATATATATATATATATATATATATATATATATATATATATATATATATATATTACTTCAACTATGTTTCTTGATGGAAAATTCGTCTAAAAAAACAAAAATCGTTTTAAACTGAATTCTTAACAATTTTTTGTGACAGAAAAAAGTAAGTCAAATAAATGATTAACGGAAAATGTTGTCATACTCGTATTTGATAGCATAGAAGCGTCTAAGTATAGCCATGACGCAATCGCGCTAGCAGCCGGGCTACGTACAAACAAGTCACGACGTGTTTAATTACTTCCGGTCGCCTGAACCTTTTGTGTTCATTGTTATTATGCGGTCGAACATTCTAGAGCTCTCTCGCAGTTAATGGCAGCTGTATAAAAGAGACGCAGCTATGCTCGGGAGTTAGTTACATGGAGAGATACAGACGCTGTTGAGTCAGTTCAGTATATAGACGCTGTGGATGTCGGTAAACGGACAGTTGAACGTGATATAAATAAACAGTGACATAAATAGTCGAAATTAATAATTAGTAAGATTGTATAAATAAACAGTCGCGTTAATTGTTAAATAAATAAATAGTTAGTGTTATCTAGTTAATTATAGCTTTAGTCTTAATTAGTTTTTTTTAAATAATTATTTAATATTAGTAATAGTCATTTTCATTATAGTTTAATAAACACTTATTTTAATTAATAATAATTGTCTAATATTTACACTTCACCCAAATAAAAAAAAATATATTACAGTAATAGCTAAAAGCGATTTTAAGTCTATGACTTTGGTGTCTTATTACTTATTACTTATCCAAAAGTCTATACTTTCTAGTACTCGGTCTACGAATATAATCTTTAGAATACCAAACAAAAGTAATGTAGTTAGTCTAACACCAAATAATGTTCATTATTTTAGCTTCAGATTTCATCGTCTTGCATTGTCTGCCGTCGAACGACAAGGGCCTGTGCTCAAATATTTCCTCTTTCTTATATTTTTCCCCCTGGTCAATAAACCGTTTCCGATTATTGTAAGGGAAATTAGAAGCGACGTGCGTTATAGTCTCACTGCGCCCGGATAATAATAACTTTGCTTGCTACACTCCCTTTGATGGCTCTTCCTCTTCCTTACGAGATATAAACCTAAATCTCTGGTCATTTCCAATTTATACCTGTAACCTGCCCATAAAATTTCACCCTTCTCATCATTAAATTTTAACGCTACATGTTTCAAATACCGTGATCATCTTCAGCTTTCCTTATGCTCACTGCTTCTCCGCAACAAATACGCTGTGGTCGGCTTGTATCAATAAACCCGCCCGATTATTGCTGCAAAAAGCGACGCCGGCCGTCGGCCAGCCACCCCAGTAAGAAACGACGCCGGGGATTCGTTTCCAAACCGCACATAATTCAAAGCCGACCAGCCGCATTTCGATATATTTTTTCTTCCCTGTTTAGAGATTTACATTCATCCTTGTCTCCAGACTTTCTTTTTCTGCGTCTGCAGTCTGCGGTTCTTTGAAAGGGAAAGTGCTTTTAATTTTGTCCATCAAATTTGACATAATTTTTTTGTTCTCAAAATGACTGCTTGACATTCGCAAAGAAACTTTTGAAATAGAGTATCACGGGTTTCACTGTCACCATATTTTGATTTACTGCGCGACAACAAAGATAAATGGGAAGAGGGAAACTTTTTCTATTATCACAATCGAATTCCTCTTGTCATCCTTGCGAAATAGTTCTTTTCAAGTTTCTTTATGCATTTACACCATCATATTGCAATGAAGAAGCTTTAGGTTTGCTCCTGCATAAAATCTCTGAGCGGTTGTGAACAATTTCGTACTAACGCTTTTTACGCATGCGCTTGTTATGACTTTCTTCATTTGTGCGAACATATGATTGGGAGTCAGATTAGGCTACTTGCGTGGTACTGAAAATCTGATACCTATCACTAAGTACCTAAAGTAAAGTTGAAAACGTATGTAAAAATATAAATTTTATTTGAAAAATCATGTTTTTTAATAAATTCTTTGACGTCATTATTTTGAACTGGAGAAAGGGATGCTTATTTAAGAATGTAACCTGTAGATGGCGAGCGAGTGCGAGTTTTAATTTGATTTTGACATTAGTTCATTTTTCTGTCACTGTCCCTCTTTCTTTATTATTTACAATTTGCGTGGTTTCTGTTACTTTTATTACGTATTTCGATTTGTTAAGCAGGATTTTAACTTAGTTTATACTCGTACAAGATTAGAATGACACACGAAAATATTAACCTCCAAACTATTATTCAAACCAAATTCAAACGTCAAACAGATGATCGATCATGTTTAAATTACCCACACATGCCGTTGCTACGGCCATTCATTGGTTCGGCGTAATTTTACGTCATACACGGCGGTAATTTAAATATTAAAATTTCATTAATTTTTTTCTGGCCAATTAATGAAAATTTTGCCAAAAGAAAAAATATGGGTAGCAAGTTATTATCGTATCTTCAAAAATATTTAGTAAAAAAATGGCTCACAAGTAGCCCATTGAGAAAAATAATTAGAAAATAACCTATCATTCATAAAGGTCCAGTTAAATTTACTTTCAAAGTAAATTTAATTATATGAACATACTCGATTCAGTTTCCATGTTCTTATGATATTGACATAATTGCTGTCAAAAAATCGAAGTGTATTTGGTATTTGTTCAATTCATTGAATTTGCACACTACTATGTTAACTATCTATACAACTGTCAACTATTTGTAATCAGATATCATTTGATTAACAAAAAATATTTTAGTTATTGCTTAGCTATTAGTCAAATATAACTTGACTGAACATTAATAAACCGGCTTTTAATAATAGATTCATTTGATTTATAAAACCGGACATATGGTCCTTTATTTTTATCTCTGGTTAAACTGTCTGTAATCTTAACTGCCTAGGGGGCCTATTCTGTAACTCAGTGGGTAATTTTTAACTACTGGTTAAATTTTTTAAGCAATAAAGGGCCCTATTCTTTAACTCGCTGGTTAAAATTTTTATCCAATAGATATTGATTTGACAACTAAAAATCCCTCTTTTTGATATATGTCAACAGAGTTGATTAAAAATTAACCACTGATTTACAGAATAGGCCGCTAAGTATGTTGACATTTAACAAACAGAAAGATTTTTAGTTGTCAAATCAGTATCTATTGGATAAAAATTTTAACCAGTGGTTAAAAATTAACCACAGAGTTACAGAATAGAGCCCAGTATGTTTTATTTTTTGTTTTAACTAACAGTTAAACTCTCTTTTAACGTAACTTCAGTTAAAAAAAAGTCGCAACGAAAAATTGACACATGTGAAATTTTGACAACTTATGCTATAATATCGATACTATATTTTTGTCTTTAAAAGACAGAGATAAAAATACCGGGTCTAAGTCATTCAAACCCAAATATATGAAAGTTTTAAATAGATTAATGGATATTAACGCCTTTCCATAAATATTATTATCTTTTCAAATAGAGATGGAAAGAACTCAGAATATATTCTTATATTATATGAATATTCAGAAAAGCAGAAAACTCTTCCGACTGACAGCAAAGTGATTTGCTGATTGTTGGAACTGAAAACATTTTTGTCAGGGACGTTTCAAATTCGGTGCTGGAACACCGAAAAAAAATCGGCGCAAACTCATAACAGTCTCGGACAGTTTCGTACTACAGTGGTAATAAACTTTTACAATACATTTGCAGCCTGCTGTATAATAATTTTGATACTGCTGGTCGCGCTATCGTTCCGCATACAAAAGCACATAATTTATTTTTGGACAGGTTATATCATTATTATATTCCGATATGAAACTGAAATAACAAAATAAAATAATAGCTCCCTAGATAAATTAAACAGGCTTTCATGCTGGCTACATATCACGCACAAATTTAAACAGAGCTGTCCGCATACCATAATAGCTCACGCATTATCTGATTTATTTTCACCTGCATGGCTAATATCCAATATAGGAACGGAGGGAAAAAAATCGAAAGAGATGCTTCAAAAATGTTCTCCGTGATTTAAAGATTTAATGCAGAAAGCTAAAACAAATCGAAAATTAAGATTGGAAAACTTTTTGTTTGTCTTTCGTTATCAAGTTATTGGATAGAAAACAAATACTAACATTTAAACTGCATTAAAACAAATACTATTAATATTTTACAAATCTTGGAAGCTTAAACGCTCTATCTCTATAGTATATTTTCGTGTACACCCCACAAAAGCGTGAATACGAGCTTTTCAGGATTCCTAACGAAAGAAATCCAACGGATTCAGATCCCGTGATGAAGGAGGCAATTGCATGAGTTCACCTCTACCTATCCACCTACTAGGGAAATTTTGATTTAGCAAATTTCTCACTTGTATTACATAATGTGCCGGTGCACCACCATTTTTAAACCAATAATTTTATCTAGCTTCAAAATGCTTTATCACACTAAAAGTAGTATCTCTGACTAGTCACGCATAATCCATGACTTCGGTTCATACGTCCAACCATGTCCGATGAATGGAATCGGTTTCATTTCTTCTGACTATTTATCGCTGACTTCTCTATACCGCATGTGCAACTGTCTCTGAAGTACAGGACTGTAACTTTAAGGAGTAAAATATAACAACAGAAACGTCGGTAATGTTGTTTGATGCGCATAAAATTTTTAGGCTTGCGCACAATTGCATTATTTTTCAATAATAAATAATTTTTTGTGGCAAACAAATTTTAAATATGTTGTCATTAGAGACACCATAGGATAACCAACTTCAAGTATGAAAATCTTTTAAAAGTCAGAGAAAACGGTTATTTGAATTTGCAGTCGGATGGATCGAGTTGATCATACAAAATAAGTCAGCGAAAAAGAGTAAGAGCTACAATTTTAGTGTGATAAGGCCTTAATAGAACTTCGTTGAGCAATGGCAGTGGTAATTTTTTTTTAAAAAATAAAGATGAAGTGGAGCAATTACATTATTATTCACTAACTATTTATTGACCATCGTCTTTGATAAGATCTATTGAGCATTAAATGAGGGTTTTCTTCTATTTAAAAACACAAATACAGGAAATAATTTCAAAACTATTCTAATAGTAAATAGAACTTAAGTCCATGGCTTCAAGTATGATACGTTTATTTAATTGTATCGAAACCATCAAAGTTTCTTCGAAAATAGAATTAAGCCTAGTTGTGGGTGTAATATAAATTCAGTTTTTTTGATATAATGTCAGGCAAAGTATAAATTATTAAATAAATAATACAATACCACACTGACTGATATTCAGAGCTCCCAACTTATGATGTGCAAATTTCGGAAACTTATTTTTTTGAAAGTTTCAATGAAAATTTTATTGAAAGTTTCACAAAAGGTTTCACTGTGAATTTCATTGAAAGTTTCATTTAAATATCAAGAAACTTAAAATTTGTCAGTTGAATTTGGAATATTTGAATCTTAAATTAACGAATTTGAAAATAAATAAGGATAACAAAAGCTTCAAAATAAAATAATAATGTATTATTCAAAATGTAATACAAAAATGTAAAAAATAAGTATTAAACTATTTAAAATAGTGTCTTTTGTATTTATTTCATTGAAATATCGAAATTCTACCTTTAATTTTTACTATACTGAATCCAGACTTTTATATTCGAGAAATATACAAGTTCCAGCATTCAGATTAACCAAACATAACTTACACGACGCATGCGCAGTGTAGCTTATGAAAGTTTCATTAAATTTAAGGATTGAAACTTCCCTGTTTGAAATTTTTCAATTGAAACATTCAATATGAAACTTTCAAATGGCACATCACTACTCTCAACTAAACAAACAACTAGTAAGGTAGCAAGTCATCCTATTTTTGGCTTGGATATAATCTCAACAAACTTTGTCCAATGCAATTTTCAGCTATATCTATTAACTGCTATTTGGTAAGCCGGATTCACACTGCACGTGACTTAGTAAAGTCACAAACGAATCTCAGAAAGCTGCGAATTAAGACGAAGTTGTTCAAGATTGAATCATTTTTGTATATTATTGTACTTCGAAGTTGGAACGTATAAATGAGTCAACTCTTTGTTGGCTTGCCTATTTTGACTCGTCACATTTATTGACAACGAATGGAAAGGCTCGCATGGCTTGATGAGGACCGAAGGCAGAAGCCAATGCTTCCAGACTTATAGTTTAAAACCCGGGTAAAACTGTCCTGGTTCCTTACCATCCAGTAAAAAGGGAACTGTAATCTAGTTTCTATTAAGAAGGTTTGTGTGGTGTCGTTTGAATGGTCGAATATGAGCCGGTGTTCGGAAGAAGCAATAAGTGTAATTGATTGTTTCGAGGGCCGCATTATTTATGAGCGCAAGTAGTGGAGATCAGACCAGGCATGCGGCATGATGGTCTTGGAACAGATTGACCAAAAGCAGGAGCTAGACGGCAGACGGCAAGACTTCGTAGGCTATGCCGCGCACGTAGCAGGGACGCGGCGCAGAAATAAATTATGTTTTGTCTCTTTTCAATGTTTGGAGATTTAACCGTGGCGGTAGGGGTTGGCAGTTGTTAAATCGAGTGGTGACGAAGATTTCCGAGGCGATGCGAACGGCGTCGAAGTGAGGGTGTCTCGCGGTCGGGTCCGCAGGATCAATACCCGGCGGGGGAGGCAGAGCGCACGCGGCCAGAGCAGGACGGAGAGCAGCCGGAGCGAGCAGGAGGGAAAAGGATGGCCTGCAGGCGACCGTCACGGTGTCAACCAACGTGGCCGCCGCACCGATTCGTGATTTTAAAACACTTCAAACAAAAATGCGACACTATGCACTACAATGCAACGCTAGCCAAACCTTGCACCCAACAAACCACAAACGCTTTCGCTTTTACCCTTTGACACGGCACAGCCCCAAAAAAACAACCAACGCCAGCAAAGCAAGGATCATGCAAATTATATGCACACTGCACAGCCACATACACAATTATACTCTTAATTGAACCACTCAATACATTTCTCCATTTATCATTGAATACTCTGACTTGTATTTCTAGAATCAATAAACAGACGCATTTATTGATCCTGCAGAACTACAATTTAAAATTATTGTAGGAGATATTAATGTTACATAAAATGAGTAAACGACTTTGACTGTACCGTGGAAAATTAATTCGGACGCGAATATTTCTCTTTTTGAAGACAAAACCTATCAGTCAGCCTAATTCTGTAACCAATTTACTAGGCTAGGCTACTGTTATATGTTAACTATTTGAGTATATGTTGTTATAAACAAGGCCAGTTATGCATAGGTATTTTTTCCACTTATTAAAAGCTTTCAACCAATATTCTTTTGGAATGCAAAATACTACCAAAATTTCATCAATTTCTCAGACAAAAATCTTCCACTTCGTAATTTTTGTTTTAAGTCCAAAAAATAGACAAAAATTGCTCATTACTAAATTGGTAAGTATGGCGGGTGTTACTTTTTGATAAAAAATAAGCGGTTAAATCTGCCCTATGGGAAAACGCATCATCATGATATAACATAATTCCTGTCTCTGGAACTTTACTGATCATTTTTGCCCAACCAAGATAATTTCATTTAGCAGTCCAGTAATTCTAAATTCTATTTCTCTCTGGTTAATTCCATATTTTTAGTCACAATATTTAAAAAAATTGAGTAACTAAGTTCTAACTTTTAACAAACTTAACTAAAATATAAAATACTAACTATTTACTCGCTATATATTATTCATCCAGCAATGAGTGCCCGTGAGGTGACGCCTGGTAAGCGCCCGCACGGTGCAAATATTTCATCATTACCGATATCTGTGTACAAAGCAGATTGGCACACCCAGCAATGGGTAATAAGTCGTGATGATATATTTATTGTATTTATATTTTTCATACATTTGTTTACTTCTACTCAAACAAATGTAAATTCCCCAATTATAATGATTCACTCGAGAAATATACACGGAAGGGTAATAATATTAGAATCCGTAACATGTGAATAAACATCAGTAGAAAAACAGCATATTAAGTGCGTTCAATAAGCCCAGGAAAACAGGCAACCGGAAGTAAAATTTGTTGCACGACATTGCTAGCCTAGCATTTGCTTGATTTGCTTGCAAGCAATCCAAGCCACAAATTTCTCGCTTGCCTTGCGTAGTGTCAAATATAATGGCGGGAAATACAAATTATACATACATGAAGATAACTTGAACTGTCTCTATTTCTCTGTGTTTGTCAACCACATGTCAAAAAGGCTTTTAGAGTTTGAAATATTTTGTTATAATTAATATAACTTCTTCCAAATTAATAACACTATCTGCAAATAAATGTATAAATTCATGTTCCATAAGTTCGCAGACCAAGAAAAGAGATACGAAAGATACAAAATAAAATTACCTATCTGTCTATCAGTTATTATGAAAGATATCATGGCAACGTTAGTAATACGAGGGTTGCGCTGAAAATTGTTAGTTATTAAAAGACCGTTGCATTTTTAAACAAAAAAATCTTTGTTTTTCAAAATATTCTCCATTCAGACTAATACACTCCTTGTGCATTCTTTGAAACCACTTTTTAAAACATTCGAAAAATTCATTTTCTGAAAGGTTCTCAAAAATTCTTTGAAATTCTGTAACTGCTGCATCTGCGCTGGAAAATCTTTTACCTCGCATCATTTTTTTAACCTTTGGAAACAAAAAAAATCGCACGATGCCAGATCTGGGCTATACGGAGGATGAGTTATCAATTGAACTTCCAAATCTTTCAAAAAATCCAATATTCTGGCAGCAGTGTGGGAGGATGCGTTGTCATGATGGACTAAGATGTTACGCAAACCGGTCCTTTGGCGAACTGTTTGTAATTTTGCAAACATCTGTGGTAAAGCCGCAGTACCATGCAGAATTAACAGTTCTGCGATCTTCAAGTGGAATAACAGCAACAGGACCACTTCGCCGAAAAAAAAAACAGCATTTATATTCTTATTGACGCTTCTGCCACGAATTACTTTTGTGGGCAAGTCTTCATCTTCGGATACCCAAACACTAGACTGCTGTTTAGTTTCAGGGTCGTAACTGTATACCCAAGATTCGTCACCTATTACAATGTATGCCACTTGCTTGGAAGCTCCTCCGTCAAATTTTTGCAACATAAATTTACACAAGTCTACTCGATCCTGTTTTTGACTTTTTGAGAGCAAATGCGGTATTCAACGGCTTGCTAGCTTTCTTACCCCAAGATGCAAAATGGTATTCACCGCCGAGGATCCAATCTTCACTTTCTCCTGAATCTCCCTATAAGTAATATTTCGATTGGACTGAATCAAGCTTGCCACACGATCAACATTTTCTGAACAGGCAGCATCCGCAGGTCTTCTAGGTCTTGCTTCGTCTTCTAGCAGCTCTCGCCCTCGTTGAAATTCGCGGAACCAATGACTAACAGCGGAGAATGAAGGGGCAGCATCGCCAAAAGCTGCTATCAAATTTTCATGGCTTTGCTGGTATCCTAACTGTCTTTTATAGTCATAGAAAATCATAGCTCTAAAGGCAGTTCGCGGAATGCTCATTTTAACTGAATTAAAAATGCAAAACTACTTAACTTATAAAATTAACTACGTTTTTCAAGGCAATCGGAACGTTTGACAATTGTGGGTAACGAATGTCAACTAATGTGACAAGCAAATTTTGCAATTGTTTCTAGCCAATTGGGCTTCCATGGTCTGCACTCGGATGTGTAATTTCGAAGAAAAAAAATCTAGCTTAAAAGATATTCGAGAAAAGACGTCTTAAAATTGACCAATCAGAGACATACACCTTTAACGTGTGTTTGCCTTAATTTTACGTTACTAGGGTTTTACACAAATCCAATCTTCTTTAAAAGGTGTGGGCGACTGTAGTTTTCGAAAAATGTCAGTGTCAAATTAAAGAATAAAAAATCTGATGTGGCCAGCACATTACCTTCCGTCAGTTCTATGTATTTTGTACAAATTTCATACGGAAAGTTCCTTGCTAAATTAAATATTCTATTTCTTGTACATTACCTTCCGGCAGTTGCATGTATTTTATGCAAATTTCATACAGAAAATTATTATTTTGTGACGTTTTCTATATACAGTGTAATGTATCTGCAGAAATAAAAGATTTATTATTATTATTTCTTGTACATTACCTTAAAGCAGTTGTATGTATTTTATACAAATTCCATACAGAAAGCAAAAGATCCTATACCTATTTCCAGTAAAATTATAAGACAAACACACTATGTCAATTTCACTTGACACTGACATCTTTCAATCAAAATTTTCTTAATATAGTAGCTGTTTCCACAGCTATGGCTACTTTATGAAATTTAATTTCTTTATAATTTTTTAACTCTATATCCATTTAATATTAGGTATAAAATGCAATCAAATCGTATAGAAAATAAAATATTCTTTAATATTTATAATAACATTAAATGTGAAAAAATGATATTTAACATAGTTTTTTCAAGAAAAACTGTTAAAATCTTCAAATGAGGGTACTTCCGGTTGTCCAATTCTAACCAAAATCTAATCAGCTCTTCGCATGGATGTAACGAAGAGAAATACGAAAGAATTATAATTTTTAGAATTGTAGTATGGAAGTTATGGTAGACGAAAATTTTGTTACACACACACACACACACACACACACACGGACACACATACATACATACATACACACACACACACACACACACACACACACACACACACACACACACACACACACACACACACACACACACACACACACATACAGACATCATCGTAAAAATAGTAAAATCGTATTCTAGGGACCCTAAAACGTGCTTATTCATCAAAAACTCACCACCGAATTTTTTGACCAAAGACAATACCTTCCTTACCTAAAGGTGACGGAAGGTAAAAAGGCAAATTCTTACCATGTATTCAGCCGCTGATTAATTAGAAATGATTATAATTTTCGGAGAATGTGGACGTAACGCCAGAGAGGCAGCACGAGTCTATTTGGAACGTTTTCCGGATAGAAATCTTGTGGATCATAAACTGATGACACCTTCGCTAACCTTAATTTGTTGACAGTGAAAAGTCAAAGTGTCAAAATTACAGTAAGTCAAACAAATTTTGTAACTCACTAATAGTATTTTTAAAACCTAGCGACCAGTTTTATTTTGTAATAATATCATGACACCTCAACATATCCTTCCGGGATTGGTGGATTAAAAAGTCTGCAAGTAGCCGCAAATTATTTTCTTCTATTTGTTGGCAACCTATTGTCGTCGACAAGTGTCAGTTTCGTTTGGGGCGCGAGTTGTGAGACACCCTGTATAGTAGAGTTAACTTTTTACATAATTGGGCTGGATGCTGGATGTCAGAGTTCTGTAGGCGGTTTGTAAAAAAAGGAATAAGTAGTGTTTATAAGAAATGTGGATATCTATTAATCAAAAAAATCAACTTTACGAGGAACATTTGTCAATGTGTAGAAAATGCTATTAAATATAGATAGATAGGTGTATATATTAAAGAAGTAAATCAAGTTGTGTTGTATGGAAGCCGATTAAGAAGGGTGGAAGAAAACATGCAACGCAGGTGGAAACGATTCCCGAATCCCTCGCGCTTTTATTCTAAGAGCAGCAACCGCGTTATTAAAATTAACATGTTAGCGGGATTAAACGTCGGGACGGCTGCGTCGGTGTAATAATTCACGCTTACAAAATGTAAATATACGAAACGGCACACCTTTAAATACATGAGCCAGCAGATCGCAATTTTAGATATAGCTGTTCCTAATGGCGCCCAAATTTAATATTGTTCGCAAGATATAAAAACTCGCCTGATTTATTACCTCGACGCACTGCTCCAAGATATTTATTGCAATTTTCCAATTACAGCCAGGAATTCACTCACACTTTCTTCCAATATTAATTACCAATTTATCATTCAATGCCCAGAATATTACAAAATGAATGTAATTATGAAATGAACTACAAGAAATTGAGTTACTTTTGTACAAATTAGTGTAATTGCAGGCAAAAATGTGTTTTCGATGAATAAATAAGTTTTCGGCTTCCTTGAATTCGATTTTATTATTTTTACGATAATATAGGTATCTATGTATATCAATGAGGTGACTCCTGGTAAATGCCCACACGGTACGAATTTGTCATCATCACTGCCGATATCTGCGTATTGTCTTTGAATACATAATACCAATAGTAAGTTATTATACCGGTAAAACAGTTTTTCCTTGCGCGTTGCCCCCCAAATTATTTTAGAAAAAAATCCTATACATAAAAATTGTAGAACATAAAATTCCACTTATAAATTAGTAACCAAAATTCACGTCGTGTGTTTAGTAACTTTAAAAATTAAATATGAACATTTTGAAAATTTAAGTTTAATAGTGCTAGCCTTGGAATAAAACAAAAAGATAAACAAATATTTAATGTTTTAACTGTCAAATGATAATTTTATTAAAAGATAAAATATAAAGTAAATTTTACGACAAAAAATCATACATTTGTTACGCAGTTTGTTTTACTTCCACGGCTATCCATATTTTTGACGTGATTTTTGATTTTCAGATCAAATTTTTGCCATTACAAAGTACCCAAAATTAATTTTGTTTATTGATTCAAATGCAGAATCTATAACTTTTATTTGAAGTATTTATTTCTAAAATAATTTGGGAAGCAACGCGCAAGGAAAAACTGTTTTCCCATTAAATACCTATGTAACGGATTTCGAGCGCCAATAGTACGTCGGTTCCAAAAATTACAATTTTTTATATTTTACAATAGACCTTTTCAATTTAACAGCTATCTCTTTTTTATCGCTGCAAATAGTAAGTGATATGGCGCCAACTGCCAGTTATTCTGTCAAACGAAACGTCAAAAATATTGCAGTCACTAAAATATCTGTATTCTTAGTGAAAATGTGCATCGTTAGACATTTTAGCTTCAATAGAAGCTTTTGTAACTTCTTTCGAGAAGTTTTTTAAATTGTCAAAGATTTTTCTCACTTTTTACGAAAACGTCTAAATTTGGAAAAATAAACGCCATGGATTGTTCTTACACGCAGATCCCCATTGCGCATATCCTCTATCTCTTTAAATTGAGTAGGTCTATACACATTTGTATGAAAAGATAATTAGATTTAAGATACAATTTGTTAAGTAAAAGTAAAGATACGATTCTCCACCATATAGAAACAAATTATAAAATTGATCATTTATATTAGAACTAAATCTTAAAATTTTATGAAAGGAATTATCAAAGTTTAAAAAACTTGCTTTAATTATAGCTACTAGATAAATTACAGCTGACTCGTCCCCCATTTTGGAGCCACTTCAATTATTCAATATCAGTGTTACTGAATTATTAATCATAGAAATTATCCACAATGACGGGTTGTTCTCCAAATTGTGCAAATCATTTGAGAAATGGTTATAATTTTTACAGGTATTTATGCAATACATATATTTTTCTATAACCTCAAAAATCTTAATAAACCGTATTTTTTCTTATTTTATTATTTTAAATAAATATAGTAAGGCAAATATGGAAGTTATATTTAATTAGGAAAATTATTACTTTCAAGCCTTGTGCTCATTCGGAGTCTATTTTCATTTTTCAAGGAAAAACGAATGAAGAAAATAATAAGGAACGTGAGTATGCCCAAATTTTTAATATTTTAATATTTATCTACAAAAGTTAATTTAAATATATATATTTAAAAATTTTGAAAATTGTGTGACTCCAATTATTAGCAAATTCCATCGTTTGATAATAAATTTCATGGTAAAATGGGCTTAAATCTGGAAATCTACGTTATAAAATATTAAAAAAATTATTATGGTTGAACAAATAACAATTAATACTTTCAAAAATTATAGATCGCTTTCAATTTACATAAAGTTCCATATATATATATATATATATATATATATATATATATATATATATATATATATATATATATATATATATATATATAAATGGTAGAAAACCTAATTGTGGTTGTACTGAAACAGAAGCCGATCGATAAAAACAAACCCAGTTCTCTTTACATAAGCGCATCATGCTGAATTCGTCCTATCATCTTCTTCTTCATCTATATGGGATATGAACCCACGTTCCCTTCGTCACTAACCGAGCTTGCAATAGCCTGGTTAGCAGTTACGTATCTGGGCGTGGGGCATTGGAATCGTTTTGTTACGTCAGGTGTGACAACACAAATAGCCGTGGGCAGTGGCGGGGCGCCGGAGCGAACATAGGGTCCGAACGGCCAGCGGCGTCCAAACGCGTGCTGAATTAGGTTCACACAATGTGAACATCGCTAAACACGTGTACGTGTATCTAAGCGCTGCTGCCACCAATAAACATCAGGAATATAAATATTATATTGCCGGTGGCTCCTCCACCACATGTCATCTGGATCAAGCGAATGAAAACAGGGCTAAAACTTGGATGGGTAACTGTTTGAAAACACTGTTTCGCAAGAACTGGCGATTAGTTCAAAGTGTAGCTACATTTATTTCATTTATGGCCAGTTGCACTGCTTATAATTCAATTTTAATTTTTGGTTATATTTACAACGTCGTATCAAAACCATTAGTTAAGCTAAAATTTATATTGTAAATAGGCATCAATAAATATTTCTATTTCATTAAAAGTTCAGAAATCGGCTCTAAAGTAATCCATTATATGATTTCATGCAAATGCAGTCTTGCCAACCTAATAATAATTATTGTACATGTAAGATAATATGGACAGGTGTACGATGTACAATAATATTCAATAACCAAAGTGAGCATCATTAAGTGTCAAACTGACAGATATGTACATATATTTTATAAAAATAAATATTCCTTGCATTGCAGCAATTTTTTAATAAAAATAAAATTTAATATGCACCAGGGACCATAGTAATGAAGTTCTTTTTTTATCACTCATGTGGTTTAATTTTTTTCGGCCACATTCGTGAAAAGTAGAACTTCACTGCCTTTATAGATAATATAATAACTATTATAAACATACTAAAGAAGAAAATAGATGACCAAGGAGTGATGTTTTTTGATTAAAACAAAAAGAATGCTTAATTATAATAAAGAAAATTTGATTACAATAATAAAAATCTGGTGTGGCCAACATAATACCTCCCGCCATTTACAGCCCGAGTCACAAAAAAATTAAGCTAATCCTTACTTTTGGACTAACGAATTTTACTCTAATTTTGGCAGTTTATTTCTTAATATAGTCTAATCTACTCCAAGTAACTACCTTTTCGATAATAAAATGAAGATTAAATTTGAAATACCGGGATAGAATAAAATTCACTAATCCAAAAATGAGGATTAGGTTAAACTTTTTTGCGAATCGTTACTTTTTAAAACGTTACTATTATTAATTTGAAATGATTAGTTCTTTGACAGTGATATTTATCTATCAGTTACATACATTTGAATAACTGCGTAACCAAGGAGTTTTGTTTGTAAGCTTCGGGATTTAAATTAAAAATAATTTTATAAATTTATCTATAAAATATGTAGAAAAAGTATTTAAACAAATCTGTAGAAAATTTATTTGTTATAATCTTTAATTTTTATTATAACACAAATCTTGAAAAAATAACATTTGAAGGTATTTTTCGAAGAAAAACTATTTTTAGTTTCAAGTAAAGTGCCATACCCGATTATCCTATTTACAACAAAATCTAATGGGCTCTTTCCATAATAGAAAAAGTTCGAAATACAAGGTTTCAAAATTTTCTGAATGATTGTATTTGAGTTAGAGTGCAGGATCCACACATACACACACACACACACACACACACACACACACACACACACACACACACACACACACACACACACACACGCCCACACACACATATACATACATACACAGACATCATCGTGAACATGTTAAAATGAGATTCTAACCTTAAAACATGGTCATTTACCAAAATCCAAGGATAGCGGGAGGTAAAAATGACTAATCAATACTCTATAAAGGACAAAATATGCAAACTTGAAAGATTCAGTTTTCCAATTCAAATTCAAATGATAATTATGTACGGGGAACATTTCTCATGTTACATGCTGAGACATCTGGCGGAAGCCAACTTCGTAAACATGATATTTATAGGTTAAATATGATATGTTGGCACAACTAAAGTATTTATACTCTGTATTGTTAAGAACGACAAAACTTTCTTATGTTTATTAAATTGGTATTGTTGTCATATTTCACAGAAATGGTAATGTGACTACAAGCACTACAACCCGGAGACATTATTATTTCATTAGATTTGTTTATCTCCATGTTTATTGAGTTATTCTATGGTTTGTTGCCCTTATCGTGTTTTGTTTTCTAATGTATTGTTCCATTACAAGTTGTTATTAAATTGAAAATTAACTGTAGCTACCCTACGCCTACGAAAATATTTTTTCACGTTCCAAGTAAACATACAATTAGAAAAATGTGGTTTGAAGCAGTGTGCGGTCCATGTGACGACAATAAAATTAGCAAAACCAGAACATTGTATTGTTGTAAAGATCATTTTGATGAAGGTGTATTTATAAAATAACAATTATAAACATTTACAGCAAACTTTCTGTACATTCTCCAGTTGGAATCCGATGCTGAAAATTGGACATAATTTAAATTGATTGGCGGTAACCTAAAAATTTATAAAACAAGTGGAAGAATCCCAGCTTTAGTTATTGGTATAACCAGAGTCCATTTCGACATACTTTCAACTCAAGCAATCACAAACAAAGATACCATACGATATTGTTGACAATGACAGCAGCTATTATTATCTGAAACATCTTGTTAAAGAGTAACAGGTTCGGGTTTGGTCGGATAATTCCGTCATTAATGTCATTCCGTGAATTCTACGTCATTAGCAAGAGCAAGGAATTCAAGTAATACATACAATTTTAAAAAATTAATTTCTCTGTTACTACAAATAATTTTTAAATCGGACAAAGACCAAATACTATATATGAAGTTGTACTTTCAGAAAAAAATATGGTAAATGACCCCATTACTAAATTTGACCCACCAAATATTCAACCCACGAGCCGCCACTGGGAACGGTAGGTGTTAAGTTTACAAACAAAGATACCATACCATGTGGTTGACAATGACAGCAGCTGTTATTATCTGAAACATCTTGTTAAGATTATACAGGTTCGGGTTTGGTCGGACAATTCCGTCATTAATGTCATTTCGTGAATTCTACGTCATCAGCAAGGAATTTAAGTAATACATACAATTTTTAAATAATAATTTCTCAGTTATTACAAATAATTTTTAAATCGGACAAAGACCAAATACTATATATGAAGTTGTACTTTCAGAAAAAAATATGGTAAAAGACCCCATTACCAAATTTGACCCACCAAATATTCAACCCACGAGCCGCCGCTGGGAACGACAGGTGCATATATTATACAGTCATACTCATATCGTGTTGTCATCGAATATTTAAATAAACATAGTATGTGACAAAACGGTAAAACTAAGATGATTTATATGACGAAAGACATATGCACCTACGTTGTTAGACTGCAGCATTTTAACATACACTACTTGGAAGATTGTTGCAGTGTGATAAGAATACACTTTCTGCATTTTATATTGTTTTTAATTTGGTTATATAAATGTAATCTTCCGTAACAAGGTGTGTGAATCACGCGAGAAACCAATCGTAAGATCTGCTGCAATCAATGGATACCACTTACGTAATATGGTTATATGAACTGCACCTAATCACCAAATCGCTTTCATTTCTCCATAAAAAAAAGAATAATTTAATTTTCCACGCACGATCACATCATAAATAACCCCAATTACAGTTCCATTCTGTGACGCATGACTCCGCTTCATTTACTTATTTAACCGCATTAATCTAATTCTGAATATATCAAATCTATAATGCGCATTTTTTAATACTCAATTAACTCCATTCTGTCAGGGATCGATAATAATTTGCAATTTAAAACGTTACATTTTCTCATAGCGTAAATAAATACATATAAAAGGGAATGGTCCTTCACTGCTCAATCGTACGAAGGCAGCACTAGCAATAGACTGACTATTATTTTTTTGTGAGGTTATGTCGTGAAAGACTGTGCGAAGTCTTATATTATTATGGCAATCTGTGACTTAGGCCCGGTATTTTAAACCCGGTTAAACAATCTATTAACGCGTTAACTGCGGACCAAAAATAAGGTAGTATTGCGTTACTGATGATACATATCGCCGGCGATATGTAATTTGTTTTTACTGTGGTGCGATACATATCCCCGGGGATATGTACCTACTAGATGTTGATTTTAGTTCTATTATGTGTACAGATAAGTAACTTTGTAGCTGTTTTCAAGTAGGTATCTATCTCTTAAATTTATATCTGAACTTATTTAGACTCAAACCGTACATACCTACAGGCACTAAAACCGCACATATTTCATTTAAATTAAATATATGGAAGATAAAGTTATGTATATAAGAATTATAAGTGTTTTATTTAACAAAAATAACGTATGGCATATTTTGATAATAACAATAACTAAAAACAAAGTACCTAAATTTACATGATTTTTCCACTTCATTTTAAGGAAGTATTTTTTTGCGAATTCAAGAATTTTTTTTTGTATCTGACAATCTTATAAAAAATAAACTATAATAATGTACAATGCACGAGGTTTAGATTGACAATGAAAAGAAATAAAACGCACGATATTATAACAAGTTCATGCAAGTTTGTACAAATCCCCGAAGATATGTATCGCACAGAAATAATGACTAATTAATTGTGTACGTTACATATCGCCCGAGATATGTACTATGTTATTATAATTTATAATCCTGTAGTAAAATGCTACAAGAATCGGTAAAATCGGTCCACAAATAAAAATTATATACTCTCCGCAACTGAAGAATGAAATGGCGAAATTCGCTTTTGCATGATGTCACCATCTGGTTACATATCGCTGGCGATATGTATCGCAGTTAACGTATTAACTGTCAGTTAAAAGAAAAAAAAAGCATGATCTATTTTTTCTATTTATAAAAAAAATCCCATGTTAATTTAAAATATTCCAATTAAGCGAATTGACGTAAAACGTCGCAGATACACTAATGATACTGTAACGTTTTTATTTATTTGGTGTGTCAAAATCAAAGAATTATTATTAATTAAAATAGATGTTTATTAAAACGATTAATAAATATTTAGAAGATAATAACAATGAGGATTAATAATATTAAAAAAATATTAAATACTAATTTAAGACAACGAATATGATTAACTAGTTAAACACTAACATTATTTATTAATTTATTTAAGAAAATTAACACGACTATTTATTTACACGATATTACTGATTATTGATTTTGACTATTTATGTCACTATTTATATAACATTCAACTGTCCGACTGTCTATTCATGTAACTAACTCTCCTTCTGGCTGACTAACTCTGCGTAACTTTCTCACAAATACGCCGCTTATATAGTGGGTCTAACATTAGCCAGAACAATAACATTCTAGCAATGTCTCGACCGATATAACAATGCGCGGGTAATTACGTTTATCTCCCCTCTTGTTTACACAAGAGTCCGCTTCGTCGCCCGCCCACCGCTCGACACAACTACGTTATCGATCGCCTACCTAGGCTTATTTCTCTAGGGGCTCGCGGACCAAATGACGTAGGTAGGTACCCTCTCACGATACAATACGTAGTACACCTAACCTCACAAAAAATAATTGTACGTCTAGGCTGCCCTCTCTTTGTCAGGCCGCCAACTTTTCAATCCCCCTTGTATATAAAGACTTGATAGAGAAATAGGATAGGTACTTGTGATTGAATTCAGTTAATAGTATATTAAGTATTAAGAACGGTAAGGACAGTTTACCGATCGAAGACAATGTTTGGGGACTGAGGGAAGCGACGGTCCCAATTTTGTCTGAGATCTGTAATTCCTTAACGTTCGTGATGCTATACTAATTTTTGCATGATCAACGCACAAAATTAAAAAAAAATTAGATTTGAAAATTATTTTGACATATTAAAAAAAATATTTGTCATTTTTTAAGTAAGCTTTAATTTTTGTTTTTATTTATTTACCGTCTCGCCTCCTGCACGGTAAGTGAAGCCCATCACTTACCGACGTGATTCACATCACTTACCGTTCAGTAATTTGTAAATAAGACCTACTGTCTTGAAAACACTATCGGTAAACATAAAAAATCGTGCAAAAAAATAATATTTTAAATAACAGCATCACTACTGACAAAGGTAGCATATTATGTTTCTAGCACTTATATTTCTTTTCACAAAGTTTGGTTCAAATATGTGTCTTTTGAAGTTTATAGAGAAAAATGTTTCAAAACTGCATTCCCCGATTGGTAAAAAATTAGGTTCATCTTTACCGAGTCAATGTCCTGGATTGACCGACAAAAATTCCAGATTTGGATCAAATCTAAAATTTATGGAAAGATGTACAGTCGGAAATGCAGCCAAGCACCCGTCAAATTTAAATGAACTATAAACGAATGAAGCGAAAAATGACAACCTACATTATTTTTCAATAGGTGTCGTTTAATTTGTACAGCAGTTATCATACAGAATAGACGAATAGAGAATAGAGGTTATAGATAACTTTGTCCCTTTATATTGGCGTTAGTTCATGAAGTATACATATTTATAAAAATTTATAGAACAGAGTGGGAAATTTCGGAATATACAAATAGTCACATGAAAATTATTAGTCCTATTTATTCCTCAAGGGATATTATGAAAACATTAAGTAAATTGCCTAAAAACTAAAGCAAAACTTAGTAGAAAATAAGTGAAAAGTAAAAAGGCAATAAAGTTCCAAGGTTGTATTTATTATAATATTTGATAAATTGACAAGTACTTTTTTGCACGATCTTTTTTACCGATAAGGTTTCCAAGACAGTAGGTTTTATTTACAAATTACTGATCGGTATTGACCGATTAGGCGGCGAGGCGGTAAGTAAATAAAAAAAAAAACGATCAAATGAAAAAATTTATAATATGTCAAAGATAATTTTATTTCTTTACCTTTATTAAGCATTTGTTTATAAAAGTAGGCTGGTAACTAATTAATAACTGTATCTGTACGGTAATAATATTAGTATTATTATAATACAGACTTGTCCACAACAGTTGACAAAATGAAAATAAAATGAAAGTATAATGCTGTCCACCAATACATACAGATAACGTTAGAATATCTTTCTAAACACGGTTTACTTTATTCTAAAATAATAAACATGATGAATAAAGCACTTAACTTGAATATTTATCATATTGACATATGTAAAAATAAATGTTCTATTATCATAGCATTCTAAAAGCAGCATTAACCCTCGACGGTGTGGTGGGGTATAAAATACCCCAGGAGTACTTAATTGATGTATAACTTTCGAAATACGCATTCCAGTGCCATGTACGTTCCTGTAGCTTCAAATAACACTGGGTGTAAATGAAATAAATGCATTAAATTTAACCAGTAATGTAACACGCCGAAAGCAACAATTTTTCTTAATAATTTTTTTTAAATCTTCTAGTTTTTGAGTTAAAATTCTTTAAACATTTGTTTAAAATTTCATTACCCGCCAATGGCAAGATCTCTGTTGTCTGAATCAAAGTTCGATCTACACAGCACAAAAATTGTCGGGTGGTGGTTGCATACTTGCAGACACAGTAATTAATAAATGATCAACGGAAAACATATTTATTATTAATAAATTCGTAATAGCACAATTTTTAAAATAAAGAAATTTAAAATTTGGATAAAAAAAATTATAAAATTGTGTATTAACACAGGTTTCTGAACTCGGGTGAATAGAGTAAGAGCGTGGGAAGAGCATACTAGTTATGGAGGTTATGAAATGAATTTTCGTGTGTCAACACGGCAAATCATATTAGCTTAAAAACGTTATTCAAAAAATGTAAGTGCATACTTTTTTCCATTTAAACGAGGTGGGATTATATGAGGACCAATGACTCAATTTATTCCCGCCCAAACAATTAATGATATTTTTTGTTGAAAATTGTGTTTCCTTCTTACAGTATGGGGATTTTTGTAACCAGATAAATGTATTGTGCATTATTAAAGACACTTTCTCTAATATATCCAGACTTATAAGTGAACAATACAATTCATTCGCAAAATTGAAATGCTGGAAACAATGAAATTTTTGCACATGGTATGGAAGTAACTGTTGCACTTTTAAAATATTCCAAATTGTCATATGTGACACATCAAACTGTGATAATCTCGAAGATATTGTATGTAGTTGTAACGACGAGGTTTTTATTCGTTACATCATTGTATAAATAAATAAATATATGAATTTGTATAAGACGTAAAATAATAAATAGTAGAGAGTAGAGATGACATGTGTATATTTGAAGAATCGTATAAAACAAATGAATAAATATAATACATAACAACGTAAACAAATAACATATAACATAACAATAACAATGATAAATACAAATACAAAGAATAAAGTGGGCCTGTGCCGATGGAGGCGGCGCGATCGCAATTCATGGACGCGCCGCCTGCATCGGTACATAGTACAACATAAATTTACGAATATTACGAAGAGGATGATTTTCGTGCAACTTCGTTGACCTTGAGAACTTCACCATATAGGTAATTACAATGTCTGTGTATCCGTTATTCATAAACATAAGCATTTTGCCAAAATTTTACCCTTATAAACAAGTTTATTACTAATGTTAAAATTTAATTGCAACAACTGACAGGACTGTCAATTACTAAAACAAAAATTTTCATAGCTATTGCTAATACATTCAATTATTACAAAAAATATTTGGAACGACTCGTCAATTTACGGGATGGTAAAAATACTAAAAAAATATGCGATTTCGAGAAAAAGTTATTAAGTAATATTGTTGCTCTCGACAAGACGAGTTATATTACTTGTTAAATTTAATATACTTATTTCATTAACACCCTGTATTTTTGTACCATATTTGGAAATAAGCTTAATTATTAAATATTTTCAATAGCATTTCCAAAAAAAAAAAAACTGTTGCTACTAGAATGTTTCGTCCTTGAGATTGAACTTTTTGATGCCGGGCGGTTCTACAAAAAGAATATTATATAAGATTGTGCGATACGCAACTGCAGCCCATTTCAGTTGATGAAAAAGCACGTAAAAACCACCATCTCTTTCAGCTGTATGATTTATATTCTTAGCGGCCGGCATGTAGTATATTTAGCATTGTGGATTCGATGTGAATCTGCAGAGAAGTTAACTTGTACGATAACATCAAGTGACACGGGCAAATCCCAAATGCAAAGCCGATTATCAGGAGGGAAAGCGTAAGGCGCAAGGCGGGCAGTGGCAGTAAGCAAGTTAACAATGTCGTGCGATGGCGCGCGTGTCACGTTTATCCGCCCGGTCCCGGTGTCCCCCTGGACTCCAGCTGTAGCTGAAGCTGAATATAACCCTTCATGTCCGACCTTTGTATAGGAACAAGGACAGTCACTGTATGCGATCCAGACAATGCATGATTTCACGACGTTTGTTCGCAGATAAATAAATAATATGTGTCCGCGAAAGACTAACAAAACTATGGAAAAAGTGTTTTATGTAGGAAACAATTAATGTAAATTAATGTAGGTTCTTCAACATAAATTTATAAACATTCTCGTAATATGGCATTTTTACCCTCCACTACCCTTGGTAAGGGAGGTATAGGGATCGTACACGTTTTAAGGTCCCTAGAATCCAATTTTAACATTGTCACGATGTTTATGTGAGATTTATGTTATTACAAAAATTAAAGATTATTAAATTTTCTACAGTTTTGCATTTAAATTACCGCCATGTATGACGTAGAATTACGCCGAACCAATGAATGGCCGTAAAGCAACTACATCGGTACGTCCAATAGTAACGGCATGCGCGGGTAATTTAAACATGACAGATCATCTGTTTGACGTTTGAATAATAGTTTGGAAGTTAATATTTTCGTTTGTAATTTTAATCTTGTACGAGTATAAGCTAAGTTAAAATCCTTCAAAATCCTGCTTAACAAATCTAAATACGTAATAAAAGTAACAGAAACCACGCAAATTATAAATAATAAAGAAGAGAGACAGTGACAGAAAAATGAACTAATGTCAAAATCAAATTAAAACTCGCACTCGCTCGCCATCTACAGGTTACATTCTTAAATATGCTTCCCTTTCTCCAGTTCAAAATAATGACGTCAAAGAAAATATTCTTTCTTAATGTATTAAAAAACATATTTTTTTTTAAATAAAATTTATATTTTTACATAGGTTTTCAACTTTACTTTAGGTATTTAGCGATAGATAACAGATTTTCAGTACCACGCAAGTAGCCTACTACCCCTTAACCTTAAAATTAATTTTTTGTGCAACCGGACGCGAAATAAGCATTTCGCAGCCGCAATACAGGCCGCGAAATTAAATTTCGCGACCGTTGTTATGGTAACGTCCGCAAAATTCATTTTACCTAATTTCGCGGCCGCTACCATGACAACGGCCGCGAAATTAGGTAAACAATCACTTTGACACTTGAGAATTGCATGGTTTTGTTTATCAAATGTCAATCTCATAGCCACCTTAAAAGCTAACTTTCTATTTCCAATGAAACTTTTTAAAATTAATAAAATTTGTAATTACATATTTTTTACGGTTGCACAAAAAATATTGTGTACAACTTGTCCGCGAAATCCTTTAGCGCCCTCGAGATTGTCTTGCCTCGGCCGCAAGCGGCCTCGGCGACAATTTTTCTCTCGGTGCGCTAAGGAGTGATTACGCGGCCTTGATATACAAATAACTATTAATAAAAACTAAATACGTATTTGGAAAACTAAGTTCTCATCATCAGTAGTACAAGGAAAATTTAAACAGAGTAGTCAAGATTACTCAACATGTCAACATTCCAGAGGTCCTAACAACTCTTGCTAGGATGCGCAGGTCCAGTCAGCTTAACGCGCGCCAGCTATACTCTATATAGTTGCATACATGATTTTTACGTTTACAAAGTGTGAAAAAATAAATAATATATAAATAATAGCTATTTGTGTATTAAGAGCGCAAAATGGGACATTGTCGATTGAGAGGTTGTTGCCGCGCGACGCAGGAGCGAGGCATTCTCTCGAAATCGACAATGTCCATTTGCGCTCGAAACACACACAAGATTTTTTCTACAGTCGCCACAATGGGGTCCTCCACCATAACAAAAATTTATTTTTTATTTATTTTTACTTATCGGTATTTTCCATTCTTCTTGAGCTATTGCTTCCATCTAATCTAGGCATTTTATACTTTCGTTTTTGTAAATGAATGCCCTATTTTATTTTCACAGCAGTGCGGCATTTTGTTTGGTTATGTAAGTGGGTAATGTGTAACTACAGTGTCATTAATTCCATTAAGAATGTAGCCAAATAACATTTCTCAACATTGAATAGTTAGAAATTTGAGGAGCGAGCGTTTTTTCTACTTTGTCGCTCTAGAGCGGCAAAGTGACATTTTGCGTTGACAAAAGAAAGAACAAATGGCTACTTTGTATATAGACTGTAGAAAAATAAATATATCACCAGAGCTGGGCAATACTTGCAAGAAAAGTACTTTATTAGGCTTTCAAATATTTTCAGTACTTCAAGTACTGTACTTGAAGTACTTTCTATTTATAGTACTTTGTACTTGACAAAGTAAGTCTATTCACATGTACTTGGTACTTAATACTTGGAAAAATACTTGAAGTACAATAAAAAGTACTTAAGTATTTTTAAATACTTGAAGCACTTTAAATGTACTTGAAGTACTTTAAATGTACTTGAAGTATTTTAAATGTACTTGAAGTATTTTAAATGTACTTGAATTACTTTAAATGTACTTGAAGTGCGATGAATAATTTAAAAATTAACAATGTTATGAGTATTGTTTGTCTGTCAGTGTTTCTTTTGCAGTGGTGTGGGTGTTATTCTTGTAGTACATAATCATGCGAATTTCACTAATAAATATATTTACAGCGATAATATGAAAGTAAAGATATATTTGCAATTTTTTTGGCATAAATAAATTAATTCTAATCGGCATACTGTATATACCATATAATGTTCGTATTACCTAACAACAGTGCTGGTACTTTGACGTATCGCCTGGCGATCACATGACGTAAAAATGACGTCATTCTAACATCTTGGTGCAGCTTCTCGTATAGCTTGGCGATCATATGACGTCAATTTTACGTCATGCGATCGCTAGGTGATACGGCAGTCCCAGGGAGGAACTCTTGTTTTAAATAACCAAATAAATATCGCATATTGAAATTTTTGTCAATAATCACCTTTTAATGTCCATATAATCAAAAAAATATCAATTATCTGAAAAAGTACTTGCACCCAAATTTACAAGTACTTTTTCAAGTACTTGGTACTTTCAAGTACTTTAGAAACTAAAAAAGTACTTGTACTTGAAGTACATTTAGAAACAACAAGATACTTGGTACTTGTACTTCAAGTACTATTTTCCGGTACTTTGCCCAGCTCTGTATATCACCACGGTATATTACCCATTATTGCTGGATGTGTCAATCTGCTTTCTACACAGATATCGGTAATGAAAAAATTCTTTATCGTTTTATTTTTTTATCCGTTTGTGTTAAAACAACTTTTTACCCTTTTATTGAGTAAAAGATACATACTTTCCATTTTAATGAAAAAAGTGCATTTTTATCAACAAGGGTTGTACTATCGTATAAATACGAGTATCATTACTTTCCGAAATTTATCTTCTATGCTAGACATAGAACAAAATTGTATTTATTCAAGATGTGTATCTCGAAAACAATGAAAATTAAAATGACAATGTCGTCCCCTCGGTGATAAAGAACGAATCTGGAATGAAGTTTATAAGATTGGAACACTATTAATATTCCGGGGATTAGAGAAAGTTTGATTGCTATTTAGAGTGCTTGCGATAAGGCAATTGTCCGTAAGTCAAGTAGCGAGACATTATCTCCGAAACAACGTTTTTACCCGAGTGGGAAAACTCAATAACCCGCCGTGAGATAGCATCACAAGTTATGAAATGTACACAGTGTTAACAAAGAATAGCAGTGCCATGAATATTTTTTTCAGCCCGTAAATTTTCTTCTTGCGCACATCCTCTTCCGCAGATATAATAATATAAAAGTTATTTCGTCGCATCTGCCAAATTTATTTAGAAAAGCCTGAGAAAGGAAAGAATTGTTTTGGAAACAAGTTAAAGAAGATGTACGGAAATTTAGGAAACAAAACTCAAATACGCCGGATATAATATATTGCCTTAGAGCTTCCCAAATCTAATTCCAATTTAATTTGTTTTTTTCTTCTACTTTAAAACCTTATAATTTACATACAAAATTTGAATATATAACTTCTTAATGAATTTCATGAATTTTATACTATTCAAAACATTATTAAAAACGGTCGCGTTTAAACTTTAACTGCATTGGAATAAATTGTTTTAGATGCTAAAAGTAATATCGTTTAATTTTCTCTCAAACTGTCAACAGTATTGTAGTTAAATATTAAGTTATTTGTATGTACGCATGTCTTGCAAATTTAATGATAAATGTTTATACACAAATGCGGTGATAAAAGGTATACTTAGTCAAGCCAAGAGTTTGCAAACTACACACTTTCACATAAAGGAAAAGGCAACAAAATACACAAAATTAACAGGCAAGAATAGCCAGAGTACCTATACAAGTACAGAGAATAAAAAAATCTGATGTGGCCAGCACATTACCTTCCGTCAGTTCTATGTATTTTGTATAAATGTCATACAGAAAATTTCTTGGAAAAGAATAAATTTCTTGTGCATTACCTTAAGGCAGTTGTATGTATTTTATACAAATTCCATACACAAATTTTCTAGCAAAAGATCCTATAGTTCCAGCAAAATTATAACACATACATACTGTCAACTGTATTTGACACTGACACCAAAATTTTCTCAATATAACAGCTGTTTCCAAAGTTATAGCATAGCTGGTTAATATATGATATTTAATTTCTTTATAATTTTTTAACTCTATATCCATTTAATATGAAGTATAAAATGCATTCAAATCGTATAGAGAATAAAATATTCTTTAATATTTATAATAACATTTATTGTTGCAAGAGGATATAAACAGCATTATAGAGTGGTCCAAATCCTCAAAACTCGATTTCAATGTCAAAAAATGTAAAATTATGTCGTATTCTGTAAAAAAAAATTTTGCCTGTTATTCTTATAAAATGGAACAACATACACTTGATCGAGTTACAGAATTTAAAGATTTGGGAGTCATATTTGATGTTAAGCTCTCTTTCAATGCGCATATAAATTATACTGCAAGGTCTGCCTACAAAAATCTAGGCTTCATAATTCGCAATAGTCGTTCCTTTCTTAGGTTAAGAACTCTAAAAATGTTATATTTTTCATTCGTGCGTTCAAAATTGGAATACTGCTTACAAATATGGAATCCGTCATATAATATATATAGCAACAGCATTGAAAGGATACAAAAAAAATTTGTAAGGTACTGTTATTATAAAACTTACGGTGTTTATCCTACTCATGATATCTCATACAATAACTTACTATCCATTTTCAACCTGGTGTCATTAGAAAATAGAAGAAACATGCAATCTTCGATCTACGTATATAAATTAGTCAACAATATTATAGACGATCCTATTTGTTTAGCTAGTATTCCATTTTCTGTTCCGCGCCTATCTTCTAGAAATAAGTATACATTTCAATGCTCACTTGTAAGAACTAACTACGAAGCAAGATCGCCCATCAGACAATTATGCTATATTTTTAATAACATTAATATAGATATTGATATTTATCACGTATCACTTAGACATTTCAAGCGAGCATTATTACATAAGTATATTTTGAATTGATTTTCATTTTTGAAAATTATGTTGTGTAAATAATTATTCTTGTCTGTTGAAACATTGTATTGTAACTGTTATGTATTCGTTGTGCATCCACCCCGTAATTGGGATTTCGATCCTGTGGGATGGATGGGATATTAAATTAAATAAAAAATAAAAAATAAATAAACATTAAATGTGAAAAAATGACATTTAACATCGTTTTTTCATGAACAACTGTTAAAATCTTCAAATGAGGGTACTTCCGGTTGACCAATTATAACCAAAATCTGATCAGCTGTTCACATGGATGTAACGAAGAGGAATACGAAAGAATTATAATTTTTGGAATTGTAATATCAGAGTTATCGCATTAGAAAATTTTCTCACACACAGACACACACACACACACACACACACACACACACACACACACACATATATATATATATATATATATATATATATATATATATATATACATACATACCTACATACATACACACACGCACGTACAGACATCATCGTAAAAATAGTAAAATCGTATTCTAGGGACCCTAAAACGTGCTTATTCATTAAAAACTTTTGACCAAAGACAATACCTTCCTTACATAAAGGTGGCGGAAGGTAAAAATAAGTAATACATCACTTAGTTCATCTCATTGTAGAGAACAGTTCTGAACTGAGTAAATGTATGAGAAAATGTCTAGTTCACTAAAACATTTGTATTCAATTTCATTATAAATGAGACATAGTCTTCTAATACGGTTTTTAAGTTCATAATTATTACGCATAACAGGAATGTAAAAAGTATTTCTGGTACTGGAAAGGAAATGCAATCGAGGTAATTGTCATCAATCAGATTGTTTACTACTTTATAAAGGTATAAGCATGAATATATCATACGTCTGTCCTCAAGTGTAAACATATCGAATGTGTGTAAAGCAGCAGAATAACTGTATGTAGGATTGAATGAAGGTGAAATTTTACGCATGCAATATCTGACAAACATCCGTTGTACCCACTCAATTTGCTTACTAAACATGTCATATATTGGGTTCCAGATAATGAGGCAGTATTCAAGCTTAGACCTTACAAAACAGTTATACAAAGAAATAAGAGTATTTCAATTATTGAAACAATGTGAATTTCGAATAATGAAACCTAAATTTGTGTAAGCATTATTAATAATTTCGTTGTAATTAGGACCAAATTGTCAAACAAAACTCCTAAATCTTTATGCAGTTCAACACGGTTCAGACAATGACTACCCATCCGGTAGGTAAAAAAGGAAAAACTACGTTTCATTGTGAATGACATGATCTTACATTTTTTTAAATTAAAAGTATAAATATGAGGAAGAAGACCAAGTCAAAAGATTATCAATATCTAATCTAATAACTGAAGTAGACAGTGATCTACATATGAATTGATAGTTTTAAAAAGCTTTAGATCATCAGCATATAACAATGAGTTGGAGTATTGTAAGCAACGTGTGATATCGATGAATAGATTAAATAAAAGCGGCCCTAGTTTAGATCCCTGGGGAACACCTGAACAGGGAGTAAAAAAAGTCAGATTTAAAGTTATGATATTGAACAAAAAGTTTGCGATGTGAAATATATGAACGTATCAGGCACAATAGATCAGTAGAAAAATTAAGCTGATGCTGCAATTTGAATAATAAATCATCGTGAGTATCAAACGCCTTTGAAAAATCAGTGTAAACAACATCGACCTGTGAGTTGTCAGAAAACTGATCAATTGTAAATGTAGTAAATTTGGTTAGATTATTAACACAAGTACTGGTATATCTCTGGAAAAAAAAATATAATAACATAATTGTTAACCGTGATTACTTCAACTTGACTATATAGATTACGCACATCTAAAGCTAAATCTAAATGTTAATATAGTTTCTACAATTTGAAGATATTTTCGTAAATGTTCCTTTCCACCCATAATAACAAAAATCTGATGTGGACACCACACGACTTCCTTGTACGCAAGACCAATACGAAGATAAAGTATAGACCCAATTATAAAATTGCACGTGTTTGACGTAATTTGACATTAACAGCTATTTGTTTACCTTCCGTCACCTTCAGGTAAGGAAGGTATTGTCTTTGGTCAAAAAATTCGGTGGTAAGTTTTTGATGAATAAGCACGTTTTAAGGTCCCTAGAATACGATTTTACTATTTTTACGATGATGTCTGTATGTGTGTGTGTGTGTGTGTGTGTGTATGTATGTATGTATGTGTGTCCGTGTATGTGTGTCCGTGTGTCCGTGTGTGTGTGTGTGTGTGTGTGTGTGTGTGTGTGTGTGTGTGTGTGTGTGTGTGTGTGTGTGTGTGTATGTGTGTATGTGTGTGTGTGTGTGTGTGTGTGTGTGTGTGTGTGTGTGTGTGTGTGTGTGTGTGTGTAACAAAATTTTCGTCTACGATAACTTCCATACTACAATTCTAAAAATTATAATTCTTTCGTATTTCTCTTCGTTACATCCATGCGAAGAGCTGATTAGATTTTGGTTAGAATTGGAAAACCGGAAGTACCCTCATTTGAAGATTTTAACAGTTTTTCTTGAAAAAACTATGTTAAATATCATTTTTTCACATTTAATGTTATTATAAATATTAAAGAATATTTTATTTTCTATACGATTTGACTGCATTTTATACCTAATATTAAATGGATATAGAGTTAAAAAATTATAAAAAAATTAAATTTCATAAAGTAGCCATAGCTATGGAAACAGCTACTATATTAAGAAAATTTTGATTGAAAGATGTCAGTGTCAAGTGAAATTGGCATAGTGTGTTTGTCTCATAATTTTACTGGAAATAGGTATAGGATCTTTTGCTTTCTGTATGGAATTTGTATAAAATACATACAACTGCTTTAAGGTAATGTACAAGAAATAATAATAATAAATCTTTTATTTCTGCAGATACATTACACTGTATATAAAAAACGTCACAAAATAATAATTTTCTGTATGAAATTTGCATAAAATACATGTAACTGCCGGAAGGTAATGTACAAGAAATAGAATATTTAATTTAGCAAGGAACTTTCCGTATGAAATTTGTACAAAATACATAGAACTGACGGAAGGTAATGTGCTGGCCACATCAGATTTTTTATTTTTTTGTTATTTTTGTCCTAATCCATAGCAAGCTACATTACAAAAACCAAAAATTATATAAGTTTTAAATTTACATATCTCGCTTATACAAAGGGCTAATTTAATAATACTTGATGTGCTAGACGCAGAATTTAATTCTCTAAAACTCTTATTTGAAGCATTTATTTCTAAAATCAAAATGAAACCATTTTATTCAAGAAAAACTGTTAACAACTCCAGGTAATATATCACTTCCGGTTAGCCTGTTTTAACCAAATTCTGCTATGTTATTCCAATTGATATAAAAGTCTTATATACCAAATTTGAAACGTATTGAATTATATTTTAATAAAGTTTTTTATTAAAATCTATTATAGGCTTCAAATAAAGTACCATTTCTGGAAATTATGTAATGACCAAAAAGGGAGGTGCACAACTAGATGTTATAGAAGTCCTAAATACAAAATTTCAACTTTCTACGGCTTACCGTTTCTCAGTTATGCGAGATACATACGCACGTACGCACATACGTACATACGTACGTACGTACGTACAGACGTCACGACGAAATTAGTCAGAATGGATTCAGGGATGGTCAAAATGGATATTTCCGTTGAAATCTCAAAACCGAAATTTTTCGCGATTACAATACTTCCTTTACTTCGTACAAGGAAGAAAAAATTTATCCGTCATGCAAACGGAACCGTGCAATTGGTTCCCAGTTTATAAAACGGTAGTTAGCAGACTTCTTGAGTTGTAGGCAAGGAGTCCATATTCTAATTGGCGCGTCTATATGCAAATGGCTCTTCCAGCCGACGTCATCAGATAAAAGAATTCCGCGAGAGAAATAAAAAATTGCCCGATGAAATATTCATTAAATGGTTTGCTATACCAGTGCACTGCGTTGCGTAGCCTTTGCCTTCCAGTGTATACGTATGTTGCTTTCCTTCATCTCAATAATGTTTCTCGGCTTTCATCCCGTTTTCTCATGAATTTGTAGCCTTTGAAAGATTATCGTTGTAGACGTTTTGTGTTCACGTTTGGATTCCCATGCCTCTGCAAGAACAAGACTCGCGCTCGTGCCACACTTGTTTGTAATGCGAAAACTTACAAATGCAAAAAGACGATTTTTGCATATCCCCCGATACACTTTCACTGCATGAATAAATTCACTCTATTACTATTCTAAATTCACCGAACCGGCGCTATCAATACATTAGAATATCAATAAGTATCGGAAATATTATTAATTGCTCCAAAGTTTGTGAAAACTTCCGTATAATTATGCAGCACTTCCAGAAAGAATAATATCCAGAATATACGAGTAAATAACAATAGGAACTACCTACTATTATTGCTTTCTTTCATTAAATACAAAGTCAATCATTATTACTATGTTCCGTAAGTCAAACAAAAAAATCTGATGTGGCCAACACATAACCTCTCGCCAGATATTTTACCCGGTTGTATGCATAAAACGAAAAATAAAAAAAATAATTCTCACATATATTTGCAACATCTATGGGATATTTTAATATTCTCTCGAAATCAACAATGTCCATTTGCGCTCGAAACACACACAAGATTTTTTCTACAGTCCTCCACCATAAAAAAATTAATAAAATGTACACTTTGTACTTACAGTACTACTCAACAGTTTTGCAGTGAAGATAGGAACGTATTCAAATAAGATTTCAAGATATTGTTTTGGCTTTCGTTGTTACAAAAAATTAATGCCAATTTTGTAATGAATATTATAAGTTTTGTATAACTTATTTGTTTCAAGAACATTAAACTAGTGCAGTGGAAAAGTGGATGTCCACTGGGAGCGTTCACGCCAAACTTTTGCAGGTGGCAGCACAACTGTTCACACAATTTATTTTATATTTAATTTTAATTTATCGTTACCTTCCATTCTTCTTGAGCTATTTTATACTTTCGTGTTTATAAATAAATGCCATATTTCATTTTCACAGCAGTGCGGCATTTTGTTTGGTTATGTAATATACCGACAGCGCAGTTATATGTCAGATTGACTTGTGAACGAGGTAAATGTGTAACAACAGTGTCATTAGTTCCTGACTAAAACGTTTCTATTAAGAATGTAGACAAGTGACATTTCTCAACATTGTATAGTTAGAAATATGAACAGCGAGCATTTTTCTACTTTGTCGCGCATGAGCGCCAAAGTGACATTTTGCGTTGACAAAAGAGAGCGCAAATGGCTACTTTGTATATAGACTGTAGAAAAATATTTTTTTTAGAATATCCCATTAATAACTAAGCGTAAAAATGTTTTAAAATCAATCAATAAAAAAAATTAATTTCAACTTCTATTTTGTTAAAAATTATAATTAAATTAAATTTGACTATGGTAAATGCTAAATATTTCAGGCTTTTCAGAATGTTTTTTTTTAATGCGTAAGACACTGCATATGCATTTTTTTAATACAAAATTCCATTCCGAATCCAGATTTACAATTCTGAAATTGACTTTTCTTTTACTGGAATTGAAGTAGAAAATATATAGATCATAAACTTTATATTCTAAATAATTAAAATTATATAAAAACACTTACAGTAGAAGATGTAGGAATTATTTTGGAATATACATATCGATATTTCTGAATTCCAAATAAAGAAGTATGAATGCCTCTTACCTGAAAAAGAAAACTGACATTAGTAAAATTATTACGAAATGCAGTTACACTTCATAAATATTATATGAGATGAAAATGAAAGACAAACATATTTCCTTAATCTTGTTTATTTAAATTGCAATAAATGAAATGCAAATATCAGAGCATCACTGGAAAATCAAACTAAAATACTTTTAGAACTGTGTAAACAACATGTACTGGATAGCGTATTTGCTCAAAGCTTCTTACTTGTTATTCAATATACATTGGATAACATTGCATCTATATTTATGCATTAAACTGATCCAAAACCTTTCATTTAAATGAAAGTAGTAGTAGTAGTTTCCAAAGCAATATGGTGGATTATGTTAGAAACTAAAACAATTGAGAAATATGATACGAGAGAATAAGAATGCACAATTTTCTTTCTCGAAATTATTTGAATTTTTTTTTTTTGGCTAGCTCAGTAAATAAAATACCGTGTGTAATAATAAAAGCCGACCGTAGGCGTTTTAAATAATAATAATATAATAATAATTCTTTATTGTATTTAACTTATTACAAGTATTACAATTGATATTGATGAGGGTGAGTCAGTTTTTACCTTATATTTTGGATCATTTTACTAATTTGCGGTGCATTGATGGAGATGAGATGAAGAAAGGACAGTCACAAACATCCAAGCCCCTGGTAGGAATCGAACCCACGACCCCAAGAACCGAGTGGTGATGGTCGCTTCGAGCACTGCAGAAACACGCTGCCTCAGCTCACTCGGCCACCGAGGCGGCTTAGGCGTTTTAAATGGTGTATTTTAGACAAAAATGCTTCCAATAAATGTTACAGAGAATTGAATTCTGCATCCAATTCAATAATTATATTTTATTCTGCACGTTACGTAACCGGACAAAGCAAATTTAAAATTTTATGTAAAACAAGTTTCAGATAAAAGACAACCTATTCTAGCAAGAGTTTGAAATTCGGGTACTAACGCGCAGCGACAACTGGGCGAACGAACTAGTGTTTGAATATCCTTCTTAGCAAGGGTTTCTCTGTTTCGGATTTCATTTATGTTATAAAAATATTTGCAATTATAATTAAAGGAATTTTTGGTAGAACTGTTTGGTTGACAGTGATTTGTTTTTTGATTCTATTATTTGACTAGATATTTTGTGTATTTATTGCAGTTATACCAATTCCAAATAAGAAAATGTCACCAAATACAATTTGAGGTTAAAAGCCGCTTTCGTCCGGTCTGTGATTCATAATAAAATAGAACAAAGTGAACACGATCAACAAGAATTATGTTTCTTCGTTCGTTATTTGTTATCCCCACTCTTTCATTTTGTGATCACAACACGCCCCCTTCAGAATCAGTCTTTTCTCATGATTATTGTTATTCAAATCACAAAATTTGAAATATGGCGGAGCAAACAGTTATAAGAAGATTGTTTATGGGAGATAGGTAAAATTTCTTGACTGGGAATGGATGATGAGAAGAAAATATATTTCTGGATTTCAGTCAACTTTTATTTATCAACCCGACTAGTTTCGACACCACACAGAGCTGGGCAAAGTACCGGAAAATAGTACTTGAAGTACAAGTACCAAGTATCTTGATGTTTTTAAAAGTACTTCAAGTACAAGTACTTTTTTAGTTGCTAAAGTACTTGAAAGTACCAAGTACTTAAAAAAGTACTTGTACATTTGGGTGCAAGTACTTTTTCAGATAATTGATATTTTTCTGATTATATGGACCTTAAAAGGTGATTGTTGACAAAAATTTCAATATGCGATATTTATTTGGTTATTTAAAACAAGAGTTCCTCGCTGGGACTGTCGTATCACCTAGTGATCTCATGACGTAAAATTGACGTCATATGATCACCATGCGATGCGAAAAGCTGTACCGAGATGTTAGAATGACGTCATTTTTACGTTATGCGATCGCCAAGCGATACGCAGTCCTAGCACTGTAGTTAGGTAATACAAACATTTATGTATATGCAATATGCGCAAATTAGAATTAATTTATTTATGCCAAAAAATTTGCAAATATCTCTTTACTTTCATATTATCGCTGAAAATATATTTATTAATGAAATTCACATAACACCACACCTCTGCAAAAGAAACACTGACAGACAAACAAAGTAATTCAAGTACATTTAATATAATTCAAATAAAATAAAAATAAAATAAATATATCATCACGGCTTATTACCCATTGCTGGGTGTGCCGATCTGCTTTGTAAGCAGATATCGGTAAAGATGATATATTTGCACCGTGCGGGCGCTTACCAGGCGTTACCTCTCGGGCACTCATTGCTGGCGTGGAGAGTGCACCACAGGGGTCAATTTTGTGCCATTTAAAATTGGAAATAATTGGCGTCGGTCGGGATCGAACCCGATTTCCCAGATTCTCGACCTGACACTCAGGCACGCGGCCACGAGACCCCGTAAAGTAATTCAAGTACATTTAAAATACTTCAAGTACATTTAAAATACTTCAAGTACATTTAAAGTACTTCAAGTATTTTTCATTGTACTTCAAGTATTTTTCCAAGTACTAAGTACCAAGTACATGTGAATAGATTTACTTTGTCAAGTACAAAGTACTATAAATAGAAAGTACTTCAAGTACAGTACTTGAAGTACTCAAAGTACTTGCAAGCCTAATAAAGTACTTTTCTTGCAAGTACTGCCCAGCTCTGACACCACATGTGTCTTCCTCAGGGGCTACAATTACAGATTTAAACAAAAATACATTAAAATACATTGTAACTTAATTTAAATACTTAATTACTTACATGATTTTTAGTAAAAGTTTATGAAAAATGTTGCATATTATAAAAATGTTGAATGCAGTATGATTAGAAAGCATGGACAATTATTATTTGTATATATAAAAAAAAAAAAAAATAACTTATAGTTAAATAAATTTAACAGTCGAAAAATAAATAAATAAATGAAACATAGAAATTGTACATTTATACAAATTGTACAGTCATAAAAAACAAGTATAATATTAAATGTGATAAAAATATATAAAAAATATGTCGAACACCCTTAACGGCTAGCCTTCAACTAAGTAAAGTTTTGACCTGTCTTGTGACTTATCTTCATTTATTTAAAAAAGTTAAGTCATGTGTTTTAATGAGTAGTTTTAAACCGCCAATATTTAAAATGTAAAGTTATAAAAGATAAAATATTTTTAATTTATATGGAAAATGTAAGTCTGATTTTATTGTAATGATGAGTCTATTTTATTTATGTAAATATGATATTGTTTTATTTTATTTGTGTTGTTTGCATTTTAAAATGTTATTATATATCTTACTAATACCCATTGTGTCTGTTTTCAAATTGATATTGTTCTTATCGTTGTTTATATGAAGCATTTCTAGTGTTAGTCTTTTATGTAGATTTTTTTCCGTATCAAGTATCATAGCGTTTTCAAATTCAAAATTGTGATTTTGTGTTTGCGCATGTGTGACAAGGGCACATTTATTTTGGTTATTTGTCTGTTTTAAACAGTTTTTCCTGTGTTCTTCCAGTCTTGTGTGGAGATACCTTTTTGTCTGACCTGTATATTGGGAGGGGCAATCGCGACAAGGAATTTTGTATATAACATTAGACTTCATTTTGTTGTTAATTTTTGATTTTATATTACTAAATAAGGATCCTACTGTCTTTACTGGTTTAAAACTTATTCCTACGTTCAAATATTTCATGAAACATCTCTTGAGTTTTATGCTAATGCCATCTATGTATGGTAAGCTGTAATAATTTTCCTTTGGAGTTTGTCTATTTGTTTTATTTTCTGTTCTCGTATTTATCACCTGGTCATTCATTTCTGCGTTGTTTTTTTCTTTATTTCTTTTTGTTTTGTTTTTACATTCATTATTCAGGCCATTTATTATACGTTTAGGATAATTATTTATTTTAAGTAGATTATTAGTGATGTTGTAAACTTCTTCATGAAAATTTTCTGAGGTTAAGGTGATTGCTCTATTTATTAAGTTTTTTGCGTTATTTATTTTTTGAGTTGTAGGGTGGTTCGAATTGTAATTCAGGTATCTAGTGCTGGCTGTTGGCTTCCTGTACCATTTTGTAGATATAGTTCCATCGTTATTGCGTATCAAGGTCATGTCCAAAAATGCCTTGATCTTCTAGTTCAACAGTAAATTGCAGGTGGGTGTTATAATTATTAAAAATCTGTAGTGTGTTGTTAACTTGGTCGTTAGGTACAGTCAGGAGAAGGTCATCAACGTATTTCTTAATGAAGGGTACGTTATAGGGTAACTTTGGTATTACAGAATTTAATAATTCATCCATCACCAAATTTGCAATAACTGGAGATAAAGACGAACCCATTGCCACACCCCATGTTTGTTTATAAAATGTGTCTCCAAATTGAAAAGAGCTTTCTGTGAGGCAGAAAGTTATAAGTTCTGTAAAATCTTGTATTGTTATTTTGGTTTTTTTAGAAATTGTCCATGCTTTCTAATCATACTGCATTCAACATTTTTATAATATGCAACATTTTTCATAAACTTTTACTAAAAATCATGTAAGTAATTAAGTATTTAAATTAAGTTACAATGTATTTTAATGTATTTTTGTTTAAATCTGTAATTGTAGCCCCTAAAGAAGACACATGTGGTGTCGAAACTAGTCGGGTTGATAAATAAAAGTTGACTGAAATCCAGAAATATATTTTCTTCTCATCAAGATTGTTTATATTTTAGGTGAATTATGAAAAGAACCAATACCAATAATACGTTGTGTAATGTGTAGTATTTTATTCGAATAGTTAGTTATAGCAGTTTCAACATAATTATTTATACAAGTTCTTTTGTTCCGCAAATTCATGTCTACATCAGAATCAGAAATACTAGAACTTGAGTCAGTAGATTCAACATTCATCACAATTGGTTTCGAATTTTCTATTTAAATAATAACCAACACAATAATTTTTGTTATCCGGAACAGTTGACTTATCTGTCTGTGAATTTTGTCACTTGACTTTAATTCGTTTGACATTGTGTAGATTTCGCGTCTATCGGGTTAGTTTTATTGTTCGTATGGAATTAAATTTAATCATGATTGGAAAAAATCATTCTTAAACTAATCACGAATTAGAAAATCACAATTACAGTCCGAAAAAAAGCGCCTAAAGCGCCTAACATCAATAAGTGCGCTTGTATATGAAATTCTAATTCCGAAACAGAGAAAAATTATTTCTTTATTCACCAACAAAAAAATGTAATAATGTTTTAGTTGTCTGAAATGTTATGTTTGAGATTATTATTGGAAATTATTCACAGGAAGAAAAGTTACAAATTATTAAGAACCTCGTATTATTTTGATGCAAATTATATTTTATAATTTCTAACAGGTAAAACGTTATCACATTTGTATGTGATTTTGATTCTATGGCTAACACTACACTGAAGTAAGTTTTATAAAATTTTGAATTTAATTTTCTCTGTCTCAAACATGCAAAATAAAATTCTGTAACGTAGAGCGCCCGCTGTCGCCGCAGCGATGAGCCAGTGACTATTTTTAGCGATGACGCAATAGCTGCGGACGGCCGTGCGACGTAAACAGACTTGTTCAGACCTTTGTAATTACTTGGGTGACGTGATCTATTGTACTCGATGTTTTTATCGTTCCGAATATTCTAGAAAACGACGACCGGACCTATATAGACTCTACAGGGAAGACAGCCGGACAGTCTGATAAAAACCAGCGTCGTGAAACGAAGAGTTGGTGATATAAACAAGCAGTCGACGAGAAGTGAATATAAATAAATGTAGTTATATAAATAAATGAGATAAAACTTATTTAAATAAATAGTGTTAGTGTTAAAGTAATTTAATAATAGGTTTAGTCTTAAATTAGTATTAATATTTGTTTAACAATAGTAATCGTCATTTATTATCTTTTAATATTTATTTATCATTTAACAAACTTTAATTTTAATTAATAATAATTGTCTAATATTTACACTTCACCCAAATAAATAAAAACGTTACAATACGAATATTAGATGTAGAATTTAATTCTCTGTAGAATTTATTTGACACACTATTGCCTAAAATGAATAGACCATTCTCGACACCCGAAAGGGTATTAAACAGATTTAAAATAATTATATATATGAATAGGCCATTTTTGCGCAAAAATAAATTGTTTTCCCAAGTCAAGTGTATATGGCCCGCCGCTTTTCGTGTTGCATCCGGTATAAATCTTAACTACAATACCAAAGTGGTTAAAATAAAAATAATTGTTTAGACTGTTATTAAAACCATGCTAATAATATAATATTGCTTGCACTAATTACAGAATACTTTTTATATAATTAAATTTTTAATTAAGTGGTTGTATCGTATCCCCTCGTGTAATGTCAGCAAAATGATTTTCATTTAAACAGAAATATTTAATAAAGTGCTCGAAGTTATATTGAGATTCCTCGAACAAGTTAAAAAGCAAAACAATAATTAAGTCCGAGAATGAACAGACATTGCGTGCCAGTGAAATAAAAAAGATAATTGCATTTAACTAAAAGGTGATTTAAAAGAATAATTAGGTTGTGGAATTGCGTGATGTGTTTGATAGAGACGGGGTGGTGAATGGTCGAGTCGAGTCGAGTTTAGTCATTGACCTAGACAAAAAGAATAAATAATGATTACATCGGAGATTTCCACTTCTAGATAAATTCATTTATTTTCGTTATCACTCGTTATTTATATAAACTTGTAAATAGTTATCTATTAGCGTTTATTTATTACCTATTATACGCAAACAGAACTGATATAGTAGTGTTTAAGATTAAAAGAAAAAATAAATTAAATTTATTTGTTCACAGCTATATTCTGGATAGCATTCATTTTGTTTCTAAATACAGTGGGAATTCGTTTTTCCAGACCTCGATTATCCAGACCACCGGATTATCTGGACCATTGCTTTATTATTATATAGATAGATATATTTTTACAAATAACTTCCAAATATATGGAATTCTGGTTTGCACTTTTTTATTTTATTTCAAGTTATGAGGTCAAACTTATAATTTTTATTTGGACCGCCTTAAAAAGTTACAAGTAAGTTATTCTAACAACTGACATCTGACCACAAGAATGTTTTAGAATTGTCTGTAGCATTGCGATACGACTTTTGCTTTCTGTGTCACAGCACATCACGTTTAGTACGGACTCTAGCTTGAAATCCAATAGTGATAAAAAATTAGAATCGCCATCCGAACAAGCTTAAAATACTGCCCTAGAATCTAGAATTATTTCATATTTAGAAGTTTTGCAAAAATAAAAAAACTGCAAAATTTACCTACCTATAGGTCTGTATCTAGTGACCTATGCATTTCTTCTGAATAAACTATGTATGGCTAAAATGGCAACCTAATGTAAGACAACTATTGTCTAATTAACCAACTTTGTAGCTCTTATAGTGTTATCGAGATAATTAACAAAAATAAAAAAATCTGATGTGGCCAGCACATTACCTTCCGTCAGTTCTATGTATTTTGTATAAATGTCATACAGAAAGTTCCTTGCAAAAGATTCTATTTCTTGTACATTACCTTAAGGCAGTTTTATGTATTTTATACAAATTCCATACAGAAAGTTTCTAGCAAAAGATCATATATTTCCAGTAAAATTATAACACAAACATACTGTCAACTGCATTTGACACTGGCACCTTTCAATCAGAAGTTTCTTAATATAGCACCTGTTATAGCATAGCTGGCTAATATATGATATTTAATTTCTTTATAATTTTTTAACTCTATATCCATTATTTAATATGAAGTATAAAATGCATTCAAATCGTATAGAGAATAAAATATTCTTCAGTATTTATGATAACATTAAATGTGAAAAAATGATATTTAACATCGTTTTTTTTAAGAAAAACTGTTGAAATCTTCAAATGAGGGTACTTCCGGTTGACCAATTATAACCAAACTCTAATCAGCTCTTCATATGAAAGAAAATTTTGTCACACACACACACACACACACACACACACACACACACACACATACACATACATACATACATACATACATACACACACACACACACACACATACATACATACATACATACACACACACACACGCACACACACACACACACACACACACACACACATACACACGCACGCACGCACATACAGACATCATCGTAAAAATAGCAAAATCGTATTCTAGAGACCCTAAAACGTGCTTATTCGTCAAAAACTCACCGCCGAATATTTTGACCAAAGACAATACCTTCCTTACCTAAAGGTGACGGAAGGTAAAAATAGGTAGGTGATGAGTTTTTTGTGCCTATGAATGTAGTAACCAATACATTTTGCGAGAAAAACGAACCTACCTTTAACATGATCTTCCAATGGGGCAACTTTGCCCTAATTTCACTAACTTTATATCTCTTAAGATTACCGAAATTCTAATGGTGGAGGTCGAAAAACGGCCACCTTTTACATACATTTATACATTAATTCCTGTATTTACCGCAATTTTTTAAATCACAATAGACAAAGAATTGACGTCACACGCAAGAGAGAGACAGAAAGTCTTGATACAAACAAACTCCCTCCCAATGCCTTTTCAATCAGTGAGATACTATGAATGTTTGACAATTCTTTGTTTGTACTGCCGTAATCCAGCAACCATTATTTCTACGCAGTGTGTGTTTATTCTGGTTAACAGAAAAATGATCCATTAATATTTTAAATCGAGTGTCATCATGTACCTAAGTGAGAGAATATGGAATATAATTAGGAAAATATTTGCAATTTAGTCCATGATGCTTTAATAAATTGAAAGGGGGAGTGGTCCATTCATTACTTGCGTTGAGAAGCATCCGTGCGAAACGCAACAATTAACGTAATGCCGGCGTGATAGATCAGAAAACAAGTGAACCGAGCGCTCCGACGAGCAGGTATATGTCAAACGCTAATTGTTCGAGGCAGGGGGGAGGAGAGGGCACCGCAGTAGTAGACAGCAGGAACAGCATCAGGCGAGGAGTGTAGGCTCCTGCTACGTAACGTAACGTATAGTGAACTCGCGTTAGTACGGTGACCGCTTTAGGATATTGTCTGTGTATAATCCCATTAGCTTCGGCTATTCGGTCGGCCTGGCCCGCCGAAAGGGGATGCGTAATTCGCACAATTCAAACGTCCATTTACCCACCCCACCTCTGCGGTTTGGATTCGACCCATCGAACATTCGGACTTCGACTGAATCGGAACAAATGTTGACTTTAGTGACCTGCCATTGTACCCGGCCTGAATCCCAATACCGTGGATTAAATTAAATTCATTAGTGCTCATATTAAATACAAAGCGAAAACCAGTCCCACTCTGTCTTTGTAATGATTGATTTCTCAAATTCTAAACGGCAACACACAGACAAAAATTTATCAAATCAAACAATGGATCCATGAATATAATAGATATTTATAGTACAAGAGAGTAAACACAAAATGATGATTTTTTTTAATTCATCTAATTTATACATTCCTCTCCGTATTTTTTAAAGTACATGTGAAGCACATATACATACAGACCTATTCTGTAACTCTGTGGTTAAAAATTAAAAATTATAACCAATCAAGTATGTTGCCATATAACAAAAAAATCTGGGCCCTGTTTCATAAAACTTCTACACTTGTAAATTAACACTGTAGAACTTGTCAACCGAATAATTTGACAAGTTTCTGTTTCAAAAACCTACAAGTGTAAATTACAAGTGACAAGTAAACTAGTCCCTTTCTACAAGTGTATTTTGCAGTTTACAAGGGTAGCGTTTCAAAAAATATTTACTAGTTTTTACTACTAGTATTTTACAAGTGAACAGTAACCATGAATGAAAGATTGGTCATTTGAAAATTACAAGTTGACAATTGAATTCTTTATGACAATTAATTATAGGAATTTTCTTATGTAATGTAAAAAACATGTGGTCCAGTGATTCAAAAGAGGAAAATGTTCATGTTCATTTTCGACGTGCTAGAATTTTTATAAGAAAATTGTGCTATGAATATATTGAACAAAAGTATGAACGATTTAGATTGTCTTCATAAAAATTGAGGCATTTAATAATTTAATACTTCTCGATATAGTCCTTTCGCCGAAACGAGACAAACTGGAACTAACACGGGATCCGAACCAAGTCATTCTTATTAGTCGATGATGACAAATCTGAAGATTCAACTTCAAATTTGTCATCATCGACCAATAATAATTACTTGATCCCTGGTTAGTTCCAATTTCTTTCGTTTCGGGGAAACGGACTATAACAATATTTAAAAGGGAGCAATTATTCCAATGTTAAAAAAAATTATAAATCTAATTAAAATATTAAAAGAAAATATGAAAGTGAGTTAATGTTTAAAGAAATAGAGAAAATGTTTTATTATACTGCAAAGTGAGACTATAACAAAAGCATTTACCACTGTTCATAATATATCCTGGCCAAGGATTTGTTAAGAAATCCCTGATCCCGGCAATATTGCCAGTCCTTCTCATTAATGCGTGCGAAACAGCAAATTCATAGATTAATTTCTATTTTTCCCATTTCATATTTTTTGTTAAATTTGTGGAAAAAGCGCCAAATAGAATGTCTTTAAGTTCTTTAATTTCCCGAAGAAACGCCAATTTAACAGCATTTTCGCCATATTAAATATATTTACAAATCATTATAATTTCACCTGCTTTACTTTCATTGATTGCAAGGGTTGAATGACAAAATGTGTACAAAATTAAATTATTTTAAAACACATACTTATTTAAGGCAAAGGTGGCTGCATATTACATTTACTATGAAACCTATGAAACCATGGTTTCAAACTTGTCAACTTGTAAAAATACACTAGTAATATTGGAAAACTGACAAGTAGTCAAAAATTATTCTTGAAACAGAAATTACTAGAACTTGTCACTTGTAACTTGTCGACTAGTAATTTTTATGAAACAGGCCCCTGGTGTGGTTAACACAATACCTCCCGCCATTTACAGCCCCGTCACCAAAAAATTAGGCTAATCCTTATTTTTGGATTAGCGAATTTGACTCTAATTTTGGCAGTTTATTTCTTAAAATGTAGTCTAATCTAATCCAAGATGAAAATTAAATTTTAAATATTGGGATAGAATATAATTGACTAAACCAAAAATGAGGATTTGCTTAAACTTTTTTGCGAATCATTAATTTTTATTAATCTAAATACATACCTACATATTTACTTATGCTGGAAACTGTATTGATTTCCTTTCCTACTGCTCTATTTACTTTTTTCTTTTTAAAACGTTACTATTATTAATATGTAATGATTAGTTCTTTGACAATCATATTTATTTGTCAGTTACATACATTTGAATAATTGCGTAACCAAGGTGTTTTGTTTGTTTAAATCGTAGGCTCCGGGATTTAAATTATAGATAATTTCATAAATTTATCCATAAAATGTTTAGAAAAAGTAGTAACGCAAATGTGTAGAAAATTTAATAATCTTTAATTTTTATAATAACATTAATCTCGAAAAACTAACATTTAAAGGTATTTTTCAAACAAAAACTATTTCGAGCTTCAAGTAAAGTGCCATTTCCGCTTATACCAAAATCTAATAGGCTCTTTGCATTACAGAAAAAAGTTCGAAATACAAGGTTTCAAAATTTTCTGAATGATTTGAGTTAGAGTGGAGGTTCCACACATACATACATTCATACATACACGCACACACACACGCACACGCACACGCACACGCACACACATACGCGCACGCGCACACGTGCACACACACACATACACACACATACACACACACACACACACACACACACACACACACACACACACACACACACACACACACACACAAACACACACATATACATACATACACACATATACACACATACATATACACATACACTCAGACATCATCGTGAAAATGTTAAAATTCGATTCTAGGGAACTTAAAACGTGGTCATGTACCAAAATCTTGATATGCGATTTTTAGCACGATCCCTATACTACCCTAACCACGGGTAGCGGGAAGTAAATATTACATTTTTAGTTGTCAAACAGAAATCTATTGGATAAAATTTTTAACCAGTTGTTAAAAATTAACCACTAAGTGACAGAATAGGTCCGACATTGTGTTAAAAGAAACTAACTCGAAGTAGGATATGAACAAAGAAACGTATGTCCTAAGGCGATTTTTGGCGACATATCGGGTCACTGAACTCGGTAAGGTGCGCTATGTTTGGTAAGGTGTCTCGCCAACAATTACTAGGTTACTTCACTGGTGACACTTGTCAGTTTTCATAACCTCTTTTTAATAGTTGTTAATAGTTGTACCGGTTAAAAATGCATTTGAGAAAAACAATTAAGCTATGTACCAGTTTAGCAATACAAAGCAAATTTAACCAACCTCTTATAAATAATACTGCTCTTCTAGTATTCTATATTTAATTCATATTTTTATCATCATTTATTTTATCCATTTTTTTCCTTTGCACGAACAAAAAATACTTTTCTAACCACACTTTTTTTTAAAACTGCGAACTATCAGTAGTAAACAAGTAGCAAGCGAGACAGATATACAAACTAAAAAGAAATAGAGATAGTAACCGAACAGCTTACCCATCTCACAAGCACGGTCAGTTACGAGCACTTACCGGAACATGCCGCGTATGTTGTCTAGCGAGCCAAAAAATCTGAACGGAGGTTACCGCAGGTTACCGCATCTGACCTCGCCAAAAATTGCCTCTAATTTAAAAGTATTTAATTAAATATCAACTCGACACGAGATATTGTCAAAAATGTTATCAAAAAAATTAAAGCTTTTCTTCTTGAATCTTAATTTAGATATAAATAAAATAAATAAATATATCATCGCAGCTTATTAACCATTGCTGGGTGTGCCAATCTACTTTGTACACAGTTATCGGCAATGATGAAATATTTGCACCGTAAGGGTGTGGAGAGTGAACCATAGGTTTCAATTTTGTGCCATTTAAAATTCGAAATATTTGGCGTCGGTCGGTATCGAACCGGGTTCCCCAGATTCGCGACCTGACATACTGGCAGGCGGCCACGAGACCCCATAATTTAGATATGAACATAAATTAAAAAAACGGCGAATGGCAATATTCTTTTGCTGCCTGTTACAATACAATGAATTTAAGGTAAATTACATTTCAAGATCTATTTTGACAACGCCTTTTAAATTGAATAATGATCAGGCATACGTTTCGCTGTTCATAACTTGCACCGAGTTAAATTTTTTTTGAACACGAAATTAACGTCACAAAGCACACATTCTCCCCTCCAGTACTACATATCTTTAGAAAAAGACGACAGGCTCGAAGAAGGAGATAGTTTTGTATTACCAAGGCCTCTCTTCTCTTCTCAGCGTATTGTCCTAATCCGATTTGATATTTGGTGTTTTATTTTGCGGTAGTGTTTGACGTATGTATGAGTAATCAGTTTTGTTATAATAATGATTTGATAGCTGAAGATAAATTCCAAATAAATAATAATACCGAAACATAAAATTATCCAAAACATTTAAAAACGGTTTAAGATTCTATCTAAGAGGTCATGGTAGTGCTTTGCTGTCTCTTTTTTCGAGCTTGTCATATTTGTTTAAAAGGTTACTTCAGAACTCAGTAGATGGCAACAGTAAAATTCTAAAATCATAAGTCTCCATTGGAGAAAAACAGCATTAAAGTTTCAGTGACGTCATCTGTGCGCGTGACAGAGATAGTACAATAGAAGAAGTCAGAGAAAGTACACAAGCTATAGGGGAAGGCAAATGTTTTTTATATCTACCAGAGTTTGACTCTGATATTTTAAAGTTTGTAGTGTTTCAGTTTATTTTTATCATTTGACAGAAATGGAAACATATGCCAATTATTTACACTTTTGTTCTAAAAATAAATAAGGCAGAATTAACAACCATATGAAAATTTTAGCTTTTATTTCCTAGGTCTGGAAAAAAACGTAGACACAGGTATATTACAATTACTACTATTAAATATTATTTAAGTTTTTAGTATTTATTGTAGGTAATAGAAAACGTTATATTTTAATAATAAATTTTCTCTAAACTTGATTAAGGTCACATACTTCATTCCGGAACAGAGAAAGTTACTTCCTTTTAATAATTGAATTTGGTTATTGGATAGAAGAATGAAATTAACAAATTTTTCACTTACTGATGATTGATTCTGTGGAATATTTTCCGTTATTGACAATAAAAAACTGGCTGCGAGTCCATAATGGCGAATGTGCAAGATGACCTGATTTTATGTGTGCTCGAGGCCATCTCTTCATTTTTCGATTCAGTTTCAATTTTCCGACTAATATTTTTTGGTGTTCAGTTTTATTGCTGGTAATATGAAAACAATAAAATTTATAGTACTGCAGTATCGTATTGAAAAATAAAACAAAAATATCGCATTCGATAAAGGATGTAACATCAGGTAATCCATGCCAGGAATGAGTCAACAAAACAAATGCTCGTTTCTCTTTCTCTAACAGCCTGCTGCAGATATTTTCCTTTTTCTCTTATCTTATTGCTCTAAAATCCATCCCCGTTCCATTTGTCTCCTTCGCTGCCGATTGTCTGGAGCGTTCGAAATACGTCCGACCCGACTACCAACATTTTTATTCCTTACTTACCGTCTACATGTACTTTTCTATTATATTGCAGATACATTTCAATACAACTTTACTTACACAAATTACATGAAATAAAATTACCACGATAGATATGATATAGTGATATGTCCACTCACTAACTCAAGTACTTAACGCTGTTATGGAGGTGCACCAAGGACTACACAGTTACTTTTTTCCGACGACCACTACGAAAAGTACATAAATTCACACGCTAAACTATTACTGAAAGTTGGTCATTGCACATCACTAGCAATACTGTGTGATATGAAGCTCGTTAGCCAATCAGATGCGTCCGCAACTGTGTGATATGATTTTATCACACGCTGCGATAACTAAGCGAACTAACCTAAAAATTTGTATTTAAAAGTTTGACAGTTGCAGATAATTTGTTGAATTTACACGGATTAAGAAGGTTGAACCCTGATTTATCAGATTTTAACATAATTTTTGGTGAATTCTGATAGCAATGATGTTAACATAATCTGTTTTCATATGTATATGCAGTTGTCAATTCAAAAAATTGTGGTCGTCGGAAAAGTATCGTGTACAACACGTGCTGAAAGGGTATTTCACACTCATGTGATTGAACCACTCGCCTTCGGCTCGTGGCTCAAACTTCACATTCGTGTGAAATATCCAACTTTCAGCACTAGTTATACAATATACTATTCTTTTACTTCCGACTTCGTAAGTAAGCTTTATTACCGTAGCAATGATGAAATTTTTTCCCACTCCCAATATCGTAAGTAGGCTATTAGGAGTTTTTTGTACGGATGTATGTTTATTTTACTGTCAAGATATCGGTTTCTATTAGCGACAGGATGTAAGGATTGTCCTTACTTCCCTACAGCTGAACTTACCTCCCTCTTTGTGAAATACCAACAGTTAGATATTTTAAACTTGTGTCAAATTTCTATTCATTCTTATAATTTATAATTTTGAATTTAATTTCTATCAAATTGTCCTCATTTCATAAATATTTCCATTCAAAAGTTACCGTTGACGTGACAAATGTAACAGATGACAGCGTTTTTCTTCTTAAATTTTCCATAGAATTTTTAGATTCTTTTTTTAATGTATCAATATTAAACTGCATTCTTAGATAGCCTTGACATATCTGACAGTGACAATGAACAGGTAAAAAATAAATCATCGGGAGTAGACAAAATCTTATATGCAACACGAGATGTAGGTACATTTGACCACTCTCGAACTTATTTGCTAGCCCTCGCTATCGCTCGGGCGCAAAATCGTCCTCAATTAGTAAATGGTACCTATCTCTTGTAGCATAAATAACTATTATTTCTCTGTGTCGGTATTAGAACGTTATATTGTAGCATGCATATTGATGTTAGAAGGAGTTTAATTCTTAAACGATTTTTGGTGATATTTTATTATTTGATATTGGCATGACTGCAATAAATACACTGAATATCTAGGTAACCAACAGAATAAAAAGCACAAATCACTGTCACAAACCTAATAATTCTTCCAAAAAATTCCCTTAACTTGTCAAATATTTTTAAACAAATAATGTAAATGAAAGCCTCAACAGAGAAATTAGTATAAAACACACGTTACAGAAGGCAATTCAAGCACTCTTTCTTTCGCCCACTCGCCGCTGCGCACTTGTGAGCGAATTTGTAACTCGTGCTGGAATACGTTTCCTTCTGTAACTACAGAAACAATAGTATAAAACATACGTTACAGAAGGCAATTGAAGCGCTCTTTGTTTCGCCTACTCGCCGATGCGCGCTCGCGAGCGAATTTGTAACTCGTGCTAGAATACGTTGCCTTCTGTAACTTATATTTTAATATATTATTCTTACTGACATGACATAAAGTTCGCATACCGTGGCTCAATCGAAAACGAATAACGCGTGAAATTTAAAAATTCTTGTCATATTTCATACTTATCTTTAAAGAAACTCCAGAATAAACGATTTTATGATACAGTTTGCAATAAATAAATAAATCATCACGGCATATTACCCATTGCTGGGTGTGCCAATCTGCTTTGTACGTAGATTTCGGTAATGATGATGACATATTTGTACCGCGCGGGTGTTTACCAGGCGTCACCTCACGGGCACTCATTGCTGGCATGGAGAGTGCACAACATATTTGGCGTCGGTCGGGATCCAAGCCGGTTCCCCAGATTCGCGATCTGACACTCAGGCACGCGGGCACGAGATCCCATCAGTTTGCAATAGAATAGTATATTAACACATAAGGTATAGAAGGCAACATATTCTAGCACGAGTTACAAATTCGCTTACGAGCGCGCAGCGGCGATTGGTTGAATTGCTTTTTGTAATGTGTGTTTTATACTAATTTCTCTGTTGAGGCTTTCATTTACATAATTTTTTTATAAATTTTTTTTGACAATTTCCATTAAGGAAATTTTTGGGAGAATTATTAGGTTGATGACAGTGATTTGTGCTTGTCTTTCTGTCCGTTGCCCAGATATTTAGAGTATTTATTGCAGTCATGTCAATCTCAAATAACAAAATATCACCAAAAATCGTTTAAGAATGAAGCGTCTTCTAACATCAATATGCCTGCTAGAATATGACATTCTAACTCTGAAACAGAGAAAAACTGTTAAACTTATAAATTAGTTTTTAGAATTAATCTTTATTAAAAGTAAAACTATTTCAAGATAGATTCATGGTATTTAAATTTCACATTTTCTTTTAATACATATAGTACAAGAAAAAGTCGTTGGTTCTAACATTTACATATATTAACTTAATCTTGGCATATATAAATTAGTTCATTGTAATAATAATAACAATGAACAGTTCTCCACCTTAAAAAAAGTATGCGTTGTTCTTGAAAAAGCATACAGAGTAATCTTTTACATATTGTGGAGATATTGAAATTTACATATAAAACGATCTATAGTACTCGTACTTCTCGAGTCTGCATCAGATAATTTCTTGTAAAGGTTAAAAAATGTTTTCTATTTTGTTTTAGATTGGAACTCTCACACCGTAAAAAATAAAAGCGATATTAAGCATGACAAGCAATTTCGTATCTGGTTAATAAAGTAAGAAGTGGCAACGTGTATCTCACAATCTGAACTTGACAATAAATTGAATAATTTGTCTTCGTGGGTTTCCACCCTGGGCATTTTTCAAAAACACACTTATCGTTTTATACAGGGGTTATTGTATTGTAGGCATTTTTAACATTTTTTCTCTGTCTGCTCCGTTTTCTATTAGATTTTCTTTCCAATTGTTATGTTCTTGGTATTGTCCGATGTGTATAGACATTCTCTGAACTCAGATTTCATTTAATATTTATAAATAAAGCAATGTCGTATTGTTGAAATTTTATTAAATGAAAATTAGCTTTTGATGCATAATAATTAGATTTCTCTTCAAATAAGGGGAATATAAATGATATCAATTTATTTTATTTTATAAGAAATGTTATTGAATATTGATCTGCATTAGCACAGGAAAATGCTGTGGATTTAAACATGTCTAGAATGTTCAAGGAAATGAATTATTTGAAGGAATCTAAAGAATAGAGGATGTCTGATTTGAAACTATTGACTTCGATGATACGCCGCAGTAGATAGAAAAAGTATTTTTCTATCGCTTGGAAAATTATTTTATTTCAATATTCATATGAATCAGGAAAAGTACTATTGTTCCGCATAGAGTACCAAATAGAAAAAGTACCTATTCTTTTACCGCACATGGTACGGCAAAATAGACTACTAACTTTTTGTTACAGCAAATACCTAACTTTATTTATTGTAAATATAAACAGTTTTACCAAATGGCAGTAAAAAAAACATCTTGCTATTGTCAGAAAGTCAAGTTAGGCTCTTACTACGTACAGATACATTTTGACAAATTTTTATCATAAATAACTATTTGGTCTAATTCACTAAGATAGTTGTTAACATAGTCATTAGGTAACAACTGAGAGTTAACGACTTTTAGCAACTCTTGTAACAACTGTCATTCATAGGTATTCAGTAAATACATAATTATCGATATTGTTAATAACGGTTGTTGTGAACAATCGTTGTTAAATATATATATATATATATATATATATATATATATATATATATATATATATATATATATATATATATATATATATATATATATATATATCAGTGAAGTTATGAACAAGTAAGTTACAAGGAATGTCGATTCTCTATATTTGTTCATATTTCTACTCGATTGATAACTCAAAGTGACAGATTGTGATTAGTTTGACGTTTGAGTTTTTAATAATGATTCATAAGAAAATTCGGGGTGCATGATATTCCGCGGAACAATATTCTCTAATGGTAGATTTCATGATGATTTTGGGCTAATTAAATGACATGCGGCCTAATTCACTAAGATAGTTGTTAACATAGTCGTTAGGTAACAACGATTTTTAGCAACTTTTGTAACAACTGTCATTCAATTGGTATTCAGTAAATACATAATTAACGACATTGTTAAAAACGGTTGTTTTGAACAATCGTTGTTAAATATAGCAGTGAAGTTATTAACAAGTGAGTTAAAAGGCATGTCGATTTTCAATATTTGTACACATTTCTACTCTATTCACAACCTAAAGTGACAGATTTTGATTCGTTTAAGTTTTTAATAATGAGGTGATAAGAAAATTTGGGGTGCAAGATGTTCCGTGGAACACTATTCTCTAATGGTAGATTTCATAATTTTGGACTCATTAAATAACGAAGCTAGTTTTACATTTCAGTTCTGATAACTGCTAGTTGGAAATTTTGCAAATGGTTGATTGACTTGAAAAATTGAAATTTTGCCCCGTAATCTCTTTATAAGACCCATAGCTAGGCGTAGAAATTAAGAATCTGATGAAGTTCTCCAGTTTAGTATACATGTTTATTCAATTCGATGCGATCGATTTCGAAATTTCAATATTCTCATCATCAGGAATGACGCATGACCTTCGTCTAGAAGTTTCAGTAGTAAAAATAATAGAAATTTGAAATGGCTGTTTAAATTTAAATGTGTAAGATAAATAAAAATAAATTTCAAAAAATTTAATTTAGATCTTTTCGGGAGAGAATCCGAAAATTTGTTCAATATTAAGAATTAAAATATTTAAGTTTGGAATAAATGTAAACCCTTCACCTTGTAACATGAGACCTTCGGGCATATACTGACTTAGTTTGCTTGAAGTGTGAGACCATCCAATTCACGAATTAAACGACACTTGCTCAGTTTGAATATTTCTGTAAATATTTTTTCCCCGATATCAGGATCGGGAACGGATTACTAACATCGCGAAAACTTCGTTGCATAAATCTAAAATCTTGTTTAAAAATGTATATAATTATTGAGCATGTAGGTATATATTAGTTTATAAATAGTTTACCTTTGCTGTCGTCTCTCTATTTCCAGTAAAAGTTTATTTCCTAACACAAAATTTTCAAGAAAAACCATTTACCAACGATTGTTCAATACTAACAACGAGAGAAATGCAAATGCTAGATTAACAACTCAACGTAACGACTAGTTGTTAAATTTTAGCAACTTGATGTAATAGCGAAAGGAGGGTTATACAGAGGTATATTTTCGGGCTGCCATCTTTTGGTATTTTCCTTGTACTACACAAGTGACTCATTTCACTCCGTTGCTAAATTACAAATAAATCGAACAAATCGCTGTCATGGTGACAGTTGCAAGATGGTGCCAAGTATCAAGCGAATGTATGGTCTTTGCAACAGTGACTCCCGCAATAATTATAAAGAATACATGACAAATGTGATATTCTGTAAGTTTCCACAGCCGTACGAAGAAATAGGAATCACATGTAAAACTCAAATGTCAAAACACAAGTGACAGAAGACAGAACTTTAAAAATGGCGTGGTTTTGTTTGTAATCCGATCTTCCATCTCAACTTCTACATCGTCGCATTCTTTCTTGCATGTGACGTCAAAATCATAACCCTCTATTGGGATTTTGAACTGACATTGAAATTAACAACTTAAAATGCTTAGAGACTTAGGCCGAATGTCGATAATTATGTATTTACTGAATACCAAATGAATGACACAAGAGTTGTTAAAAATCTTTATTAACTCTCCGTTGTTACCTAACGACTATGTTAACAACTACCTTAGTGAATTAGGCCTTTATGTGTGTGTGTGTTACAAGAAATAAATCTACATTTGGCGCACGAAGTTTATTTACTGCCCTCTACTGGTTTTATTTGCTTTCAACATCAACTTCTACTCTTCTGCCATACCATACATCATCGTATGGCAGCTTATTTTTCCCTTTATTTGCGTTCATAATTCACTTAGCGCTGATCACATGGGGATAGCAGTGTATGGCCCAGTTTCGAATCACTCAGATTCGGTAGCCATTGTTCCAAGTGCAAACATTTATCCTCTGTGTGCAAACATGCAAGTAAGCAATCTCAAGAGCAAAATGCATCGCCGGGTTGTTAATTATTCAGTGATTTACACTAGAGAGAAATGTTTTATTGCAGTTACATGACATTGTGTTATATTGTTTTTGGTGAAATGCAATGGTGTAAAATTTTAAGAGGTTTATAAATAAAGTAAATGAAAATGCAAACATAAATTCCGCAACACTTTTTAATTTTTGAAGCAACGGTTTAACAGAATTTTTTAGACAAAATGCTTTTAGCAAAGTCTCTAATTCTAGAGTTAATGCTACTGCATTAAATATATGTATTTTTAACTTGTAATCCTATAAAACAGAGTACTGAGTACATTTTTACATAAAACATCAATCCTATAAAACAAATCTGATATTATTATCTAGATAATGAAATTTAAAACATATTTGTTTTGCAACATTGTAGCATTAGTTTGTATCATATTTTATTCATTAATATTTTATTAGGTTATAAATAAGCGACTGGAAAAGTATGTAGTAAATATTCTGTAATCGGGATTTCAGTCTATTATTATCAAAATTAGAAATCGGACACTGAAATCCCGTTTAAAGAATATTTACTATTAATATTTTATGTTAATAAATCCTTTTGACTTTTAAAAACTGATATTATATATGCATATGTATCTATGCTTACGTATTATCAAAATCAATTTTTTTAATATCATGAATTTTATTAAATTGAAGAAAAAGAAACATTTTTTACAAAAATTTAATGCCAATTTTGTAATGAATATTATGTTTTATATAATTTATTTGTTTCAAGAACATTAAACTAGTGCAGTGGAAAAGTGGATGTCCACTGGGAGCGTTCACGCCAAACTTTTGCAGGTGGCAGCATAACTGTTCACACAATTTATTTTATATTTAATTTTAATTTATTGTTACCTATTCTTCTTGAGCTACAGCTTAAATCTAATCTAAGCGTTTTATACTTTCGTTTGTGTAAATAAATGCCATATTTTATTTTCACATCAGTGCCGCATTTTGTTTGGTTATGTAATATACCGACAGAGCAGTTATATGTCAGATTGACTTGTGAAGGTGGTAAATGTGTAACTACAGTGTCATTAGTTCCTGACTAAACGTTTCTATTAAGAATGTAGACAAGTGACATTTCTCAACATTGTATAGTTAGAAATTTGGGCAGCGAGCGTTTTTTCTACTTTGTCGCGCATGAGCAGCAAAGTGACATTTTGCGTTGACAAAAGAGCGCAAATGGCTACTTTGTATATAGACTGTAGAAAAATACATATTCATCCAATATTGAAACGATGCGCGAAATTTGCAATCGTCTCAGATGTAGTGATGAAAGTATCGATGATAGGTATCGATACTTCATATCGGAATCGGTATCGATGTGTAGTATCGATACCACGTCAAATATCGGAAACAAGTATCGATATTAGCAAGTATCGGTATCGGTATCGAAAAAAATTCCTAAATGCTAAATGCATAGGTTTACAGGTATAAATAATTGCAGAAACGCAGTAAATAATTTATTAAAACCAATCTCCCCCTTTACATTCTCCTAAAATAGCATCTTTACTATTTTTTTCCCCAATAGCCTATTCCTTTCCTGGCAGACAGTCGCGCCTGCTTTGGAAAATAATCGTTCGCTGGCACCGATGTTGCAACAATTGTAAAATAAATTCTTGCCTGCCTATACAACGGATTAATTTGACAGGTTTAGATCCGAGAAGACCCGAGCCCCGAGCCTAGCGAGCAACTTTAACGAACGAGTATAAAATATCAACTATCAAAAATCAGATGTCACTGTTATCTGTATTACTGCATTTGTAAATTTAGTAGTATTCTGCTTCCACCGATACCGATACCGATATTTTCATACAAATACCGATACAAGTAAAAATATCGAAACAAAGTATCGAGTACTAAAATACTTGGTATTGCAAAGAAAGTATCGATACTTTACTGGTATCGGTAGTATCGCAACATCCCTACTCAGATGTATAACAGTTCTCAAAATATCGCGTTTTTTAACATCGGTTGTTTTGTTATCATTATGTTAAAAAGCCATACTCGTATATTTAGTACAAAGCAACTTTGGTTTCTTTTTTTGGGAAAGGATAGGTCGTCTTCTATGACAAAGGGGCTTTGGTGGGCCCGACTTGCCTGGTTTGGCAGACACTCATTTAACTTAAGATTGGATTGCTGATTACACACTGAACGCACATCAAGCCGGCCTGCTCGTCTAGATGCTCCCTGGATTATCGTTAGTTTGCCCCCTGCCTGGGATGATTCTTCTTCTTCCCGCCTCGCAGTTTCCCCCGGACTCCAGGCCGGCCCGGCAGCTCTTGTTACTTTTCATTCGGCTCTCACAGCGAATTACCTGTGGGATTATTATGACCTGATGGACTGGGATTGCATTTCCTGCACTATTTATCACACGAGTAAGCCATTTGTCTTAAATAATACAACAAGCGCAATCATTATCAGAGAACAGAAGCGCGAAAGTATTAACGTTGGTAGTAACCAAGAAGAAGAAAAATCCAGAAAAAAATTATTTTAAGGTCCCGAAGTATTATTTATTTTAGACTCCATCAATTGCGTTAAAAGAAATTAAGCAACAAAAATGTGCGCATTGTGTAAATCAAAATTCAGCAACAATGTATTGACGATTTAAAAAATCTGATGTGGCCAGCACATTACCTTCCGTCAGTTCTATGTATTTTGTTCAAATTTCATACGGAAAGTTCCTTCCTAAATTAAATATTCTATTTCTTGTACATTACCTTCCGGCAGTTGCATGTATTTTATGCAAATTTCATACAGAAAATTATTATTTTATGACGTTTTCTATATACAGTCTATCTGCAGAAATAAAAGATTTATTATTATTATTATTTCTTGTACATTACCTTAAAGCAGTTGTATGTATTTTATACAAATTCCATACAGAAAGCAAAAGATCCTATACCTATTTCCAGTAAAATTATAAGACAAACACACTATGTCATTTCACTTGACACTGACAACCAACTGACAACTTTCAATCAAAATTTTCTTAATATAGTAGCTGTTTCCACAGCTATGGCTACTTTATGAAATTTAATTTCTTTATAATTTTTTAACTCTATATCCATTTAATATTAGGTATAAAATGCAATCAAATCGTATAGAAAATAAAATATTCTTTAATATTTATAATAACATTAAATGTGAAAAAATGATATTTAACATAGTTTTTTCAAGAAAAACTGTTAAAATCTTCAAATGAGGGTACTTCCGGTTGTCCAATTCTAACCAAAATCTAATCAGCTCTTCGCATGGATGTAACGAAGAGAAATACGAAAGGATTATAATATTTAGAATTGTAGTATGGAAGTTATCGTAGACGAAAATTTTGTTACACACACACACACACACACACACACACACACGGACACACATACATACATACATACATACCCACACACACACACACACACACACATACAGACATCATCGTAAAAATAGTAAAATCGTATTGTAGGGACCCTAAAACGTGCTTATTCATCAAAAACTCACCACCGAATTTTTTGACCAAAGGCAATACCTTCCTTACCTAAAGGTGACGGAAGGTAAAAATAGAAATATCGAAATTCTTAATTGATCTTGTAAAATGTAAACCATGCCACACGTCTTAACAACTCTAAAGAGTTAAGGAGATTCATTATCTTTTATTATGTAAAGGAAATAAATTATCAGTACACCTTATGACAGAAGCAGATATTTTTAGCTACCAATACATTGTGTTATTATTTTTACCGCCCGCTACCCTTGGTAAGGGAGATATAGAGATTGTGCTAAAAATCGCATATTGAATAAATAAATGAATATATCATCACGGCTTATTACCCATTTCTGGTTGTGCCAATCTGCTTTGTACACAGATATAGGTAATGACGAAATATTTGCACCGTGCGAACGCTTACCAGTCATCACCTCACGGGCACTCATTGTTGGCGTGGAGAGGGCACCACAGGGATCAATTTTGTGCCATTTAAAATTTGAAATATTTGGCGTCCATCGGGATCGAACCTGGTTCCTCAGATTCGCGACCTGACACTCAGGCACGCGGCCACGAGATCCCATATCAAGATTTTGGTAAATGACCAATTTTAATATTTTCTCTATGATGTCTGTGTGTGTATGTGCATGTGTGTATATGGATCCTCCACTCTAACTCAAATACTATCATTTAGAAAATTTTGAAACCTTGGATTTCTATCTTGGTCTAATATGAAAAGAAGCCGTTAGATTTTGGTTTAAGTAAATCAGCTAACCGGAAATGGCACTTTCAAAATAGTATTTCTTGAAATATACGTTTAAATTTTATTTTTTCGAGATTTATGTTATAAAAATGAAAGAATATTAAATTTTCTGCATATGTTTGCATTAATACTTTTTCTATATATTTTATAGATAAATTTATAAAGTTGTCTATACTTTAAATCCCGCACCCTATACTTTAAATAAACAAGACTGCTTGGTTACATAGTTCATATCTCAAATGTATGTAACTGACAGATAAATATCACTGTCCAAGAACTAATCATTTCAAATTAATAATAATAACGTATTAAATAGAAAATAGTAAATAGAACCAGTTAAATAAATGGTGGGAGGTATTGTGTTGGCCACACATCAGATTTTTGTTTTTAGTTCGCCCCTATTTTTTATTTATTTATATATTTTGTCTTAGCAATTTTGCTGTCGCAGCTAATCAATAATAATTGCAAACACCGAATAAAGCATGAAAATGACAGAATTTAATTTTTAAGCAACGTTGCTAACAAATTTCTTACAAAATAGGGATATCTTATAAATTAAAAGTGAGTTAGCAGTGCTAGGTAGATGGGCGGGGCATGAGAACAGAAACTGGGGATTCACTTTAAAAAAATCCTAGGATTAGGCAACGGTCTCATTGAATACTATCATTTACTGTCGTGTATATTTCAAACACGTGTATTCTAATAGCGTGTATCACATTGGGCCATCGTTTTCTATCGAGCGTCGTAGACTTGTTTGGTTTTCAAGTTGGTTTGATTTTTACTCGATGATCGATTCTACTCGATGCCTTGACGCATGCGTAAATGTACATAACCTCTTAATTTGGTTCATGTCATACAAATTTCATTTGAACTGACATTGACAAACAGAAGTATTCGTGGAAATAAAAACAACAAAGATTATTGAGAAAGAGCGGAGCATAAGTGATATTAATTTAGATTTACTCGACACCAAATGATGCATGCAGTGAGACCGGACCATCAGTTTTTAAACAACATGACATTAGTCGATACTACATTATACGACACGACTTTACCAGTGAGACCGCCACCTTATATACAACAATCATTGTTATGCCCAAAAAATAAATGCTTTCTAGGATTTAGATGGCAGGGGAGTACGTAACGAGGGAAATAACATTAGACTAATTATTATAAATTTGTGTATTACAATACCTGCAACTATGTAAATTGTTATGTACGTGTTTAATAAGTTTTTGATTAGAGTTTGTAATTCCTTTTACAGGATTTCAAAATTTGGCTATAGTATGGAATACCTATCCCTTAAGAATTTTGATGGTCATATATAGTTGAAAAACCATCAAAATCACTAAATTCCACAAAAAATAGGGCGCGGACAGCAATATTTATAGTGATTTTGACATTTTTAAATAAATGTAAACAGCCACGTTTTCTCAAAATGAGTTCTGTGCGCTAGGTTACGTTACAGTATATAGCTATTTGTGTATTAAGAACGCAAAATGGGACATTGTCGATTGAGAGGTTTACCAAGGGTAGCGGGAGGTAAAATATTTGGAATTTCAGTGTGATAGGTATTCTAGAATCCAGATTTTAAATAATAAACGTATTCTTTAAAACACAATTTGACTTGTTTTAGTTTTTATCTAGAACTAATTGCCTTCAAACGTTCTAGCAGAATTATCATTTTACAAAAAGTATGTTATTTGCAAACTCGTAATTCAGTAATGAATATCAATTTCATTAACAGTTTTATCGAACAGTAGAATCTGCGTGCATTAATGTACTTGTACTGTAATTGTATTAATGTCTATCGCTCCCCGACAAAAAATGACAATACTCATTAGCATTTCGGTCCAAGGCTAGCGCGATGTCCACGGCGACCGTCATCCGCGACTGTGAAATGTTTTTTGCTAGTGACAGTAGCGACGTGACGGCCAAGTGTCGAAACAGAGCAGACAAGCTTTTAATTCATAGGATCTGCTTGACACGTCAAATTTATAAAAAAGATTGCTCCACATTTGATTACCATAATTTCCATTAAATTCCCTGTGATAATTTAATATGTTCTGTCATGTTAACGATTTCAGCGCGAAATAATTTCAAAATGAATATGAGTTTACAACTCGATGTGACTTTATTCGCACAACTTTAATATTATTTCGAATTTATTTGATTTGGATTCAACGTAGCTATGATGTAATTATTATTATTGAATTCAATCCAATATTTAGAATAGTTTAATTATATAAGATAAAAATATGATAAAAATGTGTACATCTATAATAAATTTCACAGGAATTCATATTAACAATTATTGATTAGGATTCACTTTTACAATAATAATTGTTAGAGCATAAAAATAAGAGTAATTTTTTCTATGTTGCATTTTCACCAAAATTAATATTCAGTGAAAAATATGATGGCCTGGTTTACACCGTGATATTATGTGGGTTTGGCAACCCCATGAATGAAAGAAAAATTCTATTCCATGATTTTTCCCAGTTTTGTCCAACTCTTATTTTTTGCCCAGCCCCCCATAACCCATGTGTGAAAAGTCGATTTTCTATGGTGTGGCACTCCCACAAACGAATACAACATAATTTTGCTCAAGTTATGTACGGTTTGGCCAAGCACAAATTTTTTACCCACGTATACAAAAGTTTAAAAATGGCATAACATTATTGCAAAAATTCCAAACAAAGAAAATGGTAATAGACAAACATATAGGGAAATTTCGGTAGCACCCCAAAAAACAAAACAAAAGAAATGAATTATACTCATCGCTAATACAAGATTTATCCAGTTTAAATAAGAGTTGGACAAAACTGAGCAAAATTATGTAATAGTTCTTTCTTTTAATTCCTAAATAAGGATGCCAACTTCACTCAAACGTGACTTAACCATATTTTAAACCAGACAAAAAATTAAGATATTCTGTGTTTACACCGTAAATTTTTCTGCACGGTCTAGTTTCATTTAGTTGTAATTTGGTAAGAAGTATTGCCATTTTTAAAACTAGAATTATTAAATCTAACTTATTGAAATATATATATATATATATATATATATATATATATATATATATATATATATATATATATATATATATATATATATATATATATACAAAAATAATTCATACAAATTATTTTTCATGTAAAATAACTTACTTTAACTACGTTATGCATTTATAAGTATGTATAAGCAACATTACCTAACTGATTAAGAAATAAGCATTGAAAATACGCATGCGTAACTTGGCAAAGGAAAAAACTTTGGTTAGGTATTGTATCACTACATACTAGCTTCGAAACGCGCCTGACTAGAGTGGTGTGTCAGTGTACACGAAGCGTACTAAACTATTTAGTAGTAATATAGTTATAATTTAGTATTTGCTCAGAATAGGAAGATATCGGTGTAAACCGAGCCATTGTTTCTGAACTGTTACTCAAATCTTTATGGACACCTGTTTATCAAGTTTTAGAAAGAGTTCCTTTTTGTGTATTTTAATATTGTATGTTATATTTTATAAGTGAAAATCTGATGTGGCCAACACCAAACCTCCCGCTATTTAATTTTTATTAATTTTAATATAATACTTACATATTTAGTTATTGCAGAAACTGTATTAAGATCCATTCCATATAACTATGGTTCTATTTACGATTTTCTTTTTAGAACGTTACTTTTATTAATTTGAAATGATTAGTTCTCTGACAGTGACATTTATCTGTCAGTTACATACATTTGAGATATGAACTGTGTAACCAAAGAGTTTCGCTTGTTTAAAGCGTAGGCTTCGGGATTATAATTATAGATATTTTATAAATTTATCCATAAAATATATAGAAAAAGTATTTATGCAAATATGTAGAAATTTTAATAATCTTTAATTTTTATAATAACACAAATCTTCAAAAAGTAACATTTGAAGGTATGCGATTTTTAGCACGATCCCTATACCTCCCTTACCAGGGGTAGCGGGAGGTAAAAAAGGAACAAATGGTAATACGTAAAAAATAACGATGAAAAACGTTAATGGCTTTCCCAAAAGAGACGTCTCTGATTGAATTAGAAACAAAACAAAGTATAAATATCTAAATAAATAGGATCCTCATACTGTTTCAAAATTTTAATGCAACTAGTACCAGTTATCAATAAAAAATGTGTGAGATACACCTTCAAAGGGATGTAACTCTGTAATGAAGCATCTAACATTTTTTACTAGAAATTATTCGCCAATATGGTCTAATAATGTTATGGATCATCTTGTATTTAAAATTTAAATAAGTACAATTGGTCGGGAATCTGGTGACCAGGGTTCAATCCAAACAGACGCCAAAAATATTTCGAATTTTAAATGGCCCAAAAGTGACCCCTTTGGTGCACTCCCCACGTCAGCAATAAGTGCCCGTGAGGTGACGCCTGGTAAGCGCCCACATAGTACAAATATACCCTTAATTACCTATGTCTGTGTACAAAGCAAATTGGCACACCCAGCAATGGGTAATATGCCGTGGTGATCAATTTATTTTATTTTAATAAGTTGATCAGTTAGTTATTCGATTACTGGGGTTCACTAGAAATAGAAAATCGACTAAACGGTTAATCGATTAAACCGGTATGGCATGCCAGTTATTTCGATTAATCAGTTAGCCGATAATAGGCGATATGTATATAACTGAGTAGTCAGCATCTCCTTTAATATCATTTTTAAGAGTGGACAAAAAAAGCCATTTGTTTATTCGCTAGAAGAAACTTTTGCTCTATCGAGAACAAAGAAGATTAACAAAAAAAGGCAAGCAATAAAATGAACAGTTGTCCTCTTTAAACTAACATCGTACGCAACGATAGAAAAACAAGAACGCTAGTAAAAAATTCAAAAAAGTGGAAAAGCAAACTGAAAAATTGAATAACAGAGATAAAGTGAATGGAAAACAAGCGCATAAACTAACAAAATAGAACAAAAACACGGATCGAATGTGTGTGTACATAAGCTCGGAGAAGTAGGTAAAAGTACAAGTCGGCATTACGGCAAAAACGTTATAAGCAATAAGCTCCAGGTTTAATATGGTTACAAGGGCAACGAATACATGGCTCCCTATCGACTGCTATTAGATTACTTCCAAACCAAACACTACACACAGGCCACTTCTCTCCTTGTTATTGCATTTTAACACATTTACACGCCATCAAATATATCAATACAATAATCAATACTTTTGATATTAAAGTCACATATTTTTCACTATATGTGGCCAGCACATTACCACCCGTCTGGTAGGTTATACCTCTTTTACTTATATGTGACATATAACTACAATAAAGTTTATAAATCTCTGTAGAAAAATGAAGTTTGAAAACCTCTTATTTTAATTTGAGTGGTGTTAGCATCATGCTCCAAAAAACGTAACACGTAATAACTTATTTACACTGTATTTTTACGTGAATTTACACAGAGACCAAATTGTGCTGTTGTTATGGGGAATATGTAAGTGCGACTGAGACGGAACGATTTTCCCCCTGCCGGTGAGCCAAGCGGTGACTTGGCCTCTCTCGAGCAGATCGCACGGCAAGCGCTACAGCAGAAAATACTTGCTGCAAACAAGTATATTTATATTAACTTCAATTAGTTTTTGTAAAAACGGTTTAGTAATTAGTATTTATTGTTACTGTTGTTATTACCTTCCGTCACCTTTAGGTAAGGAAGGTATTGTCTGGTAAAAAAAATCGGTGGTGAGTTTTTGATAAGTAAGCACCTGTCTGTGTGTGTGTGTGTGTGTGTGTGTGTGTGTGTGTGTGTGTGTGTGTGTGTGTGTGTGTGTGTTTGTGTGTGTGTGTGTGTGTGTGTGTGTGTGTGTGTTTGTGTGTGTGTGTGTGTGTGTGTGTGTGTGTGTATGTATGTCTGTGTGACAAAATTTTCTAATGCGATAACAAATATTACAATTCCAAAAATTATAATTCTTTCGTATTTTTTTTTCGTGCATCCATGTGAAGAGCTGATTAGATTTTGGTTATAATTGGCCAACCGGAAGTACCCTCATTTGAAGATTTTAACAGTTTTTCTTGAAAAAACGATGTTAAATATCATTTTTTCACATTTAATGTTATTACAAATATTGAATAATATTTTATTCTCTATACGATTTAAATGCATTTTATACTTCATATTAAATGGATATAGAGTTAAAAAATTATATAGAAATTAAATATCAAATTCTGATTGAAAGGTGTCAGTGTCAAGTGCGGTTGACAGTATGTTTGTGTTATAATTTTACTGGAAATATTGGATCTTTTGCTAGAAGCTTTCTGTATGGAATTTGTATAAAATATATACAACTTCTAATGTACAAGATATAGAATCTTTTGTAAATTACTTTCTGTATGACATTTATACAAAATACGTAGAACTGATGGAGGGTTATGTGCTGGCCATATCAGATTTTTTTTATGTTTTCATAAAATTAAAACTATTATTTATTTCTATTTACATGTATTGTTACTTGTCACTAAAACATTAATAAATGTAAACATGAATAGCTGTTAATATATCATGAACTGTAGAATTGTATAATTACCAACAACCAAGAAGAGACAAATTTAACAACAATACGAACTATTTACCACAATGGGAATACTTTAACTGAACTGATATATTTTAAGAAAAAAGTTAAATAAATTATTACAATAATTACTTTTGCTGCTAATATTTTCATTATGAGTTATTTTGACTTATATAAATATAAAAATATAATCTTACAAGCGTAAAATAGAAAAATAAAAGCATCAGAATAATTATAATATAATATACGTGAGGATGAAAATTTCTCGGTCTCGGTTGAGTGGTGGGGAGAACACAGTATGGTTGGGCTGCACGCTGGCCCGCTTCACTGTATAGCGTCTAGCCTGCCATTCGTGTTTCGTTAGCCCTCAGCCTGATAGTCTTTCGCTCTTCAATAGATTTGTTAATACGAATTTACAATAGGTATAGGTTACATCTAAAGCCTCATTCACAACACGAAATTAATGGTTAGTATAAGTAGTTACGATTAGCGCAGAAAGCTTGGCATACGTAGTTGTAGTTTAGCGTTTATAATAACGAAATTAGCGCAGCCCAGGTGCGCGCTAAGTTCAGTTAGCGGAAGGGTTCGTAAGCTCCAAACTTATGGATAGTGATTAACAGAGTAACCAATCACAGAACAGAGAAAAGAAAGATGTTGTGACATTTGTTGAGTTTGGCAGTTTTAAAAGAAATATATTACATTTTTGTTGAATTGAAGTAGGATTTGAAAGGTAGGTACAGATTTTATTATTCTAAACATTTTTAAAATGTGTATTATAAAAATATCAGTTTTGTAGGTGGTAGGCAATAAACGTTTATTCTGTTGAAATTTTTTTATACAAAAAGAGAAAGATACAAAAATATTAAATAATAGTCAAATCTACTAAACAAGACGTATTAAATTAAACCAGCTCTTAAAAACTTTGAATCAAATGTACAATTTTGCCAACAAAAATTGTTATTTGTAGTCGTTAATTTCATGTATTGTGAATGCTGTTTACCAATCTTTAACTACTAATTATAAACACTAACCATAACTACTAATACTAACTACTAATTTCGTATTGTGAATGAGGCTTTAATGTGTGTTGATTATTTAAGTAGTGTTCAAAAATGTTTGTACTTGAACCGATTTTTTTTTTTTTTAATAATTGGCCTCACCTCACCCTAAGTTCACGCACCGCTACCGGAATGTAGATACTTCATTTTATATGACCGCCATTTTGTATTTAGTTTAAACATTATAATGATGCAAATATATTTGTGTAAGTTGTGGATTTAACAGAACGGTACTCGTAATGTTGAATATTTGATTCCGCAATATGTCAAAAGTGACAAGTTATTTCAAACGTGAAAAATCATCCCCGATTTCTGTAATGAAAGTTGATATTCATCATGTTTACCCACAAATATTTTCCTCTGTCACAATTTTCAAAGCAGGTCATTCTCTTGTTATTGTAAATATTAATTAATCATTCCGCCTTTACATTTTACTTCTACCGTTACAAACCAACACCCAATTTAATTTTGATAAATAATTCTCTCCGTCATGACAAACATAATGAGAAAGTGTTACATTTGTAGGTATTCAAATATATCTTAATACGATGTTGCAATCGAATAACATAGTTGATTTTTTCGCAAGTTCCACTTACTGGGTTACCACGAACCCGAAAACAATAATAACAACAATAACAGCTCAGCTAACCGTACCTATAACATATCACTGTTAACATATTATTATAGTGACTGATTTTCGGTAGCGAAATACCGCATCCGGACCACAATCATAGTTATTCACAATTCACACACATCAATCATCCTTTGCCACACATTCTTGTCGAAAAACACTTTTTTCGCCTCATCCACATTCATCATCGCATTCATACATAACTCACTCAACTTTCCTAAGAACATTTACTAACCACACATCTTCATACAGCAAATATTCCTCACTCTTTACATATCAAAGTGACCGATTTTCGGTAGCGAAATACCGCATCCGGCCCACAATAATAGTTATGAAATAATCATTCTTCGCCGCACATTTCATTCTAAGCACACTACCAAACACATTTATCCATTTATACTGGATGGCCGCGCAATCGAATACACTCAAATTCACCAATATATATATATACAGGGTGGTGGCGGTTAGGGGTGAACATAGGGATTTAACATGGGATTTTAGTTTTTTGCAATTTCCTGCTCTCCTGTTCTTTTTACGGCAAAAACTGTAGAGTACAGAATTAAAAATTGCATACAAAAATGTATTTACATTTATTATTATGTTTTTGGTTTCTTCACAATTTTAAAAAGAAATTTCAAAATTTCTGTTATTTTGTAGCAATAGCCATGGAATTTATTTTTTTCTGGTTGTCAAAAAATATTTATAAACGTCAACCATGCGTTAATCTAACTTAAAAATTAATTAAAAACAAACAACTTTTAATTTTAATACGCATTTTTTATTAGGTACCTATACCATTTAATAATAAACCAATTCCAAATGTATCAACTACGTAGAATTTTGATTTATCATAGCCAATACCATTTCTTCATTCACTTCGTTATAACGTCTTCTATTATTATTATTTCCTTCGTTCACAGCTACACTAGCTGTGTTCTCGTGTGTTCTCAATGTTTTTAATAAGTTTAGAAATTGTTGCTATAATAGGAATTGATGTATTTTCGTACTTTATGGAAAACAAATCACGTACCTATTCTTCTAAAACTATTTCCACCATAATAATTTTTTATAATGAAAACTCGTTCCTTATTCGAATAAACATTCATTATTAAATTAACTTTTTATTAGAGAAAATTTCGAAAATTTGACAGAAATTGAATGACATTGTTACGTTTAAACATTTGAGTTGTAAGTCATGGCTGTTGCTACAAATTAACAGAAATTTTGAAATTTCTTTTTAAAATTGTGAAGAAACCAAAAACTTAATAAATGTAAATACATTTTTGTATGCAATTTTTAATTCTGAACAATTTTGTACTCTACAATTTTTGCCGTAAAATAAACAGGAGAGCAGGAAATTGCAAAAATCCTATGTTAAATCCCTATGTTCACCCCTAACCGCCACCACCCTGTATATATATATATATACTGAGTCACTCCGACTCTCTTAAAAATATTTTTCCTAATCACACTCTTCCTACAACAAATTATTCCTCACGCGATCCCACCATGTATACCCACATACACCACGTTACACCAGTGATTAGTTTTTAGCAAATTATTAAAAAAAAATAACCTATATCAAGTGCATAACAAATTATGTGAATTTTCATTGAAAAATAGTTATTTATGCAACAAGTGTGTAAAGTAATACTTTTTTGGTGGAGTGCGATGTTTTACTAATGAGACACAAGACAAAAAACACTATTTTGTACGTGTTGCATACAACATGTTTCCTACAACCGAAATGTTAGTGATGTTTCTCATAATACTGAGTGTACAAGCATTCAGCATCTTCAAATATATACTGTTTTGCTCTTTCTCATAATACTGTACAAAATGTAACTTAAACACTTGGAAGAATCTCAGACAGATGTATACTCTTCTATAATTGTAAAAATTATATATTTTATACTAATATTAAAAATTAGGTTAGCTTAGAATACAAGTCAAAAAATGATAATGTTCTTAAAAATAAGATAAGTGCTCAATCTTCTACAAAAATTATTACATTTGCTTCATTTATAGTGTATATTAATATTACTTAATCAATTTTATTTTATATTCATTATTATTTACTACCTAGCTGTCTACCTGACAGGTAAATTAACAGAATTTTAATGTCGCCTAGCAACGCCTGTTTACTTTTCAAGCACTAGTGCTCGAAAAGTTATATTTGCACACTGTAATGAGTGCGTGAAAAGTACTTTTCACGCACGGTTGTTGGAAAAATATATATTTTTCGTACCTCCGTCTATTACATAGCTCCAAATTATCCGGAAACATTTTCTAGTCTAGGCCGGTAAAATAACTTGGTATTGCTGTTCTGGTGATATGTCAATTTAGGATTATTGTCAACACAAGAATTAGCAAAAATTTTACAACTTTTAATACTAAATTGTTAACTGTAACTTAAATGAACACATTTTAAGCTAAATATATGTTTGTAAATACATGCTCATATGTCATTTGCAATTCTAATCTTCTGATGTTACCAACATGAAAAATCCCTAGTATTTCATATTTGGACAATATCATACTTATCTATTAAATTTAGGGAGAAGTCGGCACAAAAAATCTTAGTATTACACGTCCAGAAACTGCTTTCCGAGTGCTCTTATTTAAAATATATTGGCACTCGCAAATGTACAGTTTGTAGACTAGTGCTACAAATAACGATTATTCAGCAATTGTTTTAACCATTTACCAACAATTAAACATTTTGATACAAAATAGGCCCGATTGACAAATTTTGAAATCTATCAAATTTGAAATCGAGCCATATGGTTAAAGGGCATGATAAACATATTTACCGGTTTCAGGATATTAATCCATTGTTTATATGTACAAAAGTAGGCTGGTAACTAAGTAATAACTATATCTGTATGGTAATATTATTACCATACTGACTTGTCAACAACGGTCTACAAAATAAAAATTAAATAAAATGAAAGTATAAATGCTCTTCATTAATATATACAGACAACATTAGTGTATCGTTCTAAAATAATAAACATGAGGAATAAAGTACATAATTTGAATATTTGTTATATTGACATATGTCAAAAACATTGTTCTGTTAGCCATAGCATTAACGAAAGAATTTAAAAAAATATTGAAGAGAAATCTAAGCGACTGGAGTAGTGATGTAGGGTTGAAATCATACAGGAATGCAGTCGGGTTGTAAGTTTATTTAATGAAGTCTAATGTCGACGTTTCGCCTCTATTTGATGCTTCATCACGACGAAAGACTAAACAGTAATATGTTTCCACTCAGGAAAATGATTGGGCCAAAAGGACCTCGTCATTAAATTATAAAACAATTGTAATACATAAATGTAGCACGTCATGAAAAATAAAAAAAATTATATTTTTCATGACGTGCTACATTTATGTATTACAATTGTTTTAGAATTTAATGACGAGGTCCTTTTGGCCCAATCATCTTCCTGTGTGGAAACATATTACTGTTTAGTCTTTCGTCCTGATGAAGCCTCAAATAGAGGCGTAACGTCGACATTAGACTTCATTAAATAAACTTACAACCCGACTGCATTCCTGTATAATTTCAACCCTACATCAAAAAATAATATTTATTAATATAGTCTTCATTTTCTGAGACCGATAAACTATTGAACAAACCACGGATGTTATGAATCATAACAAATTTTAGATGTTTTAAAAAATCAAAATGACATCTGCGGCAGTTATGATATACATAACATTCCTAGGTATGTTAATAGCTATTATTTAGTGTGATAATGATGTAATATAAATAGAATTGCAATGTTATTGATCGGTAACTTTTAATTTCCGTTTAGAATGGAGTTAGAAACAGTGAGAGCATAGTCACATATGTAAATCCTCGGTGTTATGTGCGGACGTACACGATGGGTACTTCGGTTATTGAATTAAAATGATGATGCACGAAAACCAATTTGCCTGTACGCGAACGGGAGAAAATGGGATGGAAAATACTGAAATCATATTAAGGATTCCATTTCGACTTTCCCTTTGTTGGATTTTCGTGCGCGGGATAATGGACGCCACATCGTATGAAATGAAAAACAAAACAGAACGGCAGAGGATGAGCGCTGCGGAACGGATAGCCAAGCCATACCACTTGCAGCATTGAACACTCAGAGGATCCGATCGGAGCAATCATCTTAACCATCAACACTAAACACGCACTCACCGTTATTACAATATTATATATCGTATCGGGTAGCGATGCATTTATGCTACCACAAATACAATCATTTATTTTAATTCTTGCGCTAAACTATTTATTTATTTACAACCTCCCAACAGAATACAAAGTATCCCAATAACAGGGGGGTTGGATACACTAATACATCACAATAACAACATTAATAGACACACATTATGCAAAAATATACATTCTATACAATAAAAAAACAACCAAGTACAACGAGAAAAGTAGAAATTGATTTTAGAATAGTACAATAAATTTTTCAAATAACTTCACAACTATTAGAAATTGAGAAAAACGTTTCATATAAAATTTAGTGTTTTTGTACCTCTCGCTACCCTTGATAAGAGAGGTATAGGGATCGTGCTAAAAATCGCATATCGAGATTTTGGTAAATGACCAAGTTTTAAGGTCCCTAGAATCCAATTTTAACATTTTCACGATGATGTCTGTGTGTATGTGTGGATCCTCCACTCTAACTCAAATACTATCATTCAGAAAATTTTGAAACCTTGCATTTCTAACTTTTTCTGTAATGGAAAGAGCCCACTTTACTAGAAGCTCAAAATAGATTTTTCTTCGAAAAATACCTTTAAATGTTATTTTTTCGAGATTAATATTATTATAAAAATTAAAGATTATTAAATTTTCTATAAATTTGCATTAATACTTTTTCTATATATTTTATGGATAAATTTGTAAAATTATCTATAATTTAAATCCCAGAGCCTATGCTTTAAATAAACAAAACGCAGTTATTCAAATGTATGTAACTGACAGATGTCACTATCAAAGAATTAATCATTTCAAAATAATATTAGTAACGTTTTAAAAAGAAAAAAGTAAATAGAACAATAGAAAAGGAATTCAATATAGTTTACAGCATGAGTAAATATGTAAGTATGCATTTAAGTTAATAAAATTTAACGATTCACAAAAAGGTTTCAGCTAATCCTCATTTTTGGATTAGTGAATTCTATTCTATCCCGGTATTTAAAATTTAATCTTCATATTATTATAGCTCAGGTGGCTCAATGGTTAGAACAACGCTTCATGTCATGTGTGCTCTCGGGGCTCTGGGTTCGAATCCCACTAAGGCATGGATGTGGGTGAATGTGAACCCACTCTGTAATTGGGATTTAATCATATTGAGGGGTTTAAAAAAAGGTAGTTACTTGGATTAGATTGAACCGTATTTTAAGAAATAAACTGTCAGGATTAGAGTAAAATTCGCTAATCCAAAAATAAAAGGATTAACTTAATCTTTTTTGTGACTCGGGTTATAAATGGCGGGAGGTATTGTGTTGACCACACCAGATTTTTTATAGTCTATTTACTGACATAGTTAAAATTTTGTTCGATCACTATCTTTGTCAGTTTTTTTCGATTTTCACATGGCCTACAATTGTTTTTACAGTAGTTTTGAAACACCTTTATAATGTATAAGACGAACGGGTGTGGTCATACCGTCGCGACCGGAAATGAAATACATGATAGAAATCGGATATTTCATAATGAATTTAAATTGGGAAAACATCCTAATTAATATATTTCTGCATTGCACTAGTCCTGCTACACTCTGTCATTTTCCAGAATATAACAAAATTACAGTGCAAAATTAAGAAATAATTCAATCACCGATCGATTTAGCGATGATAAAATAATAATCTGTGCATGAGTAGGTGGGAGTCAGTTTGACCAACTGCAATCCAATATCGTACCTGTGTTTGGCGGTGATCAATATTTCATTAGGTTTAGGATGATGGGAAGAGCCTAAGGGTACACGTGGCATAAGGGCTCCAAGACATAGAACATCGTACGCAATGGCCACGTTTTATGCACTACGTGCTAGAGGGAGGATTAGAGAAACACGTGGGTGTGTTATATTTATTCGTGCAAAAGATGATGATTGAGATATCAAAAATAATCACTCCAAGCCACTGTTGCCTAACTTCATTCAGTTGATATTAGCACATCAATGCGCTTAAACGTTTCTATGATTTGAGAAATGAAATAAAGTGATTTATGGGCTCAAAAAGAATACCTGTATCTGATTTAAAATATAAAAATTAATTATTTGTATGATTTAGCATTTTTAGTGGACAAGCGTCTTCGTAGTTAAAATCAACTACTAAATAACAATTAATACGTTTACATGCAGTTTTGAAAATGGTTTCAGTTTTTAGTCAAAATTACGCGAATCTGTTTACATGCAATTTTCAAAACAGGTTTATAGATTGATTTGAAAACAGTTTCGACGTATGTGCATTTGGCTGAAGTAAGTAAAAGACCCTCTTCACTCCAAATTCTTCGTTTTGCCATTTGTCCTAATATATTTTTTTTTACTTTGTACCACTGCGCACTAAAACTATACAACTGTCAGTTTATTCGTACGTTACTAACACCAAGTAACACAAAGCGACAGAAACGTTATGCCTATATACCTACACATGCGCAATATCGAAACTGAATTTTAGGTGTTTACATGAAACTAGTTTTCAAGTCAAACTTATGAAATTTAGTTTCGGTTTGTGAGAACTCAAAACCGTTTTGACACTGTATACATGGCGTTTTCAAAACTAAAAACGTTTTGAAAACGGTTTGAAAACTGCATGTAAAGTCAGTAAATGTTTCAAACAGTGACTGGTTTTGAAATTAAACTAAAATACTTGCAATCTACTATTAAGAACAATAACCAAATTTATTTTGAAACATTGCCTGTATCCAAAATGCAGTTTTGAAACTGTTTTTAAAACGTTTTTAGTTGAAATGCCATGTATACAGTGTCAAAATCAGGGGATATAATTTACTGCAGCTCTGGCTTGTTTCTGCTGTTCTAAATTTGAAAAATGCAGCTCCAAATGCAGTTACTTTCACTTCTCTCTATATTTTTATTATTCCACGAAACATGTATTACAAAATATATTTTTAATTATTATTATTACTTGTCTTGTAGTTCATTATCTGCTTTGAACTTGAACTCAAAAAATCCCCCCCCCCCTCCATACTTAAACAAAAAAGTGTAGCTCGAAATTTTACAAATTATATCCCCTGGTCAAAATTGTTTTGAATTATCTCAAACCAAAACTAAAATTCATGGGTCTCACATAAAAACTAATTTCAAAATTACTCATGAAGTATTTAAAATTCAGTTTCGATATTGCGCATGCGTACATAAAGTAACGTTTCTGCCGCTTTGTGTTGCTAACCTACAAATAAACTGATTGTTGTGTAGTTTTAGTGGGTAGTGGTACGAATTTAAACAAAATGGAATAATGGCAAAACGAAGTATGTATTTGGTGTAAAGAGGATCTGTTACTTACATCAGCCAAATGCGCATTCGCCGAAATAGTTTTTAAATAAATTTGTAGACCTGTTTTGAAAATTGCATGTAAACAGTTTCGTGTAATTTTGACAGAAAACTGAAACCATTTTCTAAACTGCATGTAAACGTAGTAAGTGATATAAGTACAGGGTGCCCATTTTAAAAGTTCCCGCCTGAAAATTCATGAATAGGCAATCCATGTTACACTCCATAAGTGACTTGGTTTTTAAAATTTTGTATTGCTCTTAAACCTAGTGATTATTCGATTTAAAGTATTAATATTCACCAAGTGGCTTATGAAATGTATTCTGTTTTGCCTATTCTTAAAACTTCAAGCGGGAATATATAAAATGGGCACCTGTATATGCGATATTAATTGCTATTTTGTCACAGGATTTTGAGAATAGATTTGTAGATTTCAAAAAACACTAAATGCATTTCAAAGTATTTGCTACTCCATTCTCAGTTGGCATAAATACGTTATCCGTGAACTTGCTATTGGATTTTTACAAGTTGTCTGTTCCCAAATGTTATAATGATTCAAACAAAAATAAAAGTAAAACATCAATTTCAGACAAGCTTTTTGAAAAATCTCTTCGTATTGCTACTACTTTATCAAATTAGATATATGAGTGGATACATTGGTATCGAAAAAACAAGCTTAGAGTTTGTATTTAAAAAGTTATGTTCATATTTTTTGTTTAAAAAGTAAACGTTGTTTTTTATGCTCATTGCTAATATGGGTTACATTGTGTCAAATAAATATTAAAAATCTGTATGAGGTTTTTGATAAATTGTTGTTGGACTATGCAATCCAGAAGATCCAAAAGTTTGGAAAATACTGTTATATGCAGGGCTTCGAACCGTTATTTTTTTAGTCCGGTTTACGTTCCGGTTCAATTAAAAAAATATATACCAGTTCGGTTCCGGTTTTCGTTCCGACAAAAACAACGGTTTTTTCGGTTTTCGGTTCAGTTCCAAGTCATTAATTATTATTAAAATCAAACAAATGAAAAATAATATAGAATAAGCTTGTGCTAACGCGCGTATTCGAAAATATACTAAACCGACATTTTTCTTTGGTTCAACTCCGGTTTTCGTTCCGACAAAAATAAAGGTTTTCTCCGGTTTACGGTTTTCGGTTCAGTTCCGGTTCGAAACCCTGGTTATATGCATAATTTATTCTTTATAAAACAAGTTATGTAAATGTGTGATATTCCACACCACGACATTGTCAAGGATTTGGCATCCTCGTCATATTAATGTTAAATAATTCGTTGTCACATGAAAGACACGTCATCATCTCAAGGCAAGGCAACCCGGATCCAATTTCCCCGCCTTACTTATTCACAGCCAATAAATTAATCCGTACAAATTTATTTGGAAATTGGCTCGTTAAGGTTCCATAGTCCAGGGACATATTTCAGGCAAGCATACACACATTAAAATTGATGCGTAAACAGAGGTAATAAACTGTTAATTCAACGTTGCCAGCTCGTGCATTATTTATGAGGGCGGTGCGTGCGACCCCTGTCGATATTCCCGTGCGACGTTGCAACGCCGGCGAAATTTATCACTCATAAATTATAGTTATTTAAAATTATGAATAAACGGTTATCAGATCGAACCTTTGGGAAGCTTTCGTATTGCGTAACGATATAATAATTGATTGACGTGACTGCGACCCATATCCTTCGGCATGGTCGATGGTCGTTGGTCGTATGAAGCTTGTCAACTTCATTTTGTACATTCCTCATTGATTGATTTTGAAATTCCGCTCGCTATTTGCTGTAATCTGCCTTTCATAGCACAAAGCAAAACTGTGCAATTCGTGTTTCGAACGATACCGCAAAATACCACAACAGAAATGTCAATTATGAGTAGATGCTACGATGTTTGTGTAGAGCAGCTGTATTGTACGCCATGCCGAATATTTCCGAATTAAATACCATTTACAACATGCATATTTTTTATTTTTATCAGCAAAAATTTCAAAATTATTTTCGTAGGTTCACCTACGTGCAAGAATTTATGTAACGCTGATAAATTTTTCGATTTGCAGTACTTTTGAAGCATTTATGCCCAGTTTTATAAAAGATGGATAAGTAAATTACTAGCAAAGTAAAATTTACTCTTAAAGTAAAATAGTTTATTCCATAGATTTTCGTTTTATAAAGCAAGAATAAAAATACTATACTCTATCCGTTTTAACTATAGAGCGTTGGGTGAGATAGGGCCTAAGATTCTAGCTCTCTGATTGGTTCAAACGTGAATCGAGTTTACACAGTAAAATAATTGACGCGAAATTTAAATTTGCTTGACAACTGTATCAATTATTTTGACGTCTGACAAAATAAATAAAAGTCAACAAAGTCAATAGTACACGACTTATTACATATTATTAATTTCTGTTCAGTTCTGTTTGTTAAGTATGTTATTATTCTTTTCGTTTATATAATTTTCGTAGAGTTTTGACGTTATATTTCATATTACACAGTTTTCGTTGTTTTTTTAGTTAGTAGTTCGTTAGTTTTGTTATTGTTCTCTTCGTTAATATTATGGATAAAAATAGATAGATATAAGACAAAATTACTGAAAAAATGTCATAAAGAATTTTTTAAATCCAGGAATGGCGCCAAAATTTGAATTCGTTATTTGATACATGTAAAAACGGCCGCGCTCGAAACGCCATCTAGTCTATAGTTAAAACGGATAGAGTATAGATAAGTAAATCTACAGAATAAATTACTACACCGATTTTCGAGGAAGTAAATTTTATTCAATAAATTAAATTCATTATAAATTTCATCTCTTGCATTATTTTTACATTTATTTATTTATATCCAATATATTTGCTTTGTCTATTTCTGTGTAATTTTTTCCCCGTTCCATGTTAATTGACTCCTGGCACATTATGACACACTTTATTTTCTATTTTCAATTTTGGATTTATTTTGTGTCAGGAACATAGAGAATACAATATTATTAAAACATTCTGCGAAACATTGCTTGGAATAGATCCTCTTCAGTTGGAGATTAACATTATCATCAGTAGTGGTTTTAAGGGATACCATCTAGTAATGTTATATCCTGGTTTTATCAATCTCTCTTATGCTCCAGTAGTGGAAAGATTAGCCGGTATAAGAAACCGTAGCCTGAGTGTACTACGGTATTAACACACTCTTCATGGAGGATCTTTTCCTTGTCCCCAGTTAAAATTGTAGTGGCAAATTCATAAAAAAATATAATTTTATTACCACTCTGGTCTATAGGTTCTTAATGTAGTGAAAAACAATATTAAATGTATATAATTATAGAAAATATTAAAATATTTATTTGCAAAAATCACAAAATAATGACAGATGTCATGTCTCTGTCGGTAAATCACTAGTATAAAATATTTACTCTGCAAGTAGTTATTTTACTCTGTAACTTGTTTTATAAAACAGACATTTTTATTTACTCGTCGAGTAAATTTACTTTCAAAGTAATAACTCAGCAGTTTATTCGATGTTTATAAAACCGGGCATTAGAAAAATTGTTTTGGTTAACCGAAGACGATAAAAACGGTTAAAATCTGATTACATGTATCGTTAGATAATTTCGTTAAAATTTTATCTTGCAAGTCACAACGTGTTGTATAGGTCAGTTCGCCAGTTAAGGCTCATTCTCAGCTACGAAAATAAGACATATAAATAAAATTATAAATAAGACTTTATGGTTGGTGTTCACAGCTTCGAAATTAAAACGGCAGTTGCCATAGTTACGCACAAATTCTCAGCTTTATGTACTTGTAGTTGCCATATTTGACATTATATTTATATTTAATTTGAAATCCTTCAAAATCCTGCTAACAAATCGAAATACGTAATAAAAGTAACAGAAACCACGCAAATTGTAAATAATAAAGAAGAGAGACAGTGACAGAAAAATGAACTAATGTCAAAATCAAATTAAAACTCGCACTCGCTCGGCATCTACACTGAGAAAAATTACTGGTTTTTAGCAAATAAATATTCATAATTAAGGGGTACTTCATTCATTCAATTATTGCAACCTTGCAACAAATACAATTTAATCTTTAATATGAAATGAATTTTATTCATTCAGTTATATTATTTATTTGACCGTCATTTATTTCATTTAAATTTAATTTATTTTTCTCAAATAAACTAATATATTTAAGTTTAATATTTTAAATTGAGATTTTTAATAAATAAATTTATAATTTTCTGAAACATTTACTTCTTTCTTACAAATATGTAATTGTTTAGAATTAAATTCATAATATACTTGTGTAAACTTTATATTAATTACAATGAAAAATAGTTTTTATTCCATGAATCTATATTTATTTGTCACAAATAAATATTATTTGTGGCAAAATGATATTTCCATTGAGTGAACAATGTTCTATTTGTCAAATGACGATTTTAAGTGAAGTGACTTGTATACAGATTGTACATTTATGCTTTTATAATTTTTTATTATATGTACATTAATATACTTATGGATGTAATTTGTGTGTTAATAAAAATATGGCGTACGAATAAATTAAATGTACTAGTCTTTATTTAATTATTTTCCTTCAATTTTAATCTATTTAGAGTGGACAAGTTATGAGAGGTAGGTATTTAAATTTGCTTCAAATAAATCCAATAATAATGAAATATATTTAGCGCAATTAAAATAATTTTTAACGTAAATAAATGCATAGTTCTCATAAAATAGAATATACAATTGATCTCAATATATATTTATTTGAGACAAATAAATGCTTCAAATAAATTATTTCATTGCTTCAATTGTAGATATATTTGGATCTATTCAAGCTTAGGATTTATTTGTAACAAATAAATTTACAGTTCACGTAATTATATCTTTTTCTCAGTGTACAGTTCAAAATAATAACGTCAAAGAAAATCTTCTTTCTTAATTTATTAATAAACAAATATTTTTTTAATAAAATATATATTTTTACATACGTTTTCAACTTTAGGTATTTACGGCCGGTTTCATAATAAATATAAAGTTACTTTAATTTTAAAGTTTGATCTAAAAGTGAAAAAGGCGTTTCATAATTCAACTTTAAGTTAAAGTTGTTAGTTTAAAGTGCTTTAAAATAAAGTCATGTGAGAGTTCCTTTACGAGCTTAAAGTGGAAATTTAACTTATCAGTTTCGATGTCACATTTTTGATAAAAAAATTTCTTCAATTTCTTCATCAAGTTCCGACGAAGATGTTAATATTAAACAACGAAAAGTATATTAGCCAGGAATTAATAATTAAATATATGGAACAAAAAAGGATTTTATGTCAGATTTAGGTTAAGGAAAATACAATTTTATTTGTATTGGAACAGATAGAAGAAATAATAAAATTAGCAACATAAATAAATCAAAAGATATATTTATTAACATTTTTAAGAATCCAATAAAGCAATATCTTTTATTATTGGTGGGCCACCAGTAGTTTTCTTGACACTGTTCTGTTTTCCAAACCATAATTTCTGGCTATTTTCAAGTTTTTGTATTTTCAATTTAGCCATGAAAGCCTGTCCTTTTTTTGCCAAGCTGAATCCTACAAAATTTTGCAAATACAAATTAAAATATTCAGTAACCTAACCTATAAAATTGTTTATGTTTTCTATTCATTGAATTTTGTAGTTTTCCTTTTCTTACATTCCAACACATGTTTGTGTTTATATATTAAGTAAATCAATGTGTATTATTCATCAAATGTGAAATTTCCACCTCTGTTTCTTGTAGACATAATTAAAATGTATTATTCTGACAGTCAATTTTACCAACAGTTTGTTCTAAATCGTTTTTAGAACTACTTTACTTAAAGTAAAAGAAATTTTTATTATGAAACGTATATATTTTAAAGTGTATATAAAGTCACTTTAAAAAAAGTTTAACTTTATGTAAAGTTCACTTTTATGAATTATTATGAAACCGGCCGTTAGTGATAGATATCAGATTTTCAGTACCACGCAAGTAGCCTACTGCTTGACACTATACATATCACTCGAGAATCTGCATATTCTTGGTTATAAAACCAGTGTTCTAATTTTGTGATACTTTCTTCTTGTCGTTACTTTTTAGGTTTTTCGTAAGAAGAACCTTGTTGAAGCTTCCAGACTGCAATTTCATTCCGAATTAAAATTTCTATCTTACATCCTATTCTCCCATTCATCTTAATACATACACGGACAAAAAGATGTTCTCTAAAATGCAAAATATTCAGATAATCTCGTTACAGGTATCCCAAAAGTGACATAGAATAAATTATTACACAACGCGAGCAGCAGCGACTCCGGAACCAGCACCCGTACTCGCCCGGAGCAAACGGGGGCGCCGGTTTAATTTCAAGTGGGGGAAGGGGGTACACAACGACGCATGATCTGGGGTGCTCTGACCCCCACACCTCGCGAGGGTACAAGATGAAGCCTAAATTTGAATATACACTCGCAAGGGTGTATAGTTTTAGGGTACTACACTATATATTCGCAGTAGGATGGATTTAGTTAGAAGTTGTACAATATTCGAGACGATAAACTACCCTGTCAAGTGTTTTTATGGCTTCTACGAGCTATACTTTATTACGAACTTATATACAAAATTAATTACACTAAACTTATAAAAGATTCACAGGATCCTCTAGTATCAGCTCAGTTGTTTGGAACACATAGATCGGCAAATATTTGAGTTTGAACCAATGGCCACAAATATACTAGACAAAACATGTCCTATACCTCACTATTGTTTGTTATGTTCTCGGCTGGACAGAAAGAGACAACTAGAGATAGAGATATATAAAGTCTACTCTAAAGTTTGTCGAGAGATGTCTCTACGGTCCTTATAATGTATTTGTGACATTTTGTCGTTCGGGCCTCGATTTCAACTTCTGTCAGAATTGAATTTTCCCTGCTCCAAACCAGTAGAATTCTGTCAGATTTCAAATTTGAAATCTATCCTGAGAAAGAATTGGAAGAATCGCAATTCTGCCAGATTTCAAATTCTACTGGTCTGGATTTGTGAATTCGTAGTGGGAAAAACCCAATTCCGACAGAATTTGAAATCAGACTGAATTTAAAGTTACAAAATCGAGGCCCAGTTTTGTTTGTTCAAAGTTTTACAGTTTCATTATTCTCTATAAATCTGCCTTTTTCAAGTGAGTTTTGAAATAAAATGTGCGTAATTCCAAAAACAATTTTTAAAAAATCTGATGTGGCCAGCACATTACCTTCCGTCAGTTCTATGTATTTTGTACAAATTTCATACAGAAAGTTCCTTGCTAAAGAATATATTTCTTGTACTTTACCTTCCGGCAGTTGCATGTATTTTATGCAAATTCCATACAGAAAATTTATAGCAAAAGATCCTATATTTCCAGTAAAATTATAAGACATACACACTATGTCAATTTCACTTGACACTGACATCTTTTAATCAAAATTTTCTTAATACAGTAGCTGTTTCCATATGGCTACTTTATGAAATTAAATTTCTTTATAATTTTTTAACTCTATATCCATTTAATATTAAGTATAAAATGCAGTCAAATCGTTTAGAGAATAAAATATTCTTTAATATTTATAATAACATTAAATGTGAAAAAATTATATTTAACATAGTTTTTCAAGAAAAACTGTTAAAATCTTCAAATGAGGGTACTTCCGGTTGTCCAATTCTAACCAAAATCTAATCAGCTCTTCACATGGATGTAACGAAGAGAAATACGAAAGAATTATAATTTTTAGAATTGTAGTATGGAAATTATCGTAGACGAAAATTTTGTTACACACACACACACACACACACACACACACACACACACACACACACACATACACACGCACGCAAGCACGCACACACACACACACACACACACATACCTCCGTTACCTAAAGGTGACGGAAGGTAACAATTAATTAATACTACCATGAGAAATTTATCTACGGGAATTTTGGACTGTCTTCATAATCATATCCTGGACCAGGATCCATTAAATAATCATGGCATTCAATTGATCAATTTAATTTTAGACATTTATTTCAAAATCCGGATCCACCACAAAAATAAATTTAGAAAAAACTACAAATAGAATAATAAGCATGTACACAAAAACAATGGCCCATATTCCGAGCGCACTTTTATAATAAAAGCGCTTTTATGGAGCGCGCTTTTACATTATATTCTTATGAGTTCATCTTCAGAAACAAGTCTTCTTGTCACAAATCACTTGTTTCTGAAGATTAACTGTGTGGTTTACATTTTTCTAAAAATAATTTTGACAATATACTTTTGTAATTCAACATTTTTAAAAATAATTTTTCATTTTCCTGGAGAAGGCATATTTGGTGCCGAAACGTCGGCTATATAATAAAACAGTTTTCAACAGACTGTTTTTCGCCAAGTTTCCTAGTACAACTATGTTAATCTTTGATGAAACTGTAGTTATATGATATCTCAGTTCATATAATAATTAAGTTCAATTAATAATAGATGCTAATGAGGCATTATTATATTTCTAAAGAAAGTAAATGTATTTAATAATTATTCAATAAAATTTAATAAATTATTATTTAAAAGGCTGCAGCTTTGATCAATTAATACTTAATATAAGTTCAAAGTAAACTGTAGTCATACAAGAGTTTGAAATGTACGTCTTTACATAAGTTGTAATTTTAAAATTCTAAAAATAACTTGGAATTGAGTAAAGAGATTATGATTAAAATATGAATAAGTAATAAATCTATCGACGGTAGATATAATCACAGACGAATAATTTAAAAGAGACCGATTACTTCGGAAATGGCAGGTAGGTTTTAAACAGTTCCTTTTAATCTTGCAATAATCTGTTTAATAATTCACCTGGTAACCGTTCGACTGGGTAACTTCCAATCCACTTTCTAATCCCGATAATCCAGAGATTAAAACACCAAACCACAATTAAACATCAAGTCAGTAAAGAAGCTAACACGTTCTACATTGAGTGGTGTAGATTGAGAGAAGGTGGTAAATTATCAATGTCTCTGGAGGACTATTTTCATGTCTCACCTTATTCTTACTTATATTATGTGTTGGAAATTGGAATCGAGCTAAAAATTACATGGTTAGGTTTTTATAGATATGTTTTGAAATCTATAATCAGATCTTGGGGCTCGTAGTTAACTGGCGTGAAATCGCAGTTCGATTTACACAGATGTTTAACAAACAATCAACTCAATAACACATTTGAAGCTTGTAGTATCTGATAGACCCCTCTCTTCCCTTCTTCTCCATGGCAAATCATCGCATTCTAAATGCCTCTATGAATGAACCAAAAAGATAATACAGTAAAATTTTACTTACGTATACAAAGTGTTTTTAGGTTTGTTCCTACAAGATTTTTTGGATGCGTTAATGTAAGCATGTAGAGGTTGGCCAAATATCAAACCCATTTCTTCATCAAATCAATCAGATAACAATGATTCAATTTCCAAACAGTCATTATGCTTCAATATTTTCGTCACAACTTCATGTATGTGCCCGAAGTCTGTAGGAACAATTAGACCATCAGTCCGATGGACTGTACAACAGTCGGTTGGAACGATATTTTTAAATGCGCACGCTCTTGACGTACATATGACAGTCCGGACTAGCTGTAGGAACAAACCTTTAGTGTTGTGTATTCTATCAGCAAAATTCACTTGTTGGAAAAACTGAAAATTGTTCTGGTAACTGCAAAATGATAATTGTCTAATAAAGAATTAGAAAACACACTCTCCATGTTTCACAAGATTTCAGTATCCGAATCAACCTCTTGGTCATTTTTCAGATGCTGACCGAGCCCATTTGTAACATGAGGGGGTCTTCAAGAATGATGACTGCTACTTCTTACTCCTTACACTGACTGTTACTGACTGGTAATATGGAATACTTTGATGCCAGGGATATCGTGCGTAGGAAGAACACACATAAACTTACACTTTCCACTCGTTTGATGAGGGATGAACACTACATTATGAACACAGAATTTACGGACATGGACACTTCTTGGGTTTTAATAACTAAACTTTTTAACTAAATGATTACATTATTATTAATTAAACATAGCCTGACGTTACATTCTGCAACCTTGCGGGCGGGCGTTCTGCACGCGCCCCAAAACTAAAAACACTACATGTGCAACACAAAACACGTCTGTACGACGCGACGTACTAATCTAGACTCTCATGTGTACTCCAGGACTAACTAAATTCGACTGTCCTAAAACATAGCGCTATCTTCAGGACAGGATTATCTTAGGGGTACAGGGTGCATAGGCTAGGGGCTAGGGCATTCAAAGTCACGCACATATACACAATAATTTCTAGATCAACAAATAAATGTCGTGACTATCATAATGCGATAAGAATTTTTAAACTGAAATAGATAAACAGAGTTAAAATATGATTACTGAATCTATAATTTAGAAAAGTTTATAAAAAGTTATTTATCTATTATTGCTCTTACCCTCGCCTTGTCATACATTTAGTAACCACAGTCGCGTTTTGCTTTTATTGGAGTCTGTTTTAAAATAACAGTTTGAAAAACTATGTTCAAAACAGACGTAAAATTAGTACATAGAGTACGGTATGACTAGCGCCCCTGTTTTGGATTCAATTACCCTAGTCGGCCATCTATTTTCAGGCAGACATAGTAATATATTTCTGTGCTTTCCTAGTCCAGTAATTAAATGGATTCATGCAAAAATTTCGTATAATTCTTCTCTAGGGTTTCAAAAGAAACCACATCTATAAAATAATTTAAACGTCAACTTTCATTCGCTAGTCATACTATACGCCAACGGCCAATATTCGCTTCTTTATTGGTTATTAATTTGAAATGGATGGAGGGATGACTTTCATCCTTATGTGATATCATTCCCTAAAATCCGTTACAAATATAATCTTAAGGAAATAGACGTAAAGTCATAAGAAAATAAACCATCTAAATAAATTGTTATATTTTTACAACTGGTCTATTGAACTCCGACAAAACCTATAAAGACAGAAACAACGCAAAAAAGCTTAACGATAATCCTGCCAACAGATATACAAAATCTCAAAGTCTTACTTCATAAAATAAACCCTAACTTTCAATTTTCTACCGATCTTCTTCTTCTTCTTTCCTCTTACCTCAGTAATCGTGTCCGTTTCTTATAATAATTACAAATCTAAACCCTTTACCCCCACTTCTAGTTTCCTCAAGGTTCGAACTTAGGTCCTTTATTATTTTTACTATTTATTAATGATATTGTTAATTCAGTCCATCACTCTTATATTTTGTTATATGCAGATGATATAAAGGTATATAAAACTATTAATTCCATTGAAGATTCCAAGCTTTTGCAGGCTGATATCAATAACATTTTAGCTTGGTCTTTAACCTCTAAGTTGTTTTTCAATTACAGTAAATGCAAAATCATGAGCTACTTTGTTAAGAAGTCTGTTTACACCATTGATTACAAAATGGATAGCCATGATCTTGAAAGAGTTACTCAATTCAAAGATCTTGGAGTCATATTCGATGAAAAACTAAGTTTTGCCACTCACATAATTCATACTGTCAAATCATCATACAGAAGTCTGGGTTTTATAATCCGAAGTACTCAGTTCTTCACTAATATTTCTACTTTAAAGAAGCTATATTTCTCTTTTGTGAGAACAAAACTTGAATATTGTCTGCAAGTTTGGAGTCCAATCTATAATAAATACCAATGTATACTTGAGTCCGTTCAACGAAAATTTGTGAAATTTTGTTATTACAAACTTCATAGACGGTATCCCAGTTTTGAAACTGACTGCAACATCTTACTTGCAGAAATTAATATATTTTCACTCAATAAGCGGAGAAAAATTCAGTCATCTCTATTTTTGTATAAGGTTTTACACTGCATCGTGAATGATCCAGTTATACGCAATATATTGTTACTATGAGTTATAATGCTTCAAATAATTATTTTGTTATATGTGTGCTATGAAAACCAATATTATCTGAGTTTATTTTGTTATTACATTGCTACTTGTGCTAATTAAGGTATTTTTATTGCTTTTTTATATAATCTACCTGTAATTGGGATATTACATCCTGTAGGTCAGATTGATAATAAATAAATAAAATACAACTACGTGCTAAAAATTACGAATTACAAATGTGCTTTCGGTAGCTGGAATTCAGATTTCAAATTCTTCAATATTTTCTGTTTATCAAGCTACGTAGTCGTTACTGCTCAGAAATCAATATTTAGGAATGACGGTACAAAGTTAGGAAGCAATAAAATGTAAGAAGCCTCCGGGTGTATAATCACAGTTATGCAAAGCCTTTGAAACTAAAGTCGTGAGAGAGAAGAACAATGATCATTAGCAGTCAAAAGTGCAGGACCATCAGGTACAAAAGAAGAAAACAAAGACAATTTCAAGAAAAGAAGAAGGGCTCTGCTACTTTAAAATCATCTAATTGAAGCTTCCTGCCACCGAACGGAGATTTTCTCCGCGATCGTAAAGGAAATGGCTTCCAGATGTTAAGCGATTGATGAGATCGCGTAATTGCTGAGCCGGCGTTTCCTAACGGTTTTCCGAACAACACACGTTAATGTAATCACGTATGGAGTCGGCAATCACGAACAGAGATGCAAAAAATCTGATGCCAGCACATTACCTCTCGCCATTTCAATCTGTATTTTATAATTTATCACTATAGGCGGTGTGCACAAAAGTACTCAGCGCCGACAGCAGACAAAAATGACAAAATTGGTTACTCATTGAAACATAGCATGGTTATAACCTATATATTTTATGTCAGAATAATTTTGCAATTTCTATTTTATATAATATTTGCAATGAATGCTAATGATAAGACAATAAGACGTTAAATATTATGTGATGCACTGGTGAACCTAATATTTCTTACCGATTGAAGCATCAAATTTCATAAATTTCCTAAAAGATTATATGAGGAACAGATGTATAAGAAAATAACTTTTCAACAGATATCATTTACTAATTTGAAAAAAAGGTATACATATTTTCTCATTGTAAAAGATACTTATCGTATGAATAAAATTTCAACAATGGTCGTCTGATTGCAATAATGAATTATATAAAAATGTGTTTCTTAAGTTAATATTTGAACAAGATATAATACAAGAAGCAGAAAAATTGTCTTAAAATTGTATAATACTTGCAGTTGTATGAAATAGAAGTATATTTTTGACATAATTCGTCTATTTATTATAGATTTTGCACATGTAATGTTAATATTAAAGATAGAAATTCACATTGTTCGTATTTTTCGTGTATTTTCTTTTCCGAGCTAGTGCAACTGATTCCACTTAGAACCTGGTATATTTTCAATGAAGAATCTTTTTCACTTATTGCGAATATAAAAGAAAGATGCTAACATCATACACTGATATCGTGATATGTAGAAATTTTCTTCTTTCTAATCATTCAAGTTTTCAACATTCAACTAATATTATAAACTATAATATAAATTTAAATATGATAAAATGGTTTACAGAAATCACACATATTATGTAAAAAATTATATTTTCTGCCACAATACCTTCGCTGGTATTTTGACTTTTTTGATTTTCGCAACACATATATAGCATTTTACATATTTTCTTTATTCATTTCAATATACTATGATGTATAATATTCACGCACAATAGCAAAAACTCAAAATAAAATTGTAAAATGGATTACATTCTCGAAATGTCAAAATTGATTCGGTGACCAAAAATGTCAATGTAGCCGTTAGAGGCGCTGACGCTCAAAATGTGCACATCGCCTGTTAACTATAGATGGTGCTAGATCGCTGTATGAACAATATTCCTGCTGCCGAGCTGGTGACGTAGTCAGTACTTGTTACACGGATTAAGGACTCTATAACTGCACTATTATTAATCGGTGATAAGGTTTTGGCTTTATAAGGGCAGTCGCGTTATAGGTGAGACGAGAAGAATGTCAAAAATGAATTACATTGTTAATTATGTCCCATGAATGTTGTACAATCATTCTGATTTAGATATTTACTTAGTCTTTATGAATTCGACCAAATGCGACAGGCTAATTCCGTATGTCTAATAGGACCGATCAGATTTGTTTAATTTTTAACATGCTGCTTCGTGTCACAAAAAAAATTGTCAACAATAATTCAAACCAACACGATTTTTAGGTTTGTTCAGTCGAATCCTTCATGAAGATACATAGTTGAAGGGCTACAAGTCATAAATTCTAAATTATGTAATTACTATTTATGGCGCAACTCGACTTTACGATTATGACTTGAAACTGCAGCCTGTTTTAATAACTGTTTCAAACATGTACAGCCTATTTCGGAATGATAATTCTCGAATTTTTGTTGTACATATATATAAATCTTTAATGAAATTAGAAAATCAAAGCATGGGAACATCCTTTTCTACTAAACGAGGCGATGGTTTGCCATGTTTATAAGTTTGACAGGTCCTAATATCCACCATTAATTTAGTTTCATAGAATTCCCCTGATCGATTATTATTATTTTTGAATAAAATAGTTTTTAATAAAATCAATATAATTACAGGTCTCTAGTAATTTCAATGGATGCTTAAATGAATGTGCATAGTGCATCAATATAAAAATCTAATGTGGCCAGCACATTAACTTCCGTCAGCTCTATGTATTTTGTACAAATTTCATACAGATAGTTCCTTGTATAAGTTTCTATTTCTTGTACATTACCTCCCGGCAGGTATGTATATGTATTTATACAAATTCCATACAGAAAATTTCTAGCAAAAGATCCTCTATTTCCAGTAAAATTATAAGCCAAAACGCTGTCAATTTCACTTGACACTGATATCTTTCAATCAGAATTTTTTTTTTAATATAGTAGCTGTTTCCATAGCTATGGCTACTTTATGAAATTTAATTTCTTTATAATTTTTACCTTCCGGCACCTTTAAGTAAAGAAGGTATTGGTCTTTGGTCAAAAAATTCGGTGGTGAGTTTTTGATAAATAAGCACGTTTTAGAGTCCCTGTAATAAGATTTTACTATTTTTACGATGATGTATGTGTGTATGTATGTATGTACGTATGTATGTGTGTATGTGTGTATGTGTGTATGTGTGTTTGTGTGGGTGTGTGGGTGTGTGGGTGTGTGGGTGTGTGTGTTTGTGTGGGTGTGTGTGTTTGTGAAGATTTTTTCGGATCCAACAACTCAAACACTACAATTCAAAAAATTATAATTATTTCGTATTCCTTTTCTTTACATCCATATGAAGAGATGATTAGATTTTGGTTATAATTGGTCAACCGGAAGTACCCCCATTTTAAGATTTTAACAGTTTTTCTTGAAAAAACACTGTTAAATATCATTTTTATAACCATGGAAACCGCTACTATATTAAGAAAATGCTGATTGACAGATGTCAGTGTGAAGTGCAATTGACATGTTTGTGTTATAATTTTACTGAAAATATATATTCTCTTAGATAATGAAACTTTCTGTATGGAATTTGTACAAAATATATAAAACTGACAGAAGCTAATATACTTGAAATATGGAATCTTGTGCAAGAAATCTTCTGTGTGAAATTTGTAGAAAATACATAGAACTGACGGAAGGTAAACTCTATATCCGTTTAATATTAAGTGTAAAATGCAGTCAAATCGTATAGAGAATAAAATACTCTTTAATATTTATAACATTAAATGTGAAAAAATTATATTTAACATAGCTTTTTCAAGAAAAAGTGTTAAAATCTTCAAATGAGGGTACTTCCGGTTGACCAATTGTAACCAAAATCTAATCAACTCTTCATATGGATGTAACGAAGAAGAATACGAAAGAATTATAAGTTTTGAAATTGTAGTATTAGAGTTATCGCAGACGAATTTTTTGTTACACACACATACACACATACAGACATCATCGTAAAAATAGTAAAATAGTATTCTAGGGACCCTAAAACGTGCTTATTGTTTAAAAACAAAGCATCAATTTTTTTGACCAAAGATAATACCTTCTTTACCTAAAGGTGACGGAAGATAAAAAACATAAAGTTAATGTAACTCTGGCATTTATAATAATTTTACCTTATCAAATAAATTAATAGGTAAAGTTTAGTACTTGTTTGATTCAAAACTGAAAAACAATGCAAGCTTAAATAATGATAAATTTTAATAAAATCTATTTATTATAATGACGTTACCAAAATTTAGGGCGGGGTCCATTCATATAATAAACCACACAACATACGGTTGAAACGAAATAGCGCTTTCCATTTATAGATTTAGTTTTGCACTTAGTGCAGCTAATGACGTCATGTCCGGTTGTTGTTACAACACATAAGTAGTATATTTTAAATAAAACAAAACATGTTACAAAAGTCTGTGCGAAGTTCAAATAGTAGTCCTATTCATAAGACATATTAAAATCATAATAATTGCTGATTTCAGTGTCAAGAATTATAATATATCAAAGTAAGCCCTGCCACCTAGCCGCCTGCGATTTACCAAGTTCATGATTTTTATTTGTTTGCTAACATTTTAATCAGAACTGATCAATCGCAGTGTCTCGCTGCGGACAGCGGAATTGATATTTTTACCGCGGATTTACATTTGTAATCTGACGTAATTGATGTACGCGAGTGTGTTTTGGTCGGGCTATGTTTATATTTAATTTAAAAATGCTGTAAATTACGAAACCTGGAATTGATGTTTGCATCTGATGATTATGACGAGACTGATAATGCCACTGTGGAAATTAAAGCGAAGCGCGTAGTTTATAATGTTATTATGTGCAGTTTTAATATTATGGCCCATGTTTGCCAATATTAATGAAATGAAATACACACATACAGAGGTACCTTTGATATTAAAGTGAATTAAACGAAATTCATATTAATATGACATCATGTAGATGGATTGGTACAGATCTGTTATTTGCCTGCAATACACGTGTTTTGTGATCGTTGGCTTATTTGGACCAATAAACGCTTAAATTATTATTGATGCAGTACTCTGAAATTAAATTTTGCAATTAGGTAATTAATGTCCAGCCCACTGTTGATTGTAAGGTTAATTAAGATATTTTGCTGTTCATATATACACATAAATTCAATAAATATCCTAAAAATATTTTACCAAGTATTGCTCACTGTCTACCAGTGGCGTACCTAGGGCGGGGCAAACAGGGCAGGTGCCCTGGGCGCCAGAACCGAGGGGGCGCCGCTTGGAGCCCTTGGTATCCGTATGTAACTTGGGTGCCACAATTTGAAGTGTTAAAACTGTTGATTACTGTGCGTATTGACATTTTTCGGAACTGTTCAAGCTCTCTGGAAGCTGTGAAGTCCATAAACAACTACCTTGACGGCATACTCCAAGTTCTCGAGACTATAATGGATGATGCAAATGAAACGAGTGAAACAAGAAGTGATGCTACGCAAATGTACAATTTTGGACGAGAGTACTCATTCCTCTTGATAGAGTTTAGAAAAGACTGCAAGATATAAATATGAACTTTCATGATGCCGCCTTAGATTTAAAAGGTTTAAGAGATTATTTTCGCCCATGAAAGAGAAACTTTGGTGACTGAAGCTCTGGAAATTGGACTTAGTCTCTGTCAAAACTGGGATGTTGAAACCGAAAAACGCCAACGGCGAAAAATCTTCGAATAGCCATGCAAATAATGTTGACTATTGCAGTTTCCATCGCTAGCTGTGATAGATCTTTCAACAAATTAAAACTGATCTTAAATTATCTGAGAGTCTCCATGGGTCAAGATCGATTAAGTGATCTTGCTTTGATGAACGTTGAAAGAGAAGAAACTGAAAAGACCGATTTCGAGCACGTTATTAATGTCATTTTTTGATCGTAATGATCGTAATGACCCCCGGAATTTAAGTTTGTCGGTCAAGTCGCGGAACACCCGTATATTGGTAGTTACTTTGTTATTGTGCTGATTCATTCATGGTTGAAGTTACTTCATTATATATATATATATATATATATATATATATATATATATATATATATATATATATATATATATATTAAGTAGGTATGATCACGACTGACCAGTTAGGTAGAAAAGTGAAATTCACAGGTAAGCAGTCAGGATGATGATTAATTTTGAATAAAACTCTTTTAAGTTATTATCAAGCTTTCGGAATACTTTATTCCATCCTCAGGATAACTACAAAAACGGTTACAATGATCATAAACCACATGTTAAAAAATGTGCACAGTAAGTACTTACTACTTTTTGAGGTTATAATTTAAACAAAGCAGTCGTACCTATGGTTTATTTATTTATTCGTATCTTGACTACATTTTAATTAGTGGTTGATATAAAGACAGTATTATAAAGTTGCCAGCGCATTTAGACGGAGCGTTTCCAAATCATACTGTTCCTAATATTCGCACATTTGTTAATCTTGTACATCTTTATCACAATACGAAGTGTCACATATGACAATTTTAAATAAAGCAACAATTGTATCCATATCATGTGCAAAAAGATCAATGTTTTCAGCAGACTTCAATTTTGGGAATGGCTCATAATGTTCATTAATGAGCCTGAATTTTCTTGGGAAGGTGTATTTATTATGCACAATACACATTTTAACAAATGAAAATGCTGTAAAAATTTTCATTAAAAAATGTTTGAGCGGGAACAATAAATGGACGACTAATTATTGGTACTCATGTACCTCGTTTAAATGGACAAAAGTTTGTACTTACATTTTTTGAATAACGTATTTAAACTATTATGATTTGTCGAATATAAATAATCATCTCATAACCTAATAACTATGCTTTTGCTCTTCCTCGATACCTCTTACCCCTCGTTCCTCCTTGTCATCCTCTATTCACAGGTGATAAAAGCCTGGTGTAATTCACTTTATAATTTTGTTATCCAAAATTTAAATTTCTTTATTTTTAAAATTGTACTATTAGGAATTAATTAATAATAAATGTTATTTCCATTGATTCGTATATTAATTACTGTGACTGCAAGTGTAACCGATAATTTTTGAGCTGTTTGTATCCCACTTGAATACGACAGCTGACGACAGCAGCCATTTGTTCTCCATGGGCGCGCGCCGAAATATGCAGCAAATTTTTAATGAATTTTAACTCAAAATCTAAAAGACTTAGAAAAAAAGTTATTAGGAAATATTGATGCTCTCGTCGAGTTACAGAACTAAAAATTTGCGCGTCCAATAGGTACAAAAAATAGTGGACTACATTCTCAAGAAAATAAATGTAAATAATGTGTTATAGACAATATTACCTGTAAACTTATCTATTAGATCCGGCTTGAAGCGACAAACACCGAAAATAATACAAAGTAATTACTCCACGAATTACTCCTGTCAAAATATATATTTATTATTATTTTTTATACAGTCACCTCGACAACTACTACATTATTATTTTTGTTTGTTTTCGCCTACTTAAAATTTTTAAAAATACAATTTTCTTCTAGTCGGCCTAGTCGGCGGCGACATTCTTTCCCCCGGTTTTGGCTCCGGGGGGCCAAAACCCATTTAATGCTCCAATATTACAGACTTTTACTACTGGTCTTTTATATGTTCCAGTAATTGTCCGAACATCAACCACCCTAATTCTATTGTCCTTGCCTTTGTACAATTTTGTCACAATTCCTTTTTTCCACTCATTCCTTGCTACATTTTCGTCTAATAATATTACCATATCATTTTCTTTGATTGGAGTTGTTTCTTTATTCCATTTGCTTCTTTGATTCAATATTGGAAGATATTCTTTAACCCATCTTCTCCAAAATTCTTCTGCCAAACTTTGTGCTACTTTCCAATTATTTAAACTTATATTATTTTGACAAAATATGTCTGGTGACGTTTCTGCTGCAACGCCCTTCAATAAATGGTTTGGTGTAAGTGCAGTTAAGTCATCTGGGTCTTCAGAAATTCGTGTTATAGGCCGAGAATTTACCATATCTTCTGCTTCACATAAGAGAGTGTGTAGCACTTCTTCTTTTGGTGCTTTACACTTTAAAATTGCCGTTAATGCTCTTTTCACACTTTGGACCATTCTTTCCCAGCTTCCTCCCATATGAGGAGCTGATGGTGAGTTAAATCTCCATTTGATTCCTTTCATCGCCATCTCTTTACAAATTAGTTCTTCATTCATTTTCTTAATAGCTTGTTTTAATTCTTCATTTGCTCCTCTTAAATTCGTTCCGTTGTCACTATAAATTTCTTGCGGTGCACCTCTTCTACATATGAAACGACGAATAGCATTTATTGCTGCACTTGATGTTAAATCACATGCGATTTCAAGATGTACAGCACGAATTACTAAGCAGGTAAATATAACTCCATACCTTTTCAGTCTTTTTCGTCCTACTGTTACTTCCAGCGGTCCAAAATAGTCCATTCCAGTAAAGGTAAATGGTTTAACTTCACTCGTAATTCTCGCTGTAGGAAGATCTCCCATTATTGGTGCTTGGGGTAATGTGTTCTTTATTTTGCAATGAAAACAATTTCTTTTGATTTTCTTTATTAGTTGTCTTCCTTTTATAATCCAAAATTTTTTACGTAATTCGCTCAAAACTGTTTCTTGGCCTATATGTCCCATTTTTCGGTGGTAAAATTCAACCAATAATTGTGTAATAGGATGAGAATAATGAAGAACTATTGGATGTTTTGTTTCCGCGAGTAGATCTTTTGAATTACAAATTCTTCCCCTCATTTTAATTAGGTTGTCTTCTAAATATGGAGAAAGATTTATTAATTTTGAGTTCATTTTCAGTGTTTCTCCTCTACTTAATTTATTATATTCTTCGGGAAAACTTTCTAATTGAGCAATTTTTAATAAAAACATTTCAGCTTCTTGCAGTTCTTCGAAGGATAAAGTTGTTTGAGTTATTCTTAATTTTTTAAATATCTTTATACTTCGTAATAACCAACCAACCGTTCGCCAAAGACGTTCATATTTAGAGAAACGTGCTATATTAAGTAAAGAAATTTGTTCAAATGTCGCCATATTAATTTCTGTTTCGTTTAGTTTTTCTTCATACATCTCTTCTTCTTTATTCTGTGGCCAATGTTCTTCGGGCAGTTTTAAAAATTCCGGTCCATTTAGCCACCTACCTTTGACAGTAAGATTAGGTGGTTTATCATCGCGGGTAGCCTCATCTGCAACATTTTCTTTTGAAGGAACCCATCTCCATTGTCTGACGATTGAGTTTTCTAATATTTCACCAACTCTATGTGAAATAAAAACTGGATGCCTTCTCGTACTCGTTTTAAGCCAGTTTAAAACAGTTTGTGAGTCTGTCCAAAACGTTATTGAATCAAACGTCATAGAATGCCCATTTTGAACCAATTTAGCTATTCGGCTAGCTAAAACAGCTCCTTGTAACTCTGCTCTTGGGATCGTAAGTCCTTTTATTGGAATGACTCGTGCTTTCGCCATTATCAAATTTACTGTTACCTTATTATTTCTTGTTTCCACCCGGATATATGCAACTGCTGCGTAAGCTTGTTGACTTGCATCAGAAAATATGTGCAGTTCAATGTTCTTTGCTTCTGATATATTTTGGCTGTAGGGTCTTTTTATTTTCAAATTCTTTAACTCCTGTATTCTTTGTAACCATTTACTCCATTTTTGTCCTAATATGTCGTTTATTGTCTCGTCCCAATCATAATCATCTCTCCAGACGTCTTGAATAATTATTCTTCCTTGAATAGTGAAATGTGTAAGTAAACCCAGGGGATCGTAAAGGGACATTACTATTTTTAGAATTTCACGTTTCGTAGGCAGTCTTCTATTATTTATTAATTCTGGATCAACTCTATTGAAATTTATGGAGAATTGGAGAACATCTTCCTTTGAATTCCAATATAAGCCTAAAATCTTTTCCAATCTAATCTCTGAAAATTTATCCTTTTCAAGGTTTTTAACTTCTGCATGAAGATTGGCTGGAATACTATCCAATACTAACCGAGAGTTGCTTATCCAGTTTCTTAATTCAAAGGCTCCGTTTTCATGTACTTCTCTCACTTCTTTTATTAATTTAATCGCTTCTTCTTCTGTATCTGTTGAGTCCAAATAGTCGTCCACATAATGATGATATTTTATAGCTTCATAGGCTTGTGGATATTTATCCACGTGTTCTTCTGCATTTAAATTTTTAATATATTGTGCAATAAATGGTGATGACACAGCGCCAAAAATCATCGCTTGCATCACATAGACGTCCGGTTCTCTATCTCTATTCATTCCTCTCCAGAGAAATCTTTGCGCATCTTGATCTTCTTTTCTTATGTTTACCTGGTGAAACATTTCTTTAATATCACCAGCAAATGCTATCTTCTTTTGGCGAAAATTAAATAATGTTCCAATTAGTGACGCTACTAAATCAGGACCCTTTAAAAGTGTGTCATTTAAAGATATACCGCAATTTTTAGCAGCTGCGTCGAATACGAATCGTAATTTTCCCGGTTTATTTGGGTTAATAACACCAAAATGAGGCAAATACCAAGTATGAGGTGGTTCAATGGAGGCTTCTTCAGGAGCTAGTTTTCTTGCGTATCCTTTAATTAAATAATCTTCAATTTTTACATTATATTTCTTTGCAAAATTGGCATCTTGATCCATCTTTTTCTCCATATATTTTAATCTTCTAAAAGTATTACTTTTGCTTTCGGGGAGGACAGTATTTTCATGTTTCCAGGGTAACCGAACTTCCCATCTGTTGTCAATTTTTCTTGCAGTTTTTTTCATAATTTCTACAGCTCTTTCATCTTCATTTGACATTAATAATTTTGTTGGTTGCAGCACACCAAAATTTTCAATAGAAAAAGAATCTTTTATTATTTGATGTAATATGTCATTGTCCTTTTCCTTTATAAAACATATTCTTTCGTCTGGATGAGAATTTCGTCCTATTCTTCCATGTATTATCCATCCAAGATTAGTTCTTGATAAAGCAGGTGTATTCTTGGGGCCTTGTAAAACTTGTCTGCTAACTATAAGTTCCCAGTTGTCTTGCCCAATGAGGATTGTCGGTTTTGCATTTTCGTATGGTATAATATTTTCGTGTTTTAAATGTTTCCATTGGTTTCCAAATCGTTTTATATTTATCGATTGTATAGGTAGGTCTAAATTATTTACGGTTCTCAAATTATTCATACTATATTCCTTTTTACAGTTTTCACCTTTAATTTTGCATGTCACAGTTTGTGAATCAATTTCTTGCATATTTTCATTATTTGTCCACCGTATTCTAAGAGGAGACGATGGTCCAGACATACCAAGTTTTTCGGCAAAATTTTTATGAATCAGGCTAACTGAAGAAGCTTCGTCTAACAGAGCGTAGGTATGACAATTTCCTTGTGGACCTGTTATTACTACGGGTGCTATTTTCAATAATACTTTATTGTAATTTCCAGATGTCAAATTTACTGTTTCTGTTTCTAGGGTTTTCGTTTCGTTTTCCTTTTGTTCTTCATTGTTCGAACGATGTAGCATTTTGTTATGATGTCGGTTGCATCCATCAACTTTACATTGTTTATCTTTTCTCCAACATTTAGTGTTCACATGTCCTGATTGTAAACACACGAAACATAAATTATTCTCTTTCACAAATTTCCATTTTTCGTTAAGGTTCACTTTTTCAAATATTCTGCATTTATATAATAAATGGTTGGTTTTCTTGCAGAACATACAATTTTGGTTGTTCGTCTCGAATGCAGTTAGGGTTGTCTCTTTCTTAGATTTTGGCATGTATTTTTCTTTCTTTGCTGGTTCTTGACTTATTGTTTCATTCTTATGTTTTTCGTAAGGCTTGATTGTTTTACTTACTATCAATGCTTGTTCTACTAACCAGTCGGCTAAATCTTTCAAATTCAACTTTCTTTCACTCTTACTGTTGTATTTTATCCACTCAATTTGCCAGTTAATAGGTAGTTTTGACTTTATTTCTTCCAGGATTTGTAAATTTGACAGCTGATCTTGTTCAATAAATTTAAGTTAACTTCTAAATGCTTCACAGAACTGGCTAATTTTAACATCGGCTCTAAATTGTTTTCTTTAATAGGCGGTAAATATTTAATTTCTTTTAAAAGGCTATGCATTATTTGTTCAGGTCGTCCAAATCGTAGCTTCAATAATTTCATAATTTCTTCAACGCTTTCTGGATTTATTAAAAGTCCTTTTACTGCATCACGAGCTTCACCTTTCAAACTCTTCCTTAACCGCAAGATGTTTTCTCGTGCAGTAAGATTGCAAGATTCGGTACTTTCTTTAAATTCCGATATGAACGTTGGCCAATCTAGTGGATTGCCCCAAAAGACAGGCAGTTCGAGACTGGTAACTTGTCTTGTCATAAATTTATTTAAATCTGTCGGCGTATGACGGTTTTGCGTTGCCAAAGCATTCACTGCATTTACCAATGCCGTTATAACTTCAGAATCATGTGTAATGGATGGTTTGTTTGAAGGAAAATTGGTATCAATTTCATTTATCCATTTTTTAATGGTTTCTTCATTCTGTGATTTGTTGTCTGGGATTTCCTGATATTCCTCTTCTTCTAAATCTAACATTTCTTGGGCAAGTTCTTCTTCTATTCTTGCATTTTCTACTTCTAATTCTAGATCAATTATTTTCTTCTTTCGTTCAATTTCAGCATCTTCTAGTGCTTTTAATTCTTTCTCGGCTTTCAATTTAGCTTCTAATTTTCTTCTATTCGCTGCGCTCTCGCTTAACTTCGATGAATGCGTAACAGATCTTGACACTTGAGATATTACTGATTTTCCGTTATCTGATTTATTATCTTCAGTTATTTTACGCGATTCTTCTTTCTTGCTTTCTTCACGTTGCTGTGTAGAAATCTTTTTAAGACGTTCACTTCGTCTAGGTTTAAAATACTCTTCTTTCTGCAGATCCATATTAGTTTGGCTTTCTGACATTTATGTTGAACAGTATATTCCACTGCTGATTGCTTTAACACTCGAAGGACCAATTGTTATAGACAATATTACCTGTAAACTTATCTATTAGATCCGGCTTGAAGGACCAATTGTTATAGACAATATTACCTGTAAACTTATCTATTAGATCCGGCTTGAAGCGACAAACACCGAAAATAATACAAAGTAATTACTCCACGAATTACTCCTGTCAAAATATATATTTATTATTATTTTTTATACAGTCACCTCGACAACTACTACATTATTATTTTTGTTTGTTTTCGCCTACTTAAAATTTTTAAAAATACAATTTTCTTCTAGTCGGCCTAGTCGGCGGCGACATAATGTTTATAAATCAATAATTATTCCTGCAGTAGAAAAATTAATATAATACGTCCTTGACTACAAAAGTTTCCTTACGCAGATTGTAATATTTAAACTATTTATTTTCCGAAATTATATGTCTTTTACGGGTATTTTAATTTACTTTATTTTGAATTATGCCACCGCTGACATCGATATTTATTTAATTTATATTCACTTCTTTATTTTATATTTGTATTAGAATTCAATTACATACTTGTATTGATTCTCATATATGATATTTATTACAAGTAATAAAAATACCATTATAAAGTTCAATAATGATAGTAAATAAGTTAGTAACATGTTCATATAAATTTCTTCCATATCATTATTTGTTATCTATATGTCATTATAACATGGAAATAATTTACTTTTATTGTAACTATGATTTGTATATGGATCGATATGCAATTAATAAATTTAGTAGAAGTAACTGTATTACAAAATAAATACATAAATAAATACATATATTCCCACAGCTTGTCATATTTATTATTGACATTTTGAACAGTTACTTAGAAGTTAGGTTAGTTAAAATTAAAAGTATGAAGTTATTTGTTACGATCCTAAAAATAAAGGCCCGTATTTCGAGTGCTCTTTTATAATAAAAGCGCTTTTATAGACCACACTCCTCATAAGAATTGATATTGTAAGGCGAGCCAAATACTTTGATTTTTTTAAAGTGCTTTATATTTACAGCTTGATATATATACAGGATGTTCATTTTACGTAATACACTATTGCTAACTCGAGAACTATAAGAGCTACGAGGTCGGTTAAATAAGCAAACAATTTCTATTTTCTACAAATCTATTCAAAGTGGGCTTTTTAATGTTTGTTTTTAGCGTTAAAAATGTCATTTTATGATATCAGTGTTAAAAGTGACATATCATTGTTACTTTTGACACTAGTGTTAAAAGTGAACGTCAAAAAATTATTAGAAATACAAATTTGAATTTGAAAATAGTGTTTGTAGAAAAAGTAGTATATTATATACGTGTTAAAAGTGATTTTATATTGTTCGAAGGTTTGGAACACGTCTCACAAAATAAAATGTCACTTTTAACACTTATATCATAAATAACTATTTCACTAGACTATTTTATTGTGCGTAAAATAAATTTGTTTCAAGCAGTGGTTTTAAAACTGTGAGGACCAACATTGTTATTTTAAATGGGATCATATATTTTTTATTTAGCTATTAAATAGAGAATTTTATTCTGAATTCAGTGATATAATATTTTTATACTCTCACATAACGATTTTTTGAAAGAAATATGGATATAAAGTTTTATAATAATATGTTTAACTATAATGAGAGTGCCACGGATGGAGAAAATGAATACATGTTAATTTTTTTTACATAGAATTGGAGTGGCCCGGCAGAAAATAGTGAATATTTTCTTCTGTCAATTGATCATAAATGTCAACATGTCAACCAAGATGTCATCAACATGTCAACCGAGATGCCAGCGCGCATAAAATATTCACGTATTTCTTTCATGGCATTCTACTTATATGTAAGAAAAATAACATTATTTCCATTCGTGGCACTCTTATTATAGTGATATTTTAATCATATTAATATAAAACTTTATATGCATATTTCTCAAAACAAATCGTTATGTGAGAGAATGAAAATATTAAATCACTGAATTCAGAATAAAATTCTCTATCTAATAAATAAAAAATATATGATCCCATTTAAAATAACAAAGTTGGTCCCCAAAGTTTGAAAATCACTGGTTGAAATAAATTAATTTTACGCTCATTAAAATAGTCTAGTAAAATAGAAATTGCTTGTTAATTTCACCGACCTCGTAGCTCTTATATATATATATATATATATATATATATATATATATATATATATATATATATATATATATATATATATATATATATATATATATATATATATATATATTAAGTTCTCCCAGTAATTAGTTTGATAGTACTGGCAGTTTTTGAGTCACCAGAAATAAATTTGACAGAATAAACAGTTCTTTACTATCCCACAAATATGTTTGAAGAAATCATGCCAAAAGAAGATTGGTTGGGAGCTTTTAATAATTATTATTATTTAATTTTTTTTTTTAAAATACGATGTCTTATTCACGAAAATTCTAGCGTGCCCCTCCTATTATTTATTAGCTAAATAAATTTATTAGAAACTTTATTAGGATACGAAAATCTTTGGCCTATATTTAATAAGAATTTTGTTTAACATAACTCATAAAGTTACCATTATGTAACAACTGATTCATAAACAATTACTTTCCCATTAAAAAATTCCCTACAGGGTGTCCCATAACTTCAGGTACATATTAGAAGGGCATATAGTTCTTAATGTCCTGATTACGGAACAAAAAGAATTTTTTCAAAATTCAAAAATTAGTTTTTGAGATTTTTGAAGGAAACAGTTTTGGGACACTGGTTGAATAGGTAGTTTTAATATTAAATATTACGTTGTATTATATCTAATTAATAAGAAATGTTTGCATAATACAATCATTTCATTAGGTTTCTAGTAGCCGGCCACATAAATTGTGTTTCTTATAACAGTTTTGATATTGCTCTTCTGATTATTGTTACAAATATGAATGGTTACAGTAACAGTGAGTCAGTGGATATGTTGCTAATGTATAGCGAAGTAGGGCAAAACTGTAGATTAGGTCAGCGTTAAGCTTTACGTAATTGCATAAATTAATTTCATTGTTAAATTATTTTATGTAATAGTTATAACTAATTTCACTATTCCAAATATTATAGTATCCAGGGGTACAAAAAATGTTCTTCTTAAGTGAACTACCCTTAATTATAGGAATTTTGAAAAAAATCTTTTTGTTCCGTAATCAGGACATTAAGAACTATATGCCCTTCTAATAAGTACCTGAAGTTATGGGACACCCTGTATAGTGAATGTGTATTTTCGAGTCGCTTTTATACAAAATTCCCTCTTTTTAATGTGATATAGATCTGCTCCCGTGTTTTTGTGTTTACCTAATATAAACACACCAGAAGCATTTGGTTTTCCTGTAAAAATTAACATTTCATCATGGTGTATCTTGTGCTTTGAATATTTGAGAACAATCACACAGCGAAACCAAACATATGGTGAATGTTGCATGACGTGTAAAGAACTAGGGACTCCGGACTTGGACAGAGTTCCCACGGGAGTGAACTCTAGTCACGGGAAGTCTTGCATGAATGTTTCAGCTCTGCTTACATGGTTACCTGCTCCCTGCAGACGGCCAGATACACAGACTGACCTGATGTCCACCTGACCTCGCAACACGGAAAGTTAGCGACTCGCGATAAGAATTTGTTTAAAAAGAAAACGAATCTACATAGAAATTGGAAAAGTAGGATGAATTTGGATTCTTATGTTATACATATACAATACCGTTCAATGTAGGTAGACCTACTAATTTGTAAAAATCAATGTCCTGAAATTGTTTCTCTCGTTTAATGAAGTATTTAATATTTATATAACTTTGATAGGATGTAGAATAAATAACATACCCGTGTTTTTACCTCCCGGTACCCTTGGTAAGGGAGGTATAGGGATCGTGCTAAAAATCGCATATCGAGATTTTGGTAAATGATCACGTTTTAAGGTCCCTAGAATACAATTTTAACATTTTCACGATGATGTACGTGTGTATGTGTGTATGTGTGGATGTATGTATGTGTACATGTGTGTATGTGCGTATATATGTGTATGTGTGTATGTGCGTATATATGTGTATGTGTGTATGTGTGTATTTGTGTATGTGTGTATGTGTGTATGTGTATATGTGTATGTGTGTATGTGTATATGTGCGTATGTGTGTATGTGTGTAAATGTGTATGTGTGTATGTGTGGATCCTCCACTTTAACTCAAATACTATCATTCAGAAAATTTTGAAACTTCGTATTTCGAACTTTTTCTGTAATGGAAAGAGCCCATTAGATTTTGGTGAAAATCGGATAACCGGAAATGGCACTTTACTGAAAGCTCAAAATAGTTTTTCTTCGAAAAATTCCTTTAAACATTATTTTTTCGAGACTAATGTTATTATAAAAATTAAAGATTATTAAATTTCCTATAGATTTGCATTAATACTTTTTCAATATGTTTTATGGATAAATTTATAAAAATATTTATAATTTAAATCTGAATATTTTATACTATATTTGCTTCTGCTTATCTTTGCTATATTTGAAATTTCAAACACTAACAGATTACCACATTGTTATCTAATTAATATAAAGGTGAAATTATTACAATGTTAATTTTCTCCAAATTGTAACAACTTATATTGATGAAAAAAAATGAGCACAGACATGCGAAAGAGTATAAAAATATTAATTTGATTAAAATATGGTTATAAGAGATGATCAATTACAAGAACAAAACATGCACTTCTTTTGATCAGAGCACTCTAATTCTATAATTATTATTATTATATAATAAAAATAACATGATTTCATATTTTTCATTCGTGGCACTCTTATTATAGCCATATTTTAAAATAACATGTCTTCATATTTTCCATTCGCGGCACTCTTATTATAGACATATTTTAATCAAATTAATTTAACTCTTTACATGCATTTTTATAAACAAAAAAAAAATATTACGTAAGGATATAAAAATGTAATATCACTGAATTCAGCATAAAGTTCTCTAATGAATGAGCAAATAAAAAAATATATGTTCTCATTTAAAATAAAAAAGTTAGGTCTCATATTTTGAGAATCATTGGTCGAAAAAAATAATTTTTATTTTCTTTATATTTGTCTTGTGAAATAAAAATTGTTTGCCCATTTAACCGTCTTTGTATCTCTTATAGTTCTGATGGCCCATTTAAAATCAACAGCCTGTATATGAATGGGAAATACCAAGTAACTTTTTGTTAAACAAACAGGACTAAATAAATAAATATCATGTACTCGTATATTCACTTATTTATTTAGATTTTATAAAATTTTAAATTCAATTCTATAATATCTCATGTACTTTATTAAGAATATTTGCCTTTGGTATTACAGTATTAATATTTCAAATCCTCTTTCTATATGTACTCTACACTTTATGACATTAAAGGAATAAGTTAACACTTCATAATTATAATGTACTTTGGTCAGTTTTAACGCATTAAATTTAGTTGAACGCAGTGTACGAACTAACATTACAAGTTAATTAATTATCGGCAAAACTTTAGAGCAGTTAATGTAAAATTCATCACATCACACAGGTATTCAGATTAAGTTAATATTGATTGACTGTAATAAGCACACGCATTATTATTATTTTCTATTAATACTACAAAGGTATTTATTTTCTAACACTTATTTCACATTTTTTATTAATTTCCTCACAATATATATATATATATATATATATATATATATATATATATATATATATATATATATATATATATATATATATATATATATATATATATATATATATTTCTTTGTAAATTGCAACAAAAATATATTTAGTGTTATTTTTGCTCAAATAATATGCACGAAAAACAGAAAACATCATAAAAATGGTAAATTTATACTCTAAAGAACACTTAATTCATTGAGAATTGACTCTGGAAAAAGAGGACGAAAATTATGTATTGCCCTGATACTTGATGTATGTTTTCAAAAATTGAAAACAAAAATGATTTATTTATGACAGTTTTTGTGAAAACTGCATTGGAAAATATTGCCAGTTTCCCGCGATGCGACGCCAGTGGGCGGGCTGCGCGAAAAAATGGCAGGTTTCAAAAGATCAACCGCTATTGGCCTCTAAAATTAATGTGAATCCCTCAAGCGGACGATATTTGCAACTCTTGAAAATGGTATTCTGTTATTCAACTTTACAGTAAATATATGTAGTACATTGGATTCCTTGCCTGTTTCTTGTTTGTCTTTTTGTTTTAATGTAAGTACATATAAATTACTTTGCAATATGAGCAAAGAACGAAAAAATATTAAAACGTCAATTGCTGCGTTTATGGCCGTCATTCTCGGGGTAGTAAGAAATGATGTGTCCCAAAAATTGATGAAAGGAAGAGTGACATCCAAAATAAATTTGGTAAAATCGACAAAAGAGCGGGCGAGATTAGAAAAATACTAACTGGAAAACAAGTGACGATTCATAAGAGAATATCAAAAATGAAAAGTATTGTATTAATTTCTGATCAATTCATGAGTAAAATAATACACTTTTCACTTTATGTGTAGCATGAAATATATTTCTTACACTTGTAATTAAAACAATTTGAAAGATATTTGACATTAGTTCCATTTTAATTTTCTTAACTAAGTACAGTAAATACATATTTATTTAGCATCCATAAAAAAAATATATATGGTACTCTTTTACTATCTTGTACAAAATATTAAGACAGCTGTACTGTGTTTGCACTGGCCACTATGGCCAGCTATACAAGAGCATTTTGTAAATAATCAATTGTAAATTTAAAGTTTTTCTAATCTCATCAGGCATTAACGCCACATAAAAATAACAACCCACGATAAAACAATTCTCCCCCTTCTATAAAACTTGGAGAAGAATTTGTTGCCTCCAAATAAGTAAACATTTCCTTAGAAATAAGACTAAGATAACTTTCTTCGAATGTCATCATCTAAGTATGTACATAAAATTATTACTAGTACTATTTATATAAAGTTTAATGAATTTGTTAGTATACTTCAAAACGAATGTTGGTTATACAATGTTTCTGTATGCGATCTTATAGCACAATTGAGCACAATACCATTTTCAGAGCACGTGTATGCTACAACACTAGCGCCGCCATCGGTTGTTTTAGTCGCCAATACTGTGGTAATATACCGTACCGTAGTCAGGGCGAACACTAAAAACCGTGACATAGGTGTTTAAGATGGAAAACAGTTCTTTCTAAATATTATCTGTCTCGAAAAAAAATGTAGCATTGACGAAATTTGGTTTCTCTTTTCTAATTTAATGCTTATAAAAATGGTCGACTTCCAACACCATCTACTATTTTCTTAACTGATGCATAGTTTCGCCACAACAATATTTTTTAATTACTTTTTACCTTCCGTCACCTTTAGGTAAGGAAGGTATTGTCTTTGGTCAAAAAATTCGGTGGTGAGTTTTTGATGAATAAGCACGTTTTAGGGTCCCTAGAATACAATTTTACTATTTTTACGATGATGTCTGTATGTGTGTGTGTGTATATATGTATGTGTGTCTGTGTGTGTGTGTGTGTAACAAAATTTTCGTCTACGATAACTGCCATACTACAATTCTAAAAATTATAATTCTTTCGTATTTCTCTTAGTTACATCCATGTGAAGAGCTGATCAGATTTTGGTTAGAATTGGACAACCGGAAGTACCCTCATTTGAAGATTTTAACAGTTTTTCTTGAAAAAACTATGTTAAATATCATTTTTTCACATTTAATGTTATTATAAATATTAAAGAATATTTTATTCTTTATACGATTTGATTGCATTTTATACTTAATATTAAATGGATATAGGGTTAAAAAATTATAAAAAAACTAATTTCATAAAGTAGCCATAGCTATGAAAACAGCTACTATATTAAGAAAAATTTTATTGAAAGATGTCAGTGTCAAGTGAAATTGACATAGTGTGTGTCTTATTATTATTAATATTACTGGAAATATAGGATCTTTTGCTTTCTGCATGTAATTTGTATAAAATACATACAACTGCTTTAAGGTAATTTACAAGAAATAATAATAATAAATCTTTTTTTTCTGCAGATACATTACACTGTATATAGAAAACGTCACAAAATAATAAATTTCTATACGGAATTTGCATAAAATACATGCAACTGCCGGAAGGTAAAGTACAAGAAATATAATATTTAGCAAGGAACTTTCTGTGTGAAATTTGTACAAAATACATAGAACTGACGGAAGGTAATGTGCTGGCCACATCAGATTTTTTTAATTGTTAATTTTTGGTGGCAATTAATACCTGACAAATATGAATCAAAAATACGGTTGAAATTAAGGAAGCAGTGGCCGCTTCGAAAAAATTACAAATCCGCAAAAACAAAACATCACGTATTCCATTCTACACCCCAGCGTTCATTTAAACGAGTCACCACTGTATAAATATAAATCTCGCCGAGTGACGGGCACCCTATACCTCTACGCTTCGCGTTTCGTTCCTACCCCACTCGCATGTAAAATGTCAAAAACTACACGCACGCCCTCGCACGCATATATTAAATAGGAGCGACGCGGCGGGCGCAGTTGGCAAATGCATATTTCATCCAGGACAATCACACGTGTCACTAATTGCGTGATTGGAGCGTGAGCGTGTGCGTGAGCGTGAACACAACGTGAACATGCGCGTGAGACCAGTGATGATTTGTCAGTTTATGCTAATTGACGGGTAATTGTCTTGGGCTATTTAACTACATGCCAAAATGTCTATTTTGTATAATTATACACATTGTTGCGTCCCTCCGGTGCGAAGGACTAAGTAATAAGGACCTAGTGGCTCGAAGGACCAAACGTTCAAACCCTAAACCAGCGAATCCGGTCTAGAAGAACCAAAATGTTTTGATCCTGCTCGCAAGCCCAAATGCGATGTCTCTAGATCAGCGAATCCGGTCTAGAAGCACCAACAATGTGTTTGATGTTAAATTCAATGAATAAAACAAAACTATATGTAAACCAAAATAATTACAACCTTCGATAGCTGGTTCACATCACTGGACTTGGCCAATAAACGGGATAATATTAATTTGTGAAACGTACTAATTAACAACGACGAAGGACCAGATAGTTTTACGAACTAACAAACGTGCTAAATATAATCGCACCAAAATAACCAACAACTGAAATACCAATTCTGAGAGATATGTGATAACGTATTGAATATAAGTGACATAAACAATAATAAACCAAAGATAAAACAAATACGATATTTGTTGAATTAACTAAATCATTTCATAAGTGTATGAACAAACAAATTTAGTTAAACAATATTAAGAACTCTAAATGAACTTAATAACAACCAACTAGAATGCAAACTTGTTGCATTGAATGTACCTAGTCGACAATAACAGCAGATGCGCTGTGAATGACGTCACTCGAACGTGGACGTGTATAAACAGGTTTACAAAGAAATAATAATAATTTCACCCAAGGAAATATGAATCAAATCCCTAACAACACGAATTCCCGTGAGAAATCAAATTGTACAGTTCGATTTTACAATTGATTCCTGAGATATGTCTATTAGCTGCATAAATTGGCGCCGGAAAGTATTCGCGGACTGTAAAGTACCAAATTAAATGAAAACCGAACGATACTCCTTGAATTAGTCGTGTTAGGCTAATCAAGCTACGCGTACGATAATTAAACAACCAATTACTTTACTGACCATATGAAAATCAGTTTTATGCAAAATGGTGGAAAAACCACTCTCGCGGACGACGACGCGATACGTGTTTACCGTTTGCAAGCCAGACACAGTCTGAGTTCAGCGCAGTCGATCAACGCTGTGCAGCTGTACGCTGGGCGTGTGGGTGCGCGCGCACTCGCGTAAAGCCAGGTGCAATAATATTAATAATTAGTTTAAGATACTACAGCTATTTCAAACAATACTAAAATTAAACTTAAACACGTAAAACCATATAACTAATTTTTCCAAGTAACAGAAACAGTTATTTCTATTTATTTATTGACTTATTTAAATAGAGTCAGGGCGGGTTAACCGTTCTATTCCCAAGTGCAGCGGATTGCTACCTCAAGGGGTTAATATTTTCCAATTTCTCTCATTTAAAACATATTAGTTTTAAACACACATTATACTAGATATTAATCTTTGTAAGAATCAAAACTTTATAATAATCAGAATAAATTTGTGGCTTAATGCAAGAATAACCTATTCCAACATTTAATTTTTGAATGAGTGCTTCAAAATCAACAAGAAATTTGCAATAGTAGTAGTGTTCCCGCTGGTAATTTCAACTGAAAGACTCAGACTGTGAAAAGCCGGTGAAAATCTGCCTATTAATAAGCGAGTTATTTTCGCCCAAAGTTTGAAAAAATCAAACTGACTTCTTCGTGGATCTAAATGTTCTTGAAATATGTATATGATATATCTAAATTATATTTATACAAAATAATTGAATATAATATGAGTAACACAGTACATCCTTTATAACTGCAAGTGCATTTAATCCTTCATTGGTGTAGTGGGGTATGACATACTCCACGACTACTTACGTGATGTACAACTTTTGATGTTCCAGTACCTTCAAATAACATTAAAATGAAAATATTTAAAGTAATTTGATCACACTACTCTTACTAGTACGCATGTTACGTTTTAAATTCGTTTGGGGTATGGTATACCCCACCACATCAGTGGCGTAACTTTTTGAACATAGGTAAAAATTAATTTTTCTACAGTCTATATACAAAGTAATCATTTGCGCTCTCTTTTGTCAAAGCAAAATGTCACTTTGCCGCTCATGCGCGAGAAAGTAGAAAAAACGTTCGCCATCAAAATTACTATACAATGTTGAGAAATGTCACTTGTCTACATTCTTAATAAAAACGTTCAGTCAGGAACTAATGACACTGTAGTTACACATTTACCACCTTCACAAGTCAATCTGACATATAACTGCTCTGTCGGTATATTACATAACAAAAAAAAAATGCCGCACTGCTGTGAAAATTAAATATGGCATTTATTTACGAAAACGAAACTATAAAATGCTTAGATTAGATTGAAGCTATAGCTCAAGAAGAATAAAAAGTAACGATAAATTAAAATTAAATATAAAATAAATTGCGTGAACAGTTGTGCTGCCACCTGCAAAAGTTTGGTGTGAACGCTCCCAGAGTGGACATCCACTTTTCCACTGCACTAGTTTAATGTACTTGAAACAAATAATTATTATACAAAACTTATAATATTCATTACAAAATTGGCATTAATTTTTTGTAAAAACGAAAGCCAAACCAATATCTTGAAGTCATATTTGAATACGTTCCTATCTTCACTAAAAATCTGTTGAGTAGTACTGTAAGTACAAAGTGTACATTTCATTATTTTTTTATGGTGGAGGACTGTAGATAAAATCTTGTGTGTTTCGACCACAAATGGACATTGTCGATTTGGAGAGAATGCCGCGCTCCTGCGTCAACAACCTCTCAATTGACAATGTCCCATTTTGCGCTCTTAATACACAAATAGCTATTGTGTTTTTATTTTCTTCATATTTAGCTTTAATTCGACCAATTTATTTATAAAATGATATATGAGCTACAACAGAAAATATTATTAGTTTTATGGGAAGAAATGCGGAAGAAATGCCATTTTTTGTAACTTTTGTACATATTTCCAAAATAAAACATATAATCACAATGAGTTCATTGTCTTTTCATTATATTTTAAGTATGCTTGCAGATTCGAAACAATTTTTTATTTTTATTGTTTTATTTATATTATTTACATTTTGGGGTATATCATATCCCACAACACCAATGTCGTAACTATTTTCACCACACCAACGAAGGGTTAAATTAGGTATTAAATTTAATGTAGGAAATTTATGTGCAAATAAAAACTGTTTGAAAATTGCAGAGCTGGATTGATGGCCACTCCCCACTCTTCCGCTATTTGAATTTATTAACGTCCATTTGTAGTACGAACCTCCTCCTACCACGCTATTTGTTGTACATTTATAGGCGGTCTTTCAGTCTCCAATCAAAATATTTTTATATTCGTGACGAGTCCCTATAATAAAAAAAAACCCTTATTTACGAATTATTTCAATCGTATCATTTTATATCTTTATTAATATTCATTATTAAGCATATACTTCCATATTTCTTAAACTTATTTCTCTTAATTCGATTGAGCTAGAATCCTCCTTTGTTTTTTCTATAAAGGGCCAGCTTATAGCTTTCTACACTGGTTATTATTGCAATAAATATTTTATTGTTTAATGATATGAATTTTGCTCAATAATCTTGGACAAAACCAGATATTGATTTTACTTGTATTTAGGGATATCTTCATTATTTCCAGATACTTACGTACATTCATACAAAAAACATGAAGTTTCTGGTATTCTATATTTATTGTAGACTTATTAATATGGTTACAAAATAAAAATTTACTCCTTCGTATTTTGTTTATTCTAGGTACAGATTACAGGATCTTGTAGAGTAAAAAATAATCGTATGCATAGCAAACAATCAAGTCAGTCATTGAAACAAAATGAGCATCTCGTCCTCCCTTATTTTAGTCTTCGTAACGACTATGTCAGCAATAGCCATTAACTGACGACGAATTGAGTTTCTCCCTTGAACACTTGTACGTAAAAATTAATACAAACGATGATTAAAAAATCTGCATACGGGTTCGCCTTGGGAGCTATTGTCGATATCTACGTTAGGACGAACGAACCCTTCACCCTTCGCTCTCCTCTGCAATGTAGGGGAAGTAGAGTATAGCAAACACGTGCCCATGACGTAGTTATTACAATTAATGATGTTCACTCGCGTAATTTGGAAGAAATTGCTCGGGCTATGGACCGTTCAAATTAAACGGGAATTAGTTCCTGAGAGGAAGATGGCGAAATTATGTCGAGGACCTGCTTCCATGTTAATATTTGACTTTTCTACATGTTATGTTTTAATTAATTTTGCCAAACTCCAAATACTACTATAAAGTTTTTGAGATACTAATTTCTAAGCTGTTAAGAAACTTCTATTAAATACGTACTAGTTTTGTTGCTTCCACAATTATGTTAAGCAAATTATTCAGATTCAGTAGGTTATCACAGGCACTGAGGTGACCTCTGGTATACGTTATCGAAATAAATTATATTTTGCCTCTAATCGAATACAAAGTAGAAAATAGTTGAGTAATTTCAACACAACAATTAGCAAAATGAATAAGTATATCATCTCAATATTCAATATCAGCTTTACAGTATTATTAATCATAGAAATTATCCATAATGACGGATTGTTTTGCTCGAAATTGTGCTAATAGTTTAATTTTTACAGGTACTCATGCAATACATATATATTTCTTTAACCTCAAAAATCTTAACGAACCGTATTTTTTTTTTGTTTTATTATTTTAAATAAATATAATATGGCAAATTTGGAATTTATATTTAATTATGAAAAATAGTTCCTACATAAACTTATAAGAAATGTGCTTTTATTTCATAATTTACTGCGTTCATTTTGGCACCAAAATGGCTGATGAATCAGCTATGTATTATCTAGTAACTGTAGCGACATCTGTTGCTATCTCTCACTGGCACAAGCTCTATAGCTGTGAGAGAAAGGTAGCAATAGTGCGACGTCACAGTAACACTTACAACAAATTTCAAGTATTTCACAAAGTAATCATTAAAAAATAGTTTTTTTTTCTTTCTTTCTTTACGTATAAAGTGTACATTTCATTATTTTTTGTTATGGTGGAGGACCCCATTCGTAGAATTAAAAGTCTTAATATAGTTTTTAGTTTAAATGCATTTGATTTTTAATATCAATATGACGTCACGGCGACATCTGTTGATATATCTCTCTCTGGCACAAAATCTATAGTAGGCTGTGAGAGAAAGATATCAATAGTGTGACGTCACAGTGACACTGCCAACAAATTTCAAATATCTCGCAAAGTAATTATTAAATTAATAATATTATTAATCGTTATTTATTAAGTAATACTTTAAGTATGAAATGCACATTTTATTATTTTTTTGTTATGGTAGAAGACCCCATTGGAAATAGTTTTTAATTTCTAAGTTTAACGACGGACGATATCGAACACAAGCAGTCCGAATCGGAATCACAACAAATCACCTAACGCAGACAGACACGCGACCCTAATAATTAGCAAAATGTTTACAAATTTGTAGAACTAAATCGTTAATTGTATCTTAAATGGACATAATTTAAGATAAATATGTAAGTATTTATATTTGAACATACAATGCCAAACCGTAAAAATCCTAATATTTAATATTTGGACAATAAATCTAATAAATTTATGGCGAAATGGCTCAAAAAATCTTGTGTATTTTCCAGAAATTGTTTATCAATGTTGAAAGCAATATTCAATTTGTACTTAAGGAAATAGTATATTCTACAACAAGTAATGGAATTGCCCATATTCCACACGAGCAAAAAGTTTGTGGTCCAAGCCGAAGGCGAGGACTAGGTTTGCGAGTGTGGATTATGTCATTCCAAACGTGTTTTAGACCATACTTTCTCCAACAAGATTTTAGAAATTACACAAAAAAATGTTGTTTAGTTATAACAATTATCATAACATCAAATATTTCTTGACATCAGTCCATAATTTTTTTATAATAACAGCATTTATACCTTTCTTTTGCGCTGTTTCGTAATAACTGGCCCATTGTATCATTAGCAAGTTCCCTTATTTCTGGTGACGTACATTCTATATCTATATCTTCTCTGCCACTTGACATTTTTCTGTACAAAATGTAATTTAGTTAATTTTCTAAGTAATGTATTATTGAGAAAAATTCGTTTTCCGGGAATGGACTGTGTCATATTTTGAGTCAGAGCTTAACGTTTCGCCCGTAGTCGTATGGGGCATCTTCAGAAGCAAGGGGGATAGTACTGTCTCAAACAAGGTTTCCCTTGCTCCTGAAGATGCCCCATACGACTGCGGGCGAAACGTTGAGCTCTGACTTAAAATATGACACAGTCCATTCCCGGAAAACGAATATTTCTCATGACTCAGACCGTGGACGCCTACGCAAGTAATTTATTATTATTTAGATAACTTTACTGCTCTAGAAATCTTTAAAAATTTGTACCTTAGGCCCGGGCCACACTATGCGTTTTAGCGGGACCGGTAAAACCGCATCCGGTTAAACGGGATGGATCATACAGCGTCCACATATATCCCGCTAAACAGGACGGCAACATTGACAACCCGATTCGGACACAGTCGGACTAATGTCTGATCAGTGCAGAGCCCAAATAGTATATGTTGTCTATTAAAAAAAAACTAGACCCTTGTGAACGCTCGCATTATTTCTAATGTGTTGTAGTTGTCATGCGGAAAATTGACCATCCGGTGAAACCGCAACATGCTGCGGTAGTATCCGGCAACCGCATCAGTGTGGACGCATCCATTTAAAACAATAAGTTGTTGTCTTCCCGGTCAACCGGTGTCGTTAAACCGGTCCCGCCAAAACGCATAGTGTGGCCCGGGCCTAAAAGTTAACAGAAAACATCAAAAATTCAAAACGTCAAACGCGAGTTCAGAAATAAATATATATAAAACAAAGAGTCATAACCATAGCAACCGAAACAAGATAATTGATGTTCCGCGCTAATATGCGGCTAAACAGATTCTGATTTGTCGAAAGCCGTATGGAATTATTCCAAACGGCATACGGAATTATACCACACGGTTTGTTGGAATAATACGGATTCCATTATAATTTTTAGTTGTGGAATTTTTAGTTTCCAAAATAGTGTTGGAGAAACGTTATTCTGAAACTTGCAGTCGTTTCAGAATCACTAATTTCCCGCACTTGTTACAAAATTACGTATTACTGGATTGTCCTTAAAATTATCTACCTCATTTCCGGACATTATAAATAATATACTAGCCGTATTGTGTTCAAAATCATTATATAGTTTGAAATCACAAATGAATGAAAATAGATCTAGCATAGTTAGATTATACGACCTATTTTAAAGTAAGTGTCTCTAATAAGTATAACAATGTGGGGAATGTAGTAGCGTAGATGGTAAGGTAGATACATACTTGTCAGACAATAAGTACAGCTGTCAATAACCCTTCAGTTATCGGCTGATCTACCCAGAGCACGCAATTTCACACCCCGATGGTATTGTTCACGCATATTTGTAAAGGTTAATGCATGAATCATTAATGCCGCAAAACTGTATTTAGAATTGCAGTCACGCACTTAGTATGTATTTATATACATCCTTCGATTTATATCGCCATGTTTATAACAATATGACAAATGGTGGGTTGAAACAATACCTATATTCGTTGCATTACGTACAATGTAAAGTCATTCTTTTTTAAATCGAACCTTATAAATAATTCACAAATAATCGCCACTTCCTTCGTTTGTATTCACCTGGGACGTTACGACTTGGTGAATTGGCGACAGCAATAAGAAAAAATATAAACGACAAACATTATGAATAATATGATTGTCAGTGTTCTCACGACGGAAAGCCATTGTGAAAGTTGCAAAAAAAGAAAATAGATTTATAATACAATGATCAATTAATTAACCTTTGCTATTTTGAACTTGGAATAGATGAAATAATAAATACGTGTTTTATATTTGCTTTTGTTCGCAGATTTCGGTAGGTACTGACGATACCTATAGTTTTATTCAAAAGAAGCTTACCAGGCGTCACCTCACTAGCTTGCAAACATGAAAAGTGTACCACAAGAGTTACATCTACCCGTAGCTCTATCTAAGTTGAAACATTTTTGAAAAAAAAATTGCTTAAAAGAAGACAAAAATATTAGGTTTTGTTCATGTGTTTTATTTTCTGCCTCCCTTGGTTTACTTATTACAAATGACTCTGACCAAGGACTCTAACTGTCAAAATAACTATGAAATTATCTTTATTTCCTTAAACTTCTATTGCACAAGTGCAGTATACATTTACAAAATTTACATTGTTTAAATTCTCTAAGCAGTATTTACATGTATGTAAACTTTCATAGAAAAAACAGAAAAGCAGGTTTTGGATGCGCAAGTGATATTCAAAATTTTGTACCGATTTCTTTATAAATTTATTAAATGCATTTGACTTATTGTCAAAATTTTAAATAAATATTAGGGAATTTTTGTGTCGGCAATATCAGATTTCAATTTAAGTCACATATGGCCGATTTCACCATCGATTCCTAAAATTTAAGTAATGCCTATGTAGCCGATGTGCACCACATAAGTATTACCTAGCAAAATTTCGTTTTCACCAACCGCTAAGCACTGCCTATCCCGATTTAGGAAGTACTTAACTAGGTATCTGTTTTGCGATGCCAAATTGCAAAGCATTTCCTAATGTCTGACAGCTGACACTTTTAAATGAAAATTGTACATGTTTATTAAATATTTTGATAGTTATAACGAAGAAATAGAAAAACTTACACAAGATAAAAAAAAAAGAATAAATTATTTTAAATTCTATGATGAAAACGGTTTTTAAAGATTTACTTCAGATTAGAATACAGCGTTTTATATATATACGGGTTTATATGTGAAATAAAATTATTTAGTAAATATAAATATTTCATTACTATTTTTTATTTTATATTTTGAGAAATTACATTCACGTATAATTAAATTCATATTTTTTTACAAAAATGTCAAATATCTATTTGTTGTTGTCGGTTGTTTTAAATTTTTATTTGAAATCAGAGGATTTAGTTTTTGTTTCTGCATTTATTCTATTTTTGACATTTATATTTTCTTCTTGTTCATTTTCATTTTTGTTTTATTTATAATTTCCATTTCTGTTACACAAATTTTAAAATTATATTTATCGTAAAAGATATTTCATTTGAAATTTAATTTTGTATGCCTACCTCAACGTAATAATAACTCCACATAATTTCCAATGTTGACAAATACAATTGACAAATGTCATAAAATATAAAAATTATTCATTTATTTCAGTGTGCAAATATAATATTACAAAAATTACTAATATTTCGATGCCTACGTAGGTAATTCCTAGCTGGGCATTGCTTTGTTTGGTCAAATACAAAATCGATAAGTATCTGTTTAGGCAGTTCTTAAATTTAGGAAATTCCTAGCTAGGGTTTCACGGGCTTGGCTTGAAGCTTGAAAGCTTGGCTTGGCTTGAAAAAGCTTGAAAAATCAAGCCAAGCCTCCCGTTCAAAAAAGCTTGACTTTTCAAGCCAAGCCAAGCTTCTGTTCCACCAAGCCCAAGCCAAACCAAGCCTAACATTTAAAAAAGCTTGAATTTTCAAGCCAAACCAAGCCTTTGACTGTCAAGTAGCTTGGTTGAAAACAAGCTTTTTCAAGCTTTTTTTAATAAATGTTGTCGAGGCCGACAAAACCGTAATTTTATGGTGGTAACGTACTTTCTCATTGCTTCGGCACATTTTTGCGAACTTCTAAGAATTGGAGTTTCCAAAAGGACCAGCCTTCATTACCTGCCAGTCCAGGAAGCTTCAAAATTTTGTAAATAGGAAACTATACCCTTCATCATTCTTATTATGCAAAGACCACTTATTTTCTCAATCTGAACCAACTAGTCGCACATTGTAGTACGCGCACACAATCAAGTATACAAAATAAATTTATAAGATGTTGAAAAAGTTTTAAATACATGATGATAAATGATAATATAATTTTATTGTTTTATCCTTTACCTACATTAATATAAAATATTAGATGAAAAATGATAATACAAAATTTATTGCAAATGTCAATCATTGCATATAGAACTATGTAATTTATATTAAATACTTATTATTGTCAAGTTAAACGTATTTTGGATAAAAATTAATTAATTAAATACTTAAATTTTTAAGTAACTGGAATTAATTATAATCTATGAGTCTCGTGACCACGTGCCTGAGTGTCAGTTTGCGAATCTGGGGAACCGGGTTCGATCCCGACCGACACCAAATATTTCGAATTTTAAATGGCACATAATTAACCCATGTGGTGCACTCTCCACGCCAGCAGTGAGTGACCGCGAGGTGACGCCTGGTAAGCGCCCGTACGGTGCAAATATTTCACCATTACCGATATATGTGTACAAAGCAGATTGGCACACCTAGCAATGGGTAATAAGCCGTGATGATATACTTATTTATTTAATTATAAGCTCAAAGCTTTAAGAAATTAGATTTGATTTTCAAACCAAAATAAAATTATTAAATTTATCTGATTACATTTCACATCAGAGCTGGGCAAAGTACCGGAAAATAGTACTTGAAGTACAAGTACCAAGTATCTTGATGTTTTTAAAAGTACTTGAAGTACAAGTACTTTTTTAGTTTCTAAAGTACTTGAAAGTACCAAGTACTTAAAAAAGTACTTGTACATTTGGGTGCAAGTACTTTTTCAGATAATTGATATTTTTCTGATTATATGGACCTTAAAAGGTGATTGTTGACAAAAATTTCAATATGCGATATTTATTTGGTTATTTAAAACAAAAGTTCTTCGCTGGGACTGCCGTATCACCTAGCGATCTCATGACGTAAAATTGACGTCATATGATCACCATGCGATGCGAGAAGCTGTACCGAGATGTTAGAATAACGTCATTTTTACGTTATGCGATCGCCAGGCGATAAGCAAAGTCCTAGCACTGTAGTTAGGTAATACAAACATTTATGTATATGCAATATGCGCAAATTAGAATTAATTTATTTATGCCAAAAAATTTGCAAATATATCTTTACTTTCATATTATCGCTGAAAATATATTTATTAATGAAATTCACATAACACCACACCTCTGCAAAAGAAACACTGACAGACAAACAAAGTAATTCAAGTACATTTAAAGTAATTCAAATAAAATAAATATATCATCACGGCTTATTACCCATTGCTGGGTATGCCAATCTGCTTTGTAAGCAGATATCGGTAAAGATGATATATTTGCACCGTGCGGGCGCTTACCAGGCGTCACCTCTCGGACACTCATTGCTGGCGTGTAGAGTGCACCACAGGGGTCAATTTTATGCCATTTAGAATTGGAAATAATTGGCGTCGGTCGGGATCGAACCCGATTCCCCAGATTCTCAACCTGACACTCAGGCACGCGGCCACGAGACCTCGTAAAGTAATTCAAGTACATTTAAAATACTTCAAGTACATTTAAAATACTTCAAGTACATTTAAAGTACTTCAAGTATTTTTCATTGTACTTCAAGTATTTTTCCAAGTACTAAGTACCAAGTACATGTGAATAGATTTACTTTGTCAAGTACAAAGTACTATAAATAGAAAGTACTTCAAGTACAGTACTTGAAGTACTCAAAGTACTTGCAAGCCTAATAAAGTACTTTTCTTGCAAGTACTGCCCAGCTCTGTTTCACATAAACACTCTATCTGTGGTGGTGGGAAGATAGATGCAGTTTGATCTTGTTGTTTGATTGGATAATATCGGGATATTATCCAATCAAAATACATGATCAAACTGCAACTGCAGAATAAAAATTATAAGAAATAATAATATACTCTACACCGTAAGATAAATTGAGTGACGGACTACATAAATGATGATAATTGTTGCATGTTAAAGTTGCATTCTGTACAATGTTTTGTTATTCTGGTATTTCCGAATCATAGTGACGAGACAATTTCTGTTTGGGGATATGTATATTTATAGTCAAATATTTTCAATGCTATTTTTAGCTCAACGCCTAATGTAGCTTTAATAAACCGATGTTGTCTGCGACAGGTATAATAGACAATAACAATGTACTGACAAAGAGAGCATTCTCTTTTAAATATTATCTTGATACAAGTTTTCATTGTTTCCAAAAATATGAATTAATAAATAAGCAAATAAATATATAATCTCGGCTTATTACCTAGTTCTGGAGGTTTTTAATTTGCTTTTATTCACAAATTTTTGTAATAACGACATATTCGTATCGTTGAGTGTATTTACTTTTGTATTATTTGAATTTGCACATGATTACTGTAATTATATTTATGTATTACTCAAAAATCAGTAGAAATTTCATAAGAAGAGGCGAGTAGGTATTTGTCACGAACAAACAAAATTTCGGGGAAATTTCCGTCTGTAGGGTTTTATGATTTCCAGATGTATTTGAAGTAGGTATACAAGGTCAGTCTCAGGTCATTTTCATCCCATTGTACATTCCAAAATATTTATGTATTTATTTGAACACTGTTGTTGCGTGTTTGGACTCTTGAGTTTTTTTTTATTTATATAGGTTGAATATGAACTATATAGTATGACAAACTTTAACAGTTTGTTGGGAGGTCATTTCGAGTAAAAATGAACCTAAGTCCTATTCATTTTAGTTATTAAAATACAATAAAGTCCAACTAATGCATATGCCTACTTGAATAAATACAATCAACGAAAATAATAAAAGAAACATAAAAATTAAAGGGTAAATATTTAATAAAACATAATAAATTTATGTTGATTGTTTACTTTTAAAAATAAAGTAAATGAATAACATATACATTTCACTATTTTTATATTTTAATAATTACAAAGAAAAAGGTGTAAGTTTCATAAATTTTATTTTATCGTTTTGTTTATCTTTACGTATAAGATTTTTTTTAATTGTACCACAATAAATTTATGTAAAACAAAACGTGATTTACACATTGTTACGATACAATGAAACATCGACATAACATATCGATATATTTAATTTAATTCACATCTAATATTTATATTAAAATCTTGATACCGAACTGGTTTTCAAGACCTATATACATACTGTGCGCATGAGCATTTATAAAGCTTGAAAGCTTGAAAAAGCTTGAAATAGCTTGAAAAAGCTTGATAAAGCTTGATAAAGCTTGAAAATCAAGCCAAGCCTAAAATAATTAAAGCTTGAAGTTTTCAAGCCAAGCCAAGCCCCGTTTCCATCAAGCCCAAGCCAAGCCAAGCCTAACATTAAAAAAAGCTTGAAGTTTCAAGCCAAGCCAAGCTTTTTTATTTCAAGCCAAGTAGCTTGGCTTGGTGAATCCCTATTCCTAGCTAGGCAACGGTTTAGGAATCGGCCGATAGATTCATAATCGCAACCAGATTTCGAGTGGCACCCTTTAGGTATTTAAATTATATATCGTTTTACAATCTTGCTTATAATTTCGTTAAGATGAATTTTAAAAACATTTAAATCTGTAGTTCCATAAATTTTGTTAGTATATACGAGTACAACAATCTTTATTTTTATTTTCGTCTCGTCGATTCGTCATCGCGAAACAAAGTTTCACAAATACTTGAAATCCCGTCCGTGTGTAATTTAAATTTGAATAATAAATTCGACATAGACGTCGTGAGTTTGACAATAGTTACACAATGATATATTGTGTGAAATATTGGGTGGTAGTGGCGGACTCGCTCCCGCTTCGCTCGACGTCGCCCGAAGCGTTCGTCACACTTCTCGTCGATTTGCATATCCATGTATATAGAACGAGTTCAGTTAGTGTATCACATAATGGAATGAGTAATCATACAACTTCCCGGGCCCTTCATTCTTAATGCATGCAAACTGCCTAATTTGTTAAAAACCGACCCGCGGACAATTGAAAATATGACGAGTTGGGAGGATGCCAAATAGCCAACAACAGGGACGACATTACACATAAATATGGCTAGTCTTGGCTACGAGTAGAATGGTCATATACGAGATACAACGAACTATGAATACAAAGTTTGATAACAGAAAACTGCAAATAATATGGTCCAGTAACTGGCAATGTACGAGTATATGTGATTCAGTTTTGCTGAAAATATATATTTAAAATATATACAGAACTGTTCATATTTACTTAATCGAGATATAAAATAAACATTTCTCTACTAACACTTCGAAAGTGAGTTTTATTACCCTAGCAATGTGAAGTATTTGTAGTTCATTAAACGGAAGAAATATCGTTGATTTAGATAAGGAAACAATTAATATATTAATTGATTATAACAATTAATATAATAAGAAAACCGCTTTGAAATACAACACTGATCACTGATATCATTTTTAATTTAATTATAATACTTAAAATTGATTATGAAAAGGGCCTTAAAAAGCAATTTACTTTCACCACACATGTAAATAGTAAGTACATCGAATTGCAGACTGCAATGTTTCGCATTGATTTTGGACGGATTACGGATCACAAATTTTTTTGGGGACGATATTTATCCACGCTTGAATTCATTTTTGATATTATTTACCGTCACATGTGACACATCTAAAGCAGTACAAAAAAGTGAAGAAATTAGTAACTGAGATCTGTCATGTGAAAACGAACCTCAAAATATAATACTTACATCTTCTACAGATGCGAATGGCATAATTAGGGGAACATTTATGCGTTTCTCTTCATCAAAGTACCTATGTAGAAGCATTCAAAATAATTTCTTTACAGCCTTTATCGTCCGAAACATCATATTCACTCATTCAATCATCTCCAACGATACAGAACGTTGATGTTTTAAAAATAAATAAATGTTGATAATACACAAAACAATTAAACAACAACCTTAGCAACGCCAAAGCTTAAGCATTATTGTAATCAAAATTATTATAAATGAAAACTTATTTCACATATTTTAGTGAGACATAAAATATTATATGAACCAAAAGCGTTACTGTTATAGATGATAATGCCCACCGGACGACATCTATCCCTCGGGCCACAGGCCCTCCGGCTAGATCCACGTCGCCCTTCTGGCATTATCATCATCGTAACGCCCTTGGTACATAAAATACTATTATGCCCCCTTGCAAAAAAGTGTATCAACACCATGTTCAGTTAGGGTGGATTGCTTGAAATTGGGTTAATCTTAGAGTTACGCTAACCCAGGATTACGGAATCAAACAGAGAGTTACTGGCCTGTTTGACAGTTATCTCGGGTCAAACGATAACTCACCGATTTGCACGGGTTAACCCACGTATAGCAAATTGCATAAGGTCGACAGTTGTCATTACACGCGTCATATTTAACACAAAAAAAGTAATTTTGTATTATATAATACTTGCATTTGTATGAAATGTAAGGTCTATTTTTGACGTAATTTGTCTATTTAATTTAGATTTTGTATATGTATGTTAATACGAGTATTAAACAACTGATTCCATTTAGAGCTTGGTATATGTTCATAGAAAAATCTTCTTCACTCATATCGTGACATCCAGAAACATTCTTCTTTCCAATCATCTAAGTTCACCAATTCTTTAATCGTAATTTCCATGTATTGTGCACCTTGTAATATTTAACTAATATTATAACATATAACATAAAACTAAATATGATAAAATGGTTTACAGAAATCACACATATTATGAGAAAAGTTATATTTTTTCTTACAGTACCTTCGCTACTTTTTTGAATTAGTCACATCACTTGTAGCATTTTAAATAATTTCTTTATTCATTTTAATACACTATGATGTATATATATTCATATACAACAGCAAAACTCAAAATAAAATTGTAATTTGTGTCACTTTCTCGAAATGTCAAATTTGATTCGGTAATCAAAAATGCCAACTTAGCCGTTAGAGGCGCTGACGCACAAAATGTGCACATCGGCTATATGGGCGAGTAATACACAAGATTTTTTGTGTTGATTTCTACATAAATTTATTAAATGAATATTGATTTATAAAAATAACTAGAAAAATCAACAAACATTCTTTATTGATTTTGCATTGCAATTTCAAAAATTAGCTACAAATTTGTTCATTTAAGTTACAGTTAACATACTAGTTCTAAAATTTGTGAAAATTTTGCTAATTCTTGTGTTGAAAATGGTCATAAATCGACATTTCACCAGAACAGTAATGTCAACTTAGCACCTACTTTTTTCCGGCCTAGACCGGTAACAAAGTGTTTATGGACGATTTGGAGATAAGTAAAATTACTTATAACGGACGAATAAACGTAGAAATTTATCACTTGACACTAAAATCGGCTGTTGGATTAGTTGACTTGAATCAGTCAAGTGAGATCTTACTACATGTTTTTATTATTCAAATTGTGCAGCAATAGTTTTATTAATAAAAATACTTCTATCATATTCTAGAATAATTACAGTGTCTGATAAATATGCAAAGTGAATCTTATTAATAATATATTAACGATATAATGCGTCGACGATTAATATGCATGCCTTGCATGAATCTTTAACATCACACCTCAATAATTGCAGTGTATTATTGATAGAAATAAAATCCACTGTCAAATACCCTCCATCAATTACTAAGGAAGATAATCTGTATCCCAGGCCAGGCAATACACTTCCAGAATTGCTTTAGTGGATAGAGTGCGTTTAATTAAAAGCAAATCTATGAAATGATGACTAACGACAGAACTAGAAAAGGGAGATAGAGCGACAGCTTGTGTTTGCTGGGGGTAGAACAACATAGGGGTGGCACAATAGATTCACTTACAAATGTAATGTTGCATTCAATTTGTTCGGCAATGAGATACAGGATTAATATAGGCAAATATAGGCGGCCATGCAAACGATACCCGTCAATAACAGATGCATATTCATACAAAAATAAATTGAAACGTTAAAGAGAAAAAAGTGTTATTAAAAAAGTAACATCTCTGTATAGCAAGTTACAACACTCAGTATTAAATTAATAGTTTATTATAAAACAAGTTCTATGAATGTCTCTTTTGTTACGAGTATCTGAAGAGTGATATATTATACTTTTTTTACGACTGCAAATTAACACAAATAGTACGGAGGCACACTATTATTTTGGCTACTTTGGCTATTTCAAAAACTACTGCGTTTATCAAGTTTTAGCAAGGGTAACTTTTTGTGAACTTTTGCATTGTAAGTAAAAATGAAAAAATGTTAATAGGTAAAAATAACCATATGAAACGTTAATGGCTTTTCTATATGAGATGTCTCTGGTTGAGATAAAGAAACAAAAAGTCTGATGTGGCCAGCACATTACCTTCCGTCAGTTCTATGTATTTTATACAAATTTCATACAGAGAGTTTCTTGCGAAAGATTCTATATTTCTAGTACATTACCTTCCCTCAGTTCTATGTATTTTGTAGAAATTCCACACAGAAAGTTTTTAGAATTGATTCTATATTTGCAGTAAAATTATAACACAAACATATGTCAACCGCACTACTTGACATTGACATCTGTCTATCAGAATTTTTTAAATTATATTAACTGTTTCCAGTGTTATTGCATAGCAGGCTGCTTTATGAAATATAATATCTCTATATATTTTTAACTCAATATCCATTGAATATAAAGTATAAAATGTAATCAAATTGTATAGAGAATAAAATATTCTTTAATATTTATAATAACATTAAAAATAGAAAAATGATATTTAACTGCGTTTTTTCAAGAAAAACTGTTATAATCTTCAAATGAAGGTATTTCCGGTCGACCAATTATAACCAAAATCTAATCGGCTCTTCACATCGGTGTAACGAAGAGATATACGAAAGAAATATAATTTTTAGGATTGTACACATACATACAGGCATACAAACATTATCGCAAAAATAGTAAAATCGTATTTTAGGGACTCTAAAACGTGCATATTCATTCCGAAAACAATACCCTACCTAAAGGTATGACGGAAGATAAAAAAAAGTATAAATATGTATCTAAATAAATATCTAAAATCATCATACCAAGTTTCAAAATTTTAGTGCAATTAGTACCAGAGTTGTTAATAAAAATGTGCACAATGAGGTGCATTTTTAAGGGGTTATAACTATGTAACGATAATATTCGGATATAACATATTTTGCTAAAAATGACCTTAGGAATGTTTTTGTAGTTTGTTACACTAATCCTGATCATCCTGCATACGCAGGATGTCCTCTGAGGGAACCGACAAACTTTAACCATGTATTCTAGGGGTCAATCTAAATAAAAAAATTTGGTGTGGCCAACACGATACCTCCCGCCATTACAGCCCGAGTCACAAAAAAGATTAGGTCAATCCTTTTTTGGATCAGCGAATTTTACTCTAATTTTGACAGTTTATATCTTACAATATAGTCTAATCTAATCCAAGTTACTACCTTTTTTTAAACCCTTCAACAGGATTAAATCCCAGCTACAGAGTGGGTTCACATTCACACACATCCTTAATGGGATTCGAACCCAGAGCCCCGAGGGCACACATGACATGAAGCGTTGCTCTAACCATTGAGCCACCGGAGCTATAATAAAATGAAGATTAAATTTTAAATACAGCCTGTATTAAATAGAGTATAACATTTTTTTTATTAAATTCTTAAGTAACAATTAATTTCCATTTTAATTAAATGCCAACAACCAAAATTTGTACTGCAGTATCTACTCGTATGTAGTGTTCTATTTTCAGTTCGATCTTACAGTGATTGCATGTAGACAGTGGCGGATTTAGAAAATTATAACAGGGGGGGCACTAAATTCGGAAAAACAAATTTTAAATATAGGGTGAGCCCCCCCTTCTCATTAACTTTTGTGTTGTAGTGTAAAAAATTGCTCATATAAAAGTTTTATTATTTTAAATATACTATTTGATAGCAGATGTAAATATTTTTCTATAAAGTCAGAACTTTTATTTTTTAAATAGCAACCTATAATTATTTTACTAAAATATAAACCCCCATTTTTTGTCTTTTAAATGATCTATTTGGGGTCCTGCACCATAACAAAAAATAATAAAATGTACATTTATACTTAAAGTATTACTAAATAAATAGGAATTAACAATTTTTTAATAATTACTTTGCGAGATATTTGAGGTTTGTTGTCAGTATCACTGTGACGTCACATTAGTGCTACCTTTCTCTCGCTGCCTACTATAGAATAGGTGTCGCCATGACGTCACGTTGACTTTCAAAATCAAATTCAGTTAAACCAAAAACAATGAAGACTTTTTAATAAAACGAATTGCTTCAAAAATTTAAAAAAAAACTTTCGTTTAAAATAATAAAAACATCAGAGTGCAGGACCTCAAACAAGTAAATGAATTTGAGAAATAATGTTTATTTAAATATCCTAAGTAGCCATGCGAAAATAAATAAAAAGCAATAATGTTATGCAAAACAAGTTAAAACATCTGGTAAAACATCAAATTGAGTAATAAGAACAACTTACGACAAAAACATGGCGCTTTATATTTTAGTAAAATAATAATTGTTTGCTATTTAAAAAATAAAAGTTAGTCGTATCTTTTAAAAGTGACTTTATAAACAATATCTACATCTGCCATCAAATAGTATAATAAAAATAATATAACTTTTATATGAACCATTTATTCTATTACTTATAAAAAAGAAACTTAGGGGGGACATCTCCGAAATAATAAACAATTTGAAAATAAATAGAAACTCTGTATTTTTATTAGTGTGTTTATTCTTTTATCTACGGTGTGTAATACGTGAATATGTAACAATTAATTTTTTAAAAATAACAGGGAGGGCACGTGCCCGAGTGCCCCCCCCCCTCTAAATCCGCCACTGCATATAGAACACAACACAACACGCCAACGAGGTCAAAGAGGCTGGGAAGTGGAAAATTAACCCATTGCCATCACACAAAGGTATTAGCTAGTTCCAAAACCAATACGAGTCACCTGTACCGCAATCCTAATCATTCAGTCATCTCATTGATTTATGTGCAACCACAATTATATTGTTCATATTATATCTGGATAAATGTAGTCCGGTGTGGCTATTTTGCAAATAAGCTTCTAATGAGTATGTAATAGTGAATTTACCATAGTTGAGGTCACTGCTTGATAGAAATGGGTTACCTGAAACAAAAACATAAATATTAGTCACCAAGAAAAAAAGGAAAAAACATTTTAAAGTTAAGAAATATTTTTGTCTGATTCGAAATTATAATGTCACATACTACCACGCATATTGATGTTAGAAGGATCTACATTCTTAAACGATTTTTGATGATATTTTATTTTTTGTGATTGGCATGACTGCAATAAATACACTAAGGCCCGAGTGCTAGAACGTCAGATACCACACAGTTACATGTAACAGACAGGTACCTGACGATTTGGCGTGCTAGATAATATGTGAAAGCTGTGTTACATATAACGGCTACTTCACGATCAGTTACCTGACTGTTACGTACTGTCAACCTGTCATATTGGTAATATTTTGCTCGTATGTAATTTTGATGTTCAAAATGACTTCTTAAAATCATCAAATAATAATATTAATAATATAATTCGCGTATTTCAATCTAGAAATTTTAGAAAATGAAATAACCTTGATATATGAAGTGGATTTTAAGAAAGGTTACAAGATTTCGAATAATTTTGCCAGAAATTAAGTTAAAGAACAAGAGGATTACTTAAAACCAGTAACTATGAAAAGTAAATCAATTTTAGCAGAATTACAAAAATATTCCTTATGTTGTTTATGATTCTTGGATACAGGTCAATTATTATGTTTGTGCTTTCTTCATTTTTTGTTCCGTGCGTTTTATTTAAGGATTTTTCAAATAATGGTGGCAGATGATTTGCAGATCGTTCGAAGAACTGTGAACCAAATAATTTAAAATAATTTTACCAAAAATAACCAATTTATCTTCGTATCTTAAAATTATATTTAGTAAATGATTCCTCTCGAAAGACGTGAAATTCCTTTCTTTAGTTTTCTCTTAGACTTTAAAATAACAAGTATGATTTAATATTTATAAGCAGAGAACAGCGAAAAATATATTTTTTTGCTTGAATGTAACCTCAAAAATGTATATTTTTTGACATATTTGACATTTAAATAGTATTGCCATCAAGTGAATTGTGGAAGAACACTTCATATTTCGTTGGTTTGTGCCATTATTAACTGATACCGATCTGTTACGAAGCAACAACCAACATTCGTTTCTAGCACGCCCTAAAAAGGTACCGACATATTAGGAGGTACCAGGCAGTTAAGTAACACATAGATACCGCCGTGTTTCTAGCACCCGGGCCTAAATATCTAGGCAAAGGATTGAATAAAAAGCACAAATCACTGTCACCAACCCAATAATTCTATCAAAAATTTCCCTTAATAGAAATTGTCAAATATTTTTATTAAAAAAAAAATGCAAATGAAAGCCTCAACAGACAAACACGTTACAGAAGGCAATTAAAATACTCGTTTGTTCGTCTACTCGCCGCTGCGCACTCGAGCGTATTTGTAACTCGTGCTAGAATTATAGCATTATAGAACGCAAATTGATGTTAGTAGGAGCTTCATTCTTAAACGATTTTTGGTGATATTTTGTTATTTGAGATCTGTATGACTGCAATAAATACATTAAATATCTGGACAACGGACAGAATAAAAAGCAAAAGTCACTGTTACCAATCTAATAATTCTACCAAAAATTTTCCGTAATGGATATTGTTAAATATTTTTATATTAAAAAATCTGATGTGGCCAGCACATTACCTTCCGTCAGTTCTATGTATTTTGTATAAATGTCATACAGAAAGTTCCTTGCAAAAGATTATATTTATTGTACATTACCTTAAGACAATTGTATGTATTTTATACAAATTCCATACCGAAAGTTTCTAACAAAAGATCCTATATTTCCAGTAAAATTATAACATACTGTCAACTGCACTTGACACTGACACCCACCTGACACCTTTCAATCAGAATTTTCTTAATGTAGCAGCTGTTTCCAGAATTATAGCAAAGCTGACTAATATATATGATATTTAATTTCTTTATAATTTTTTAACTCTATGTCCATTTAATATGAAGTATAAAATGCATTCAAATCGTATAGAGAATAAATAATTCTTTAATATTTATAATAACATTAAATATGAAAAAATGATATTTAACACCGTTTTTTCAAGAAAAACTGTTAAAATCTTCAAATGAAGGTACTTCCGGTTGACCAATTATAACCAAAATCTAATCAGCTCTTCACATGGATGTAACGAAGAGGAATACGAAAGAATTATAATTTTTGGAATAGTAGTAGTAGAGTTATCGCATTAGAAAATTTTGTCACACACAGACACACACACACACACACACACATACATACAAAAATAGTAAAATCGTATTCTAGGGACCCTAAAACGTGCTTATTCATCAAAAACTCACCACCGAATTTTTTGACCAAAGACAATACCTTCCTTACCTAAAGGTGACGGAAGGTAAAAAGAATAATGCAAATGACAGCCTCAACAGAGAAAATAGTATAAAACACGCGTTACAGAAAGCAATTCAAGCACTCGTTCGTTAGCCTACTCGTTGCTGTGCGCTCGTGAGCGAATTTCTAACTCATTCTAGAATACGATGCCTTCTGTAACTTATGTTTGAATATACTATTCTCTGCTTCGTAATTACAATGACATATTCTAGCACGCATATTGATGCTAGAATAAGCTTCATTCTTAACCGATTTTTGGTGACATTTTGTTATTTGGAATTGGTATGAATGCACTAAATACACAATCTTAGCAACAGATAGAAGAAAAAAAAAACACAAATCACTGCTATCAACCTAACTCTGTCAAAAATTTCTCTTAATGGAAATTGTCAACTATTCGCGCTGGTATCTGAATTTCAAACTCATGGTTGAATAGGTACGAATATTCACATAGAAACATCATCGTAAAACTAGTAATACCGTCTTGTTAAATAAATAAATAAATGTATCATCACGGCATATTACCCATTGCTAGGTAAAACAATCTACTTTGTACACAGATTTCGGTAATGATGATGACATATTTGTACCGTGCGGGCGTTTACCAAGAGTCACCTTACGGGCACTCAATACTGGCGTGGAAAGTGCACCACAGGAGTCAATTCTGTGCCATTAAAAATTAGAAATATTTGGAACTCTAAAACATGTTTATTTCTTAAACAATCATCATTATGTCACCTGTAGGTGAAGCACTCTTGTTAACTTAATAATATCCTCAGCAGTTATACGACGTTAAAGCCATCTTAAAGAATGCAGCCAATAGTTTAGTTGGTAGAGCACTATCCCGGCAAGGCAGGTGTCTTGGGTTCGATTCCCGACAGCTGACAATTTTTTACAATTTATTTCAAATATTAAAACTGTTAACTCATTGTTAATATTAATACTATACCTTGTTCCATTTAAGCCATTCAGTATTGCGGAGCATAGGGAATAGTTTTGACATCTCTGAAATTGGAGACAAGAGACAAGTTTATCCAATGTAATTTCGGCTACTTCAGATTTGCGCTGTTGACAGTGCCATCTACTGAATGGCTTAAATGGAACAGAGCATAATGTTTATTGATTGAGATTTTTTTCTCGTGTAGAGTGTCTAGAATTCATACTCCGAAGCCTTGTTGCCTGCTACATGAAACACTCGGTATGTGTAAACTTCGTGTTACAGAAATACATTTCACAAAATCTAATCACAGTGTAACCTTTCCTTACAAATTGATTTTTACGCAAATCGACCCAATTTAAAAATACATTACATAACCTAATAATTTTCCAATATCCCTATACCTCATGTGACCTTTCTCATTTGCTTTGAGGACCTGCGCATGTCCTGCGAGGTCCTTCCCTCAGCAGGGACAAACGAACGAGAAGGATAACTCAGCGCGCATTGTTAGAGTGACAGGACCTCGAGAAGTGAGTGCGACTGACAGCCAGGATGCTTCAGGACAGCATGGTCACTAGGGATACAAGGATTTAGGGAGGATACCTTAGAAAAGGAATCATTATGCCGCACAAGATTTGGGGTAGCAGATTTTATTGTTAGGTTTATTGTGAAGGTAAAATGCAGTTGTGCCATTAGAAGATTGCTTATTGCTTTGCTTTTTGTCCAACGCTGTGTGTGACAATAAGTTCCTTTAAGTCTATTATATTACTATAAAATAAAATCTAAAACAAATTCTTAAACATATTAGGTGAGTTTCTATTTTAAAATTAAAAAAAATAAAAAAAATTGACTAAGATTAAACTTTTTAAAAATGTATCCATTAAAATTATATGTGTTGTATTAGAAGATGAAGGCTATTGGGTCTTCGAAACGTCCAATATTGTAAAAAAGTAAAATTCAAAAATATAACTCTGCCCAAAAAGGCCAAAAGAAGCTCATCTCCATAAATCATTTTCTGAAAGGAAGCTAAAGTCTACACAACAAGCTATTATAAACATTTAAAAAATCTGGTGTGGCCATCACAATACCTCCCGCCATTTACAACCCGAGTCACAAAAAAGAATAAGTTAATCCTTATTTTTGGATAACCCTCAACACGATTAAATCCCAATTACAAAGTGGGTTCACATTCACACACATCCATGTCTTAGTGGGATTCGAACCCACAGGCCCGAGGGCACTCATGACATGAGGCGTTGTTCTAACCATTGAGCCACCGGAGCTATAATAAATTGAAGATTAAATTTTAAATACCGGAAAAATTAATAATAGATGGAGTCTAAGGTTAAATTTAACTAAAACTATTATGATAAATAACATTTAAAGGTATTTTTCGAAGAAAAACTATTTTGCGCTTCTAGTAAAGTGCCATTTCCGGTTACCTGATTTTAACCAAAATCTAATGGGCTCTTTCCATTACATAAAAAGTTCGAAATACAAGGTTTCAAAATTTTCTGAATGATAGCATTTGAGTTAGAGTGGAGGATCATACACATACACACACATACACACAGACATCATCGTGAAAATGTTAAAATTGGATTCTAGGGCCCTTAAAACGTGGTCATTTACCAAAATCTCGATGAATGTACCTTAAAGGTACATTCACAAATGAAAATTAGGTTTAGATTTATGGTTTATACTTTAGATTTAATGACTTTGGTCGCATATTATGTAATGACTCCATTCACACTTCAGAATATAGGGTCTCTAAATCCATATCATAAAGCTAAACATTGCAAGGTCCAAACTTTAGGTTTATGATTTAGTTTGACGTCACAAACTTCACCAAAGAGAACGAGTCTGAAATTATATAGACAGATACATCCATCTTTGTTTAGTATCCACTTGGTGGATTCGGCTTTTTAAAAAAATGCGAGAAGAACATGGAGACTGTCATAACTTAATTGCTGAAATATAACCAATAATGCCAAGCGAATGACAGTATCACGGCGCACAGGTGTCTTGTTAAGTACTGCTCTACCGATATTTTTATCTTGTTTTTGAAGCATTTACATAGATGTCTGTACATATCAAAACTAATTTTTAGGTAATTTAAACTTACATTTATGAATGACTCACTTAAACCTAAACAAAAATCATAAACCTAATTTTCATTTGTGAATGCACCTTAAGAGTCGAAAAATTTCCTGATTGTCCTTTATTATCAGATTATTGTTAAAAAATAAGAACAAACATTAAAATTTAAGCTTTATCGAAACCGAATAATATTAAAAAACAAGATATGTATTTTCCAAATTCGTTGGCACAAAATGGTATTCATATTTGTAGTACTTTTTTGCCTATTAACGCCTTCACGTTACGGCATCTTGAGGATTTATAACAGGTTCGCCGTAATCTTTTTCTTTCAAATAGCCGCAGTAAAAAAAAAATCGAACAGCTTCAGATCTTGTGATCTACGACGGTATGAGTCTACGTCTACCAAACCACATATCATGGTTTTATAATACGACAAACAGCTTACTTAGCTTTTACATTTCTCTAAAAATAACAACAACCTAACATAGGACCGGTATTTCCATCTTCGGATCAAATGCTGGATATCTTATCTGTCGGATAAATGATCATCGCCAATATCACATCAAAAAATGACATTCAATATAATTTACTTCATTTATGCTCTTATTTTGAACCGATATTTTATCATTTATCTGATGGATAGTTATCCTGAACTTTAGCTGGAGGTGGAAATACCGGCCCTTAACCTAACGCACGAAATTTGGTCCGAGTTTTCCAAGCGTGACTTTTGGGCGTTAGGTTATTGTTGTTATTTTTAGAGAAATATACAAGCTAAGATGTTTTTCGTCTTATAAAATGCCAGACGTTCTATATCACTAGATCTGAATCAGTTGGATTCACGCCGCTAGGGCGCTAATAGACAAAAATATGCTACAAATATGAACACATTGTGTGCCAACGGATTTGGGAAATACATATCTTGTTTTTAATGTTACTCATTTTCAATGAAGTGTAATAAGACGAGGGTAAGCGCAATAACAGATAAATAACTTTTTACAAACTCTTTTGAATTATAGTTTCGATAATCATATTTTAACTCCGTTTATCTGTTTAAGTTATAAATGTCAAAATTCAATTTAAAAATTGTTTTTGTATTATGATACTCACGACATTTTTTTGTTTACCATTAGTCTAAAAATTATTATGTATACGTACGTGACTTTGGACTGCCCTAGCCTATGCACCCCGTACCCCTAAGATAATCCTGTACTGAAGATATCGTTCTGTTTTTAAAGCGAGTTTTTAGTTAGTCTTGAGATAAACATGTAAGAGGCTAGTTTAGAGAGCCATGGGGTTCGTCGCGTCGGGCAGACTTTGTTTTTAAACATGTAGTGTTTTCGTTTTGGGGCGACGCTCGTCCGCTGGTTTACAGAATGTAACTTATTAGTTGTGTATGTTAGGCTTAGTGTTAATTACTAATCATGTAAATAAAGTTATTAGTTATTAAAATCCAAGTAGTGTCCATGTCCGTAAATAACGTAGTGTTCATCGGTTAAAGTGTAAAGTGAAAAAGTGAAGTGTATGCGTGTTTTTCCTTATCACCAGTCAGTAAGAGTCAGTGTATCATCGTTGGTAGTAATTAGTAGCAGAAGAAGCAGTAAACAGTAAATAGTAGTAGCAGTCATTCTACTCGGCACCCTTCTCGTGTTACAGAAGTTTAAATGTTAATATTTGTTCTTGGTTTTTAACAATAACCTGATAACAAAGGCCAATCATAAAATTTTCCTCATACACTTCATTATTGATTTGTTTTGTCTGAATCAAATCCCAAAAGCTTACTTTGAGATATCCCATGTTTATTGTTCAACGAAATATTCTGCTTTGAAAAGATTAATACCGTTGTCATTAAAAAGTCTTATATGATAAAGAAAGTCTTTGAGCTTATGTACCTATTCAGATAATTGGATAATAATAATCCTATCGAATAACAAATTGGATAACACTTGAAGGATGAGAGCTCCTGTCCCGGACAAGAGTAAAGGTGCATAAAACGGAATTATAAAGCAACTGGTGAAAAATCAACATTGATTCATCGAAAATAATTGAATATGAAACGAGTCTAGAATGATTCGTACAGTCAACTCGACGACATTATGAATCATGTTACATTTCGCGGCACAAAGGATCCACCGACGTGTGAAAATACAAAGCTCATGGGAGAGCGGAAAGAGAATAGAAGAGCGTCCGCATTCTCTCCTGCTGCGTTTCTCTCTTTCTCTCTACCTACAGGAGTAGCAGGAGGCGCATACAAAAACCTTAATTTATTATTCACATGTTTCACGTTGCCTGCAGTTCGTGAAACCATCTACATTCGTCCTGTCCCGAAAGATTCCGATGATTTACGAAGTTTGACGAGCGCAGTGTGAATCGAGCAGTTGCACTAAATCTGATTTCAAATCAGAGATCGTAATTCAGTTTATGTTTAACTGAATATTGGAAATATTGAGACACTATGACGCAAATTCGCATCCCCGTGCACTCAAATTGGGTTACATGAAAATAAATAAATAAAAATGATTGGTTTTCCTACAAAAATCAAACATTAGATTTTTTAAAATACTCGGTTTGAATATCAAATTTTTAAATATGGCTCATTCCATATACAGTCTTTTCGAATAATTATCTAATTGTATAAACATTTTTTTAAAAACTTTTAACAGTTTGTTTGGGAGGTTTTTACCTTCCGTCATACCTTTAAGTAAAGAAGATATTGTTTTTGGTCTAAAAATTCGATGGTGAGTTTTTAATGAATAATCACGTTTTAGAGTCCCTAGAATACGATTTTCCTATTTTTGCGATGATGTATGTCTCTCTCTCTCTCTCTCTCTCTCTCTCTCTGTGTGTGTGTGTGTGTGTGTGTGTGTGTGTTTGCGCGCGCGCATGCGTGCGTGCTTGCGTGTGCGTGCGTGCGTGTGCGTGCATCCGTGTGTGTGTGTGTGTGTGTGTGTGTGTGTGTGTGTGTGTGTGTGTGAGTGTGAGTATGTGTGCGTGCGTGTGTGCGTGCGTGCGAGTGTGTGTGTGTGTGTGTGACGAATTTTTCTCCGACGATAACGCCAAGGCTACAATTCTAAAAATTATAATTCTTTCGTATTCCTCTTCGTTGCATCCATATGAAGATGAGTGAGTTTTTAATGAATAATCACGTTTTAGAGTCCCTAGAATACGATTTTCCTATTTTTGCGATTATTATGTCTCTCTCTCTCTATCTCTATCTGTCTCTCTCTCTCTCTCTCTCTCTCTCTCTCTCTCTCTCTCTGTGTGTGTGTGTGTGCGAGCGCGCGTGCGTGCGTGCGTGCGTGCATCCGTGTGTGTGTGTGAGTGAGTGTGTGTGTGTGTGCGTGCGTGCGTGCGTGCGAATGTGTGAGTGTGTGAGAGTGTGTGTGTGTGACGATTTTTTCTCCGACGATAACTCCAAGACTACAATTCTAAAAATTATAATTGTTTCGTATTCCTCTTCGTTACATCCATATGAAGAGCTGATTAGATTTTGGTTATAATTGGTCGACCGGAAGTACCCTCATTTGAAGATCTTAACAGTTTTTCTTGAAAAAACGCTGTTAAATATCTTTTCTTTTCACATTTAATGATATTATAAATACTTTCTTCTCTATACGATTTGATTACATTTTATACTTCATATTCAATGGATATTGAGTTAAAAAATAAAATAAATAAATATATCATCATGGCATATTACCCATTGCTGGGTGTGCCAATCTGCTTTGTACGCAGATTTCGGTAATAATGATGACATATTTGTACCATGCGGGCGTTTACCAGACGTCACCTCACGGGCGCTCATTGCTGGCGTGGAGAGTGCACCACAGGGGTTAAAATATTATAAAGAAATTAAATTTCATAAAGCAGCCAGCTATGCAATAACACTGGAAACACCTAATATAATTTAAAAAAATCTGTCAAGTGCGATTGACTTGCTTATGTTATAATTTTACTGCAAACATATAATCAATTCTAAGAAACTTTCTGTATGGATTTTGTACAAAATACATAGAACTGAGGGTAGGTAATGTACAGGAAATATAGAATCTTTCGCAATAAACTGTCTGTATGGAATTTGTATAAAATACATATGACGGAAGGTAATGTGCTGGCCACATCAGATTTTTTAACCCCGATCTCGTCTGCTACAGGGTACCAAGCTCTCGAAGATGTCCGGTATACCGGGTAGGGCTCGAAATCCGTTACATATGCATTTAACATGGAAATACAGTTTTTGCTTGCGCGTTACTTCCCAAAATATTTTTTAAAAAAATATTTCAAATAAAGTTTGTTGATCATGAAATTCTGCATTTGAATCAATAACTAAAATTAATTTTGCATGGTTTGTATCGGCAGAAATTTGATATGAAAATAAAGGTGTCCCGTACCCGAGAAACACCCTGTATATATAGCAATCAAAGAGTGTCGAACAAATACTGTACTATACGACAATGGATCGATCGTAGAACGAGTACTTGAATTCATGAGGTAATACAATAGACCGAAAATTCTCCCAAAATAGATGGAACATAGAAGATCCGCTGTTTTATTTGCAGTTTTTACTGGCTTACTGCAGGTTTACTGCAGTAAGTTTAAATTTATGACCCCTTCTAATAAAAGCGCCATTGAAATCTGAGCTTCCATAAAAAGATTTCTTTGTGTGTGTTTTCTCGGTCAACTCTTCTTTTATTAATAAATTCCCTTTCACAAGTTTGTTGCATTGCTGTCAAAACCTCAAACAAACTTCTATATCCGTTGACATATTATAAGAAATAATTGAGAGTCAGAAAAGAAAATTGATCGTTCCGCAAATAGTTACTGAATTCTGACATCATCTGGTAGTAACATTTGGAAGTGCAATGCAGCACGCGGTGAAAATATTACAACGGCAAATAATAAAAGCCGAAGCAGTAGAAATTGCTTTCGATTGAGACGCATGTCAACGGAGGAAATAAAATGTCAGTAGCGGAGCCAAGGTGCGAGCGTGTGCGTGAATGCGCGTGACAGTGTTGCCTGCCGCGCTTGTGCTGCCGTGCAGATTCAGGAGGTAATTGTCCCCTACACAAATATTTCCACATGGATACGTCAAATACAAATGAGGAAATGCGGGAGGAATTCTGTTTTTGAAACGTAAAGGAAATTGAACATAACAATAAAATATTGTGCTGTTTCATTTCTTTCTTATACCTCAATCACATTCGAACACTCCACTTATTCCGAATTATATCGTTTAGAACCAATTCGATAAACTGTTATTGTAAATAATTACTGCTTAATAACTTAGAAATCAATCAATCTCTTTCTATTTCATTAGTTTTGTTGAAAGTTCTTTCTACAAACCGACTAGAAAAATAGAATAAATATGCGATTCTTTAAAGATTTGAACAAGATGGAGCAGCTGACTGCCTTATGTGGCCGTGTGTTCTGTAAGCCATGCTTCTTACCAGGGTTGTGCCTGCAATCTATGGTATGTACAATAAGTCATTGTCTACGCGTAGACAATGAAGTTGTTTACGTGATTAAAATTTGTACATTGTCTACGCGCATGTAGAATATATTATTTTAATATTTTATTGCTTAAAAAGGGTCAAAAAATTACTATTAATTATTAATTTACAAGGTATAATGAATGAGCCATCGAAAGTACCATACGATAATACGTTGCCATCTAGTAAAGCAAGTTAGAATTTTACGTTGTAACCAATAGATGGCACTAGTTGTTGGACTGGGAATCAGTTGTGTTGGGTTGCTAACATACTAACATATTATGCTAGATAACAAAAATAAAAGAAAAAAATCTGGTGTGGCCAACACAATACCTCCAGCCATTACAGCCCGAGTCACAAAAAAGGTTAAGTCAATCTTTACTTTTGGATTAGCGAATTTTACTCTAATTTTGACAGTTTATATCTTAAAATATAGTCTAATCTAATCCACGTTACTACTTTTTTTTAAACCCCTAAACAGGATTAAATCCCAATTACAGAGTGGGTTCACATTCACATACATCCATGCCGTAGTAGGCCTCGAACCCAGAGCCCCGAGGCCACTCATGACATGAGACGTTGCTCTATCCATTCGCCACCGGAGCTATAATAAAATGAAGATTAAATTTTAAATACCCGGATAGAATAGAATTCACTAATCCAAAAATGAGTATTAGCTTAAACATTTTTGTGAATCGTTAATTTTTATTAATCTAAATACATACCTACATATTTACTTATGCTAGAAACTGTATTGAATTCTTTTTCTATTGTTCTATTTACTTCTTTCTTTTTAAAACGTTACTAATATTATTTTGAAATGATTAGTTCTTTGATAGTGACATTTATCTGTCAGTTACATGTATTTGACTAACTGAGTTTTGTTTGTTTAAAGCGTCGGCTCTGGGAGTTAAATTATAAATAATTTTATAAATTTATCCATAAAATATATAGAAAAAGTATTAATACAACTCTATAGAAAATAATCTTTAATTTTTATAAAAACATTCATCTCGAAAAAATAACATTTAAAGGTATTTTTCGAAGAAAAAATATTTTGAGCGTCTAGTAAAGTGCTATTTTCAGTTATCCCATTTTCACCAAAATCTAATGAACTCTTTCCATTACAGAAAAAGTTCGAAATACAAGGTTTCAAAATTCTTCTGAATGATAGTATTTGAGTTAGAGTGGAGGATCCACACACACGTACACACATACACACAGATATTTTTAAACAAACATTGCACAGTGCCTTGTTATTGTCTTTTACATGCTTCAAGTAAAAGTAACTTTTTAAAATTTTCGTTCGCTTTTCTACTGACTTTCACTGCATGGACTGTCAGTTTAAGTAAGAAATATATATATATATATATATATATATATATATATATATATATATATATATATATATATATACATATATATATATATATATATATATATATATATATATATATATATACATATATATATATATATATATATATATATATATATATATATATATATATATACATATATATATATATATATATATATATATATATATATATATATATATATATTCTCTACGCATTGTTTACATTTGACATCATTATTTACGTTGTTAACGTATTGTTTACGCGTGTATGTAATCTGGCAAAATAATAAAAGTAATAGAACACCCGTCATATCTACTGATTTAGCAAAATCTGACTTTTGACGATTTTTTGGATTAAAAAAATACGGGGTAGAAGGTTTTCGTCTGAAGAAGAGATTGATGGTGCAATTCATGATTATTTAGAAAACACATTAAATTTTTTTTGGAAACTAAGTGTAAATCTTTTTATCAATTGCCTCATCATCTCACACAGGGCAAATTTTATTGGTAAATGATGTCGTTGAATGTCTTCTGTGTATGTGTACCTGTGTACCACGTGTGTACAATTTGAATTTGACAGTAGCTTTTCAACGGTCTACCACAATAATTTCCGCATAATTTTCAATTCTATAAGTTTGTGTCTCTTTGCTATATTATTTTCCACGGAATTGTCTGCATATTTATTTATTTATTCTTCAAATAAAACTTAATAATAATATTCATTAAAGGAATAAACAAATAATATTTACAATAACCAAACTACTTATATGTGACAGCCCGTGACAGCAAAACATACATCCCCACCATTCATCTACGTTTTAAAACTCAACAAGCACAACCTCCAGAGGTGACTAAGAATCGGGAAAGGGGGAGGAACTCTTCTCACTTCGGTCTCACTTTGTCTCACCTCCGTTAGGATAAAAAGAACGGTCAAAACTAGTGAAGCAACTGAGGTGAGCTGAGATCTCATGTAAAAAGTGGTAAAAAGAACGCGACTGTTGTTGAAGAGCTACTACTTTGAACATATGTATTTAAAATAAATATTATTTTCAATAATTCTAACGCAACCCTCGTAATAATGGTTTTTATTGAGTGATTTAAATAAGTTTCAGGCGACCTAACAATTTCAAAGAGACGTCTTCCGGGTTTAAAAATCACAAATAGGTGAACATACATTTAAGTAAGTTTTCTGAATCTAGTTCTTTCAATTAAAAATTCTTAGTTCTTATTCTACATTCACATTCTATGTTTAATGTGTTATTCTCTGCGGTAAAAGTTAATATCTCCATTGAAAGAATCTGAATGTTAAAAGTTCTGTAATGCAGAAAGATGGCTGAAAAGATAGGCGAGTAGAGCACTATGAAACGAATAGTTTTTACATTAAGTTGAGATGATCTGGGCATCCTCTTGGGACAAGTAATAAAAACCTTCAAAAGTTTGCAAATTTCGAACACTTCAAATCTTATCCGAGATCTTAAAAGGGAGTTTAACAAATTTGCAATGGAAAAGCGAACGGGGGATGCAAATTTGCGAAGGGGGTGAGCCTACCCTAAGGCGATACTGTATTTAAAATGGCGGATACCGCTCTAAGTTTAGAAACAAATAATTGAGTCAGCGATAGTACAATGTTCATTTCGAGCCAGCTAGATTTTGATCACTCGTTTGTTATAATGCTTTTTCCAATATCCGATACTCGGTTGGAATTTAACAACATTCTTCGCTATTACCCCGACTTTCTTCAAACTTGTGCAGTTATTCTCGCATGACTAGTTAAACTCTGCAGCAAATGCTAAATATACCCAACAATTTCCCTTACAAGACGGCAGGCATTCGTCTTCTTACAAAGCACCATTCGCGAAACCGTCAGCAATTTCCTTATATTACTCCCATATTTATCACTAACATCAAATTCGTTTTACCAAATATACAAGATATACAACATTGGAATTTAACCTATTTTTAATATAAATTACTCTTTATTAATGTTATAATAAAATACAGCATCTATAAGCTCAAACTCATAATAATTCGGTCGGTTTATATTTTCAGCGAATTATAAAATGTAAACAATTGGTTAGAAATTTCTACAAAATTCTTTCGGCTACTATACAGAGCGTACAGGATAACTTTTCCAACATGGAAATCTCCAGAATTATAAGAGATACGAAGTGGGTTAAATTAGACAGAAGTTGCCCCATTACGAGACCATTTTAGTGGTGATTTTGTTATTTGAGAAAAAATACATAGGTCGCTAGATATAGACAAAAATGTAAATTTTGCATTTTTTTTTAATTTTTGCAAATGTCTTCCAAATGTGAAATAATACTGGATTTTAATTAACATCTTTGCGGCACATTTTTGTGTTCTTTCATGACGATGCTCATTTTTTTTCATCACTATTAGTTTTCGAGTTATGATGTCAAAGTTTTAAATTTTATATGGACATCATATTGGAAAGTTGCATCATTGAAAAGAGAATTTTTTTAGCTTTCCAAGGAAATCTATCAAGTGTTCCTTAGGTACCGTAAAACGGTGGTATAAAGAATTTCAGTGTGGTTGATTTTTCTTAAAAGACAGTTTTCGAGCTCCTAAGCTAAAAACGGCAGTTACCGACAAGAATATTGGTCCTGTTCGAAACATGATTAAAAAGGACCGGCATGTTAATGTCAGGAATATTCAAGCAACTTTAAAGATTTGTGTGAAAGAAATTTACACCATTTTACACCAACATTTGATGGTAAGTAAGCTTTGTTCTCCTTGGATTCCCCACAATTTGACTCCAGTCAAAAAGAAAACCGTTTGAGGTGGTGCATATGTACACTAGATCGCTTTGATAATGGATCGTCTCATTTGGTGTACATCATTAGAGGTGAAACATAGGTACATTGCTATGATCCCGAAAAAAACAACAGTCGGCAGTTTGGGTTTTTTAGAATGAATCGGCTCCAACAAAAGTTATTCGCGAAAAAAGCCGGAGCAAAAAGATGGTCGCCACATTTTTTGGAATTATTGCATTGCACTGTATCACTAGATGATCGTCGTATTGTTAATGCTGAATGGTACACTACCGTTTGTTTGCCTCAAGTTCTCCAAAATGTTCACGAGAGATGTCCACGGGGAAGGATTATCTTGCATCAAGACAACGCTCGGCCGCACGCTTCTGCTCGAACGACACATTATTTGAATGCCCAAAACATTGAAATAATGGGTCATTCGCCGTATAGTACAGACTTGGCACCTAATGATTTCTTTTTATTTCCACCTGTAAAGTATAAGTTACGGGGTTTACGTTTTACATCGGCCGAAGAAGCTGTTGACGCATTTAAAAATGAAATAAAGAAATTAATGCGGGAAGATTGGAGAAAATTATTTGGGGATTGGGTTTCACGGATGCAACAATGTATTGATTGGGGAAGGGAATGCCTTGAAAAATTATAAATAAATGTGTTTTGCAAATAAATTGTGTATTACTTTACGAAGCTTAGCGGGAAGAGAGCATCCCTCGTATGAAAAGCGGAATAGATTGTTGTTTCAACTGACCAACCGAAAATGGCGCACTTCGAACTTTAATAGAAACTTTTAACAGTTTTTCTTAAAAACGATAATTAGGTAATTACAATTTTATATAATTACATTTTTTTCATATTCAATGTATTTAGAGATAAATAAATACAAATAAAATAATATATCATCACGGAATATCTACTTTATACGCAGATGATCGTAATGCCTATTGGTGAAAATCCGGTGAAAAATTCCCATTAATAAGCGAGTTATGGTCCCCCGAAGTTTGAAAATATTGATGTGACGTCACGATTATAAGTTTTTATATAAAACTGTTTTCTTCGTGGATCTAAAATGTTCTTGAAATGTTCTTGAAATGTATGCCATTTTAAAATTATATTTATAAAAAACAAATTAATACCATAACACTCTACAAGTCTGCATGCTTTATAATTGCAAGTGTATCAAAATTATTAAGTTTAATGCAAGAAATTTATATTCAAATAAAATTGTTTGAGAATTGCAGTACTAGACTGGTAGCCACCTGTCCACTATTTGAATTTGTCTACTTCCATTGGTAGTAGACTCCACCCCCTAATTCGGTATTCGTTATATATTTATAGGTGGTCTTTGAGTCGCCAATCAAAATAATATAATATATGGAACTCATATGAGTGACGAGCTGCTAAAACAAACCGAAGTATTTCAGTTATATTATTTTATTTCTTTGTTAATATTCATTATTAAGCATATACTTTCACTATTTTTTACTAATTCCTCTTAATTCGATAGCTGTAATTCCCTATTCTTTATAACTTTATAATAAATAATGTATTTTTTATATTTTGCGTTCATAATGAAGTAATTACGATACGCAATTTTTTGTTTTAGACAGTTGGTACTAGATGACGTTTCTTTAACCCTTTTTACCTAATTTATTTTTAGTTAATTGACAATTCATTTTAATAATATAATGTCGAAATTATTATAATTTTTTATTTAGGGAAGATTATTTACATGAAAATGTACAAATGGTTACACATATAATCACAAATTGAGTAAGTAAATGTTAATATAATGTTCGAATTAGTCCACATAGATGGACCTAGTAGTACTAAAAATTTATAGATTGAACCTTTGAACGATAGAAAATTATTTTTAATTAATTTTAAAGCAAGTTTTAGTTCAAATATAAGAAAAAATAAAAATTTCCTGTACACTGAGGCTGAAAGGGTTAAATTGTCAAACGTCAAACCTGGAAGATAAGAAATTTCAATATAACCTCAAAATTTCTTTAGTTTGTAGAATGCGGAAAATATAAAAAATAGTATAAAGAACTCATTTTATAAGACTTTCTTTCGCACTTGTCAATTAGAAAACTCGCTAACGCTCGTTTTCTGAATTTTGACGCGTGCGAAAAAAACGTCTTATAAAACACATTCTTTAATATACTATTAAAATTATTTAGCTTTAGTACTTATTAATCAGTATGTATATTACGATTTTTATATAAATTTATTATATTTCTATTATACTCCTATTGGCCATTAAATGGTTAAATTTAGAAAAGGCCTGATATCTGTTATAAAAAACTTTGTAAATATATTTTATACAAAACATGTGAATAAAATTAACGAGAAGCATGCTGGTTACATCAGATTTCTTTTATATGAAGTCTTTATATTTTTAGTTTCATTCCTAATTGTGTTTAAAAGATTTCTTATAGGTTAGGAAATGAGGCAATGTACGATTGTATAATTAACCGTGGTTGGATTAGTACCGTATCGAAGTATCAGGTTTATAAGTATCATTTCCCTTGCTTGGAAACTTTTTAATAATGTAAGGAATTCGGCCTCAGAGTATTTACTGCGTGGAACAGTTACCGCGAGGAAAATGGATTTTTGTGGTTTTCGAGTACGGAAAGCCGTATAAAATTTTAACTACCCTTGATATCTTTTAAGATTTCCTTTTGTGAAAAACCCCTGGAACGGGTATTGTATTTTTTCTTTAAATTTGTTCTCCTAATTAGCTGGCGCGAGAATTACAATTACTGTAATTAATTTTAGGAAATTACCAATTAAGATTTTTACACAGATTTTGTCTGACCGCAATCATAAATTTTAGATTTTATGAAGCTCATAATCAATTTTAACTTTACAAATTACAAACATAAAATTTTTTTCCCTGAAGATTTTATCAATTTTATCACAGATCTCAATAGAAAAGTAAATATTAACGCCACAAAATTTTGTTATTACAAAATGAATGTAAGTAAATGTGTCAAATATTTTAACATGTTTCAAATATAATGTATTACATTTAATAAATTAATACATACATACATTAATTATTAATGAACTATTAAAATTGTTCCAAAATTGGACCATGTGTACCTTTAACATTCTTAATATCAGCACACTATTCGCAACTGAAATTAACCAGTAGTTATCAAGCGGCAAACTTGCAAACCCTCTGAATTGGTAATGGCAGCCAATCACACCTCAGAAAATTTTCAACTAAGTCGGCCATCTTAAATGAACGCAGCGCCTCCATAGGACATTTCAGTCGCCAATACTATAATGAACAAAATCAGTCTTCTTTTGGAATAGTTTTTTCATCTTTGAGAAACCGTTACATTCGTGCAAAATATTGCTCATTCCTCAATTGTTCCAGAATTGAAAATTACGATACATACAAAGGTACCTAGATTAAATATTTTACAAAATAAAAAGGTTTTTGGAGGAGTTCGGGGCACAACTTCCGTTCGGGACGTCAAAATGAGCAAAAAAATCGTATTATGGAAGGTAGAAGGTTGAAAGAAAAACATCTTGCATAAATGGTTGATGTCTTACCTACAACCATTTTGAATTGAATATCCTACATCTTCTTCGTCATTTTAAAAAAATTATAATAAAATTAAAAAGTAAAATAAAAAATAATGTATAATCAAATAAATAAAAATATAAAAAATTAAAGAAGTGTGGTAGGTTTGAAACTAGTACCCCTGGAACAAAACACTACGACGCTACCATCATGCTATGATCACTTGTATGTTGATCTTTCTTTTATATGAAATAATATTACCACATTAAAATTGTATTTTTTGTATATTTCTTTTAGTTCAAAGTAAATGTCAATATATTCAACAAAAGTATCCAAAATTCGAAAATATTTTGTCATCGTCAAATGACAGGATCTGTATAATAATTTACCTATTTACTGTTTGATATTATATGCGATCCCCAATATGTGATACTAAATTGTTTTCATATTCGGAATCTGTCAAAAAATTATTTCATGTGTGTGGTTACGTCGCTGGGTGATGGTGTGTGATCGATTTCTCACGTTATTTATTAATTCATACTGTAAAATATCGTCATATTATTTAATATTTCCATTTTGTTAATAAATCTGCACTATGTGGAAATATAATGAACTTACGAATAAACGGTTATTCGCTACCTAAGTACCGAATAATTTATTCCGAGAATAACAGATTTTATTCTTTCGAATAAATTTATTTACAAAAAGACGACAAAAATATTTATCCGAAGGATAAATTTATCTAAACCTTTATTTGCAAGTGAAAATACCGGCCCTTAGAAACATATGTTTCCAATAATTCTTCTATTGTCCAAACTTATTTTTCTTACAGGCATTATACTTACACTACTAAATATAGAAAATGAAAATCGCTATAAAATGAAGTTTTGAACTGCGTTGTCACTGGATATGAATTTCTTATTATGAATTATGAGTCAAATCAGGAATCTACAAGTAGGCGCAACACCCGTTACGAAGTTCAAGGTTTCGCAATTGACAACTGCTTCTTTTATTTTATACAGAAGGTCTTTAATTGAAAAAGGTGTTTCAGTAATTGGACAGCATTACGCTGATCAGTTGAAACAATTAAAAGAAGCGACAAAGGAAAAAAGAAGAGAAATGGACTAAAGGTTTACTCCTTTTGCACGACAATACACTTGTTCACAACATAAATGTTGTATTGGCTGCTCTTCACGACCTGGACTTCCAAACTTTAAACCACCCTCCATGCAATTTAGATTTGTTTTCCTCCAAATATTATTTCTATTTCCTAATTTACACGCTCGTACACATTTTTTTCGAGGGTATAAATAAACTTTCTCTGAAATAAATGAAAAGTGTGTTAGGGTTATCAACAATCAACATACTGGCAGACAGCCAGGCTGCTTTAAAGACACTAGGTGCCTTCACTTGTGAGTCAAAGACTATGTTTACACGTATAGCAAAAAAGTACTTTGACTTGACTTTGACTTTCAAAAGGCGACTTTTGCCGTTGTGTAAACACTCTCGCCTATTACTTTTATTCCTAAAGTCAAGTCCAAAATAAAATAGACTTGACTCATATAAGTGACTTTTAAAAAGTCGTGTGAACCAACGAACGAAATATACTTTACTTTACTAACAGTGACACCCAGTTTTCATCCACAAATTCCTAGATATTTAATTACAGAATTTTGTGTTTTATATCTGAATTTAAAATATTCTCGAATTTTAAAATATTTTATGCGATTATTTTTTAATCTACTTCGCATCCAATATTGTTGCTGCATAGTTATATTATACTATTTAAAAATATCGCGCTTAAAGTTAGTAACTGTAGTTTACTATCCATTTTTTCTTTAAATAATTTATTCTTTTTGTGATTATATGATAATAGTTAAATAGGTAACTTACATCACACGTATTATAACCAAACTTTACTTTGCTGTCAAAGTCAAAGTTGAGTGAAGGACAAGTAACAAACGTAAAGTGAAGTATATTTGACCTTATGTGTAAACGCACCATTAAATTGACTTTTCATAAGTCGCCTTTTGAAAGTCAAGTCAAAGTAAATTTTTCTCATACGTGTAAACGAAGTCAACGCTAGTCTGGAATTACATGAAAACCCTACAGCAGCTATCCAAACACAACCACTTTTAGTAAATATTTATACTTGTAAATGGTTATGATATAGTTTTTCTAATGGCAACATATTTCAAATTTGTTTGATATATCATATTATTTCTAGTAAAATGAGTCAAGTTATGGAAAAATAATGCATAATTAAATCACATTCTACTTTCGACCCTTCCATCTTCGAGCTCGCCAATTACTGACTTTTCAGCAGTTATATTTCACCCCGTAAAGTTTCATTTCTGTACTTCAGAGACAGTTGCGTATGCGCAATAGAGAAGCAGGTCCGGGCCGATGCCTTGTGGTGCTTGAGGCAAGTTTCAAAACGGCGCCTTTTAATTTAAAAAAAAAACTCATATTGTTATTGATTAACAATAAAAGCAAATTAATATGGCAACGGGTATAAGAGAAAAAATATGGCGTAACTATCATGACATTTTTAAATATAAAAAGTCATTGAACATCAAGAATGCAGCAAAAGGAACAAAGCATTTAAAACAATACTGTATATATACAAATAGTTTGATAAGATCTTTATAGTTTTGTTATCTATTGCTTCTATGGAAATTAGCCTAGATCATTTAGTCGTTCTTGTGTTTCTCTTTCGAAAATAATTCTTTATAATTTTCACTTTCGAAAAACTGTGTTTAGCTTTTTGCTGCTGCTAGTTACCGGGAATATTAAAAGTATTCTTAAAGCTGTAACAACGTTTGGTAATATAATCGTATCTACCTTGATAAAATTAGACAAATATTTATTTGTTCCTCATTGAGATCAATTGCAGATACACTATAATTCACGAAAGATGAATATTCAAGGTCATTTGTTCGACGAAAGAATACACAGCATTTTATAGCAGTAGCTTAGCAACATTTTGTATTAGAAAGAGAAAGATTATTTGATCTATGTCTATTTAATTTATGTAGTGTGACAGATATATGTAAATAGTGGCAATACTTTCTAACACACTATAAATAATAATGACATATATCGAAGAATTACAGATACCTAATTATCTACTAAACTGCACTCTGTGCTAATATTTACCCAGTGGCGTTGACGTTTATATCAAATTATTATTCCTTGGTTTATAGTTAAGTCTATGTTTTTGTATTTTGCAAAAACATAAGTAGAGAACATAAATCTTTCAGAAAGGCATTATTTAGAAAGAAACATAATTTTCAAATGAATTACTCTTATTTTTTCAATTAAAATATGACCATAAATATTTCATGTTGCACGCATGTGCAGACGAAATGCAATGAAGTTATCTGCAAATAATATTATATCAGACGGCTCTCAAATGACCTTGAATAGTCATCTTTCGTAAATAATAGTTTATATCGGCTTCATCGTCATCGTTTAACATTAACTGTAAATTGTTTAAAATTTAATTCATCCAAACAATTAATAGGTACACCATTTAAAATAGAAAAATTATTTTTCCATTTATTTCTTTTGTACTTCGCTTAGTATGTTATCGCTACAAATAAAGGCAAACGATGTTAGAATGCTCAGTGGCAAACGAAGAATCGGTTGTAATTATATTTAATATAATTTTATTAAAATTGTATATTTTTAGTATGTCGTTTTGGCGCCTATTTCAATCTAGCGCATGGGGCGATCGCCTCGCCGCCTCACCTACCGGGAAGGCCCTGTAGAGAAGTCAGATATAAATAGTCACAGGAAATGAAACCGATTCCATTTCATCTGACAACAGGCTCGCTGACTTTCTTGTAGCTATCACACTGGAGTAAGTCAGCGATATGAACCGAAGTCATGGGTAATGAGTGCCAAGTCATGAATAATGCGTGACTGGTGAGAGATACTTCTAGTGTGATAAGGCATTAATTAAATAATAGTTATTTATGTAACAAGTGTGTAAAGTAGTACTTTTTTGGTCGAGTGCGATGTTTTACGCATGAGGCGCAGCCGAATGCGGAAATTGTAGCACGAGACAAAAAATACTATTTTACACACGTGTTGCACACAACATTTTTCCTACAACCGAAATTGTATTGATGTTTCCCATAATACTGAGTGTACAGGCATCCAGCAGCTTCAAATACTGTTAGTACTCTTTCTCATAACACTGTACAAAATGTAACTTAAACTCATGGAAGAATTTCAGACAGACGATGATTGGTCTTTTATAATGTACAAATTGTACATTTAATATTAATATTAAGAATTAGGTTAGGTTAGAACACATGTCAAAAAAATGTTAATGTTCTTAAAAATTAGATTAGTACTCAATCTGTTAAAAAAATATTAGATTTGTTTCATTTACAGTGTATATTCATATTTCTTAATAAATTTTATTACTTTCATTATTATTTACCATCTAATTATATACTTGACAAATAAATTAACCGAATTTAAATGTTGCCTAGCAAGGCTTATTTACTTTTCACGCACTAGTGCTTGAAAAGTGACTCTTTACACACTGTAATGAGTGCGTGAAAAGTACTTTTCACGCATGATTGTAGGAAAAATAAATTATTTGTTACGATTAAATTTTCGGAATTTTAGCTAAATTCTTTTTAGATGAAAACCACAAAGACAGTAACTTTTTTCGTGTTCGGTATTTGGAAAGCTTTGTACATGCACATCACATGTATCATGTACAAGTGTGCACACACTTGAAGTAGCTGTGGCAATCTTTGACATGAGGAATCCTTTTACAGAGAAAAGAATTCCCGTTGAGTTACCGAAGTATGAAGTAAAGCTGCATTTCACCTTACATTTTATTTCATTTCCTCGTGAGAATAATTTAAGTATTGTGGAGGAAAATTATAAAAACTTCAACCCATTCTCCGTACTTGTGCAGTTGGAAAAAGTAATAACAGGTCGAATGGCAAACATGAAACATGCAAGGCGTAGTTAACCCGCGAGTTGGAGCTTTCAATCATCTGCACCGGAAATAAGGTAGAAGCCACGGGCAGGAATACCTGAAGCTGAAGCCTGCTGAAGCCTCGAACACGTAGAGCGATAAATGTTTATAACTCACGCGCGATGACACGGCATCACGTCGAAACCTAAATGCGAATTTATTCCGAAACTACCCAGTAGAATGTGCTTTCATTTATTTTCCTAAAACTGACAGTAGACTAATCTATAAATGACTTACTGTTTTGACAACTTTGATTGAAAATACATCGTTTAAATTTCAACCACTAAAATGTTTAATACTTCTGAACTCCGAGACGGAAAATATTTCTAGTTTTTAATGAGGTCATGCACGATTTTTCATTTTTAACTTTAATCGATAGAGTAATGATGAATAATAGACCCGTATATTTTATTTTTCTCAAATCGATCTTTAATAATGAAAAATTGTAATTCAAAATAACATTGTTCAAAACGCGGCTGTTTATTTAAGGCTCGTCCCTTGCCCAGTGAAGTAAAATGTTCATCAACGTGGCCATTTTGATTTTCACACATAGTTAAACGTCAAAGTGACATTTAAACATAACCTGAAATTTACAAAAGTAAACATGTCGGTGAAACTGGGTACGTTTTATTATTGTCAACAGAAAACTGCGATGTATTACAGTTCTGCTTTATATGACGTCACATCTGCTGTTACCTGCTTGCAATTTTGCGAGGAATAAACAAACAGTACCCTGCGGCAGCGATAATAAGGTTATGATATCTGTCAAACGCCAATTCATTAGACATTATTAAAAGTTATTCAAAATGTTTTCTATTACTATAAATGCTAGTAAAGAAGTTATTGAAGATTAATATCTATGGTTATGTTGATTTTCGTTTCGTGATATCTTTCAAATACAGTCTGCGCATGCGTACATCCAATGCAACCTTTTCAAAGCTGGATGCATAACTGCGCGCAGTTAACCAGCAGAACTCCTTTGCAGTTAAATAAAAAAAAACACCGTCCAGCTCCATAGCAGATGCATCTATGTAATAAAAAAACAACTATCTGTAAGTTAATATTGCAGGGATACATATCTGCGGAATAAAAAAAACGCGCCCACTTTGTTTTGTGCCCCAATGTCAAAATACTAGCGAATATAGTGAACACAGACCATATAAATACTATTGATAGTGAGAAACAACCAAGAAAGAACGAAAGAAGCACAGCTGACAGCTGAGTGATGCGTGGATAACTTCAGGCCAAACGGAAATTATATTTATAAAAATGAATAGAATGATATATTAATATAATTATATTCTATCAAATATTTAGATACGTAATTCTCAATTTATAGCCTATATATTTTTTCTTTAAGAAATTCTGTGTCGATATAAATAAGTCTGTATGAAATGAGTCTGAACTTGCAGTGTGAACGTCTGACGTCACAACATGTCTGGTTTTTGTAACTTTTTAAAAATGTCATACTTTAAAACGATTTTATAAAACAAAAAATGTAAATAAAAATTAATTTATTCATACAGAACGATAAATAAACTATGCTTGTTCGGTTTAAACAAAAAAAAACGAACAATTTTTTTTGCATGACAACATTCGGACAAAATGACCCCTTAAGGTCACGACAGCTTTGAGAGCTCGTGAAGTGATGACTGAAATAAACGTATCGGCATACCGAAAGCTGTAAATAAAAGCAGATTGATACACCTAGAAATGGTTATAAATCGAAATGAATGATTGTTTTTTATAATTTGATTATGAAGAAATAAAATTACATCTAATAAAGTCATGTTATATTCTGCAAAACTCTTTATGAATTTCAGTTTAATCCTGTTATGGGGTTTAAAAAAATGTGATTAGCACCATTAACTTCCATCAATTTCATACGTATGTTTTATATAACGAAGTGTTTTACAACACATTATAAATTTTTTCTATTTCGGTGTTCTTATGAGTCTATAAAAGCACTGTTTATCACTGAAAACACGACGTTTAGAAGATCTATAAACGTACTGTTTTTGGCGCCTTTCATGTTCTAGAGGTGGTAGTCATGCTTTCATGACTGACAGATAACCTAAAAATGGTAAATTGTTTGTGTTGAAATATTACTTCTAATTGTGGATTTTTATCCTTTCTCTAGGTGATAGGACTAGAAAGAAAAGAAATTTATAGCTATAGCTGTGTTAGTTAAGAAAGAATAAGAATCTGTGAAGTTAAAATTTCAACTAAAAAATTATGAAACAAGAAACAATGCGCTCATGTTTACTTTGTCAAAATAATTAAAACGGTAAATTTTATTTATTATAATTTAAATTTAAGGTAATGTAACTTTGAATTGAATGTATTGTTATTCCAGGCAGGTTATGAAATGTATGATGCATGTTACTTGAAAATGTACACTGTCTACTCAATTTGTGGCGGCTAAACAAATATGAAAAGTTGACGTTTTAATCCATGATTTCCAGTTCCACATTGTGGCGAACTATCGAATATATGCCATATGTGTTTTGTATTAAAAATTGTAAGAACAACTGTTGCCGTTATCTGTGCAACTGAGCAGTGAGTGTTGACAAAATGGTGGAAAGTAAAAGTCTAGATCAATAAATTGTTCATTAAAGTATTTCATTATTTAAAGAGTTTTATTTATATGTTATTTTCTCAATAAAAAGGCTTGATGGTCCACGTAACGACCTTCAATCCCATATTCAAGTTTTATTTATGATAATAACCAACACGAACCACCGATATGTCAAATCAGGATGGTTCATTAATAAACCTTGGAGTTCATTGTATGTATTGGTTTTCCTCTTTCATAATTGTATAATGCTTGATGTAAACAATCAGACAAAATCACAAGATACACAAACTGTCAAAATGTGAAATTTCAATTTTTAGCGGGAAGCGCTACCAACATAACTGATAAAAAACACCAACTCATATTTTTGACAAGTCCTTTTTAAAAAAATCTAATTGCAAAATTACCTCAATAGAAAAAATAGTATAAAAAACATGTATCATAAGGCCTGTTGACGCACTCGTCCTTTGTAAAACTCGCCTGGCGGCTCGTTTTCCAAACTTGGACTCGTACGTTAACAGATTGCCTTATGATACTTGTGTTTTAATGTACAATTAAAGCATAAATTGCAGGCGCTAACCTATTCTAGCATGGGATAGAAAGTTTTACAGTAGCCGCGTAACGGCGAATGAACGAGCAAACGAACGATTGCTTGAATAGCCTTCTGAAATGACTGTTTTATATAATTTTCTCTGTTTCGGCCTTCCTTTACATTATTTTGTTATAAAAATTGTTGACAATTTTTCTCGCAATTTTCATTACAGGAAATAGTAAGGTTGATGATAATAGCTGGTACCACAAGCCTTGTTTTAAAACGTTGTTTTGAGTAAAGCCAAATTTCAGTATTTAATTTCACATTTATGTTTTCTTTTTTCAAAATATTTGTTTGAATACAATCTATGTTCTGCTATAATATTTTGAAAAATTTGTGTGATATCATTTGTTATTATTGATTAAAAGTTTCTGAAGCTGTGAAGTTTACTTGATAGGAATTTTTTGGATTGAAGCTTCATAAATAAATAAATATATCATCACGGCTTACCCATTGCTGGGTGTGCCAATCTGCTTTGTACACAGATATCGGTAATGATGAAATATTTGCACCGTACGGGCGCTAACCAGGCGTCACCTCACGGGCACTCATTGCTGGCGTGGAGAGTGCACCACAGGGGTCAATTTTAGCCGTGTTCCTTCAGGCTGTGATTTGCAATCTAAATGATAACAGTAATCATGATTAAGAAGAATAATGTTTTTACGTTTCCTATTCGTATCCCCACTTTCTCATCTTGTGATCATTAGACAATCTTCCCCTTTCCCTTCTGAATCAACCATTTTGAGTAATTCTTACGGATTCAGTTCAGAGCAAATTTAAAAATGGCTTTTCGAGCGTAGGAATTTATGAATATGGGATTTGTGGCATCATGGGATATGTGATTTTCCTACAAAAGAATGTTATGACAGTAGATTATTTATAAAATAAAATAGGTTAGTTTGCATTTGCCTGCATATGACATTTGACGTCTAAGCATTTGACACTAGATGTGTTCTATTGTTTTCTTGATATAATTTAAAATTATTCAAAATGATCACGATTAGACCGATCAGGATTCACAAAATCGCAATCACAGCCCAAAGGAACACGGCTCTTTTGCCATTTAAAATTGGAAATATTTGGCGTCGGTCGGGATCGAATCCGGTTCCCTAGATTGGCGACCTGACACTCAGGCACGCGGCCATTACCTCTCGAAGCTTCATACGTTGTTTTAAATGTTTATTATTGGAGACACAATTTTAGACGACGTTTCGGCCCTGGTTATAGCCATTTTCAAGTCAAACGATGTTAAATTACACTTAGTCAAAATTTATATGTTTTCAAATGCAAGCTATTTCGCATTTGAAATTGTGGAATAAAATTTTTACCAATACAGTGTATCCTTCTTCCCATATAGTGAGTGGAAGTATATACGAGGCAACTTAGTCGAGTATTTGTATATACAGAGAGCCCGATGCATCCATCTGACAAACTATTTGCTGAGAAGACATCTAATCTACAAAGAAAAATACTTTTTACCCGTATTGACTCTACCTACATCAAAAGACTAGATTATACAATAACAATGAGACTGTATGCCAAGAAAGAAGCGATAAACTGCGGGAATGCTTTATCGACGTCTTCTAAGAATGAGAAGATTTATTCTAAGCGAAATATTCAAGGAAATAGGTACGAAAAACATTCATTCGTATTGATGTAGAATAATATTTAATTCGGAATGCGTTCCGGTATATTTTGTTGTAAATATTGTAAATTTTTATTAATTTGTTTGATAATATATCTAAATTATAAACGTGTGTAATATATTTCCATTATTTATATACTGATTTATGAAATGAATTATTCATAAAAATCATTATTCTAGTATATGATTTATATTTATATTAAATATCAAAAATAACTGAAATATATGCCTTGTTTTTCATACTCAACGACGACTTTTTGTAAATATTATTATTTTATTTGTATTCGAGATATTTTTTAGAAACAGATATCCGGACTAATGAAATAAATACAAAAAAATTAATTAAATATAATATCTTTGATATGTTTATTATATTTATTATGCGTGGTTCTCTCTTTGTGACATATTTTTAATAAATTATATGAAATTATAATTTCATATACATAACGCAATTTTTAACATTTTTTCAAAAATGTTTTTTTACATTTTGTAAGAAATTTCATACGGCCGACTATACAAGTATCCAGAATAACGTATCCAACATAAGGAACTCAAGAATTATAAGAGATAAGAAGTCAGTTAAATTAGACAAAAGTTGCCCCATTAGGAGTCTCTTTTGTGGTCTATTTATCCGAAAAATTCAGAGGTCACAAGATATACGAGTAGGCGAAAATAATAGGTTTTGCAGTTTCTTAATTTGTAAAAAAAATATTGAGTTATATTCAATAGACCTTTTCAATTTAACGGCTATATCTTTCTATCGTTGCAACTAGTAAGTAAAATGGCGCTAACAACTGCCAGTTGGGCTGTCAAACAAAACGTCAAAAATATTGCAATCATTGAAATATCTGTATTCTCGGTGAAAATTTGCATCGTTAGACATTTTAGCTTCAATGAAAAGTTTTGTAACTTCTTTCCAGAAGTTTTTTTTCTCACATTTATAACACATAATTCTTATTGTTGCAGATAGAATACTGTTTATAAAGTTATTAACAAATATTTGTTTCGTTTTTTGTACATTATTGAAAAATAAGTATTAAAGTAAAATTTATTTAAATTTCAAATGAATTTTTCTCAATATTTTTGTTATGTAAGGATATAAAATAATTACATGGTTAAATGGTGAAAAAATAAACCATCGCATTTAAAAATAAAACTCCCACTTATTGTCTTATAGTATTTTATTTTATCTTTAAATTTTACTATTACACCCTGCAGCGCTGTCCTTTGGATTTTGAGGTCCCAGGTACAAATATGGAGAGCCCCTCTACCACTAAGACCCTCCCCCCCTACTGTACCTTACCAACTTCAATTTCAGAAAAAGTAAATTCAATTTCAGAAAAAGTAAATTCAGTTTGTCAATTTACCTTTTCTCAAATTGAATTTACTCTTTCTGAAATAGAATTTAGTTTTACTGTAATTGAATTTATTTTTTCGTTGAAGTAACTTTTTCTGAAATTGAAGCTGAAATTTAATAAGGTAGTTCGGTCCGGGCCCTACTAGCTTCGGGGCCTCAGGCATGGCTATGCCCGGCTGACCGACCTTAGTGACGATACTAACGCCCTGTATATATTACTGTTAAACGAAACAACGATTTGCGACGATTACATATTTGAAAGGTCCAAGTAGTCGTCATTTACTTTAGTTCTCTAAAATTTCGCTGGTGTCGTATGCTTTTCTGAGAGCGGTGACACAGTAAGAAACTTTACAAGAATATTAAAAAAAAAACATATGCCCGTATTCTCACCTCTTAAAGTAGCGCTACTTCCCAAAAATTACTACTTCAACCATCAAATGTCAACTTTAATATTAAAAATTAAAGAAATAAAAAAAAGTAAATTGTACATACTCCTACCATTTATTTCAAATATTATAGATTTTATTTACAAATAAAATCTATTTTTGTCTACTCATGAAATAAAATAAAATTTAAAAAATCGTAAAAGTGCTACTTTCGAAATAGCCCAATTTCAAGAGCTCAGAATACGGGTCATAAAGATTCCGATGGCAGTTAGATCTTAAGCAACTATTAGCGTCTTTCTAGAAAATAGTGTGTGGATCTACCGCCATAACCTTTATCTTTAGCTAGTCGACACTTCTTGGGAAATCCGGCACGCAAGCTACCGTGCCGTAGTTCACACATTACTCGATCCCTATTCGCGAACTCATTACATGTTAATGTTCTTGCACCGATATTATTCTAACAAGACGATAAACTGCAAGATATGAGCAGAACAGGAACGGAACGCTACATAACGTAACGTAAGTTAGCATGGCACGAGTATACTCGTAGTATAGCATAGCGTGAGCCCTCTAGCTATGCTTTCCAAAGCACTCTGCCTCGGAGCTATAACGATCTTTATTGGAAAAGATAGCGTTTTGATTCGAATACTTGTGAAGTTTTTGCTCTTTAATGTTATTAGTATTTATTATATGCATAAGAATATTGAACCATGAATCAGAAAGTGTTGCTTCCATATAGAAGCTTTTATTAAACATGCAAAGTTGTTGTTCCGTTTCATTGATTTAATAATGATTTAACAACGAACTTCATAAAATGTTTCTATGCGTAATATCTGCTCAGTTCTCCAACACATATCTTTGAAACTTTATTACTAACAAATATTCATTATTATCGTTCAAATAGTGCGCTAAGGAAGAGAAAGATTCAAAGACGAGATAATAGCAAAACTTGTATGAATGTTCGACGGAGGATTATTGTTGCATGATTGTATAGTTGTTTAATTCCAAAATAATTATGAGTGAATAAATCGTTTTAAAAATACCAGCATACTAGGTTTGATAAAAACATAACAAAATTTTTTTGATTTCGTGCACTATTCGTCTTCACAGAAACAACAAATGTAATCAGAGCGAGAGACTGGTATTCAGAAGAATTTTGGACAGTAATGGGGCTTAGACAAGGCTGCCTGAGCGCCTGTTAATCCCTACACTATTCTCTATATGTCTGTCTGACATAGATGATCATTTTAGAAGACAAACAACAGGTAAGGTTGTAATAGGGGAGAAAAAATTCTGGGCTTTGGCGTACGCGGACGACTTAGTGTTATTAGCGAAATCAGAAGCAGAAATGAAGTCGTTAATAATAAGATTTGAAAAGTATTTGAAAAAAAATTAAGAAAGGAGGAGAAAGAGATGTAAACAAATGGGTTTGGCAAGGACAACCAACAGAACAAGTAAAAGAGTTCAGATAGTTAGGCTACACATTCAAACAAAACAACAAAGAAGACAGCCATATAGAACACTAAATTAAAAAATCTGATGTGGCCAGCACATTACCTTCCCTCAATGAGCCATATTAGTGAAACCAGTTCATTACATCGCCAATAGATGGCGATACTTGTAGGGGAGGTACAAATTTGCTTGTGACAAGCGTAAAAATAATACTTGTTTTAATTTTTAAGTCAAAGAAAATGCCAACAAAACATTGTTGTTATGGTGTTTGCAATTCAGAACCCTATAGAAGGAGTGTATTATATAAGATTTCCAAAGCCACGGCATGATTTTGGTTTCTTTTCATAAGATTATGTTCGTCTGGATATGTAGCTTCCAAAACTGATTTTGGTGATTTACCAATAATTTTTCTTCCCATATTCCATCTTTTAGATCATTTAGATTTACATACATGTTAGTGGTTCGTATTGGAACTCTAAAGTATAATCCTCTGGTGCGAATAAGAGAGCTGCGATATGTGAACAACTTTTTGATTCTGATGCTTTACAGGTGCAGGCTATCTCTATTACATGAGTATCATATTTATTTAATATCACAGAAACATTATAAAAGCCTTTTTAAAATTAACTGTTACCGCAGATTTTAAGTAATAGAATACACAATCTTCACTATCTTGCATGTTCATAACATGGCCACTTTTACAAGACAACCTTCTTCGACGCAGTGTCTTAGAATTTCCACAGTTTAGTACAAACTGATCTGTTTCATCTTCGTCGGATTCACACAATAGTGTACTTTGGAATTATACCATCCAGTTGTGAATTAGAGTATATGAATAACTTCTAGAAATGCATATGGATGTTTTCAATTGTACTTTTAAAACACTATCCAATGCTTGTTTTGTGCAATAACGGGATTATTATTATTATTATTATTATTATTATTATTATTATTATTATTATTATTTTTCTTTTTCCACCATCTATTGATATGATAACTTTATTTGCATTGCCACTTTTCATACAGTTAGTAACTCTATAAAAATATCATTAGAATCTATTTTCATTCTAACCTACCTTTTCACTAAATCACCTCCCACCGGTAATCCTCTGCAGGCTAACCATCGTTTTAAATCATGTACATTTTTATTAGAGGGTGCACCATATTTTAATTTTGCCTTAGGAACATCATCTTCGTCCCTAAACATTTTAGATCACTGTCTTCGCTATACAATCAATGTAATACATTTAAAATTTGTACCTCCTCTACTACTAGTGCCGCCCAGCGGACATTTTTTGCAACTATTACGAATATGGCTCATTATATGAGGCATTTACGAAAATTCTACCGGTCAACTGTTACCAGTAAACATCTGTTTATCAGGTTATATCTACCGGAATCGATATTTTAAGAACGAAAGTGGTAAACAGGGTAAATCCGTAACCTATGAAAAAATTAGAAAATTTGAGACAGATTAGAAATTTGACGTAGTTAATAAACTGAGCAGAGTTCTATTCTGAACACATTTCCACTTTAAACGCGAAATTTTTAGAATTCGCCAAAACAAGGCTTAAAAAGATATCAACTTAAAAGATAGAACCGACTTGCCTCTTGATATTATGGAACTTTTGCAGTGCTGCCTACAGAACTCATATTTCCAAGAGAAAGATAGATATTTTGTACAAGAAGATGGTTTGCTGATGGGTTCTTCTGAGTTACAGCCAATTTATACATGTAATTTTTGGAAGAATTAGCACTAGATACAGCCAATATAAGACCTAAACTTTGGCTTAGATATGCCGATGATACTTTATATTAGGTTCACAATGGAGAAAAAGTCTCTTGAAGTCCCACCGTTCTTCAATGTTTTAACAGAGAAAACGAACCATGGACTAATAACGTCAGTCTACCCTGCTGTAAACCAACACACCAACACCAGTCAACACCTTAACTATAATTCCAATCATTTAAAATCTAAAAAGTAGAAAATTATCAAAACCTCATATTCGAGTTCGGACTACATCTACAACACCGAAGAAAAATAGAAAATATTGAAAATGATCTAAATAAGAACTGTTACCCAGTGAAGTTAATTAGATGATGCTACGTACTCAAATTTTAGTTTGTAATCACCGAGCGGCGGCCTCGAAAAACCGCGGCCTCTCGAGAAATTCCCGATTATCCCGATTGGTCAATCCGACCCTGATAAAATGTAGTCAAATTAATCATAAGTAACAAATTCCTAATAGATTTTGCATAATTAGTAAAAATGTAGAGCTTCTTTTCGTTCATTTGAAAAAGCGTAGACGATCCCCTTAACGCGTACCATAACAAAATAACGGTTTATGTTACTGGCTCAAAGACAATGGCTGAAGGATATGAAGAGTAGTATCTACTCATTTCAACATTTTACAATTGTAATGATGTTCTATAGTAATATAATCTTCAAATACAAAAATTTAGAAAAGCTTAGAAATGTTAAGCAAGAGTGTTTCATCGTTTACTTCAGTTGCCATCTAGTGGTACTACCAGTAACTCTTCTACCCGTATATGCCTCAGGTTTATGGGTCATTATTAAAAAAAAGAATTCAAGATTAGTGAAATATTTTATTCAAGGGCCGCGTACCTGAGTGTCCGATCGCGAATCTAGGGAACCGGGTTCGATCGCGATCCACGGCAAATATTTCGAATTTTAAATGGCACTACACTTGCCCCTGTGGTGTACTCTCCCCGCCAGCAATGAGTGCCCGTGAGGTGATGCCTGATAAACGCCCGCACGGTACAAATATGTCACCATCATTACCGATATGTGCGTACAAAGCAGACTGGCACACCCAGCAATGGGTAATATGCCGTGATATATTTATTTATTTTATTTAAGAACTTTTTAAGAGGTGGACGAAGTTCACGGTATTATGGAGAGATTATGTAAAAAACGGTATAAATATAATCTTGTTTGTATAATAAAAAGTTTGACTTATAATAAGATCTCTACAGTTTTTGATTTTTGTTTGTATATTTGACTTATTGCAATTTATTGGCTCCTAATCAATTTGGCCAATTTTCTGCTTTTCCTCCTTCTGTCTTTGGCCAATCAGAAATCTAGTCCCATCGTTGGTGCAGTAAACATGCAGTACGTCGTACATGTAATTACTAAGCAACCAATTTCCTCCCGCTATCTTTGTCTGGTATATATCCGCTGCTATAGGCTGTCCCGTTCTTCCGCTCGCCCGTGCAATTACGCGGTAATGAGACGTTCCGATGCGTGCGACGGCGACGCCGCCGACGTCGTCTTGCGAACTTTGTAATCATGCATTGTGGCGCTAATGACAGACGGATAGACGGCGATGAGCTAAATGCGTCTTCGTTAGGAGCATAAATAGAGGAAAAAAGACAAGTAGGAAGTATGAGAGATGCTTTGGACTAATGTAACTACTCGTATGTTACTGTTGATATGAAGTGCTTGTCGTTAAGTTGGGGAAATAAAATGTTTTTTTCAAATAATTGTTTTAATTTCAGCATGTACTCATGTTTAATAGTACTCATATAATGAAAAGCTAGTTTGATAATCAATCTGTTAACGCACGAGTCCAAGTATTACAATGGATGAATGAAACAATTATATTTTTTCTAGTGATGCACGACGAGGCCAGAGTACTCTCGTATCTCGTCTCGTCTCGTTGCATTATGCGAGACGAGAACGAGAGCAAGATTGCGGTTTAAAATTCGAGGCGAGAAGCGAGAAATCTCGCGAGAATCTCGGAATCAGAAGTATTTGTAACTTTATAGCTTTGATTCATAAATTCAATGAAAAATGCACCGTACAAGGAGTAGAGTCACCGCTAATTCATGCACAGAACACGTAAATGTGAAAATTATATGAATTCACAATATGTTTTGAGTCTATTTAGAGTGGATTAGTATCGATCTCTGAACGAGAAAATGCAAAAATAAAGGCAAAATCGGTATTGCATCCTATAGAACTAGTTTTCTCTAATATTTCAGCCCCTAACTCACCCCAGTTAAAACCACAGTTAATAAAACTCTTGTCGCCCCTGAAAAGTATAGGATGTTATATTAAGCGTCGATGGGAGCCAACAGGGAGAGAAGCGGAGTGGTTGCCAGCGGGTTACCATAGTGTAGCGGTTTTTTATTACATCTTACTTAAATAGTGACATATTTAATGAAAAAGTGTAGGTACTTTTAGTTACAAAAAATAATTTTTAATTGTTTAATTCGTTTTACTGATGACAGAATGTGTTCTTATTGAAATAGTTTAAAGATCACAATTTGATGATAAATTGGATATTTTAGAGGTAAATTAAATTATTTACTAACATCACATTTTCTGGTGACTGTAAATGAATAAACATTATGTTCGTATTGAAATAATTTGGTGACCAGAATTTAGTGTTTCTTCTCTTTATTATAGTTATACGACTGCAAATACATGGAAGACGGTGCTATTGGTGCGAACTTGTCTCTTGTAGTTAAATAGTTACGTAAATTCGTAATGCGCAAGCGCTTATTTTTATAGCGCGACTCTCATCGTGCGAGAACGAGAGGAGACCCAAAAAAAAAAATGTGCGAGGACGAGAGCGAGATCGAGATTACAGATCCGAAAACGAGACGAGATCGATATTTTATATTTCTCATTTCGTCTCGCCTCGCGTGCATCACTAATTTTTTCTATTGGACTTTTTTATCAGTTATGTTGGTAGCGCTTCCCGCTAACTTCATAGATAAAATTACATTGTTGACTGACAGTAATTTGAGGTTATATGTAATTCATCTGTCAGTTTTGAAAATAGTCAAACCACCTTTAGCAATCGAAAAACGCCAGAAACAGTACGTTTATAAATCTTCTTAACGACGTGTTTTCAGTGCGTTTGTAGACGCATAAAGACACCGAAATAGAAAAAATTATTTAAGTTGTGCATCTGGCCATAAGGAAGTGTTGTATTTTCGCTATTTGAAATAAATGAACATTTAAATCATTGGAATAGTAAAAAAAATGTCTTTTCAATTGTACAACTTTCCAGTATGGCGTTGATATGAAAATAAAAACTCTGACATCATAACTCGAAATCCAACAGTGATAAAAAATTGGGCATCACCATTTGAAAGAGCAAGATGAAAAAGTGCCTTAAAGTGGTACAAACCAAAATCCGGTATTATTTTTAATTTGGCAAAATAAGAAAGAGCAAAATTTACATTTTCACTTATATCATTCAGATATTTATAATAACATTTAACTGTTAATTTTAAGCTGCGTGGAAAAGCAGGATTAAAATACTTTTTATTTTAAAATAATTTACAATTCCCTTGTGACAAAATAGTAAAAATAAATGCACAGCAGAGTAAGACTTTTTCATTTAATTTTTTTCATTAATTATTAATTTATGCGTGTGAAATAGCATATTAATCGAGTTTATAGCTATGGAATTTCATTACATATGCGCATTCTTACATCAGAATAATCCCGAATATCAGTAAACGTACCATTAAGTGTAGGTAGGGGAGACCGGTGTCAATTGTTACAAAATTTAAATTTTTATTTTTCAAGAGTTAAAGTTACATTTCGAAATTTTGAAATTACCTATATGAGAATCTACCCACCTTAGTGAAATATATTTTGAATTTTAAACTTTTGAAAATGTGACAAATATAAAAGTATACGGATTTTTAGTCAAGCATTACAAATGTTACAATTGACACCTAACTAGTGTCAATAGTAACAGGGCCAGTGTCAATTGTAACAAACTTTAACAGTGATGTAATAAGATAAAATAACAGATAAAAGAAGAAATTATTGAAAAAAATAAACCTTTATTTATTACCTCAGAAAATACAAAATTCAGATGACAACTAAAAGCAAACAAAATATATATTCTGTTGACCAATGCCTTTAGTCGCTAACGAAATTGCAGTTTAGGTAAACATAAAATAGGTCTTTCTTCGTACAATTTAACTTGCCCGGTGTCCAGATTTTACATTTTCGCCACTGCAACCAATCTCCTGTGCTCAAAAAATATGGGCCAATACATATCAGAGAGTTTCCTCATCGGACAAATCTGAAGAGTAATCTGCGACTGTTACTATGGAACTGTTTTTCGTTTTTTTTTTTTTTGCTATTCTTCTTTTATGTTTTCGATAGCAGTGGGTTTTCTTGTAATTTTTATCATGATGAAAACTATATTCAATTATTAAACACGTTACAATCGACACCGTGGCATGTGTTACAACTGACACCGCTTCACTTATTATTTGCTTTTTTGTATTTATTAAGTAATAAATCGAAATGTTTTTTAATGAAAAATAAAAGCAGATATAACTCACAAACTGATCCTTAACTTGAAATATATCCGAGCAGAGCACTTATAGTGTTTTAGAAACAATGTGTGTCACTACCTGTATTTACTTTTTTGTCGATTTACAGACATTCGTTAGAAACAGACGCCGTATTTGCGTGTATGTACTTACACTAAATACCAAAGAGCTATGACTCTTTCTGCTTCACTCTGTAAGCGCGTTTTAATCTACTTCGAAAAGATGGCCCTGTTACCTACTCTTGTTACATTTGACACCTGTTACAATTGACACCGAACCACCGGGCCACACCCAATGACTAGACCTTCCTTGGATTCAGTATCAGTATATTCGTTTACGTCTAAACCTTGTAATCAGTGATATCTGAACTGTGAATGTTTGTCGTACACATTCTAAGCATTTCAGTGTTATCTCCTCCCGTGTTGAGAATTACGTCTTTACGGTAGTAAGTGAAGCAAGCCGTGAGCCATCACGATAGCTCGCGTTCTTCTCTTTAGAATCCTTTGCTTCGTAAGCCTAGAGAGGCTAATTATGTAGCGTTGTTCCACCGGGCGTAAGAGCGCTACCTCCAGCTTTTCTTTTATTAATTACTGCGTTGTCATGTACCCTTTTCCCTGGCGGGAACATAAATATCATACCGCATCCGGGAGCGAGATGCCTCTACATTTTCTTTTCAATTTATCTAATTTATTATTAAGACCTTTTTGCAAGAAATAAACTGGATTTTTTATTCCCAAGCAGCAACATAAACAAAATAAAAGTTATCAAAGTTATATTACATTTTCAGAAAGAAAATTCTTTTTATCACTTTCTCCGGAATACGAGTATATCATCGAGAAAAGTACTTAACAACGATTTTGTTAATATATTTCGAATCAACTTATAGATTTTCTTTAACAGAAGTTTATATGTATTTATTGATATCTACCATTATCAAGTAGATTGTTTTCTTTGTACAAATAAATAAGCGTTTCAATTTATCAGTAGGTGTAAATTTCTATTTACAGTGGATATTCAAAAAATCTGGTGTGGTCAACACAATACCTCCCGCCATGTACCGCCCGAGTCACAAAAAAGATGAAGCTAATCTTTATTTTTGAGACCCCATGAGGTCTCGTAGCCGCGTGACTGAGTGTCAAGTCGCGAATCTGGGGAACCGGGTTCAATCCCGACCAACGCCAAATATTTCCAATTTTAAATGGCACAAAATTGACCCCTGTGGTGCACTCTCCACCCTAGCAATGAGTGCCCATGAGGTGGTAAGCGCCCGCACGATGCATATATTTTATCTTTACCGATATCTGTGTAAAAAGTAGATTGGCATACCTAGCAATGGGTAATAAGCCATGATGATATATTTGTTTATTTACTTATTTTTGGATTAGCTAATTTTGGCAGTTTATTTCTTAAAACAGTCTAATCTAATCCAAGTAACTACATTTTTGATAATAAAATGAAGATTAAATTTTAAATACCTGGATAAAATAGAATTCACTAATCCAAAAAATGAGAATTAGCTTAAACTTTTTGGCGAATCGTTAATTTTTATTAATCTAATATATACCTATATTTACACATGCTGGAAACTGTATTGATTTCCTTTCCTATTGTTCTATTTACATTTTTCTTTTTAAAACGTTACTATTATTAATTTGAAATAATTAGTTCTTTGACAGTGACATTTGTCTGTCAGTTACATACATTTGCATTTGAATAACTGCCAAGGAGTATTGTTTGTTTAAAGCGTAGGCTCCGAGATTAAAATTATAGATAATTTTATAAATTTATCCATATAATATGTAGAAAAAGTATTAATGCAAACCTGTAGAAAATTTAATAATCTTTATTTTTTATTATAACATTAATGTAGAAAAAATAACATTTAAAGGTATTTTTCGAACAAAAACTATTTTGAGCTTCTAGTAAAGTGCCATTTCCGGTTATCCGATTTACACCAAAATCTAATGGGCTCTTTCCATTACAGAAAAAGTTCGAAATACAAGGTTTCAAAATTTTCTGAATTATAGTATTTGAGTTAGAGTGGAGGATTCACACACACATACACACATAAATACATACATCATCGTGAAAATGTTGTAATTGGATTCTAGGGACCTTAAAACGTGGTCATTTACCAAAATCTCGATATGCGATTTTTAGCACGATCCCTTACAAAGGGTAGCGGGAGGTAAAAAAAACAGAAAAAATATTTACTACTAAAATAATTAAACAATATGATGTCGTGCAATTAGTTTTTATAAGAATTAAATGTTTCTGACTTCAGAAATATCACAAAAAGAAACAAACTTGTGAATAATATGTTAAATTAGGGTGTCAAAAGAACTAAATGTCAAAATGAAATATTTGTTTGCGTTTAGTTGTAAACAAGACAGCACTAGCTAGTCAGAAGCCTAGATCGTACAAGGAAAATTCGTTTAAAAACAAAATAAAGTAATGGATTAAATATATACAGGGTGTAAATGAAATGACTATATTAAATTTAACCAGTAATGTAACTCGTTGAGAGCAACAATATTTCTTAATATTCTTTTTTCTAAGTCTTCTAGTTTTTGAGTTATAATTCTTTAAATATTTATTTCAAATTTGGTTACCCGCCAATGGAAACAGCCCACTGCTGTTTGAATTAAAGTTCGATAAACACAGAACAAAAATTGTCGGCTGGAATTTGCAGCCTTGCAGACACAGTAATTAATAAACGATCAACGTAAAACATATTTATTATTAATAAATTCGTAATAGTACAATTTTTAAAATAAAGAAATTTAAATTTTGGATAACAAAATTATAAAGTTGTGTATTAAACCAGGCTTTTAAACATTTGTGAATACAGCAAGAGCATGTCCCGTAGCATGAGCATAGTTATGAGATGATTATTTATCGTCGACAAATCATAATAGTTTAAATACGTTATTCAAAAAATGTAAGAACAAACTCTTGTCCATTTAAATGACGTACATGAGTACCAATAATTAGTCATCCATTTATTGTTCCCGCTCAAACATTTATTATGAAAATTTTTACAGCATTTTCGTCTGTCGAGATGTGTATTGTGCACAATAAATACACCTTCCCAAGTAAATTCAGTCTCATTAATGAACATTAAGAGCCATTCCCAAAATTGAAGTCTTTTATGTGCTGAAAATATTGAACTTTTTGCAATGGTATGGATATGGATATAACTGTTGCTTTTTAAAAAATTGTCATATGTGACACTCCGTATTGCGATAAAGTTGAACAAGATTAACAAATTTTCGAATATTAGGAACAGTATGATTTGGAAACGCTCCGTCTAAATGCGTTGGCAACTCCATGACACTGTCTTTATTTTATGTCAACCACAAAGTAAAATGTGGTACAGATACGAATAAATAAATAAACCATAGGTAAGTAACAATATCTGTTTACTCGCTATTCGTAAACGTGAGCATTTTGACAGAATTTTACTTATAAACAAGTTTATTATTAATGTCAAAATTTAATTGCAACAACTGACAGGACTGCCAATTGATAAAACAAAAATTTTAATTGTTATTGCTGCTGCAATCAATTATTAGAAAAATAGGTCGAACGACTCGTCAATTTACAGGGTTGTAAAAATTCTAAAAAAAATATGCGATTTCGAGAAAAAGTTATTAAGAAATATTGTTGCTCTCGACGAGTTATATTACTGATTAAATTTAATGTACTTATTTCATTTACACCCTGTATATCATCATGCTCTACAACGCATTTCTAGGTGTGACAATCTACTTCAAATCGCAAGACCAGTGTCGGACTGGGACACATTTCTGTGTGTGGCGATTCTATTTTTCGGGCCATTCAAAAATATTAATAATGAACCAAAGATGGTTTTGAATGAGCCTTTTTTTAGAAACATTTTTTATACCTACATTTATTTTTTAATGAATGTAAACATAAGTATTCGCAATTCAAGAAAAATGCTCGCCAACTAGCGACCAACTCATGAAGCTCTTAAAAACGACGTCACAATGCGGCCAGCATTATATGTATAGCCGATGTTACTATAACATGTAAATGTCAATTTGAGTAATTCTGCTTTAAAAGTTGTAAAAAAGTGTTCACAAAACAAAAATATTTATTTCATTTTTATCTCCTTCAACGAATATTTTCCACGTGTAAGTATGTGCCCGGAATCATTAATTTCTTCTCCCCTACTATAATTTCGGGACTAAGCCGTTGCTTTTAAAAAATACAAAACTTCCTTTAATTTAATTTTCATTGTATATAACAAAATAATAAACTTTCGTAATCATAACTGTTCACACACACACACCTAGGTTAGTTTTTAGTTCATCTGTCAATTGGCTAGACCAAATTGTGACGTCACAGAACATGGCGGCAAAACTAATTTGAATCGCGAATATAGGTTGAACCCGAGAATCAGTGATACTGACAATTAACATGGGAAAACATATTTATTCAAATATTCCTTGCATTGCCAAAACTAATAAATATGTAATGATATCAGTGTCGACTTAAGACATTTTACCGCCCGAGGCTAACTTTTAAAAACCGCCATTCTTAACAAACAAATTTTTAGCAACTGGTTAAAAATTGTATCCAATTGTTTATGTTATGTCAACATAGGTACTTAATTGCTTAAATTTTTAAGCAGTTGCTAAAAATTAACGCTCTTAGCTTAACAAATGTCTGTTCAATATGAGTACTGAACATAGACCCCAAAGCGCCCCCCCCCCCCGTTAAGCCGGCAATGAATGATATGCAATATAAAGTTAAATGGGTAGTACTTAATACAATTTCTATAGTAAATGGTAAATGTATAGTATACAAAGATAAGTAGGTAACTATAAAATATCAATAGCAGTTGAATAATGAATGAATTTATCGTAAGCAGAATGTAAATGTACGTTGTTGACAATGCTGTAACTCAAACAAGATAATATAAATGAAGTCTGTTATAGAACTAGTACTTAGTCGTTCAGCAACTGTAAATAAATATATCAACACTGCATATTTCCCAACGCAGAATGAATGAATTTAGTTTCTTCATAGATTTCGGTAACAACAATAAATTTAATTAAACCAAAATTTCGATACCGATCCGGCAAATTTTAAGCCGGAATTTCAAGATTCGATATCCGGTCATTCGGCGTTCCGTTCCATTGTTATTTGGATATACAGTGTGTTCAATAAAATTCCTAACTCGGAGTAGGCTATGAACAGAGAAACGTATGTCTAATCATTATTCAATTCAAAAGTCAAGATGTCAAAAATGATCTTGAAATGGAATTTTAAGGAGAGAATACATTCAAGAAGTATATTGACATTCGCTGTTTTCTAATTTGATTCCATTTCTATAGAAAGATTCGAGAAGAAAAGCTTTGATTTCTTACATATCATATTTGACAATATCTCATGTCACATTTACATTTAATTAATAATAATGTATTTATTTGTTATAAGGTCATTTGACCTATACAAATTATCACAATTTTACATACACAATTTTTTACATATATACAATTATACAGAGATATTTTTAGTGCCCTCTGTTGACACCCTCGTTACATGCAGAGTAGCTTATAGTGACCTCTGCTGCCACTCGGACTCATCGGGGTGTGTTGGTTTTTTGATTGTGTGGGAATCGAACGCGGTCCCACACGAGCAACCTTGTATGCCAGGCGAGCACTCTTGACCACACGACCACCGATGACCGTGATTTACATTTAATTAAATATTTTTTAAATTGACATACGTTTCTTTGCTCATAGCCTACTCCGAGTTAGGATATTTTTTGAACACAATGTACTAAAAATGAACAAGCAAAAGACGCACGTCATCAATAAATATTACTAGATAATGACGTCACTTATTACTACGTTTACATGGGGTGCTAATTTATTCTAGAAAAAGCAAAGTGTGTTGCATAACTTACTGTATACAATACATGCAGATGAAATATCGTGAAATACTTATTAAAAAAAAAACAATAATACTCAGGGCCTGGTTTAGGTCGTCTTAGCTCTACCTAAATCAAAACGTCCCAAAAACTTAAAATAAAATGAGAAAATTGCGTGCCCCCAAAATCTGTGCGCCCTAGGCCGCAGCCTAGTAAGCCTATCCGGTAATTGGGCACTGAAGTAACTCTGTAGCACAAGATAACTTACAAATACTTAACTCAGAAAAAACTGTTGTAATTAGTACAACAGGTAGATAAACTAGAACGATATATTATATTTATATATTTTATTGACAGCAAATTGACAGTTCTATATATTTTTTATAAAACAATAGACCAGAAAAGATAGGTTAGAATTTGCCTTTGGCGCGAGTTCATAGTTTGAATTCCCTAGTATAGATTTCATATAGGAGTTTAATTTTACAGACAAAAAAATGATATTTTGTAAAAGAAATTAAACAGATCTTGCTAAGAATTCGATAGTTTTTTTTATTCAGTAATAGAAAAAGTAAAGAAAGAAAATTATTAGAAATTAAAATGCTTGGTGCAAGCAAGGATACCGTATGTAAAATAGTAAATAGGCCAGCACAATAGAAGATGAAGCATGCACGATCAAACTAAGACATACGTTCAATGAATTTTGTAGTGTTGTATTATGATTTAAATAATTATAAACTGTGCAGAGTTCATGTGAATATTATTGTACTAATCTAGAGATAAAGAATCGGTCTAGATGCTACATATAATGCTTTGCATTAGAGATTTACTTTTATGAGATTTTTCGACCTTTAAAGTTCAGCAAAAATTTCCTTGGTAAGAAATACACGGGGATTGAAATGATGTTCTCAGTGTTATGAACTGAGTTTGAATTTCGCGCCTAAGTTTGACCGTTACACTTTTCTGGTCTATAATACATAACTACTTTGATATTTACCAAGGATTTAAAATTATTTATATTAATTCAAGTCACTCGTACCTGGATGAGATGAGTTGACAATCACTGACAATCAAGTGACAGGAGGTACGTTCTATCGGTGTCAGAAATATTCCTACTAGAATAAGAATATTCTTAAAGCAATATAACGCTCAAGAGCAAATAACTGTCAAGTAAAAAATAAATACGATAGAACAGTGGCAGTGGTTATGTGTTATTGTTAGTTAACAAATAATATAACTTTGTACGTTTATTTTGGATCTTCAATATGTTTTTATGCAAATATTACAGACATTATAATTATATAAAAATATATTAAATAATAAAAACGTACCTAAAGGAGGTATTTTTGTTGAGCACAGTCTAATCTGAACATTCACAAATGTAACAGAAAGGTACGCGCGACAGTCGGCTAGTAAAATTTTGAATTTATCTTCACTCTATATATCTTCCTACCAGCGCTGCCAGCTCTGATGTTAGAATGATTCGTAGGAATATTTAGATTTTTTTGACGCAAAAGAACGATCATTGATGTTCTACTAGTAGAAGTAGGAAGATTTCTGACACCGATAGAACGTACCTAGGGACAGGATCGATATTTGATCGATTTTAAATTCAATGTAAATACGGACATTCTCAGTAGTGCTACCGTTATGATATGAAAATCAACTACAATTATTTCAAATAATTTTATACTCCCTAAAAGGAATAAGGATTGACTTAGAAATAAAAGTAAATATCTACTAGTATTTTTACTTCCTTATACAAAGTAAAGGAAGTATTGTAATCGCGAAAAATTTCGGTTTTGAGATTTCAACGGAAATATCCATTTTGACCATCCCTGAATCCATTCTGACTAATTTCGTCGTGACGTCTGTACGTACGTACGTATCTCGCATAACTCAAAAACGGTAAGCCGTAGAAAGTTGAAATTTTGACTTTAGGACTTTTATAACATCTAGTTGTGCACCTCCCTTTTTGGTCATTACATAATTTCCAGAAATGGTATTTTATTTAAAGCCTATAATAGATTTTAATGAAAAACTATTAAAATATAATCCAGAACGTTTCAAATTTGGTATGTAAGACTTTTATATCAATTGGAATAACATAGCAGATTTTGGTTAAAACAGGCTAACCGGGAGTGATATATTACCTGAAGTTGTTAACAGTTTTTTTTTCTTGAATAAAATGGTTTCATTTTGATTTTTAGAGAATTCAATTCTGCGTCTAGCACATCAAGTATTATTAAATTAGCCCTTTGTCTTGCGTACAAGGAAGTCGTATGGTGTCCACATCAGAAATTTTGTTCCTTCTTTTTAAAAAAATAAATAACACCCAATAACTTCTACAAGTTATATTTCATTTTATAAGTTTTTTTTTAGGTTGATGACGTGCGTCTTCTGCTTATTCATTTTTGTATACGCCCAATAGAGGTCTCATCTACACCAAAACTAATTCAAAATAAATATTGATTTTGATCGGTATCGAACTGCCGTAGTGGAGAATGTATCACGCATCACAAGGGAGCAATAAATAATTAGGGCAGTAGCAGCAATAGCAACGGTTTCGTACGCTGCAGTGTGGTATAGTCCTGCATTAAAAGCATTTTAAATTCACTGTTACTGTGAATTTGAATGAGAAGCGAATTTTCTTTTTTGGCGGATTTTCATCATAACTGCGTTGCATAATTCAACATCAGTTACGCGGCTCAAATAATAAAAACTGTTTACCAATACATTCAGCGACTGATGGATATCTGTCAGGAACGAAATATCACAATTAGTTATTCCATTGCAAACTACACGAGATTAAATGAACCGCAGTTTTTCCGATACTGTTTTTGCACAATTTAAATTACGGAACGAAGAGCAAATGTTTACTATTACATACAATATTTCCTATCATTTAGATATACGTTACATACAATTTTTTATCAGGTCAATTTACATTCAAAATTAACTCATTTGTTTTTCAATTGCAATTTGTTGTTATGAAAATATCAATATTTGTTTCCACATAACAAAACATCATTACACTATATCCAATCAACGCATAATTATAACAAACGAATAGCGCTTTGTAACTGCATTTGTTTCATTATATAAATACGTGCTTATGTTAAGCTGTGGAAGAACTTTACCCATTTCATTTATACCATTATTTAGGTAGAATAACGAGGCCTTGAAGTTCCGGGTTATATGTATTTTGAAATACATATTTTAATAAACTTTCGGGAAAAAATATCCCGTCATCAGCAAAAGTAATTATTAAAATAAAAAAAAAGTGTTACTATATTATTAAATATAAATCTTAAAATATATTGGTAATTGCAGCAACCAATAAATTTGGTTTTTGAGAACATTATTTGTATTTATTTAGATTTTTCGCGACACTTCTTGATTGGTTGTTAAGAAATAGTGGATATAAATAGGAAAACTTTTTTTTGACTTCGTTTAAAATTCCTATGCCCTCTCTATTTTATATAAAAAAGTATTTTTGTTTGATATTAGATGAAATGAACCATTTTCGAGATAAATGAAGTTATTAGTGTTTTTTTTTAAATTTATTACTTTTGATTTTTTGATAATAAATTTTATTATTAATATAAATACGAGTATAAAGCCGAGTTTATGAACCATTATCACAGTAATTGTCATAGTTGTAGTCTTAGTCTTAAGAATTAAAATATGTTCACAGAATCACAGAATTAGATTAATTTTAATTTTTAGACTATGACGACTTACAATCTGCGCATGCCCGAGAACTGTCAAAATCAGAAAATAATCTCTATTTTAATTGTGATGTTTTTTTATTATGAACAAAATAACAAGTAATTTTTCTATAATATTTGTTAACATAGGTACATATCTATTTAGTTATTCGGCAAATATAATATTTAAGTATAATTGAGTAGTGAAATGACAAATTAATAGTCACATCAAAAATGCTGCTTAAACGGTCAACTATTTTAAGACTGTTCTTACGACTATCGCTTAAGACTATGATTATGATAGTGACTGTGTTATTACTGCATAGACCCGGCTTAAGCTAAAATATAATATTTTGAGTAAAATTCAAAACCATGGCTTCCTTGATAAATGATGATTTACTTATTTTCTCAATAAATTACTTTTCTGTAGTTTGTTTACATTATTCATGTTTAGTTTTATGGTCCATACATACATACATAATTATTACTAATGAAAAGAAAATGCAATAAAATTACTAAAAATAGAGGATTCCATTAGAAAGAGAAGTGTAGGATCTGGCAATAATCTTAGCCAACTATAAAATTAGCAAAAATATAACAAAGAAACACAAAATAAGAGCGCGTAATCAGGTATTTATATGTCTTCTGAAATATAAAGTCAAATTTTATCTATTCTTAAAGGCTGTGCTTATTATTAGTTTTTTAGGCTGTATTTGTGAAAAATTGTAGAATTTAGCGTTTTTACTGGTTTCGCAACTATACAGGGTGTTCATTTTAAATGGACCATCTTTGCTATCTCGAGAACTATAAGAGCTACAAAGACGATTAAATGAGAAAACTATTTCTATATCACAAGACAAATTTAAAGAAAAGAAAAATTATTTTTTTAGACCACTGCTTCTCAAAATACGGGACCTAAATTTTAAATTTTAAATGAGATCATATTTTTTTATTTGCTCATTCGTTATTTAATTCTGAATTCATTGATATAATATTATTATTCCCTTACATAATGATTTTTTTGAGAAAAATGCATGTAAAGTTTTATACTAATTTGATTAAAAACGTGAATATTTTGTTTGCGAAAACATTTATGATCACAAAAGAACAAAACATTCACTTCTTTTGGTTAGGGCACTCTAATTCTATGTATTAAAAATAATATGTATTCATTTTTCCATTCGTGGCACTCTTATTATAGCCTTATTTTCATCAAATTTGTATAAAATCTTACATACACTTTTTTAGAAAAAAATTATCTAAAGGTATAAAAATATTATATCACTAAATTCAGTTACATTTTCTAACGAATGAGCAAATATGAAATATATTTTCTCATTTAAAAAAAGATAGATCCCGTATTTTGAGAACCAGTGGTCGAAAATATATTTTTTACTTCCTTGTACGAAGTAAAGAACGTATTGTAATCGCGAAAAATTTCGCTTTTCAGATTTCAACGGAAATATCCACTTTGACCATCCCTGAATCCATTTTGACTAATTTCGTCGTGACGTCTGTACGTACGTACGCGTGTCCGTACGTATCTCACATAACTCAAAAACGGTAAGCCGTAGAAAGTTGAAATTTTGTATTTAGGACTGCTATAAAATCTAGTTGTGCACCTCCCTTTCTGGTCATTACATAATTTCCAGAAATGGTACTTTATTTGAAGCCTACAATAGATTTTAATGAAAAACTATTTTAAAATACATATAATCCAATTTTTTTCAAATTTGGTATATAAGACTTTTATGTCAATTGGAATAACATAGCAGATTTTGGTTAAAACAGGCTAACCGGAAGTGATATATTACCTGAAGTTGTTAACAGTTTTTCTTGAATAAAATGATTTCATTTTGATTTTAGAAATAAATGCTTCAAATAAGAGTTTTAGAGAATTAAATTCTGCATCTAGCACATCAATTATTATTAAATTATCCCTTTGAATAAGCGAGATATGTAAATTTAAAACTTATATACTTTTTGGTTTTTGTAATGAAGCTTGCTATGGATTAGGACAAAAAAATAACAAAAAAATAAAATATGTAAAATACGTGCAATTTTATAATTGGGTCTATACTTCATATTAGTCTTGCGTACAAGGAAGTCGTGTGGTGTCCACATCATATTTTTTTTACTTCAATTTGTCTTGTGAAATAAAAACTGTTTGTCCATTTAACCATCAAAATAAAATTCTTAAGGTGTGGGTATTCTAGACTAGCCTTAAATTTTTAATACAATAGACCACAGTTGAATATGATGTTTGGAAAAATATAAACTATCGTGAAAAGGTTTTCTACGATGTTTCTAAATTTGTAAATTTTCAATGTTTTATTTCAAAATAAGTTTCGTATTTTACCACTGCGAATCGACTAATGAATTCCGTCGCAAACTGTAAAGGAGAAAAAAGAAGTCGCTCATCGCAGAATGATCAAAGTCTTATTTGGTTACCTTGTCAGCTACTCAAATATTAAATAAGAATAAATTGAAATAAAACGAGCGCTGTCCAAGTTGTGTAAAGGAAGTACCTACCGCGGGAACAATTTGAGATTAAAATAAATATCTAACACAGAATGTTCGACTAGAAATCCATTTGCCGGAGCATTCATTCGAATATTGCTTACATTAAATTCTGTATCTCTCCCCTTTTCTTCATTTATATTCATCACTCCTTTAGATTTAGCCTCGCAATGCAAACGAACATTCTTTCTTTCGAGTGTAAATTAAATTTCTGGAATTTTTTCACTGAGCGAACGTAAATCATCAAAAGAACTCGTTGCGGATATCACGTTGCGTTCGATTAAGCCCAGCCAGTAGACACAGGCGCAGATTAGATTTGAACTTCCCGCTCAATTCTCATGCATTAATATTTCATTCATTCAATTGCTCTATCGCAAAGATTACCAATCTTCTACAAATCCTTTTCATCAAATCTCTTCAACTCAAACTCATTAAAACTCTACTTAAGGAAAACGAATTTATTTTATACCTCCTTCCAACGTGGGTTTCCACTACATCAAATAATTCTTTCTAAATATTTCTTAACCGCTATCTTGGTTTTCTTAAGGACAACATTCGCCATGCGCCATAATTCTCGAATTCAAATACCGTATGTAACACTTTCATTATTTACCTGTATTTAACAAACACTGTCGCATTAGGATGCTTTTAAAAGGTGACTTATGAAACTGACGTCACAAAACATACATTCTCCTTACCAGTAATACATGACTTTCGTTTTTTTGCTTTTGTTACTCCGCAGAGATGATGTCACATAAGTTTTAACGCCGTTTTTCTCTAATTCTATTAATCTTATACTCGTATATTAAAGTGAAAGAATAACAGGCAGACAAACCTACACCGTTTTACATATTGATGCCAAATTTTGTAGGATGTACTTTCAGCTTCAGGACGTGCCATCATTCTATACTCTATCCGTTTTAACTATAGAGTAGATGGCGTTTCGAGCGCGACCGTTTTTACATGTATTAAATAAAGAATTCAAATTTTAGCGCCATTCCTGGATTTAATTTTTTTTTTCTAATTGACATTGTTTTTATGCTTACACTTACTTATAATCTCCATACCTTTCTTTACATTCAGCCAAAGGAGCATGCATAAATTATTATTCAAATAAATTTTAAACAAACAACGTAAAATAAAAATATAATTCACCTTTGAAATATAAATATTTACTCTCATGTTCTTTTATAGCTTTCCAAATACTACATCGTCCTATGCCCAGTTCTAATGCCACAATTTGGACACATTCTGATTTGGAATATGGATTCGTGACAAGATATGTGCAGTATAAATTATACGCCATTTTATGCCCGCTTCGGAAAGCCTTTCCTTTTAGATGTTGTAAAACATTGGCAGAGCCAGCTTCAGGATTATACGTAATATTAACGAAGAGAACAATAACAAAACTAACGAAATACTAACTAAAAACTAAGAAAACGCGCACTATGAAAACTATGTAATATGAAATATAACGAGAAAACACTATGAATATTATATGAACGAAAAAAACAAACAAACAGAACTGAACAGAAATTGATAATATGTAATAAATCGTGTACTATTAACTTTGTTGATATTTATATATTTTATGTCAGACTGCAAAATAATTGATACAGTTGTCAAGCAAATTTAAATATTTTACATAATAATAAATTATTTTACTGTGTAAGCTCGGTTCACGTTTGAACCAATCAGAGAGCTAGAATCTTAAGCCCTATCTCACCCAACGCTCTATAGTTAAAACGGATAGAGTATAGTTGTTAATTCAAAATATTATATAGTTTTTTTTGTAATTAATTTTCAAAGTTTACATAAGAAAAGCATTGGCATTAGTTTCAAGAGCGGCTTAACCGACAGTTAAAATGTCAAAACCACACTTTTCTGCGGGGTTGAGATGATTTAAATCAGTTGATTAAAATCATGATTTTAATCGTTGATTTTAATCAAGTGATTTCTATTTTAAAAAATCATGATTAATATTTTCGTCAGTTCTATGTACTTTGTACAAATTCCACACAAAAAGTTTCTTGCAAAAGATTCAATATTTCCAGTAGATTACCTTAAGTCAGTTCTATGTATATTGTACAAATTTTATACAGAAAAATTGTATATTTCCAGTAAAATTATAACACAAACATGCTATGTCAATTGCACTTGACACTGACATCTGTCAATCAGAATTTTCTTAATATAGTAGATGTTTCCATGTTTATAGCAAAGCTGGCTTTTTTATGAAATGTAATTTCTTTATAATTTTTTAAATCTATGTCTATTGAATATATAAAGTATAAAATGTAATCAAATCGTATAGAGAATAAAATGTTCTTTAATATTTATAATAATATTAAATACGTATGTAAAAAAACAGAATCTAATGTGAAAGAAAATCAAAATATTATGACATTTTTATAATACCTAAGTGTTGTTATGATGCTTAAAAAGGAATACTAATTTAGTAACTTCTTCATTGCCTGGTCTGTTTCTGAAATCCGAATGAACGAGTCTATATCTGCAGAAGACGAACAAGCACACGAAACAGAAAACCCTATAGATCACTTGTATAACATTTTTTTATAATTTTGACGAACCAAGACAAGAACAGTTAGAAAATATGTGTATAATTAAGAACTAACCGAAAATTAAATTTTTATAAAAAAACAAAAAAAACACGATTTTTTTAAAAAAATTAACGATTTTTGATTTTTTTTAAATCATGATTTTTATCAACCCTGCTTTTCTGTTATCAATCAAATATTTGCTAAAAAAATCAACATTTTCAAAAATTTTAAGAGTAAATAAAAGATTTTTAGTTGATCTTATGTGTTTCCTGTAAATTTCAGCCGAATTAATAACCAATTAAAAGTTTTGATCTTTTGGAAAAATTGCGGAATATCAAAAAATTAAATTTTGTTCAGACGGTTTTAAGATTTCGAATTGAGTTAATTTATATCTTAAACCCCGTAGAACACGAATTTAATGTTATTTTGAAAACAGTTTAAACTGTTGACGAGTTGAGAACACAATAAAATGCATTTTTTGCGGTAAAATTTTCCCAATTTTATCTAAAACGTCGATCCTATTTTCCGCAATTCCTACAGTTCTTTTTACACTTTTAAAATATAAATATATGAAATTGTCCCTCCAGAGTTCATTTTTGCAAGAATTAATACTATTTTTAGCCGAAATCGAGAAATTGGTCGATTTTTAAGCTCCCATTTTTAGCCAAAAAAGTAAATTTTTGAACCTGGATTTGAAGAGATTTTAACTGGAAATTTAACCACATTTTTGGGGGCTCATAACTCCTGAATTGTTTGAAATATTTTGATATTTACACTAATATCCACGTTTTCATTGTTTTATACATGTTCGAACTATTCTAACCTTAAATAAAATGTCAAATAATTCAAAGCAAACCGGAAGTGAACAGTAAAGTGCGGCAGTATTACCAACTGTTCTATTTATAAGTACCTTATCATAAATGTGAAATTATCGTATCAACTATTGTAAAGAATAAGGGTTAAATTTGTAGATTATCACTCATATTATTTATTTTTGTATTTTTATAATTAGCGATTTGTCGTAAAAGACCAACCCAAATTATCGCTCAGTTGGCAACACTGCTGTGCGTTATAATAGTTGCGTTCTTTTTACCACTTTTTACATGAGATCTCAGTTCAGCTCAGCTCACTTCAGTTGCCTCACTAATTTTGACCGTTCTTTTTATCCTAACGGAGATAAGGTAAAGTGAGACCGAAGTGAGAAGAGTTCCACCCCCCTTCCCGATTCTTAGTCACCGTTAAAGGTTGTGCTTGTTGAGTTTTTAATCTTAGATGAATGGTGGGGATAAATGTTTTGTTGTCACATACAATTAGTTTGGTTATTATGATTATTTGTTTATTCCTTTAATAAATATTATTATTTGAAGAATAAATAAATATGCAGACAATTCCGTGGAAAATAATACAGCAAAGAGACGTAAACTTCAGAGAATTGAAAACCATGTGGAAGTTATAGTACTTGAAACATTTTAGAATGTGTCGCACTATATGTTATTATGTAATCGACAGAATAATAGAAGCCTAAATAATGCCCACTCATAGTGGGCGATCCAAAATAATACCTGAAAATATCGTGATTGACCGGTGAAAAGTATCACAGACATCCAGCGGACATCAGTCGTTCAAGTTACCAACAAAATTTGTCATTTGTCGTTCTTTTTACTTCATAAAAATCTCACTTGATCTCAGCTCAGTTCATGTCAAACTCATCTCATTTTGAGACGAGATGAGGCAAATGTTAAAAAGAACGCGACTAACACACAGTTCATTTTAAAAATGATCTACCAGAGCAGCATTTTTTACAAAAGTTTCTGGGAGGCAATGAAGTTTACTTTATTTCTACAGTTTTAAAGAGTTATTACCACAATAAATAGTTTAGAAATTAAGTTTGGTGTAAATCTAAACCAAAACTACTCCATTAAAGACTGAGGTATCTTTTCGTTAACAAGAAAATACCGTCATTACTACCTGTTAGAAAAACATTCTCTCCGCGTGTGTGTGAGTTGTGTGGGGCTGTAACTCTGCTCGGACAGTCGGATGCACGTGGTAATTTATCGGGCAGCTCGTGGAGTTTAGAGCGAAGACACAGTCTCGTTCAAATGAACATTTCGCGGACTATCATTGGGTCGTTTATTCCGAATCAAATGGCCTGTTTTTGCCAGGCTGCGCTCGATAGAGGGGCGCATTAGCGACAGGGATGCCTCCCCCGTCACGCAATAACACTAACTTCTTGTAAGTTCCTGCAGGAAGAAGCAGGAGAAGTCCTGCTTCCCACTGTTGCGTTGTCCTTGCACCACAGATTCCAAGGTTGGATTATTTGATCAGGATTTTTTTCCCTTTTCCTGTTTCTTACCCAAAGAAGAATTTGTTCGAGGGGAAGAAATGATGATCATTGTGTTTTATTGCCTTAATGATGGTTCAAACTTTTTCGGGATTTGCTGCAACACTTTGCGGTTTCCCTAGTTTTCTACCCTATCTCGTAACATCACACTACAGTGTCTATATTAATTCCTATCACCAGGATTAGCTTTTTCTTTGTCCACAAAGAACATACGATAGTTTTTCTGTTAATTCTATTGTGCATTGATTATGTTTAATGATACAAATAAATTGACCAAATTTAAAAATCTTGCATTTATATTTTAAAAATAAACACAAAGGGGTACTCTAATGTAGTCAAATTTAAGGTAAAAACATTGTGGATTATGCAAAACAATAACCGAATAATGTAAAAAAAAACTAAATTTATTTTTTCTAACATGTGTTTTCTTGTACAAAATGAATAATTTTAAAATTAACAAAGAGTTAACAGTCTATATACATGAGCGTAACTAGAATTTTTTTCTGTGGGGGGGGGGTCTAATCTAATCCAAGTAATTACCTTTTTTCAAACCCCTCAACAGGATTAAATCCCAATTACAGAGTGGGTTCACATTCACACACATTCATGTCTTAGTGGGATTCGAACCCAGAACCCTGAGGGCACTCATGACATGAGGCGTTTCTCTAACCATTGAGCTACCGGAGCTATAATAAAATGAATATTACATTTTAAATACCGGGATAGAATAGAATTCACTAATCCAAAAATGTGGACTAGCTTAAACATTTTTGTGAATCGTTAATTTTATTAATCTAAATACATACCTACATATTTACTTATGCTGGAAACTGTATTGAATACCTTTTCTATTGTTCTATTTACTTTTTTCTTTATAAAACATTAATAATATTATTTTGAAATGATTAGTGTTTTGATAGTGACATTTATCTGTCAGTTACATACATTTGAATAACAGCGTTTTGTTTGTTGAAAGCGTAGACTCTGGGATTTAAATTATAGATAATTTTATAAATTTATCCATAAAATATATAGAAAAAATATTAATGCAAATCTATAGAAAATTTAACAATCTTTAATTTTTATAATAACATTAATCTCGAAAAAATAACATTTAAAGGTATTTTTCGAAGAAAAACTATTTTGAGCTTCTAGTAAAGTGCCATTTCAGGTTCTGCGATTTTCACCAAAATCTAATGGGCTCTTTCCATTACTGAAAAAAAGTTTGGAATACAAGGGTAGCGGGAGGTAAAAAACTAAAAAATATGTAAAAATTTATTGGATCCGAATGTTTTCATGCCGTGTTCGGTCGGTGGATAATTCCGGACTATTCTATAAATTTCTGGAAATTTTAAAAAAAGTAGATACCTATACATATAAACCTAAACGCTCTGGAACTTTATGAAAAATCTTCTGAAATTTTTATGAACATTTTAGACCATTTTAAAACATGTTTTCGAACTTTCCAGAATATTTAAGTAAATCTATACTGTGGATTTTTTTACTTTAGATAGTCAATAAATACAGTGAATTTAAGAATAATGTGGTGAGTATGTAAGAATACAAGTGCTTATTTTACTGAAAAAAAATAGAGCATAATTTGTTAAATAATTATTGCCTAACCAGAATTTTTCACGTCAAAAAAGTACTAAATTTTTTACTCCACATCTAATTTCCTGTCGGTTAATCAATTTAAACTTTAAACCGCACCATTCACAAAATTATTTCAATAATTAAAATATAAAAAAATACACTAATATGTAGTTTTTCTACGGGGAGCCATGGCCATTCTTGGGGGGATCCCTGCCCCCCCCCCTCCTAGTTACGCCTATGTCTATATATTAGAAATAAATTGTGAAAAGAACATATTAACCCCGGGATTTGAACCCGGCCCTTTACTTTGCCAGAGTAATGCTCTAACCATCTGAACTATGGCTGGTCTTCCACGTGTACTGCTAATGCATATTTTTCAATTGAGGATACTTTTATTCGTCACTTTATTAGACAAAATAAAGGCCCGAATTCAAATCGCGGTGGCTGATAAGATATTTTGATATCAATATATCAATAAATTTATTTTAAAAATGCAAGGTACTTAGAAAGATTATAATAGTGATATATTTAATTAAATTAAATAACAAACTATATAATCTCTAACACAAATGAAATTTTTTAAATGCCTGGCGTTCTCGTATATTGTTTAAATGTTCTTTAAAATTCGCAGCAATATTTTTTCCAATTGTGTATGTTAATCCAATTCGTATCCCTTAGCTACTAACTTAGCCCTCTGGTCGCATTTTTACCAGTAGAATCATTCTATGTCAATGACCACAGCTTCGGAAGGGTCTGCGTTAGAACAGGGGTAATTTTGGAATTGGAATTGTAAATGATTTCCCCTTGCAAATACCTCTGGAACTGTTACATACTGGACACGCGAAGCAGGCGTACATCATCGACAGCTTAACGTTAGCGTTAATGTTACCCTCCAACTTATGTTAATGCCTCCAATTACCACCGGGACTTGACTGTCTGCTCTTTCATCAAGGGTAGTAATTGTACAAAAGGACAGACCGCTTCAACAAGAGCAAGTGATTCTAATAGGTGACAGTCATGTAAAGTTTTTTGGGGGTTTAATTTTACACTAGAATAACCAATGGAATAAATGGAGAACTTATTGCATTTTAGCAAATGGAAAGAAGTTAAAAAATGTCATCATAGCTTTTTAACCATTGCTGAATTTGCGAATTTCTGTAGGTAATAAAGATTTATTTGCACCTTTATCGTCATATCATCAGTGATATGACTTCCATGGCCCTTATTAGTTTTGCATTTCTGGCATTGCCCTACTATTACCAAAAAGAACAATACTGTTGTTAAATAATTTAATAAAAATTGTTAGTCGTTTTATGCCACATTATTTATTTCCAAAACGTGTTAAGCCTCATTCACAACACGAAATTAATGGTTAGTATTAGTAGTTACGATTAGCGCAGAAAGCTTGGCATACGTAGTTTTAGTTTAGCGTTCACAATAACGAAATTAGCGCAGCCCAGGTCCGCGCTAAGTTCAGTTAGCGCAAGAGTTTGTAAGCTCCAAACTTATGGTTAGTGGTTAACAAAGTAACCAATCACAGAACAGAGAAAAGAAAGATGTGACATTTGTTGAGTTTAACAGTCGTTTTAAAAGAAATAAATTACATTTTTGTTAAATTGAAGTAGAATTTGAAAGGTACCGACTTTATTATTCTGTTATAAATAAACATTTTAAAAATGTGTGTCTTATAAAAATATCAGTTTTGTAGGTTGTAGGCAATAAAAGCTTATTCTGCTGAACTTTTTTTTGTACAAAAAGAGAAATATACAAAAATATGAAATAATGGTTAAATCTACTAAACAAGAAGTATTAAATTAAACCAGCGCTTAAAAATTTGAATGAAATGTACTATTTTGCCAACAAAAATTGTTATTCGTAGTCTTTAATTTCATGTATTGTGAACGCTGTTTACCAATCTTTAACTACTAATTATAAACACTAACCATAACTACTAACACTAACTACTAATTTCGTATTGTGAATGAGGCTTAAGAATTTGCTAAGAAACTTTAACACTAAATAGTGACGGATATAATTTTTTTTCAATAATAAGGTTTTCTAAGGCAACAGTTTTTGAAGAAATAAGTATTGCATATAAATTTTAGTATAAATTATATTAATATAAAATAAAAGTAATGATACAGTATTTACATATATATGAAATTTTAAATTGAAAAATACATATGTTTAAAACGGTCGCCCAGAGACGTCAGAACCCTAACGAGGTCACACAACCAAGTAATTTCATTTGATAATGTTTGTGCGCATGCCTGGTTAAGAGGTTAATATACGTGCCATAACAAGAAATCTGTGGTTAAACTTTGTGTTTTATCAAAATTTAAAAAGAAAACAATTGGATATAGTTAAATAATTTATTTTTTATTTCATTTATTATTTTTGTCTTATAGTTCATCAAGCTTTTTCTCTTGCTGGGGCTAGCCTAGGTCGAGCTGGGGTTGTGACGTCACGGGATGATGTCATGGCAAATTGCAAAATTCTTTACATTTTTATGCAAAATAAAAAATATGAGTCTAATATTTTTATCTCTTCATTAACATATAAAAAAATTTAAAAAGCGTGGAAATCCCTATTGTGACAAATGGTGAAATATATTCCTTTTTTTGATGTACTTACATAAAGATGGGAAAACACCAACAATAAAAAAACTAATTTATACAGTTTTCTTTAGAAGTTGGGGACTGGTAAATGCAATTAAGTTGGATGGTCAGAAAATAGTTACAGCTAAATGGTAACACCACTGTATAAGAACCTAAGGTAACGCCACTCGCTATGTTTCCTGTACTACAAACGCGGTCAGACGGAATACACTTAGTTCTCCATTAACCCGCTTTGGCGCTACATGTCTTGGATGCTTAAAAATTATGGTAAAGATAGAAAAAATAACATATTTTATGTAATATTTCAAAAACTATGTATAAGTATAATAGGTAATAAAATTTATTTACATAAAACTATTTAATAAAAATAAATTAATTCATATTATAGCAAGAAAACATTAAATAATATTTTCAGCAATTTAATGTAAAAAAGGAAGATGATTCAAGTAAATATAATAGGAAAATATCACGGTAAAAGAACAATGGTCTTACAGGGCAAGAAACAAAATAAATACAATAAGGAATATTAAGACAGCTAATAAATTTAATTTTCAATCTATGAAATACAATTACTGAGTTTACATGCAGTTTTAAAATCGTTTTTAAAACGTTTTTAGATTTGAAAACGCCATGTATACAGTGTCAAAACGGTTTTGAATTATCTCAAACCAAAACTAAAATTCATGGGTTGGATTTGAAAACTAGTTTCAAAACTACTCAATGTAAACACTTAAAATTCAGTTTCGATACTGCGCATGCGTACAGAGCATAACGTTTCTGTCGGTTTGTGTTACTAACCTTCAAATATACTGGCAGTTGTGTAGTTTTAGTGCGTAGTGGTACGAAGTCTAAAAAATAATTGGAATAATAGCAAAACGAATTATTTGGAGTGAAGAGGATCTGTCACTTACATCAGCTAAATGCGCATGCGCCGAAACTGATTTCAAATCAATTTTTAAACTTGTTTTGAAAACTGCATGTAAACAGTTTTGCAAAATTGTGACTGAAAACTGAAACTATTTTCAAAACTGCATGTAAACGTAGTAATTATTAACTTACGAGTATATACATTCTTAGTAGAAACTGGATTTCATAGATAATTTGAGATTATAGTATTTAAAAACAAAAGGAAAAATAAAAGCACAAAGAACATTGTTAAAAACATATTTCGCAAAATGTATACTATCTTTTGGTGGGTATAGAAAATAATGACACTTTTTCACTCAAAGATTAATATCCTGACTTGCAGCTGGGTACGAAACATGTGCGGTTTCTATATTTTCTGTTCTAAAATTGTAAATTTAGGCCAGGCGCGCACTGGCGATTTAAAATTGAGTGATTAAAAAATAACGCCACTTAAAAGTTGCCTGCATATGAATGCTATCGCGCACTGGTTACTAAGTTTATTCATTTTCAATATGGACTTTGTAGAGACCGCATGTGTTGGTGCAATTCTATTACGGAAAAGAAGAAAAGATAATAAAAAAACGATTTTGGGTGCATCCACTGATTTCGGCACGTTTATTAAACGGCCAATTTTATAAACAATATAAGAGAACAGGACAAATTTTATAATTACTTCCATATGAGCAAATAAAGTTTTGATAATTTATTAAAAGTAGTTGGATTATACATAACTCGTGAAGATACTTAACTTCGGAGGGTTGTTCCACCAGAAGAAAGATTAGCTGTAATAATTTATGTCCAGAACATGTCTTCCCAAGACGGCAGCAGTGTTTATATGCAACAATGCAAGGCGGCAAATGGCCCGAAAGCAATGAATCGACGAATGCGATTGGTCGAGCAACTGTATTCGGCAAATTTCGGTACTCATCGCTGCCAGCGATGTGCCGTGCTGAACGCGGCCAATGCTACCCCAGACAAACACTAGCGATTAAAAAGTTGCTAGTGCGCTAGGTAACATTGAATTACATGCGGTCTATTTTTTCAGGCGATAGTTTCATCACCCGGAAAATAGAACCGGTCGTAATTTTTTAGTTGCCGTGATTAAATAGTTGCCAGTGCGCTCGCGCTCATTTGAATCAATGAGATTCATTTTTTCAACTGAATAGTTGCTCAACAAAAATGGCCAGTGCGCGCCAGGCCTTAGATTATAACAAAACTAAAGATTACTGGGAAGCAGTCAAGTTTCAGATTTAGCGGTTTCGACTCCACTTGAATTATCATCCCAATGAAGGCTAAGAGTCGAAATCGGTACATGTTAAAGGTTGAAGAATTTTAAATAATTGAGGCTTCCCAATTCATGGTAATATTAACAATGGCGGATTTCCGAAGAATAATTTTCAGCAAATAAAAATAATTTTAATTGAAGGTTGGGAGCTTTTAAGAATATTCTTGACATGAACATATTGATTCTCAATAATTGTCGTGTATAGATCCCAAAATAACATCAATAAATGATGCAAACATTTTTTCCACACAGAATGAACAAAATGAACAAAGCTTTTTTACGTCCACTGATAAGTAAAAAATATATAACACATTCCGTGAACATATCTGTTTAGCACATTCTCGCTTGTGGCATGGGGTAGGTATGTGTTTAACATATGCGCGTTTGCCTGTGTATTCAAGCGGTTCATTCGCAATGTTCGCATCCACACTGACTTTATTATTTAACTTTATTAGCTTCGTAATTGAAATATTTACGTTTACTAGCAGCAATTAACACCGTCTTCTGAAATGATATCGTTGTTAAATGAGTTTCTTGGCATTCTTGCTCTGGGAGCTTCGTTTACTGTTAAAGCTGATGTTACACGATTGCTTAACTTACGAAATAACTCGCTTAAAACAGACGATTTCCTGATAACGACGTTGATACGCGCAAGCGGTAATAGAAAAGGTTAACAATATTAGTTCTTCAATAACTTTGCGCAAATAAAAATACAAAACTTTACTTGAAATGAAAAAGCTCTTTGTCACAGCAGATCGATACAGAGAAATACTTTTAAAAGCTGCTACGTTAAGTTAGGTGCAGGCCTCTTTTCGCCTAGAAGCAAAGTTCAAGTTTTACTTTAGCAATTTAATTTTTCTAAAACCGTTGTGTTCTTGATTTCTTTTCAGTAACAAAAGATAAAAATAATATTGAAACCAGGATATAATTATACCTTGTTTCATATTTACTACCAGTAAGGTAACAGGAATATACAGGGTGTTTCTATACTTCGAGCAAAAACTTTAAGGGCATATAGTACTGACCAAAATGAGTAAAAAAGCGTAATCAACATACGTTTGATTTTCAACTGTTTCCGAGAAAGAGGCCATTTTGTTATTAGAATCGAAGATCGCAGATTTATTTTGACAGCTGTCACAAATTTACTGAATGCATAATGCGTAACGCATAACATTTTGGTGTTTGCAAACTTTTGTTGCAATGCATTGCATTTATGCATTATGCGTTAAAATTAAAACTAGCTGTGAATGGTTCTGGGCGTTGTCATATAACAAACTTCGTTACGCATTATCTATTAGCATTATGTATTAATGTTATGCATTAAAAAAGTAGCTATGAATGAAGCTTAAGTATATTTGTATATAAATTTTGTGCGGACGTTACTATATCAAACTGAGTGTTTTAGATCATTTTGAACTTGTTCAATTTGTAGTGCTGCATCAAAAAAGGGGGAAGTTAGTTGACTCAAAACAACTCAGCTCGGATGTATCAAAAGAACACGGATTTCCTGCGTTTATCTGAAGTGATCTGAGACGAGCTGAAAATTTGTCCAAAAATAATACAGCGAATATTACGGAGTCGTGATTACGTGCTTGTTGTATAGAATCAATTCGTTTAGAACGTAAAATGTAGGTGTCTTTGACAAATTTAAATAAGTTTTCAATGGAGGATCCAAAAGCTTTTTTAAAACATAATTTGTGATGCAAATTTCTATCGTGGGTCGTAGGTAGAAAAACCTTACTTTAGTGACTACAATGAAGTTTCGTTTGACAGCGCAGCTGACAGTTGCAGTCGACATTTCGATAGAAAAAGACAATTTGTTATAAAAAAAGTCTATTATACTGTAATATTACTTGCAGACGTCATATATAGCGAAATAGCACTTTTAAATATAAGTTTATAACGAGAAATGTAGTAGTTAATTTACCATAGCAGGAGTGTAGAAAAGAAACGTGGGTTTACCTGAAACAAAAACATAAAAATTAGTCAACAAGAAGATAAAAGTTATGCATAGTAAAATATTTGAAAAATATCCAATCAAGGTCATCTACGAATTGTATGAATTAAGATTTTGTTTTGACAAATTCGGTAGTGTCGTTTTCTTAGTTTTTATGAGGGTATTATTATAAAAATATATTATAGTAAAAGCATTCCAAATGCATAACTAAGTCAACTGGTAAGTTTATTAGCAATAGTATATGAGTTAGAGTGGACGATCCACATACACGCACATACGCACGCACGCGTGCACACACACACAAATACACACACAAACACACCCACGAACACACACACACACACACACACACACACAAACACAAACACACATTCACACATACACGCACACACATACAAACACACAGACATCATCGTGAAAATGTTAAAATTGGATTCTAGGGAACTTAAAAAAACGTGGTCATTTACCAAAATCTAGATATGCGATTTTTAGCTCAATCCATTTACCTCCCTTCCCTTATCGAGGGTAGCGGGAGGTAAAAAACATTGTTTCAACTGCTTAAAATGACATTTTATTTATAGAAATCCTAATAAAACTACACTTTAATGATGAGAATGCATAAAAGCACTAACAAGTACAAAAATGAAATATAAATGTTAAATAACATTCACAAATGTCATCTTTACTCTGCACTTTAATAAAACAGTTTAAATGTAGGTGTTGAAAAACAATTATTGTAAACCACTCGAGACATTTTATCCAATCACAGAAATTAACACACGAGGTTGTGGTTGTTATGCACGGTGTTGACCGCCATATAATTTCCTGCTTTCCTAATTAATTTAGGTAAAAATGCTTCAATAAAAGTTGCAAAGCTTAAATTTTCGACATTTGTCTGCGGTTACAAAGCATGCAAATTTAATTTTGCTTATTTATTTAGATGCAGAATTTATTTGAAGCTTATTTAACTAAAATAAATAGATAAGTTATGGTGCTTTATTATTATCTACAATCTACACCCTACCTCCAGAAGGCGAAATTTAGCTTGCACCATAAAATAAATAGAGAAGCAGGAAATTACGAAAGAATGAATTTACATGTTAAAGTCCTATGTTCCGGAGTCGCGGTCAACACCCTGTATATCTTTACTTAAAATGAGGTATGTGATAATAAAAATTAAACATTATTTCGTAATACTCGTATAGTTATTTGCAATAAAATAATTAGGAGAAGAGATATGGTAACGTCAGTATATCCTGACTATATTTCTACTGCTACAACTGCTATGGCATATTGTCTATCTTTTTATCACGCTCGGCCATATTGACTTCATTATACCCCTTTTCCAAGTGTTTATTCAACTATAATGAAAGTATTAAAAAGGTATTAAATAATAACGATTACTAATAATTGTACAATTATTAAAAACTAATTAAGTCTAAAATTATAACTAACTAGATTAAACTAAAACTATTTACTTATTTAACCAATTAACACTACTATTTATTTCCACGATATTACTAATTATTTATTTTTACTATTTATATCACTTTTCATTTCACTATCTCGTTCAACTGTCCGCCTACCGACCTCCACAGCGTCTATATACTCAACTGAATCAACAGCGTCTGTATATTCAACTACTCGGACAGAAGTCACACTTTTCACCTCACTATCTGTCTATTTATGTAAATCTCTTCCACAGACTCAGTATTACCGACTGTCCGTATGCCACAATTCTTCAACACCAATGCCGAGTATCCAAAGCGCTGTTACTGTCCTTTTATACCTAGCTTCACAATACTCGTCAACACTATCGAGTATTCACTTTCCCAGCTATCCCAATATACCAGTAACTTCCAGACTCGCCGTTACTGTCCTTGTACACTATAGCTTCCCAATACTCAACAACACTACAGTATACCAGTAACTCCAGAGTACCTATTCCACTCAACACTTACTGCATACGCTCACTACGATACTGCTGTGCTTTTCAAACTCACTAACACTCTATGTGAACATCTCTATGTCTCTGAATGTAACTAACTAACTCCCGAGCATAGCTACGTCCCTTTTATACAGCGGCCATTATTTTCTAGAAAATCTTTAGAATGTTCGACCGCATAATAACAATGAACACAAAAGGTTCAGGCGACCGGAAGTAATTAAACAGGTCGCGGCTTGTTTGTTTACGTAGCCCGACTCCTAGCGCGATTGCGTCATCGCAATAAATAGACGCTCGCTCATTGTTGCGGCGATGGCGGGCGTTCCACGTTACATTATTAATAATCATATATAACGAAACTGACACTTGCCGACGGCAAGGTTGCCAACAAATAGAAGAAAATAATTTGCGGCTGCTTGCATAACGGAGTTACAAGACTTTTTAATCCACCAATCCCGGAAGGATATCTTGAGGTGTGATGATATTATTACAAAATAAACTGGTTGCTAGGTTTTAAAATACTACTAGTGAGTTACAAAATTACTGTAATTTTGACACTTTAGAGTTGACTTTTCACTGTCAACATATTTAGGTTAGCGAAGGTGTCATCCGAGATCATCATTTATATCGTACAGTGCAACGTGTTGTAGCAGCTGTGTAAAATGTGTGGCGTTACGTCCATATTCTCCAAAATTATAATCATTTCTAAGTAATCAGCGGCTGAATACATGGTAAGAATTTACCTTTTTTTTATTCACCTTGTCAAATTTAATTTGACACTGACATTTTTCGAAAACTACATTTTAAAGAAGATTTGATTTGTATAAAACCCTAGTAACGTAAAATTACGACAAACACACGTTAAAGGTGTAGGTATCTGATTGGTCAATTTTAAGACGTCTTTTCTCGAATATCTTTTAAGCTAGATTTTTTTTCTTCGAAATTACACATCCGAGTGCAGTCTCGTGTTTCCTCATTCGCTCTGGGGCGCGAGTTGTGAGACAGCCTGTATATGAAAGAAATAATCGACTTTCGTTGGTTTCGACCTCCGTTATTCCAAACTTCAACCGGTCACTTAAATCTTACTGAATAGCTTCTTTTTGCATAATAATGAAGCATCCCCCCTAGGCAAAATCGTCTTCTAAGAAACTATTGGCGTTTCTAAGTGAAGTATAGTGAGTGCATGCCTATGGGGAGACAAGAAAAGACAACCTCGGAAATGCTTTCTCTAGTGGAGAGAAGTGATTTTGATGCAGGGTGCGTACCATGTGGTCACCTAGCGCATTGTTTGATGGCGCTGCGTGTCACCATAACTCAGCTGCTTAGTGCCCCAGCCGCCTTGACTTTATGTCTTACATATTTCTTCATTTTCGGTTCTTTAGACATAAACACGGAAAGGAAAGCACCCCTCACTCTTTTCCTCTGCCTGTGCAGGCACCAACACTAACGTAGCTCATCATTCGTCGTCGCCTTTTTCTCCGGCGCACATGCATATAAGCGGGACTTACGCCTTAATGGTGGTAACCGCGCGTATTATTTATAATTCGTTCGGTGCACAGTGTCACTGAGTGTGGAATTTGTGTTGAAATGAAAATGTATCTTTATGAGCCCACAGCCCTACTCTAATGGCGATTTATTTGTTCAGTGTTGTTATTTAACTTTTTTGCATATTTGTTAATATTACCTCAGGAGGAATATAAGCTGGCGAGCGATGAATATGTATGCTGCGTCTTCATAGCATTGCGTTAAGAATATTTTCCGTTAAAATGTGTATTACCTTAGGAATTTGTGCTCTGTTTCTTATGTTCATTCCTCGACTTATAAATAATTCATCATTTGATTGGATATTCGTTCACTTTAGCATAGCTACATGGCCTACAAAAATCACATAAGTAATAGCGCTCGAATTCCATCTAGGATAATAGAATACAAATTTAGATTGTAGCAGTAAATGTACATAGATTTGTAATTGAAAAGCTAACCATTTTCCAAGTACTACAAACACATTTGTGATACTGCATTATTGAACTAAATGAAGACATGAAAGATTCATGGCTTCCACTGACCTTCATAAATAATCTCAAATTGATCAGAACGCTACCCTGGAAAAGCGGAGGTCTGAGTTCGAATCTTGGTGGACTACGACTTTATTAAAATGCAAATTCTTATACAAAGTGGGTAAAAATTTCTACTAATAATATGTTTTCAACACACTCAACTCAAAAACTTGGCTTCGGTGTCTATGAAATGCCGCAACGGCAGTGCATGTGCTACTTATAAATTTTTACTTATTAAATTGTCTCGTAAATTTCTTGTTATTGACTCACGTGACTTGTATAGTGCTTTGTTTTCAACTTTATAACCTAAATGTAAAAATAAAATTATTAAATTACCTACTTAATTAATTTGCTAAGCAAGAAAATGAGGGACTAGCACATCAAATATTATTAAATTAGCCCCTTGTATAAGCGAGATATGTAAATTTAAAACTTATATACTTTTTGGTTTTTGTAATGAAGCTTGTTATTGATTAGGACAGAAATAACAAAAAATAAAAAAATAGATGTTAATGTTAAATACGTGCAATTTTATAATTGGGTCTATACTTCATATTGGTCTTGCGTACAAAGAAGTCGTGTGGTGTCCACATCAGATTTTTTTATTAAATGAAGTCGGTAATAGAAAAATGTAATACGGGCCATTTACGTTAATGAAAAATATGTATATAAGCAACTTGTATTTAAAAAAAATACATAAAAAATTCGCAATGGTGCCAAACGAAATTTATTATTTACTGTAATTTGTCTAAAAATATATAAATAAGAAAAAAGGTAAAAGATCTGTTCTGCTAAGTACATCCGTGGGAAAAATTTGCATACGAAATTAAAATGTATAAAGTATACAAAAGGAAATAAGTCATGACATGAAAAAATTCCTGGAATTAAAAAAGGAAATAAAAAATTACAGCCAAGAAAAATTACTCAACCCAAATTTAAATTAGTGTAAAAATAAACGAGAGCTAACAAAAAAGCAATTCATACTGCCCATCTGGACTACGGTCAGAAAACGGCCATTATGCCAAAAATAAGTTATTTAATTTCTCCCCTACTTTCAGAGTAAAAGAGAATTCATATATGGGCAGCTGGCAAGCGTATGAAGCTATGGGATTATTCGCTACCTTGTCAGGCATTGAAGGAAGCATTTAATCGAATCCACAATAATAATATATAAGGTATGTCCCATAAGTTCTGGAAATTTCAATAATTTTTTTTAAATAAAAAATACATAAAGTTTTGTACTACTTAATAATTAACTGCTTCATAAGCAACAAAATTTTGACCTTAAATTAAATAAAGAGGGCCGTGTTCTTCCCCAAGGCGCAACTTTCTGCAAACAACTTGCATATACTTGGTATACAGGGTTATGCTGTAATCTATGCTACGTAAAATACGTCACTGTCTACTCGTAGACAATGATGTTGTTTACGTGATTAGAATATGTATATTGTCTACGCGCATGTAGACTAAACATTTAATGTTGTTGATGTTATTGCACTTTTTAATTGTTTTAGAAGCAATATAATTATTTTATTTCATAAACGAAAACGAAATCTGTAATAAAACCCCTCGTAAAACCCCAAAGAATGCATTTTTGCTTATACGTAGTAAGTAACGAGTACACGCGCGCCTGTTTAAACTTTAAACTTAAATATATAAACGAAGACGGATTTGTGAAAAATTCACGGACCCCAGCGGGATTCGAACCCACGGCCTCCCAATTTCTAGTCGGGCGCTCTGCCAACTGAGCTACAGGATCCCACTGAAGTTCGTGAATTTTTCACATGTCATAAGCTTGTTGGATACGAGAACGGTCTCCCACATGGAGTAACGTTGCCCGCACAACAGCGAGACATCACCCGTGGTAGTGAATAGGCACTACAGTATTTTTCACAAATCCGTCTTCGTTTATATATTTAATATATTTGATGGTAACTTTAAGTTACAGAAATTTCACTGTTGCATTACACCAAAACAGTCTTCTCTCATACATAATACTGTAGTGCCTATTCACTACCACGGGTGATGTCTCGCTGTTGTGCGGGCAACGTTACTCCATGTGGGAGACCGTTCTCGTATCCAACAAGCTTATGACATGTGAAAAATTCATGAACTTCAGTGGGATCCTGTAGCTCAGTTGGCAGAGCCGAGGGCAGAGCGCCCGACTAGAAATTGGGAGGCCGTGGGTTCGAATCCCGCTGGGGTCCGTGAATTTTTCACAAATCCGTCTTCGTTTATATATTTAATATATTTGATGGTAACTTTAAGTTACAGAAATTTCACTGTTGCATTACACCAAAACAGTCTTCTCTCATTTAAACTTAAACCCTGCCTACCTAAATAATACAGATTAAAACATGTCTTGCATGGCACTCTGTAAAACGCTTAAAACGGATTTTATTTTACGTTTATCTCATGATAAGCATCTATTATATCAATAAATTTAGGCTCATTTGATGCAGTACTTAATTCTGAACATTTTCTTGTATTTACACCTAAGTTCTAAAATTAATAGAGCAGAATTTACAAATATATGAAAATTTTAACATTGTATTTCCTATAGCCATAAAAAAGTAGACACCCGGTATATATGTATATATTTTTATATTAAACTACCATAGATTTTTTTGCTAACTCCGCAGGTATCTAAAATAATTTAAAAAACAATTGATTTTTCTACAAAAAATGTATTATTTCATAAAATTTGATTTAAATCAATGATTTAAAAAAATCAGTTGATTTGAAATTTTGAAAAACAGTTTTGTATAGATAAAACCTTGCTACTCAGATACTTACAAAGTACTGTGGCGGTAGAAATTTAGAAAGAAATAAACAAATTATTTAAAAATTTCTATTTGCCGTGGACTCACAAACCACACCCGACAGACGGAGGGTTAAAAACTATCGTAAATGCTTATAGAACCACGTTAAGAAAATGCATTTATTATTAAATATAAAAATTGTTCCAAAACTTATGGGACAAACTTTATCTACTTCATTTCAGTTCTGACTCCTTGTTCTATAAATATGATGTTTGTTTATAAATCTTTCACTAACAAGTTTCAAAGTTTTGGAAAACTATTTTCATTATAGATAAATTATAATATAACTTTGTTCAATGATAGTCAATAAAAAGTGAAACATATAATAATGAGAAAAGTGTTATCAACAGTTTATTATAATTTTAACTGTCTGGTATAATATTTTATATAAGTTTTCTCAACTTTCGAGGTAAACATATGATTTTACTTAATGGTTTATTACTAAAGCTACTTCAAACTTTTACCTGACTAATTTCTTTTATGAGAACGGTGTCACGAAAAGACAAACTCGAACGCCAATAATTTTTAGTTACAATTTTTCTAACAAGAATTTTGTATCATGCAATATTTTATTTAGCATTTCAGAAAATTTAACTTTTAATTCAGAATAGTAAATTTTAATTCGCCTAGTTTAGTCATCTCGGCTCGAATCCAACCGATACAAATTTTAAAATAATTTCTAATATTCACACAGCATAAAAATGTTAGCTTTGAGAACCTATAAGGTGATACCCGGCAAATGCCCTTAATGTTATAGATATGTCGCCATTTCCAAAATCTTCGAATAAAAAGCAGATTGGCACACCCAGACGTGGGTTAAAATCCGTGATTTTAATATAAGAAAGCATCAATTGTTATTGTAAACAAGTACTGTTATTGAAATAGTCTTGATTTAAATTAGAGATCAAAATGATTCATCAAGGCCAATAACTGTTATATCAGAAATACAGTTATTTTTTCTGAAATACAATTGATGCTTTTACCTCCCGCTACCCTTGGTAAGGGAGGTATAGGGATCGTGCTAAAAATCGCATATCGAGAATTTGGTAAATGACCACGTTTTACGGTCCCTGGAATCCAATTTTAACAGTTTCACGATGTGTGTGCGCGCGCGCCTTCGTGTGTGTGTGTGTGTGTGTGTGTGTGTGTGTGTGTGTGTGTGTGTGTGTGTTTGTGTGTGTGTGTGTGTGTGTGTGTGTGTGTGTGTGATTCCTGTTTACGCTCTAACACAAATACTATCACTCAGAAAATTTTGAAACTTTGTATTTCTACCTTATGTTAATGTGGAAAGAAGTCATTAGATTTTGGTGTAACTCAGATAACCGAAAATGTCATTTTACTTGAAGCTAAAAATAGTTGTTCTACGAAAAATACCTTTAAATGTTATTTTTTCGAGATTTATGTTACTATAAAAATTAAAGATTATTAAATATTCTACAGGTTTGTATTTATACTTTTTCTATATATTTTATGGATAAATTTATAAAATTATATATAATTTTAATCCCGGAGCCTACGTTTTAAACAAACAGCAACACACAACTTCTTGGTTACACAATTCATATCTCAAATGTAGGTAACTGACAGATAAATATCACTGTCAAAGATCTAATCATTTCAAATTAATAATAGTAATGTTTTAAAAAGAAAATAGTAAATAGAACCATAGTTATAAGGATTGGGACTTAATACAGTTTTCGGCGTAAGTAAATATGTAAATATATATATGTTTGAATTATTAAAAATTAAATGGAGGGAGGTATTGCGTGGGCCACATCAGATTTTTTAGTTCAAATGACTATTCTGTATTATATTTGACTCAGTTCGAAACCGTGTCGGTAATTCTGAATTATAATTATTGCCGATTTTTAAATTAAAAATGAATACTTATTCGAAATGTTAATTGATGCTGTCTGGTATAAATATGATCACTTTCGAAGTAATATTGATGGGTTTTTTACAAAACAGATTCAAAATTTTTAATTTCTAGACTGGAATTTTTTCTTCGTGCATATAACAAGCATAAAAACAGATTTTCAGTTTTATGGATCCATCATTTATTGAGTAAAAGAAACATTCAGACTTTTTGTTTTTGATAACCGCGACGGAAATCAGACGATAATAGCCATAAACCGGAAATTTCAGTAAAAGAACTTGCTCGACTGTTATTGGAAACCCCTCAATTGGAAGTTGTACCTAGTTTTCCAAAACCACAAAAATAAGCAAAAGCAATCATGCATATTTAACCATTAAAAAGATTTAGATTTTTCCATTCAATAGAGGGTTATGATTTTGACGTCACACGCAAGAAAGAATGCGACGATGTAGAAGTTGAGATGGAAGATCGGATTACAAACAAACCATCGCCATTTTTAAAGTTCTGTCTTCTGTCACTTGTGTTTTGACATTTGAGTTTTACATGTGATTCAATGTCTTCGGAAGGCTGTGGAAACTTAAAGAATTTCACATCTGTCATGTATTCTTTATAATTATAGCGGGACTCAGTGTTGCAAAGATCATACACTTGTTTGATACTTGGCACCATCTTGCAACTGTCACCATGACAGCGATTTGTTTGTAATCTAGCAACGGAGTGAAACGAGCCACAAGTGTAGTACAAGGAAAATACCAATAGATGGCAGCCCGAAAATATACTTCTGTATAACCCTCTATTAAGAATATTTTCAATTGTTGTCAATTACAAGTATCTGTCAGTTTACAGTTCAATTTATATTTTTTGAAAAAATTCTGAAAAACTAATATCATTTTTCTAATTGGAAGGTTTATTGCATAGAAAGCTTCAAATGTTTTTTAAAAGTTGTTTATTATGTTAACAACTAAAAGACGACGTTTCGGCACATGGTTATGGCCATTATCAAGTCAGAAAAAATAAAATTTACATTCAGTCAATTTTTAAATTATAAATAAATTTTAAATTACAACCCATGATTGATTTTGAATTTTTGACAACCGCCTGTGCAGGTCGGTGAGTCAACGTCGACTCAATTCCAATTAGCAAAATTCACAGCTTCAGAAAATTTACAACTAATATCATTTTTCATGAAGAATATAGGTATCAGTGATACCGGCATTATTTTATGGGCGTCTTGTTCTAAATCCAATTTTTAAAGAAAACTTTGTTACATTCCATTCTTGCAATATGCTAAATTCAACCTAAAAAAAACTTTTCGCGTAACTTCTACTAATGTGTCTGAAATTGTTGCGTATTGGCAAATGAAAAAAGATGTCTAACTACTACAGGTTAGTAATTGGAGTTGATTAGATAAAGTTGGCATTTTTGCAGTAGGTAAAAAGTTGCGTTTGAATGTGTGAGGGAGGTAATTTGTCACGTAGTCATTGTTGGGTCTGAATTCCCTTTGCGGAGCAGAAGTCAAGTATAGCGGACGCAGTGACTAGCACGTACAAAGGGCACTATAATTATTTAGGAAATGCGCATGCGTGAGACACAGGCGAAAACGTGACCAACTAATTAGCCATTTGAAACGACCAGTGCGCCTCCTAGCGAACCGGAATTTTCCCTAAGCTTTAATTAGTTTCTACATTAATTCCTATTGGTTGAATTGCGCAACTATCTACCAATGACACGTGCTTATTCATCATCAATAGCAACATTCATTCAATCCTGATGAATTTATCATTTTGACGCGTCGATCGGAACGAATTCAGTTACATACGTGTTAATGTTATATTTTAAATCAAATACATAATTATATGTTTCATTTACCATAATTCACACACAATTATTGCAAATATTTCAGTTGCTATGATGTTTAATTAGAACGAACAATATGTTGTTTTAAAATCCGTTGGAAATGATGTCATTACAGTAAAAAAAAATTAAATTAGTATACCACGTAATTCCTAATAATTTCGTCACGTCATTATCTAGTTACAAAATTTGATGACATGCTTCCTTTGCATAAATATTTTTATTATATTAGTGATTTTAGCAACATAAAAACATTATAAAAACCGTTGTATCTGATTCTACGGCTGCAATTCTGAACCAATCTATAAGTCTTACAGATCTGTAAATCTGTAAAAAAAAACTGATAAAAAAGCATCTATTTTTGTTGTTTAATATAAAATTATACATAAAAGTGGCAGCTTTCGTTGCTATTTGTTCATTATTTATAGATTTGCAGATCTGCAAGACTTACAGATTTGTTCACAAATCCAGAATGAATTTACAAACAAGCGAAGTGAACTAATTAATAAAGAGTGATGAGCTTATATGGACAATTATTTTTATATGCAGTTTTACATTTTCTTTCATAGCCAGATTGCAAAATCCGTAACCTAATATAAAATTCACTCCCGCAAATTTTTTGCATTAGGTTATGTTAAGTTATATTTAAAGAAATCTCCATGTGCATGTACTACTGCTTCGCCATCTAGATCTTTTCATAGCTTCAAAACGATGCAAACTTAGATGTAATTTAAAGTTTATCACAAACATAATTTTTATTAGGTACCTATAGAATTAACTTTTTGTTATAAATGATTCTAAATTTCAATTAATATAACAAAAATTGTAAAATATGGTTTATTTGTAATATTCTATTATGATTTTCAAAAGAAGCTATAATTCTTAAATAGAATTGATTTATTTTTAAATAAATACCGTTTATAATTCTTGTAGACCAGTCGGCATTATTGTGGAAATAATTGTTACAAGCTGGAGTAAATTTTATTCTCTTTATTGGGACCTCCAAAAAGATATATTAATTTTGCACCCTCTAGCGACCTCGGATTTTGTCGCCATCTTGGATCAAAGATGCAAAAAAGGATTTTTTGACCTTTTTATTGAAAACAGTGGCCCGTATCAAAATTTTACAAGAATACAAAAACTTAGGAAGTAATTTTTCGACTGTAAATGTAGATTTAAATAGAAACCAAATTTCTTGGGGATGTCGGTCCAGAGATTAAATAATTTTAATTGTTCTTTTCCGAAAAAGATTTAATCCCTGGATCGAGATCCCAAGAAATTTGGTTTCCATTTAAGTGTACAAAATTAAAGCTCGTAATTTTTTGTGCATAAAAGGGTTCTTATATTTTTTACCTCGGATGAACTCTGAAAGAGTTATGTTTAAACATAGTTAACCAAAATAACAATTTATGAGAAATTTAAAGTAATCAAAAAATAAACAATATTAGGTATTTAATACTTGTAGGAATGATAGGTTTTACTATTTATAACTGTTTACATTCGCCGTGGCATCGAGAGAAGTGAATTATTGACGATTTTTGAATAATTTTTTTAACGCTTTCTTTCAGATTCACCCACAACTCTGACCTGTATATTAATAAAAAAAGTGTTTTATATATATATATATATATATATATATATATATATATATATATATATATATATAAATATATATATATATATATATATATATATATATATATATATATAAAACACTTTTTTTTATTAATATACAGGTCAGAGTTGTGGGTGAATCAGGGTGTTTCCTTTAAAACAACCAGCGCTTTTTTTGGACGAACTAATGACTTTAGAAAAAAATGTTATATACAAGAAATGATCAAGAACAAGGGGCTAATTTATTAATAATAACAAACCGAAAATTCGAACAGTGGTGGCAGAACACAATTATATATTTTTAAATGGTATCCTATATAATTTTTTAGCCCATTAGATAGAGATTTTTTTCTGATTTCAACGATATAAATATGGTAGGGTTGTATAACAATTATTTCGAGGAAAATAGTATTAAAAATAACGTTATATTGCAATAGGCTAGGCAATACACGGGTATTGATACGTCTGTTGCCTAATTACGCTAGTAGTAAACCCATTTTTTATTACTTTATTTTTAGTTTTTAATACCATTTTTCTCGAAATAATTGTTATACAACCCTATGCTATATTTACATCGTTGAAACCAGTAAATAATATTCTATTTAAAGGGCTAAAAATTATGTAGGGTGCCATTTAAAAAAATATAATTTTGTTCTACCGTTTGAGAACGACTGGTTAAATATTCGATTTGTTTCTGGTATAAAACATTTTTCTTTAAAGTTGTTAGTTCGCCCAAAAAAGCGGAAAAGGAAACACCCTATATATATATATATATATATATATATATATATATATATATATATATATATATATATGTATATATATATATATATATATATATATATATATATATATATATAATATATATATATATATATATATATATATATATATATATATATATATATATATATATATATATGTTGTAAATGAAGACCAAAATTGTTAAAGTGTAGAAAAAAACATTCATAATGGGGTACCAAATTTTAAGGGGCTAAAGTAGCCGGTTCTACTTCATTATAAGATGATTTAGCAAATAACTTCATTATATTTGACAATGACATTTATATGGCGCCACTTAACTATGAAATATGAATATCTTTATTACAATATATCATTATTATATATTATAATTATGTACTAAAATGTACCATCTATGGAATTAACTGGTACTAAATCTATAATATCCCGCAATACGTTTGTGTATTTAGAAGCATGTGGCAACATATATTACAGGCATTAATAATACATAATGATTTTGATAAAAAATTTATACATCCTTCTAATTTATGTGTCATAAATAAAACTTGAACAAATTATTATAATAAAGAACATGAAATCTAAATAACAACCATACGATTTAATACATAAATATAATACAGTGTACTGTAGTATTTACTTGATAAAATATGCGATAAGAAACATGCACAAAAAATCGAGCAACATAAATTATGTAAAAAATGCTAGAAAATCAATACATGTAAAATTCCTTCGCTATATTCGTCGAACAAAAAGCTTTTCTAAACCTAATAAGATTTTGAAAATTCCATCGAGCGGGTAGGCGAATATTTTACGACACATATAAGGTACTATAATATCGTTTTATGACAATACAAATAAGTTCGCATGAACCATAAGAGCCAGGCCGTAAAAGTCATTTTAATAACTCCATTTATGAATGACTGAGTTTGCGATTTACTGCTAAAGCAGAAGATTTGGGAATTATGGGTGTTATCGAGTTTAGTGGACAATTTTATATTAATTACTATTTGTCTGGATGGGATTTTATGGGCGGTTTATGGGCATTTTATTATGAACTGCATTACGGTAAATCTAGTATGAAAATATAAATAAATAAGGTGGAAACCCATTTATCCGGACCCCGATGATTCGGACCTCCAAATTATTAGGATATATATTTCTTCAAATGTGTTTAATGCCTTTACAGAACAATAGTGGATTTGAAATGACTGACAAAAATACTAAGATAAGTACATACAAGGTGTGCAACGAAATGCGGAACATAGGTTTTCATGTACATTTTAGAGAAAAAATAAGTACAAGAATGAAAAGTTGTTTAAAATTAATTTTTACTTTAAAAAAAAATAAATTTAATGCAATAATAACGTATCTGTAAAACCTTATTCACAATACAAAATTAGTAGTTTGTGTTAGTAGTTATGGTTAGTATTTATAATTAGTAGTTAAAGATTGGTAAACAGCATTCACAATACATGAAATTAACGACTCCGAATAACAATATCGAAACTAGCGAGTCGAGGCGGCGCATGATTCTAGCAGACAAATATGTGAAGATCAATTGAAATTCGTTTTTAAAAAAGATATTTTATTGCTAGTATTAGGATTTTCAAGTATCAAGAGATGGCGCATTAAACAATGGTTCACTTTTTGTTGACATTTGTAAGCGTAGTATTGCTGTCAATTGTGTTTCTTTAGTTTTTGTATTATTATCTCAATTATTTGTATTTTTACCTCCCGCTACCCTTGGTAAGGAATGTATAGGGATCGTGCTAAAAATCGTACATCGATATTTTGGTAAATGTCCACGTTTGAAGGTCCCTAGAATCCAATTTTAACATTTTCATGATTATCTTTGTGTGTATGTGTGGATCCTCCACTCTAACTCAAATACTATCATTCAGAAAATTTTGAAACCTTATATTTCGAAGTTTTTCTGTAATGGAAAGAGCCCATTAGATTTTGGTGTAAATCTGATAACCGGAAATGGCACTTTACATAGTTTTTCTTCGAAAAATACCTTTAAACGTTATATTTTCGTGTTTAATGTTATAAAAATTAAAGATTATGAAATTTTCTACAGATCTGCATTAATACTTTTTGTACATATTTTATGGATAAATTTATAAAATTATCTATAATTTAAATCTCGGAGCCTACGCTTTAAACAAACAAAACTTCTTGGTTACGCAGTTATTCAAATGTATGTAACTGATAGGTAAATGTCACTGTCAAAGAACTAATCATTTCAAATTAATAATAGTAAAGTTTTAAAAAGAATAATGGAAAGGGAATAATGGGAAAGGAAATCAATACAGTTTCCAGCATAAGTAAATATGTAGGTATGTATTTAGTTTAATAATAATTAAAGATTCGCAAAAAAGTTTAAGTTAATCCTCATTTTTGGATTAGTGAATTTTATTCTATCCCGGTATTTAAAATTTAATCTTCATTTTACTATCAAAAAAGGTAGTTACTTAGGTTAGATTAGACTATATTTTAAGAAATAAACTGCTAAAATTAGAGTAAAATTCGCAAAAATAAGGATCAGCTTAATCTTTTTTGTGACTCGGGCTGTAAATGGCGAGAGGTCTTGTGTTGGCCACACCAGAGTTTTTATTTATAATTCAAGTACGTACAGTAGAGGTTTTGTAGTTATATAGTTGTAGTTTCTAGTAAATGTTAACTGTGTACTACTGCTTGTAGTTCTAATATTCGCCGCTAGTTAGTTTTCTTATTTGAAAATCCCAATTAAAGTTCGTATCCTACTGTCTGCGCCAAATTCTGTAATTTACGTATACTTGTCCTAAAAAATGAGGCAAAAATATATTAACTACTTTATTATAATGTGCATAATATGATGCTAGTTTTGTTTAACTTTGGCATAAGAGTTTGACATAGTTAGTCGTTAAATATACAGAGTAATATATAAATGTAATAATATTGTTGACTATGTAATGTAATCCGTGTGCAAATTTGCTGTGATTTGATAGTTCTAAACACAATAGTAGTTTAAACTTTTCCCCACACCACATGCACACGCATATGCCCACGCACACATTCAAAGCATTGATGAAGTGAAACCCTGTCTGCGTCCCTAACGAATGCCCTACGTGTGTTTATTTTGCTGATTTACTGTTTACTAACAGGCCCGGCCACTCTAACATATATGGACCGCAGTCCGCAACGTCCACGCGTTGGAATTTCACGCCGGCCCGACGGGCGATCCAATCGAACGTTCGCACTGGCACTGGCAGTGCCAGCCAACGCTGTTTTATCAACCGAAAAACCTGGCATGTTTTGTAATTATTCAGGTTTCATTTGTTCCCAGGATTTTTTCACTTCGCCTCGTGCATCTCATCTATTTATAGAAAGAGAGAGCGGAATTATTTGAAACTCAATGTTGTATTTGATGCAGGGTGAGAACCCTAAAATAACGGTTAATGATTAACCGAAATCAAAAACAGTTTTTCTTCAAACGCGACTAAATAAACAGTTTCTAGCGGGCCAGCTGCCACTAAGGGCACAGTATACACAACATATACAGTAGCGAAACTCTGTGTCGGCACCTTTGAACTTTTGATGCCAAACTGAGTGACCTTGAAGTGGCGTAGTGGCGCCAATTCAAATGGTACCGCAAAGTATAATATCGTATTATACTACAACCAGTCATACTATACAAATAAAAAAGTACTTTCTATGGTTTTAGTATAATAACAGTATACAACATGATGGCTTTTTATGTTATACGTAAATTCTTGTCTGCGATTTTATTATCGTTCAAGACAATTATATTCCCGCCCTCTGTCAGAATCATTGAAAACAATGCCATAGGAGGCGATATCAACAGGCAGACACGGATGCATATTTTTTGAGCCTTATTTTATGTACAAAAAATACTGAAATTTAGTTAAATTATTATAAATTTAAAATATATGACTGTTCAATATATTTTATGTACAAATAAATAAATGTATTTTAATTGTAATAAAAGTTAAACTCTACGCTCATGTTCCTAAATAAAGTGAAGTCAAATTCTCGTTGCGCTGATTGACGCATGCGCGCTGTGACAGAGGATCCTGAGCTTCGCTACTGTATAATACTTTTTATACTGTGCTAAGGGTATATTCGAAAAAATCTGATGTGGCCAGCACATTACCTTCCGTCAGTTCTGTGTATTTTGTACAAATTCCACACAGAAAGTTTTTTTTTTGCAAATGATTCCATATTTCCAGTACATTACTTTCAGTCAGTTCTACGTATTTTGTACAAATTTCATACAGAAAGTTTCTTGTAAGATTCCATATATTTCCCAGTAAAATTATAACTCAATATTATGTAAATTGCACTTTGACATTGACATTTGTCAATCAGAATTTTCTTAATGTACCTAGTAGATGTTTCCATGTTTATAGCACAGCTGGCTGCTTTGTGAAATTAAATTTCTTTATAATTTTATAACTCTATATGCATTGAATAAGAAGTATAAAATGTATAGAGAATAAAATATTCTTAAATATTTATAATAACATTAAATGTGAAAAGGTGATATTTAACAGCATTTTTTCTAGAAAAACTGTTAAAATCTTCAAATTAGGGTACTGCCGGTCGACCAATTATAACCAAAATCTAATCAGCTCTTCATATGGATCTAAAGAAAAGGAATTCGCAAAAATTATAATTTTTGGAGTTATACGATCCGAAAAAATCGTCACACACACACACATACATACATCCATACATACATACATACATACAGATATCATCGTAAAAATGGTAAAATCGTATTCTAGGGATCCTAAAACGTTCTTACTGATTAGAAACTCATCATCGAATTTTTTGACCAAAGGCAATACCTTCCTTACCTAAAGGTGACGGAAGGTAAAAAGGAACCACGTTAACCGCGGTTATATTTTTCAGTAACCAGTTACAAATTCGAATACGGTTCGTGAAAATTTTAATTACTTTTGCATGACCACATCAACCGCGCGAAGTTGGCGGTTATGGCGGTTAGATATTAGAAATTAGGTTAGAATCTTTTTGTTGTATTGTAATTTGTATGATATTTGTGGAGATAAGAAAAGTAGCAATAACGATATTCGAAATAACCTTATCACGGGCATAACCTCCGAATAAACAAGAAGTATGAGTTAATCTGAGAATAGGTATTTTCGTTGTCACTTTACTAAAAGAAGAAAAATTATTAGAAGAACTACTATCAGTTAAAATAAACGCATTAAAGAACATATACGCTTCCATAATTTCAATATATCTATTAACAAAAATTTATCTTAAATGGACAGTTCATGTGACAGATAATCAAGGCCAAAGCATTCATTTATTCAAGTCCGGTTACAAAACCACGCGGTTACCATTTAAAACCAACACCGAACCGTGGTTTATTTTTCGAATATACCTTGAGATGGTAAGCAAGTGCGCGCGCAACTGTCGATTAAGCGGCACGCACATTCCTTTTGTTTTTAATATTTTATACGTTGTTGTGTTTGTAAATAAATTACGAAATGTAACTATTTACAAAACAATTATTTATTTAATTCCCACCTTTTACCAAATCATTAAATTTATTCTACTAAACGATAAAATTACTTAAATTTAAAATAATTGGACCAAAGTTATTACATCTGTCGGGCGTGCCGAGACGCACACATTTTTGTTTTCTATTAGCCGATTGTATGCTAGCGATTGCTACTTTCATTTGTTTTGTTATTAATATCGTTTTTAATATATTTTAATAAAATATTAAAATTCATTACATATGATATCATTGTCAAAAACCGAACTCTGTCTCCACTAAGCTACTCGAGCCCTTTTTGGCGTTCAAGCCACTCTTTTCAGCGACGTCCTTTACTGGATTTACCACCTCTTCTGCGCTGTGTTATCGACCGATCGTTTGGCGCCCGAAAAACCCGTTTTGACAGCAAGGACAACTACAGAGAACGTCAAGTTGACAGACACTTTTGGCCATTACAAAATGGCGCCCGAGCAGGGACTGCTGACTTTTGGCCATTACAAAATGGCGCCCGAGCAAGAACTGTTGATTTTTGGCCATTACATAATATATACTTCAGTCGAGTAAATAGCTAGTCACATGTGTTTAGACGGATGAAATAACATAACGTAAATTTATTAAAAATATTTCTAAGTGACATGAATGAAACAAAGATATATTAATATAATTTATTTATTAAACACAAGTACCAGTTATGATTGCATTGCAATTTCTTTGCAAAAGTCTCCCCTTTGCCTCTGGCCTGTGTATTTATTTCTGGTGGCTTTTACCCTTTGGTTGGTTGGGATCAGACTCATGGACGTAGACGGACGCTAAACTCGATTTAGCGGGAGCCTGTCGCTTGGCAATTAGTCCGGGGTTCGGGGGTTCCGGCGCGGGTGCGGGAGGTTCCGGAGGCTCCGGGCTCTCGCTGGCGGTCAGCAGCGCCGCGGGCCGGCCTGCCGGCGTATCGATCGCCCACGGCACCGCATGCATGCGCCACGCCAAAAACCATGCACCAAGGGGAAATAGATACACACAGGCACTGGCACACGGATTCCAATACTCAATTGCTTTTCTAAATTGTTATAAACTACTAAATCCTACTCAGATAATACTTTCAGATATAAAAAGGAATATTTACGAGTCTTGCCCCATGTTCTGCTCTAATTTCATTTTATTTACTTATAGCTTGCGTTCAGCCGAGATAGCGTTTCTCTAACAAAAATATAGTGCTGTTTGTTAGCGCTAAATGCGCACTGAACTGTATTAGGTTACTATTAACTGGCAGTTCTATCTGTCTAACACAGCCCAATTACTAAATAAAACATTTTTTGTAACGTACTATATTTTCTACATTTATTCTAATAATGGAAGCTCAGACTACATTTTTAAATTAATCGAATATTATTACATGAACAGAGAATATACTTCGTCGTGTTTTGACAATTTGTTACCGTATTCTATAAAACGAGTGTACTTAACCTCGAATTTAAAACGTAAACACAAATAAAACCAAGTGTGATGTGCGCAGTTTCCTACCATTACGCTAGATGTCTTTTGGCTTGTACCAAAGTAATTTAAATATTAAACTTGACTTAAATCGATAATATTGCATCAAAATGAAATGTTAAATGAATTGTAATATAGATGAAATGTTTCTGAAGCTATGAAGTTTTTTTATAGGAATATTTTCGGATTCAAGCTTCAATGTAGTTTTTAACAATTTATTGTTGTGGATACATATTTGACCACGTTTCGGCCTTGGTTAAGGTCATTAGCAAGTCACACCATGTAAATTACATATAGTCAAAATTCTATGAATGAATTGCAATATAAAAAAGGATTTATTTTATATCTTTTAAAACCATGTTTAAAAGTTGAAACCAACCTGCGCAGGTTGCGGAGTCAAGTTGACTGAGGAATCATCCTCAGTCAACTTGACTGTTGTTAAAAACTACATTGGAGCTTGAATCCAAAAATACTCCTAAAAGAGTTTTTGTTTAAGTCTAGTTTAACATTTAAGCATTGTTGTTGCAAATGGGCTAGCTATTTCTTCTAGAACTAAATCGGCACTAGATACTAGCAAAAATCAAATCGTTCAACTAGTTTGCTAGTCTAGCGCTGACGGCTGCATACGAGCATTTGATAAAAATAATAACTTACAATGTCGGCAATTTTTATTAATATTAATATTATAGACATTTTGTAGTTTTGGTTATCTATCCATAGCAAGATACCTACAGGAGTCTAGATACTTGAAATCTGTTTTATTTTTGTTTAAATTACCTATTTAATTTAGAAAAAAATTGTGACTACAATTTATATTTTACAAAAAAAGAAAAAACAAAAAAATGCAATTTACAGTATATTTCAGAGTGCCATGGAACATGTGATGTTTACCGTTTCATTGACCGATCTAATAATTAATTATAATAATTGTCGGCTCCGGTGGCTCAATGGTTAGAGCAACGGCCCTTCGTCATGAGTACGCTAAGGGTTCTGGGTTCAAATGTAAGGCATGGATGTTTGTATATGTATACCTCTCTGTAATTGGGATATAATCGTGGATATAATCCAGTTGAGAGGTTTCTTTTAAAATAAAATAAAAATTGTTTCATGCCACAACGAGTAAGTTTATATCGTAGTCCTTAATGAGATTTCTAATCAAATTGGATTTAAATAAATCCTAAATCTTGACCAGAAAAATTTGAAGTGATAAAGTATGTTTGAATTTACTGTAGATTTAATTGGATTTATTACTGACAGTGTTGGCTTAGCAGCATAGAATGCGTAGAACATTACTGACTAGTATTAATTTTGACTTTTGATCATTTTGATTTGACATTTGACAGTTCTGTTACAGTTCATAGTTTCTACCATTCTGCTGTAAGGTAATATTTCTTAGCACTTTTAGTTTTTTCATCTAAGAAAATAATTTTCTTGTTGCGTCCACGGATTTCTCATTGTTCTTCTAATAATTATACTAGTTTATTTTTGATATACATTATAACTGTTAAACGATGAAAGATAAATAAATTATTTTACATGTTTCAATACCTACTATTGGATTTACTGTTAAATCCTTGTTTATTTCACCAAAGTAAATCGGATTTATGTATAAATCTCGTTGATAAAATCGATTTAGAATCTGATTCTAAATCCAATCCAGATCACTTACATCGTTTTCTTAAGTACGATTTCTAATCCTAAATCCACTAAAATCCGATTAAGGGTGTCGGTATAAACATACTCTATGATACATGTTGTAAATTGTGAATTTTATTTTGCGTATCTTTTCGACAATATTTTTTTACGACCGTGTGAGAAAGTCGGTTTCTATGATATCAAAGTTATGATTAAAATAACACAAATTTTTGCTCCAGGGGCAAGTGTAACAATTTCTGTTTCATGGGAAATAATCTAAACAATTACCTCTGCCGGGCGAAAAATTCACACAAAACTACCACATAAAATTACTTCTGTACTTAAAATATAGACTGAGCATGTTTTACATTTTTCAAAAAGTATTTTAAATGAAAGTTTATCCAATATTTTGTTTATTAATAAATATTTTTTTAATAATTTGTTATTTTTTTAGTAAATAATTAAATACGAATATTGGCGCCAAAAATAGTCATGAAAAACAACTCCCCACTCCGGTGTCGTAGAAGCACATACATTACGTCATTCACAGCCAATAGGAAACCATTTTTTCCATCACCTACATTTATTTTTGTTATTTAGATAAATAAACGTAGGCGATAGTATGTCACATGTTAACAACAAACTTCTAATTTGACATTTGACGCTGACATTTTCCACTATAAATGAGTAATAATGGCTAATACAGAATACACTCAAGCTAAGTCGGACAGTTTATCGAAAATCGAAAGCTGGATGATGGCTGAATTTATATCAGAAAACGACTGTTTTACTGTTGCCGAAATAAGGTGTGTTAAAGAGTTAACGTAAAATAAAATGTAAAAACCCAACCTTCAGCTCTTCGACCTACTGCTAACAGGCACAATTTTCTTTTCTTCGCATCTTTTGGCATATTTATAAATTCAATAGTAGGTTCGTTCCTAGCGCTTTTTGCAAGAAGGCACAATACAATACTGTAAATTACTAATTTTATATTGAATTTTGTATTATCTAACACGAACCAAACTCAAAAATTTGACACTTGTTTGACAACTTTGACAATATATTTATCATAACACTTGTAACAAAGCACAAAGAATTGACTCTATAAGGGACCAATTGGAGCCGATGAAGATGTATGTGTTGTGACGTCACATTCTGTTTCAGATCACGTGACTTTTTCAAAATATCCAAATTTCAAAAATTTATTGTAAAATATCTAATGGATATTTGGTGATATTTTCAAATTTGAGGCTATTTAAATAATGATATCTTTTTAAATTTAATACTTAGAAGGCATACAAAAATTCTTGCAGCAGCCCTATTATCGAAGTCTATATTTAGGCCCGATCTTACCACCTCTGGTTAAAAGTGACTGTTTATTAGCCATTAGTTATAAATTAAAATGATATAGAAGCGATGCGAACAACAGTTTTAACTTCTTCTACATATAGTTATGTCTAACCAATGGTGGTAAGAACAATTAATTTTTAACTGTTGGTTAACTGTCACTTTAACAAGAGGTGATAGATGCGGGCCTTAGTACTACACATTTAATACAATAATATTATTTATGTCGCGAAACAAAATCCAAGACTACTATAATCTGGACTATAATATACAATTCGAATTAATATAAGGAAATTTTTAGGTTATTCGTGAGATTATTGTTTTTAAATATTCAAGCCATGGAAACAATATACCTATCTACACATCGTGAGCGAAATATGTTTTCCCTCTTTTTGTTGAATTTTTTTCTTTTTGGCCAAAAATAATAGCCCGTTGTAACCTCAATTTTGTAATAAAAAGTAGTAACGTAAAAACTATATTACGTTATTATTGCAAAAAGCGTGAACCATCCAAGGAATTAGAAAATTTGATTATAATTTTTTTAATTCACTCAATAAAAAGAAGAAACTTAATAAATAATAAAGTAATTTTGACGTAGCACCAACAAGCAGAGGACGAATTCCTTCCCTTCTCTTTTCTTTCTTGCGTGTCGTAAGTGTTTTTGTTTCTTGTATTTTGGTCCAGTGAAGATTTGAAGAAGGATTTGAGGTATTTTCTTTGGTTTGGATCGGGGTTAACTCGCAGCTGTGGGATTACGTCTCTGCAAAGTAATTGGCGTGGTTTGGATAAGATTTTTTTGTGAACAGGTCGTTGCTCTGGATCCTGTGATTATTATTGTCGTTCGGATAACATGCCTCGCATCGCTTCCTTTCTGTCACATTACAGATTTGCGTGTGCCAGATTTACTATCTACTAGCATTTTTTAAAGACCGTGTCAACCGGTCAGTTTTTCCATCAAATTTATGAATGTTAAACCATTTGACGTGACGCCACATCAGTTAATTTTATAATTAGGACAAGTTCTATGTAATTTTAAAAATTAAAACTGACAATGATTGTATATTAACGTTCCTGAGGTAAATAAGTAAATAAATGTATAAGTAAATAATGAAGACACACAATATTAAGATGTAAACATAGAAAACCTACTTGTTTTAAGGCTTTCAGCCAAATATTCAGTAATCAAGTAAATTGGTTTAAATAATAGTTTTTATAAATAAAAAAAATCTGATGTGGCCAGCACATAACCTCTCGCCAGATATTTTACCTGGTTCTACGCATAAAACAAAAAATATTTTTAAATACAAATAAATATATTCATGTCTCACTACAAAATAATTCTCACATATATTTGCAAAATCTATGGGATATTTTAATATAAATACAGTAAGACCCCGCTTAACGCTAGTCCGCTTAGCGCTGATTCGGTTTAACGCTGTTTTATCGGAATAGTGGGATTCCTTGAAAATTTCACGCAGCGTTGGGAATCATCGAAATCCAAAGACTTTTAATTAAAGCCACTACTTTTTTATCATTGCAAAAACCCAAGAGCGATGAAAGGAATATCTAAATCAACTTTACCTGTAATTTAAGAGTCTAATAAAAAATCATGGATAATTATGAAAATTTTGCAGAATTGGTTCACTGAACATTTTTGCCCGTCTGTTAAACGCTATTGCAAAATCAAAAAACTTGAACCACAGGCACTACTTTTAATGGATAATGCTCCAAGCCACCCAACGAATCTATTTGACTTATTAACATTCCAGTCGAAGTTTTTGTTGTATTGTTATAAAAAAACATATTTAATTAGCTGAAAAGACACAATACCTGAACAATTTTTTAATTTTCTACCCGTTTCCCCTATTTGTTTCGTATAACGTTCTACTTTGACGGAACATATACCCCGCGTTAAGCGGGGTCTTACTGTATTTACAATACATACATTTTCTTTATATTCAATATCCTGAAATTTTCTTTTTCTTCTTTCCTTTTCTTTTTCTTTATATTCGTCATTTTTTGCAAATTCCTTTTATATTCTTTTTTACGTATATTCTTTTGCGTTGTTGACTTTTTCTTATTTTCATAATGATGTACAAATATTTTTGACAGTGGCATACAAATATTTTTGACAGTCACATTTGAATTTCTTGCCTTGAAGTAGTTTGATCTGAGATTTATTACATCAAATTATTTTATATGCATTTCGTTAACTCTAAATCTATAAAAGATATAATAATGAATTTATATTAATCGAATAAAGAATTTAACGTTCTTTAATATAAGTATTTACATAAATTTTTGATAAATAATATTTAGATGATTTTTTTCTTGTAACTACTACTTCCGGTTGTCCAATTGTTACCAAAACTTAACCAACTCTTCCCATTATAGTTAGATTGAGGAATCCGTAGTTAAAAATGTCTTATAGTATTTGAGACATCGTAGATCCAAAATCCACACACACACCCACACACTCACTCACTCACTCACTCACTCACTCACTCACTCACTCACTCACTCACTCACTCACTCACTCACTCACTCACACACACACACACACACACACACACACACACACACACACACACACACACACACACACACATCATCGTAAAATTTTTATAATCGGATTCTAGGGATCTTAAAACGTGCTTATTTACTAAAATCTGGATATGCGATTTTTAACATGAATTCAATACCTCTATTGGCGAGAGGTTAAAAACGTACAGTAAAATTTTTAAAAGATGTCCTATCAAGGTAGTTTGTATCATGGACAAATTAACGAATTGCCATATATTTATCTCTCTCATAAGAGGCGTGTGCGATAAGGATGGATATAACACGTTTGTCTTTCGAAAATTCATATTGTTTCGACTAAGTTCTGAATGTTAATATATTTGAGTTAGAGTAAAGGATCCACACACACATACATACACACAGACATCATCGTGAAAATGTTAAAATTGGATTCTAGGGACCTTAAAACGTGGTCATTTAGCAAAATCTCGATATGCGATTTTTAGCACGATCCCTATACCTCCCTTACCAAGGGTAGCAGGAGGTAAAAAGTGCCTATATAGTATATCAGGATTTTATAATAAACTAGTAAACTACAAGATCAGAGATTAGCAGTTTCAAGTATTGCCAAATAAATGTTTCTATTTCATCATAGTTTTTCAACACAATGGTGCTATTTTCTCGAAAATCAGTGCTGCCCTCAAACAATAATAATTGTAAGATCTACATCATTGGAAAGAATGACTTTCATTTAATAAATAATCTTCAAAATCACTACTGTTACATCATCGTGTTTGACAAATAAAACTGATAGATAAACTGAGCATCTGACACGCGCTTAATTTTAATGATAAATTTTGTAGTGAATAAGACTGTCGTATTTCCATTCCCATATCCTATTACATTAATGTACTTATCAATGAACTGTATGTACTTGATATTGGAATATTATAGCACACATTTGTTATCCTCATGTTCTAGTTGTTTTTACGAATAATTAATAAGCAATATCGTGTCAACAAATAATGTATATGGTATATAATTATTTTATATGGTTTCATATTTATTACATTACTGTGTTTACAGGACGTTTAATAACCTAATTAATACAAGCATAAATTTGACATTATATAAATAAATGAATAATATAGCAATATAGGTACGATTTGTTAGCTTAATTTTTACGACAAGCGTCGAAGAACAACTTTATTTTTGGCTATTATTGTTGGTCAGTATTTACATACAAAATAAAGATTTAACTTAACCTAGTCTAACATATCTTAACTACAAGAGTCTAGTCGTCAGAGCTCCGAGCCGAAGATACATGATGTCTTTCGACAAAACAATACCTAACGCACAAAACTCGAGTCCTTATATTTGTTTTTACTTACTTGTACATAGTAAAGGAAGTATTGTAATCGCGAAAAATTTCGGTTTTTAGATTTCAACGGAAATATCCATTTTGACTATCCCTGAATCCATTTTGACTAATTTCGTATTGACGTCTGTACGTATGTATGTACGTACGTACCTATCTCGCATAACTCAAATACGGTAAGCCGTAGAAAGTTGAAATTTTGTATTTAGGACTGCTAACATCTAGCTGTGCACCTCCCTTTTTAGTCATTACGTAATTTCCAAAACTGATACTTTACTTGAAGCCTATAATAGATTTTAATGAAAAACTATTTTAAAATATAATCCAAAACTTTTCAAATTTGATATATACGATTTTTATGTCAATGGGAATAACATAGTGATTTTGGTTAAAATAGGCAAACTGAAAGTGATATATTACCTGAAATTATTAACAGTTTTTCTTCAATAAAATGGTTTTATTTTGATTTTAAAAACAAATATTTCAAATAAGAGTTTTAGATAATTATATTCTGCGTCTAGCACATCAAGTATTATTAAATTAACTCTTTGTATAAGCGAGATATGTAAATTTAAAAATTATACACTTTTTGGTTTTTATAATAATTAAAGCTTGCTATGGATTAAGACAGAAAATAACAAAAAATGAAAAAAATATTAATGTCAAATTACGGCAAATACGTGCAATTTTATAATTGGTTATGTTGGTTTTGCGTACAAGGAAGTCGTGTGGTGTCCACATCAGATTTTTTAAACTTATTTCAAAAGCTAGTATAACAACCCGGGTTTTGCGGACGCTTGGAACATACATTGTGCTGCTTCGGGGTCCTCGGTGCTCTGACGACTAGACTCTTCTTACATTTACAGTTTTATATTAATTTACAAAGTACCTAATCCAGAAATTGAAGACGATGTGTTGGGTTGCAACGGAGAGATTGATTTTGAATTAGAAAATTAAAAAACCAGTGTTTATGTCAATAAAACTGTTATAAATTATTTTTAAATTATTATTAACAAATAATTAGTGTGGCTTGGTTTGAAATTTTACTTTTTTAATCTCTTAACATAATATTGCAAAACACAACCAACCATCAAAAGTACTAATTATTTTTGGTAAATTGTATTTATTTTTCATACTAATTATGCTAAAAATACTATTACTACGTTTACATGCAGTTTTGAAAATGGTTTCAGTTTTCAGTCAAAATTATACAAAACTGTTTACATGCAGTTTTCAAAACAAGTTTAAAAATTGATTTGAAATCAGTTTCGGCGCATGCGCATTTAGCTGATGTAAATGACAGATCCTCTTCACTCCAAATACTTCGTTTTGCTATTATTCCAATTATTTTTTATACTTCGTACCACTACGCACTAAAACTACACGTCTGTCAGTATATTTGAAGGTTAGTAACACAAAGCGACAGAAACGTTATGCTCTGTACGCATGCGCAGTATCGAAACTGAATTTTATGTGTTTACATGAGTAGTTTTGAAACTAGTTTTCAAGTCCAACCCATGAATTTTAGTTTTGATTTGAAATAATTCAAAACCGTTTTGACACTGTATACATGGCGTTTTCAAAACTAAAAACGTTTTAAAAACGGTTTCAAAACTGCATGTAAACTCAGTATATATGGGCCTATTCGAACCCATACGTAAATATATAAATTTGAAGAAATTACTGGTAATTTGAATATGTAATAATGAAACTAAAATTATTTCAGAATTAGCATATTGCATAACACCGTCCAATTATTATCTTTAATAGTGTAATTTCATTAGTTTCATTGTCATAGTAATTGTTTTTAACCTATAAATTTCATAAGTGTTGCATTTTTTCAGTTTGAAACAAATGAATAAATTACACTTCACGCAGGAAAGCTAAAAAAATATATTTTCAATGGCGTAAAATGAAATGTGGTGTTTATATAAAAATTAACTTTGACATCATAATTCGATATCTAACAGTAATAAGATATAAAAGACCCTAAAAATATATTCTTAAGAAGTGCAAACCAAAATCCAGTATTATTTCACACTTGGAAGTTATTCGCAATAATTATAAACTGCAGTATGCATTCTTACATATTTTACTGAAACAGAAGTATTTTTGCAAAATCGTTACTCACATATTCTAAAAATAGAACTGACGGACGGAAGTACTGTCCTTGGTATATGCGATTTTATTATTTAAAAGCCCGTGTTTGGCTTTATGTGGATATTAATTACTTGCATACCGTTGGCTTCCTTTGCCATACAATCGAATGAAACAATATGACGCATTCCTGGAGAAATTCCAGGTAAAATACACACTTCACACACCCCCTCGCCTCATAACCGCGCTTACATACCTCTCGGACACTTGTCCAAGGTGGGAACTAGTCCTCTTCGCTCCTTCGTATTGTGGACGCCAGTAATTGAATTCCAACCGGTACACAACGAGAACGAATACTCTTTAAACTCGACCGAATTTCGTCACGATATTATCGGAGAAGGGTTGCTTCGTCCCTTTCCAGTTTCTCCGCAGAGAGAAATGCTAAATTTAGAATAGAAATAGTTTGATTCTGATTGTCTTTCGAATATGTATGTAATATCCATCTTTTCGGACTAGGGGCTGTCCTTAAATTACGTAACGCTTCAAGCGGTGGGGTGGGGGTCAAGAGTAGCGTTACGCAGCGTTACGAGGGGGTGGAGGAGGGTTAATGTGTGCGTTACGTAACGATAAAATATAAAAAATATTGCTAAACTTGCTTTAATAGTTTTGAAACATTCTAATTTCGCGGTGCTAATTCGTATATGCAGGCAGTCGTTTGTTTTCAATAACAGTCAACATAATATGTCGGGCACAGTTCAAATTCGGGCCAGTGGTCTTTTATTCGTGCAATGCAATTCATATTAAAACATGAATTCAAGTAGTGTTTATAAGGAAAAACTTTTCAATAGTTTGTTAAAAGCATATGGAAATGCATATGCTTTTAATTTCTGTGCTGTTATTTTTTCATCTTTATGTACATTAATTTAATTAGTTTCTGTTTCAAATTTTAACTGAATATTAAGGAGGCCATATACTTGTATATCCAGTAAAGAAATTGGGGTGACAAGCCGTAGGGCAAGAGTAGTACAATATGTTTCATCTTTATGTACATTAATTTAAATAGTTTCTGTTCTGTTCTGTTATTTTTCATCTTTATATACATTAATTTAAATAGTTTCTGTTTCAAATTTTAACTGAATATTAAGGAGGCCATATACTTTTATATCCAGTAAAGAAATTGGGGTGACAAGCCGTAGGGCAAAAGTAGTATATTATTTTTCATCTTTATGTACGTTAATTTAAATAGTTTCTGTTCTGTTCTGTAATTTTTCATCTTTATGTACATTAATTTAAATAGTTTCTGTTTCAAATTTTAACTGAATATTAAGGAGGCCATATACTTTTATATCCAGTAAAAAAAATGGTGGGGGTCAAGTACTGCGTTACGTAATATATGGGGGGGTTCATGTTTGCGTTACGGGTGCGTTACAAAGGGGGGAGGGAGTATCAAAAATTTCCTAATTTTGCGTTACGTAATTTAAGGACAGCCCCTAATAACAAAGGCTTTGAAGAAGCAGGAGTTTTATAAATGTGGTAACCTTTAGGTTTTGAGACAATAGAAGTGCTGTCGTTGTGCGTCAGTGTCTATGGAAGTTATTTTTTTAAATACCATGACTGTGGTATTGGTAAGGTCATATGCAACCAACCAAAGGCACCAAGGTGTTCCCAGGCGGTTACTCATTCTAAAACAAACCGTGCCTACCGTTGCTTGACTTTATAGATCATGTATACGTCGTTGCCAGATTGTACAACTTGTCTTCTAACTAAATGCCTCGGCGTTTTATAAAACGTCAAATTGTGAAATCTTCGTTGACTTACGCTGATTAAATCCCAATTACACAGTAGGTTCACATTCACACACATCCATGTAGTGATGCACGACGAGGCGAGTGTACTCTCACATCTCGTCTCGTCTCGTAACATTATGCGAGTATGCGAGACGAGAACGAGAGCGAGATTGCAGTTTAAAATTCGAGGCGAGATCGATATAACTGCGAGAAGCGAGAAATCTCGCGAGATTCTAGCGAGTCTCGCAATAAAAAGTATTTGTAAATTTATAGCTTTTATTCATAAATTCAATAAAAAAAATGCACCGTACAAGGAGTGGAATCAACGCTAATTCATGCATAGTATACGAGACTGTGAAAATTAAATGAATTCACTATATTATTGAGTCTATTTAGTGTCGATTGGTATCGGTCCCAGAGCGAGGAAATGCAAAATAAAAACAAAATCTGTTTTGCATTCAGTAGAACTAGTTTTCTCTAATATTTCAGTCCCTAATTCACCCCAATTAAAACAACGGTTAACATTTTCTTGTCGCCCCTAAAAAGTAAAGGATGTTATATTAAGCGTCGATGAGAGCCAAAACGGAGAGAATTGATTGGCTGCCGGCGATTTACAAAGTTACAAAAAAGAATTGTTTAATGTTTTAATTCGTTTTACCGATGACAGAATGTATTGAAATAGTTTGGAGATGAAAAACTGGATATTTTACAGGTAAATTAAATTATTTACCAACTTATCACATTTTCTAGTGACCATCAATGAATAAACATTATGTTCGTATTGAAATTATTTGATGACTAGAATTTAGTGTTTCGTCTCTTTATTATATTGATACTTATACAACTGCAAATACACGGAAGACGGTGTGATTGGTGCAAACTTGTCTCTTGTATTTAAACTGTTACGTAAATGCGTAGTGCGCATGCGCTTATTTCTATAGCGAGACTTTCGTGCGAGATCGAGACGAAACCCAAAAAAATGTGCGAGAACGAGAACGAGATCGAAATTACAGATCCGAAAACGAGACGAGATCGATATTTTATATTTCTCGTCTCGTCTCGCCTCGCGTGCATCACTACATCCATGCCTTAGTGGGATTCGAACCCAGAGCCCCGAGCGCACTCATGACTTATGAGGCGTTGCTCTAAACATTGAGCCTCCGGAGATATAATAAAATGAAGATTAAATTTTAAATACAAGGATAGAATAGAATTCACTAATTCAAAAATGAGGATTAGCTTAAACATTTTTGTGAATCGTTAATTTTTATTAATATATATATATATATATATATATATATATATATATATATATATATATATATATATATATATATATATATATTTCCTTATGCTGGAAACTGTATTGAATTCCTTTTCTATTGTTCTATTTACTTTTTTCTTTTTAAAACGTTACTAATATTATTTTTCTATTTCGGTGTTCTTATGTTTCTATAAAAGCACTGTTTTTCACTGAAAACACGACGTTTAGAAAATCTATAAACGTACTGTTTTTGGCGCCTTTTGTATTCTAGAGGTGGTAGTCATGCTTTCATAACTGACAGATAACCTCAAAATGGAAAATTGTGTTGCAATATTACTTCTAAATGTGGATTTTTATCCTTTCTCTAGGTGATAGGACTAGAAAGAAAATAAATTTATAGCTATGTTAGTTAAGAAAGAACAAGAATCTGTGAAGTTAAAATTTCAGCTAAAAAATAATGAAACAAGAAACAATGCGCTCAGGTTTACTTTGCCAAAATAATTAAAATGGTAAGTTTTATTTATTACAATTTAGATTTATGGTAATGCAATTTTGAATTGAATGTATTGTTATTCCAGGCTGATTATAATGTATGATGCACATTACTTGAAAATGTTGACACTGTCTACTCAATTTGTGGCCGCTACTAGCAAGCAAATATGAAAAGTTGACGTTTTAATCCATGATTTCCAGTTCCACGTTGTGGCGAACTATCGAATATATGCCGTATATGTTTTGTATTAAAAATTATATGAACAGCTGTTGTCATTATCTGTGCAACTGAGCAGTGAGTGTTGACAAAATGGTGGGAAGTAAAAGTCTAAAGCAATAAATTGTTCATTAAAGTATTTCATTGTTTAAAGAGTTTTATTTATGTTGTTTTCTCAATTAAAAGGTTTGATGGTCCACGTAACATCCTACAATCCCATATTCAAGTTTTATTTATGATGATAACCAACACAAACCACCGATATGTCAAGTCAGGATGGTTCATTAATAAACCTTGAAGTTAATTGTATGTATTAGTTTTCCTCTTTCATAATTGTATAATGCTTGATACAATGTTTTAATGTAAACAATCAGACCAGACAAAATCACAAGATACACAAACTGTCAAAATGTGAAATTTCAATTTTTAGCGGGAAGCGCTACCAACATAACTGATAAAAAAACACCAACTCATATTTTTGACAAGTGCTTTTTTCAAAAATCTAATTGTAAAATTACCTCAATAGAAAAAATAGTATAAAAAACATGTATCATAAGGCCTGTTGACGCACTCGTCCTTTGTAAAACTCGCCTGGCGGCTCGTTTTCCAAACTTGGACTCGTACGTTAACAGATTGCCTTATGATACTTGTGTTTTAATGTACTATTTGAAATGATTAGTTCTTTGATAGTGACATTTATCTGTCAGTTACATACACTTGAATAACTGCGTTTTGATTGTTTAAAGCCTAGGCTCTGGGATTTAAATTATAGATAATTTTATAAATTTATCCATAAAATAAATAGAAAAAATATTTATGCAAATCTATAGAACATTTAATAATCTTTAATTTTTATAATAACATTAATCTCGAAAAAATAACGTTTAAAGGTATTTTTCGACGAAAAACTATTTTGAGCTTCTAGTAAAGTGCCATTTCCGGTTATCTGATTTTCACCAAAATCTAATGGGCTCTTTCCATTACAGAAAAAGTTCGAAATATAAGGTTTCAAAATTTTCTGAATAATAGTATTTGAGTGACGTAAATAGTCGATATAAATAATTAGTAAGATCGTATAAATAAATAAATAGTGTTAGTGTTATCTACTTAATTATAGTTAGTCTTAATTAAATTTTAAAGTAGTATTTAATATTAGTAATCGTTATTATTTAATATCTTTTTAATATTTAATTATAGTTTAATAAACCTTTATTTTAATTAATAATAATTGTTTAATATTTACACTTCACCCAAATAAATAAATTAAATAAAAACATTACAATAAGTATAAATGCATGATCTCTTGTACCTACCTTGCGAATAGCTGTTCATATCTGGTGGCACGAAGATCGCGCACGTGTGGCGGACATGTAGCTGGCGGATGCAGGGACGACGTTGGGGGCGTCAGACAGGAGCGACGGCGTCGAGCGTCGGGACGCGGGCGGCTGCGGCTGCACCGCTACCTGCAACAAGCCAATCAACCACTACTAAGCGATATTAACACCCAATACACACACTACATGCATAACACTAAACCATTAAACGATAGATTAGATTATACATGGATAGACGGTGAAGAATTTATGATACACATATGCTAGATAGTACATTATAATTAATTGCGCAATTGCAGTCTTATATCCAATCATATTTTTACCTTCCGTTACTTTCAGATACAGTAAAAGATATATAATTTCTTATGGGAATAAAAACTGAATTTCCAAAAATTATTTCAAACAAAAATAGCATTTATGTTACAGGAACAGTAAGATCATTTTATATACAGAGTAGGCAGGGAATCCATTAAATGCATGTCTTCATTTCAACAGAGCGGCACATACATATACATACATACGTTGGTATTCAATGTAAAAGCAAGGCAATGACATTTATCAATCCTAAAAAGAGAAATTTTTACATATCCCTCATATTTATATCCATATAAAGAGCTGATTGATTATATTTGGTCAACCAGAAATACCTCTTCACTTTAATAATTTTATTAACAATACATTTATTCTTAGAAAATCGACGTATCGGATAAGGACACTCATACCTTCATTATATAAATAGGTATAGTTTAGTTCAAGATTATTCCTTTGATTTCTATAATCCCTGCAATTTCGACTACAATAGCGAAAACGCATATGGTTAACTTATAGCAACAGAAGAGTAGTTTGTACAGTGGAAATGATGTCCATATCGCATGAGGATGAAGTTTGAACACGACGCCGCAGGCGAAGTGTTCAATTATCCGAAGGCGATATAGACATTCCACTCGAGTTGTACACCATACTTTTGCTACGACTAACAAAAAGAAGGAAAATACGAACTATATAAATTTGAAATTTTATTGAACATTATTAATTTTTGTCATTTTATGTCTTCTTAGGTTTTCTTAATGACATTTGTTATTAAAATAATATTTTATGTTATAAGTATACAATACTTTTACATACTACTTACGATTTTTTATTGCCAAATCTAAAGAATAACCTTGACTTGGCAATGTAACATTTCATACCGTTCTGATTCTTATTTTTTATACGTTATTTTTCAATACTTACGACTAATTCATAATATAATTCAGTAAATTGTTATTAAATTATTAAAATCTCTTTTTATACCGAAAATATGTCCATATAATGATAACATTGAAATGTCAAATGTGACATTTGTATCGTTCTTCTTCTTAATCTTGTAATAAATGAATAGACAGTTGGTTACACGACTTCGAGATTTGTGATTCGTGGATTTCATATCGATGGATATGAAATTATATCCGTTCAGTTAACTAGTATTGCCTACATATCGATTCTGCAGATTGTGAAGAAATGATAAGTTTTTCAAGTGGGAGTAGAAAAAATAGGTTTTACTACAACCTCTTTCGGTTCACAATTGCTTACACAACGACTATACAGAGAACTGACCTGAGAAGTACTCATTGTGGAAATTTTCTTAGTAGAAATGCTTTGCAAGAACGACCACTAACAAATTGTTTCACTGGATGCTGTTACTCGAGGGCCGTATTGCACTATTTGCTGATGATTTTCCATATGATAAATTTATTTTTTATAATTCATATTAAGTATAATAGAGAATTTTTTTGTTAATTTTTTTTAAAGTAATATCATCGTCCGAAGAATTTTTGTCAAATTCGCTTAGGGGTATAATAAATGGATTAATATCTGAGCTATATTGAGTAAAATGGAAAACAGAATTATGTGTTGTGTTGATGTTGCAATATTAACGAGTACATCTATTGTAAGTATACCTAGAAAAATCGGTACGAATTGTAAATTTTCAAGTCAATTCTCTATATAATCGTCATGTAAGCGATTATGAACCGAAAGAGCTTGTAAGTAAAATCTATTTTCTATTGCTATAAGTTTAGTGCTATTTAGTCCATCTATTTGTTGAGTTACCAATAATATATCCGAATTAGACGTATTATTATTTTAAAATTGGTTATATCATAGCCATCTAGCAAAAAAAATAAAAGTTTCTGAAAATAAATCATTTGTTTGTCAATGCATTCATTAACTCGTTAAGAAATATTAAAAACAATGTGAATAAAATAGCAATCCGTCCTTTGCGAGATCTACCCGTTATTAGATTGTCATTAAAATTGTAAAAGTTATTTTATTTTTTGGTTATAATTATACATAAGTATAGACAGTTCTATTTTAAATACATGTAATAAATACATTATTTAGACATTTGCACTACTTATTTTATATAATAATATAACAAACATCAAATTAAAAACATTAAAATCACCACAACAACTTTGGTTATGACTTTATAAGAAAAGTGTTCTACGCTAAAAACATAAAATATAAATGTTGACAGATTTTCAAACAACAATATAATTTCTAAAAAATAAATACTGTCTTCTTGAATCTAAATGTGTATTATATATTTCCTAATACCTGCTCAACATTTCACTATTTCACCAAAACAAAAGTAACAAAAGTTTAGAAGTTAAAAGAATTGCTCGTAAATTATAATTAACAAATTATTTATCTTAATTTTCATTATCAAGTTCCATCTTCTGTTTTGAACTTTATTAAAAAAAGCAGATTTGAACATAAAATAATCAAAAACAAAGTAAAACAATGAAATCCATTCAAATCACCCAAACGTCAACAAAACGAGTTCATTCAATTAAATATATTTTACACAATTAGTAGAACGCACCCTAAATAAGCCACAAAAGTTTAGAGGTTGCAAACTTTTCTACAAATTATAATTCGTGTACACCAAATTTCAGCGTTGTGAACGCAAGTACACGTTGCCATAAGACATTTCAACGAATTTCACCGAATTTCGGGCTGTGAATGTAGCTTCAATCTCAAAAAAGTGACAAAACTTCACCAATGAGAACGAGTCTGAAATGATATAGATGTATACACCCATCTTTATTTAGTATCCACTTGGTGGATTCGGTTTTTTAAACAAATGCGAGAAGAACATGGAGACTGTCATAACTTAATTGCTGATATATAACCAATAATGCCAAGCGAATGACAGTTTCATGGCGCACAGGTGTCTTGTTGAGTACTGCTCTACCGATAATTTAATCTTGTTTTTGAAGCATTTACAAAGATGTCTGTACATATCCAAAACTAATTTTCAGGTAATTTAAACTTATATTTATGAATGACTTACTTAAACCTAAACAAAAACCATAAACCTAATTTTCATTTGTGAATGCACCTTTAGAGTATTGAAGAGAATGACCCATTTTATTTTGAAAAATAATATAAAAATATATAGAAACGGGGGTTTAGTAAAAATAATTTTTTCCACATTACAAAAATCTAAGTAGAAATTAATAATATACTTGAGATTGATTCATTGATTTAATAATTTATTTATAGACTGATGTGGGTAACATAAAAATAGTGCGTCATACCTAATTTCAAATAATTGCTTTATGAATAAATTAATCGACTATATAATTTTTATTACGATTGAGTTCTACAGGAAATAAAATATGATACAGATTATTCGTTAAAAGTTTAGAAACGTGTAAATTGATGTGTTTGTGGTAAAAAGTCGAAGCCAGTATAATGTAGTTGTTGATTGTCGACCAAAATTTGAATCCATATCGAAGGGAAATGAGCTGAAGGGCCAATCACGGGAGCGGCATCATAAAGCTAATTACGTCATATTTCCTCGTCATCGGAAACAAAAGAATTCGGTCATTGGTTGATGGCGTTCATTCATGGTATCCACCAATTTTTGCGTTATCGACGTTCCCCCAAGCCCGTCCCTAATCCGCCGCTCGCGTGCGACCCGGCGTGACCGAATTCCTGCCCTTTGCAGGAGAAATCAAAATTACTTCTTCAAATATGTAAAACAATGCGAGACCTGGTTTTAAATATCAAGTAACAGAAAAACACTGAGTTGTACATCGAACGGAGCAAATGGAGCTCGAAAACCAACCGTTTTTACGTAAATTAAATAAAAAATTTACCCCGGAATTTACATTCACGAACGAAATTGCAATAAAAATTACAAAGGCAAAATTAAAAACCTATTTAATTATTAGTTATTACTGTATATTTATTTATATATATTTCGTGTCAAGAGCATACAATAATAATCGAAGATAACTTTTCTTGAGTCAGACAACTTAAGTTTAATACATTTCTAACCTCCAAGCTTCAAAGCAAGTAAAATCATTGTCACCTCAACTGTAAGTCGATTTTAATATTGTAAGCGATGAAAACCAAACGCTTCTGGTCCGTCATTTCAGAACATCGTCGGCAATTTTCAAATGAACCGATTACTGTGAAGGTTTCCAAACAAGAAAATGGCGTCTTCGGTGCTAAGGTCGTTGTTATGCTAAGCCAGGATTTAACGTTTGGCGCTCATAACCTACGTATAAGTTTGTTTGGTATTGAAATTGCTCAGAAACATGTTAAAAAGTTTTCTTCTGATATAAATAAATACTAACCTGACTAGGATTATCAACGTATACTTCACGTTCGCTATAATGATTGAAGTTAGCTGCGTAATACTTCAGCAGGTAAAACAAATTTAAAATAAAACCTTAAAATATGCCCTGTACAACATACAAGTACTGATAACAATATATTTATTTCATCTGTGTTTTTCGAGGGGTTAATCACTCCTTCAATTTTGTACAAATGATTGTACAACCATGGGATTGTAAGACGATTGTAATGATTGCATGTAAGAATGTACAATATTTGCAAAGATTAGAATGTTGTAATATTATTTATTTTATTAATCAGATTTTACAAATTTTAATATAATATTTGACGACAGAATTCACTCACATTCTTTATATTTCTAGATAATATAAACTACACCATATCTCCTTTACGAAAAAAAAAAAAAAATAGTTGACCTATTAGGAGGCAATTTTAATGGTGTTTCGTTATTTGAGAAATAATCCATAGGTAACTAGATACAGGCAAAAAAAAATTATTTTTTATTTTTACGTTTATTTGTTTCCAACAGCAAAAATATAACAATTTTTAAATTTATAAACATTATTTTTAACATACATAGCACTGAACATTTCTTAAATTTCGTTACAAATATGTCATTGCCTACTATGACGTCCATATAAAAAAAAATAATTGAAGCACAAGATTTTATAAATTTTGAGAACTGAATAAAGAAATTATTAATAAATATATTTAAATTATTATTTTTAATGGTGTTCTTCAATTGTTCCATGTAACAAACATTACAGATTTGAAAAGTATTCGTAAAAATAAAATTTTTTTGATGTCAGTCTTACCGATTTCAAGTAATGCCAACGGAATCAGTTATTTTTTAGCACTATGTAGCGTCTTGGTCAATTTTAAATAACAGCAACCGTTACCAAGGCGGCAGCCATTTTCTTGTTTGGAAACCTGGCCTACGTAATCACTAAACGGGTCCATTACAACGTTATAACATAACCTAAAATTCAAGCCCGTAAATATTCGGGTCATTAGACTCATTTTTCTAGATAAGTATAAAAACCTCAGACATTATTTTTTGTATTCGTTATATCAGGTTATCAAAATATAAGGGTAAAAGACATTAAAAGACATCCTCACTTCGTCTTTATTTTATTTCAGGACCTTCCTGGTTGTCAAGAGGGCGGGGTATTCGAACCCCCTACCTGGCTACGCCACTAAGTGCAAGTCTTGGTGAACAGTCAAATTTATTATTTTTGGTAACCAATACATAAAATTATAAGAAAATTTTCGTGTTAATTTAAATTATTCCATTATATAATTAAGTATATTACATTATTGTAGGAATTCCTAGTAGTACATTGATATTTAGGTATTATTTAGGAAAAACAATAATACAAATGTAATGTAACGTGTGAACCCCGCAGCTACGCTGAATAAGAGTCTAAGTATAGCGATGACGCAATCGCGCTAGCAGCCGGGCTATGTCAACAAACAAGCCGCGACGTGTTTAATTACTTCCGGCCGCCTGAACCTTTTGTGTTCATTGCTATTATGCGGTCGAACATTCTAGAGCTCCCTGTAAGTTAATGGCAGCTGTATAAAAGTGACGTAGCTATGCTCGGGACTTAGTTACTTAGTTCATGGAGAGACATATAGAAACATTCACATAGAGTATTAGTGAAGCACAGCAGTATCGCGGTGAGCGCATGCAGTATAGTGTTGAGTGGAGGACTCGGGAAGTTACTGGTTAACTGGGATAGCTGTGGATGGGAATACTCGGTAGTGTTGACGAGTATTGGGAAGCTATAGTGTACAAGGACAGTAACGGCGAGTCGGGAAGTTACTGGTATACCGGGATAACTGTAAAAGTATTGGGAAGCTAGGTATACGGGGCAATGACGGGGAGTGGAAGTGGATACTCGGCAGTGGTGTTGAAGAATTGTGGCATACGGACAGTCGGTGATACTGAGTCTGTGCAAGAGAGAGAGTTACATAATAGACAGATAGTGAGGTGAAAAGTGTGACTTCTGTCCGAACAGTTGAATAAACAGACGCTGTTGAGTCAGTTGAGTATATAGACGCTTTGGAGGTCGGTAGGCGGACAGTTGAACGAGATAGTGAAATAAATAGTGACATAAATAGTGGAAATAAATAATCAGTAAGATTGTATAAATAAATAGTCGTGTTATTAGTTTAAATAAATGGTGTTAAGGCCGCCACGCACTTGAGCGACGCGAAGCGAAGAGAATTTTTTTCATTCAATGTATTCTTATGTGAATAGTCGCCTCGTTGCTCTGCTCTTCGCTGCTCCAAAGTGCGCGTATACACATAAGAATACATTGAATGAAAAAACTTCTCTTCGATTCGCTTCGCTTCGCTTCGGTCGCTGAAGTGCGCGTTGGCCTTTAGTATTATATAGTTAATTATACTTTTAGTCTTAATTAGATTATAATAATTGTTTAATATTAGTAGTAATCATTATTAATTAGTATCTTTTAATATTTTCTTTATAGTTTAATAAACACTTATATTAGTTAATAATAATTGTCCAATATTGACACTTCACCCAAATAAATAAAAACGTTACAAATTGGTAAAACATTGCGAGACCCAAATTTAAAATATCAAATTACATAAAAAACTCTCAGTTTCATGTATCAGTAAATGAAATTTACTTGAAAAATATTGTTTTTAGAAGCTTCGCATTTTAATATGTATTCCATCTTGAAAGATATAAGAACATATTTAACATTTTATGTATTTTTTACTTCAGTTGTAAATATACATGGGTATTTTATAAATGGAAATGTTCTGAATACAAACTTTTATTTCTGTATATTAAATAATATTCGAATTCGTTAGTGAATTTCTGCTTTATTTATTTGAGAGAAAATTATAATTTTCTTTCTAAATTAATGATGTTCAAGTTTTTAACCTTTCCCAATTTAAAGCACTTTTATGTGCAAAGTATATAGGTCAAAGGAAATGTCAATTTGATTAAATTTCACAAAAGACGAAAACATAAGGCAGAGGCAAATATAAATAATACGAATGAATGAAACAGGAAACATAAAAGAAGTAGGTACTTAAGAGAAAAAAGGACGATACTTGATATGTATTAAATTATTAATATAATATGAATTAAGCCATTAGAGTTGGTTGTTGGGACATAAAAATTCTGCAGGATTTCATTGCATTAATATTTATTTTGTTCTAAGGCACAAGCAGACATAGTACACGATAATTTATAAAAATACTATATACTACAATAATTATCTGAATAAATATTACATGTTTGCTGCTTTGTAAAGAGATGTCAAAAATAACGTGTCCAAATACACGAGATAAATGTAAATGTTGTAGTTCTTCATTTTTGAATATCTATGGAATAATTCTAAATTTTTGTTTATATATTTCAAGTGACAAAAGTAGCACAATTTTAAAATTTATTATTATACACTCTTTATTCTCATGGGGTCTCGTGGCCGCGTGCCTGAGTGTCTGATCGCGAATCTGGGGAACTGGGTTCGATCCCGACCAACGCCAAATATTTCAAATTTTAAATGGCACAAAATTGACCCCTGTGTTGCACTCTCCACGGCAGCAATGAGTGCCCGTGAGATGACGCCTGGTAAACGCCAGCATGGTACAAATATGTCATCATCATTAGCGAAATCTGTGCGTACGAAGCAGATTGGCACACCCAGCAATGGGTAATTTCAAGTTTGTTTCTTAATTATCATTAATATTTTTATTTACTCAGATATGCTTTTTTCTCAAATTTCTCTAACACCCCTCAAAATAACCTAACCTAACGCACAAAACTCGATCCGAATTTTCTGCGTTAGTTTAGAGTATGTTGTTATTGGTACTCGCAGAATCCGCTAGCAGCGCTGTAAGCGCACCTGTCATGGCAGCCAGTAGGACATGTCAGAATTGTGTGCATTTTAAATGAGCGCTTTCTGACCCATTATATTGATAAAAGTTCAAATCAACACAATTTTTAAATTTGTTCAGTTGAATTCTTTATCAAGGAACCTAGTTGAAGGGCAATTTGTAAATCCGAATTTAATTACTACTTGTGGCTTAATTTGACTTATGACAATTCTGACTTGCAACTGCAGCCTGCAGGGACAAATACTAGTAAAATCAATGAATCTATAAATTTTATTTATCAATGCTGTCAATAGTTCTATTATAACTACATACCTGCAAAATTTTATTATAATTTCTTTTTGTGAAATACAAAGAAAAGGCATATTTATTTATCAGATTTAAGTTTTAAGGTTTATTTAAATTTCTTTTCCATATATTTAGTCGATCAACTTTATCTTCTTTGCTAAAATAATGGAATATGTCTTGAATTTTTGTCGTATTCGTACACTTTAACACTGCATTTTTTGGTGTATATTATTTTCATTTTCTTTAATTTGCTTATTTTTCACACATATTCAAATGAAATTATAAAATCTAAGCGTGAGAACATCTTTTTATGTTAAACTAAATGATGATTTTTGATATTTACATAATTTAACATGTCCTACTGGCCGCCATTAATTTAGTTCCCTAAAATTCCGCTGATGTCGCATGGTATTCTACGGGTACCAATAGAGAAATATACATTGTTCAAAAAAAAACCTAACTCGGAGTAGGCTATGAACAGAGAAAGGTATGTCTTAATTTGAATGAATTAAATATGACATGAGATATTGTCAAAAATCAAATCATTCCTTCTTGAATTATATTTAAGAAATGGAAATAAATTAAACGGCGAATGGCAATATTCTTTTGCTTCTTGTTACAATAAATTTCAGGAAAGATTGTTTCACAATTGGTCGCGTTTTATAAAGTGACTAGGCGTTTCATAAAAGGACGGGCATACGACATATACATAGGTATACAAATTTAAATTATGGTTCATGTAAATATAGTGGTGACATCTCCGGTGATTTCAATATTTTGTTTTTATAAGTTCTACGGAAAAACTAGTAATATATACATGTATTAATATTCACAAAAGAATAAAAAATTATAAATACAAATTATAAAATAATTGTACAAATATATTATTTGAATGGAAAATTAAAATTTCTTTAAATTTAATGATATTTATAATTATTTCATTTATAAAATAAATGTTTTTATAAAAGTCTATTAATATTTATATATTTTAATTTTTGTTTTGTAGTTTTATTCACGTACAAAATTGCATGTGTTTAATGACTAAGGTATTCTCTTGTAACACATTATTGCGGTTAAATTATAAATTAATTACCATGTCAACTACTTATAGTTAAGCTAAATATTGAATTAAATTGAAATGTAGTCACATTTAGAATTATCCACATTTGCATTACTGTACTTCATTGCACATAACATAATGTCTGCTGTAATATTAACAATATTATCTACAAATAATGTACCGAATTACTATCATTATCATAACATACAGTCCTACAGGTCAAAATATATAGAGACACTTGGGGATGATATGTTATTGGCAACGGCGCAATGGAATAATAATTGTGAAAATGTTGTGAATAATGAGTATTTATTTATCATCTCATTTTGAATGAACTCGTATTAAACTTCACTAGCATTCTATACCGTACTCGCGTAATTTATATTGCTATGCGCGTCACTCGTGTTGGATATTGTGTTTTTTTATCGGCTTATTATTGTTTACTGGCCCTCTAGATTCGATTTATCATTTATTTGCACATTATTGGTTTGGTATTTAGCTGCCTTATCTGATATAGCGCTCTTTTTTCTGGTTTAAAAAAGCAGCTATAAATTATTACTAAATTGAAGGTGATGTATCCGATTATAGTTTGAAAGATGAGGAAAAGCCTATAATGAAAATGATATATTATGTTATTAGTGACAACAAAGAAATCCCTATAGATTGTTTGATTACGGACGTATAAATCATTATATTGAATCAAACATTACCTACTTCACGATCTAATTTATATGTCAGCTTTCCCATTCCATAATACAAAAACTCATATTGCAAGCTACCTATTTTATCCTATAGCCACCAAGGGTGGTATTTTCTTAGGTCAAAAAACTTTTGGTTAATTAAATAGTTCTAATATTTTATGTTATTATAAATATGGCCTTTATTGGTATCTACTCTCATTACCTTTCCATCTAAGTAAGAAACATCGTGGCAAAATGTAAAACTATAATTTATTGATGATAGGTGTGTAATATATATATATATATATATATATATATATATATATATATATATATATATATATATACAGGGTGTAAATGAAATAAGTATATTAAACTTAACCAGTAATATAACTCGTCGAGAGCAACAATATTTCTTAATAACTTTTTCTCGAAATCGCATATTTTTGTAGCATTTTTACCACCCCGTAAATTGACGAGTCGTTCCAAATATTTTTGTAATAATTGAATGTAGTAGCAATAGCTATGAAAAATTTTGTTTTAGTAATTGACAGTCCTGTCAGTTGTTGCAATTAAATTTTAACATTAGTAATAAACCTGTTTATAAAGTAAAATTCTGGCAAAATGCTTATTTTTATGAATAGCGGATATACAGACATTGTAATTACCTATGGTGAAGTTCTCAAGGTCAACGTAGTTACACGAAAATCATCCTCTTTGAAATATTCGTAAATTTATGTTGTACCACATACAATATCTTCGAGATTATCACAGTTTGATATGTCACATATGACAATTTGGAATATTTTAAAAGAGCAACAGTTACTTCCATACCATGTGCAAAAATTTCATTGTTTCCAGCATTTCAATTTTGCGTATGGGTTGTATTGTTCACTGATAGGGCTGGATATATTAGAGAAAGTGTCTTTAATAATGCACAATTCACAAAAATCCTCATACTGTAAGAAGAAAACACAATTTTCAACAAAAAATATTAATTGTTTGGGAGGAAATAAATTGACGAGTCATTCGTCTTCATATAATCCCACCTCGTTTAAATGGACAAAAGTATGTACTTACATCTTTTGAATAACCTGTTTAAACTATTATGGTTTGCCGAGTTGACACACGAAAATTCATCTCATAACCTATTACTATATGCTCTTCCCAGTCTTCCCAAGCTCTTACGCTATTCACACTAGTTCAGAAACCTGTTTCAATACATAATTTTATAATTTTGTTATCCAAATTTTAAATTACTTTATTTTAAAAATTGTACCATTACGAATTTATTAATAATAAATATGTTTCCCGTTGATCGGTTATTAATTACTGTGTCTGCAAGTATGCAATCACCACCCAACAATTTTTGTGCTGTGTACATCGAACTTTGATTCAGACAGCAGAGATCTTGCCAGTGGCGGGTAACGATATATTAAACAAATCTTTAAGGAACTTTAACTTAAAAACTAGAAGATTTAGAAAAAAAATTAATTAAGAAAAATTGTTGCTCTCGACGAGTTACATTACTGGTTAAATTTAATACACTTATTTCATTTACACCCTGTATATATATATATATATATATATATATATATATATATATATATATATATATATATATGATAGTGTGTGTGTGTGTGTGTGTATGTGAGTGTGTGCGTGCGTGCGTGGGTGTGTGTGTGTGTGTGTGTGTGTGTGTGTGTGTGTGTGTGTGTGTGTGTGTGTGTGTGGAGGTTGATAAACCCGAAATACTGTACATACATACATTGTGACGTCACTTTTCCCTAAAGGGTATACTGAGTCACGGATACTCCACATGGATGTCCTGTTGGGAAGCCGCTAGCTTTTAAACAGTGGAAACGGACAGGGTTCATAACCACAGGAATCGTTATAAAAGGATAAGGGTGTCACGTAATGAAATATTGGAACAATCACTAAATAAAATAAAAATAAAATATATATATATATATATATATATATATATATATATATATATATATATATATACCATCACGGCTTATTACCCATTGCTGGGTGTGCCAATCTGCTTTGTAAACAGATATCGGTAATGATGAAATATTTGCACCGTGCGGGCGCTTACCAGGCGTCACCTCACGGGCACTCATTGCTGGCGTGAATAATGCACCACAGGGTTCAATTTTGAGCCATTTAAAATTGGAAATATTTGGCGTCGGTCGGGATCGAACCCGGTTCCCCAGATTCGCGATCTGACACTCAGGCACCCGGCCACGAGGCTCCATAAAATAATCAAGATAAGAATATAAGTAACTCGATAAGTAAGTTACTACTTTGAGATGAAACATATATAAATATAGGTACACTTGAAATAAAATTCTAACCAACAAATAGAGAGACCATACAAGAGAATTTATTGGACGAAAAACTAGCTAAAAGTAAGACAAAACAATTGGAAAACACAAAGATATAAGAAATTGACAGAATAACAGTAAATTTTCGACGAGTGAAAGAAAGGTACATAGAAGATAGCAATAAGAATGTAGAGCAAAAATTGTTATAAAGTTAATCGTCTACCATAGCGTTACTGGGAGAGTTATACGAAATACAATTTGTTGAAGCATATTTGTAAATGAAAATAAATCTGTTCTATTTCTGTTACTGGAGATATTCCTAGAGTTTTCATTTTCTTTTTACTTGTTCTATATTTAACTTGGAAAGACCAAGTTTATGAACATACCATCTTTACTAACTAGTAGCACTAGCATAAATTTATTTTGTAGATTTATGAAATAGGTATAAAAAATCTTTTTAGTTAATCCGAGGGTTTTGGTAGAATTATTGAGAATATGAAAATCGGGAAGCAGTGCAAACCAAAACTTGAATTATCATTTTAAATAGTTATTTTTGATTGAAGATTGCAAAATGTCACTTTTGCATTCGAGAATGAGAGAAAAAAAACATTCGAGAATGTAAAAGCATTTCGCAATCAAGTATCAAACAATGTTTTTTCGATAACTATGTACCACAATTAATTAAAATGCAAAGAGAACATTTTGTATCTAATGTCATCTGTATAAGCTGGATTATTATGAATAGTTGCTCAATTGTGACATTAAATATAAATAGAATTATTATTAAAAATAAAGGGACGGATTATATTATATTGTGTTCATTTTCCTACCAAAAAATTAAAGAATGTCAAAGACTTTTGCATCCAGTTATTTGCATACCAAGCGCGTAAACGCTTGGTTCCCGGATGAGTGTATGGCGGCACGAGCTTGCGAGCGTTGCCATAGAATGATTCCGGGAACCAAGTTCACGCACGTGGTTTGTACAATATTTTTCGTACGAATAGTATAAAACTAACAATTAGTAATTCGTGTACAAATAATTTTATTTATTAAAACTTTATTACAAAACACTGCTTTGTAGCTAATTTCTGAGTGATGTGTCAAATTTAAATTCCAATTATTTCAATGTTTTTTCAAATTTAAATTCCAATTATTTCAATGTTTTTTTTTTAAGTAATGTAGTGTTAATCTTGGTATCTAAATAACTATTTATTATTCACCAAGTATTTCACTTGAAGTACACTGGCTTGCAAAAAAATCGCGTACACCTTAAAAATCAAGTACTTAACCGAGTTTTTGTAATTTTTAAGCTCTGTAAATAATGTAAAAACTGACAATGTTGTCACTGTCATCACTATTTGATCTAATTTGGAGCTAGTTCTTAAATGTTTTTAATTTACCTACTGTTAAATTACAAATACATTCTAGAAAAATGAAAGAACAACCAAGTATGTATTTGATTTTCTATTAATTTTGACATCTTAATTGACACTAGTGACATTGACAAGTTCATAATCAAGATCGACTCAATACAGTTAAACATAGGTGTACGCGATTTTTTTGCAAGAAAGTGTATATAGCAAATTTAAACTTAATAAACTTGTTAAGTTTCTTATTGTTTTGTTACAATTTACATTACATTTGTTGGTTATGTTTTACCGACTTCAGTCTTGCTGACTCCCGCCAAGCAGAATTTGTTGCCAATATTGTGGACCAAAGGCACTAAACTTCATTATTTTAAATTAAATTTCATTCAATATTCCACCATTTTCTTTTATTATTATTAAGCGAAATAATGTTTGACAAACTATACATTTTTATTATAAATATATTTCTTTAAGAAATGCTTTAGAAATAGAAGAGTGTATTTTCCAAAATTTCCCGGTCGCTTATCTGGTGGAGACCTGGGAAATTGACGTTTCGGATGTTGCTTAGGTGACGCGAAACTACACATTTCAATGCATGAATACGAAAAAGTCTTTTATGTTCTCTAGACAAAAAACTACCATTTCGCGTGTTAATAGTTGTCATGTAATTATCAACTTTTGAAGACAGTTCGAAAGTTATTTTTCTGTCATTTAAATTTAAGTTTCAAAAATGAAGTTATTTAAAACTTAGTTAATCAATTTTTGAAAGTATCGCTGTGAGTGAACATGATTTGCAAAAAAAACTTTTGACTATTTTTTAGATTTAAAAAAAACGAGGTTTTTGTCTGAAGAATAGGTTGAATATTCCAAAAGAAAATGGTTGGTAGCTTTAAAAATGGAAGGAAAGAATGGTGAAATACATATATTATTGTTGAAGGATAATATTTGAAATATATTTAAAATAAAATTCGAAAATATATGATTTATTTGCCGTGTTCTTGATAATTCTCGCGTGACTATAAAAACTTTTATTAAATGTCACTATGAACACTTTATTGGTATAATATAAAAATATAAAAATTCTATAGGAATCTTCAAAATTATAAGAAATACGAAGTTGGTTAAATTAGACAAATGTTGCCTTATTTGGTTGTAGTAAACATATAAATAAAATTAATCCTTTTACAATTATTGTATGAAATTAATTTTTTCCAGAAACCTACTTTTCCCACTCACTAACTTATAAATTTATCTCTGGCTTGTAATTATATTTTGCAATATGTCAAAGAAACTTATGTATAATTAATATATAAAACGTACGTATCTATTATAAACTAAAACTAATTTCTTCAAAGTGAATGTATAATTTTATAATTCTAAAGCTGTTGAATGTTACTTTATCATTCGTTTGTGGTTTGCAAAAACATCTATTCCCGCTATAAAATTTTTAAATATTAACAAATGCTTTGTTTGCCAATGAATGGCGAAAAACAACAAGTCAAAAGTGAGTTGCAATAGACAGAAAAGTGTATTTATACGTAAAATTGTATGCGTGCTATTGCATTTGTATTTATGTACGTCATTAATCAAAGACTGATGAATGTAAGTTTTGTCTGTATTTTCGTATTAGCCAGAACAACATAAATGAAGTACTGTCCAGTTTCAGATATACGAGTATGTTGATACAGAGATATAAGGGATATGAAGTTAATAATAGACACTTACACAATTGTAATTTGCACGAGCGCATCTAGTGGCAAATAATAGAACTAATGGTGAACTAATGGTTGCTATGGCTACGACTTCCAAATAAAGAACTGTCACCTCTACACTCCAGCGATCATTTTAGTTGTATTATCGAATGATCTTCAATATTATTAAACAAAAAAGTTGCCCCAGGCACCTCTATTCGCATTAAACTTATTTTTAAGAAAACAAGGAACAAAACAAATCCGAATACAGAATTAGGCTATAACACGAATGAGCAGATGCAAACAGAATGGCAGGTATAGTTCTATGGAGAGGGACGTAAGAGAACGAGAGAGAGTTTCGAGTGACGTCAATTATGTAAGTGTCTATTATTTATGATTTTTACAAATTGTTTTATTCGTACAAATAGGCTTAATAAATCAAGAAAAATTTAAATGAACGAAGAAAGAATTTGTGAAAAATTCATGGACCTTGCTAGGATATGAACCCACGGCATTCCTATATCTAGTAGGACGTTCTATGCAATTGAGCTAAGAGTTGGTTAATTAGACAAAAGTTATTCCATTGAGAGACAATTTTAATGCTGTAAGTATACATATTTGAGAAGTAATGCATTTAAATTTTGCAGTTTTTTTATATTTTATTAACTAATATGTGAAATAATACAAAATTTTGCTTTATACTTCGTTAGAGCGTTTAATTGTACATTTTACAATGTTACACCAATGAATAGAGAATACATTTATCTTTCTAAATTTGCTTCACATAGCAAATATTCAAAAATTATTAAATGTATAAGTTAATAGTTATTTATTATGAGTGTGGAATGTATCATATTAGTCACGAAAGAAAAAAAAATTCTTTAGTGACTAATATATATTTCACTCGAATGTAATACAACGTTTTATCCAACACTTTTTTAAAAACATCTTTTTATTCATAGTTTGACACTGACAAGTCAACTGATGTAATATTTTAAATTACAAAGTAGCTATTGAATGGATGTTATGGCTTTGTAATATTGTTATTGTAAAAAATTTGCTGCAATAATTATTGTCTGTCATTGGGAATTATTTGAAAGAAAAATACATTTACCGGTTTCAGGATATTAATCCATTGTTTACATGTACAAAAGTAGACTGGTAACTAAGTAATAACTTTATCTGTATGGTAATATTATTACCATACTGACTTGTCACCAACTGTCTACAAAATGAAAATAAAATAAAATGAAAGTATTAGTCTTCATTAATACATACAGGTAACGTTGGTTCATCGTTCTAAATACGGTTTATTTTATTCTAAAATAATAAACATGAGGAATAAAGCACACAATTTGAATATGAATATGTCAAAAAAATTGTTCTGCTAACCATAGCATTCTGAAAGTAGCATTAACGAGAGAATTTCAAAAAATAATATATATATATATATATATATATATATATATATTAATATAGTCTTAATTTTCTGAAGCCGATAAACCACGGATGTTATGAAGCCTTAGATGTCTTAAAATCCTCGCTCCACGAGCTCGGATTTCGAACCGACATCTGCGGCTATATACATAACATTCCTAGGTATGTTAATAGCTATAAAATGGGTGACAATGAGGACCTTCCTTTAAAACGTATTCACTTAGAAGCACAAGCAGCATCTTTGAATTTAATTCCAAAGCAAGTAACTACTAACTCATTTCTCATTTTCATTTCATCAGCCGTACATGACAGCTGTCATTGTGTAAAGGTAAGTAACCTAGTTTAGTATAAATATTAATATTAATTTAAATATATGTTTCATAATGTTAACTTATTTCAATAATAAAATAATTTTGTAAAATTGCTTTTTATTTATATTAAAAAAAGAACACAAAAATTAGTAATAATTCCTCCGCAACTTCTAAATATTCTCTCACGGAGTGACTAATGTTGTACATTAGTTATTTGAAATACCCATAGGAACAAGTATATTATGAATCGGTGATGGATAAAAACAATTACTGTGAATTACATATTTGTCTATATTAAGTGCTCTATGCAATTTTTTTCAAATGACGAAACACCACTAAATTTGTATTGGTAAATTGTAATTTATGTGTAGGCACATGATTTTATGTTTACGAATCAGTAAGCTTTTACCTCGGCTTTTACTTGTAAATGTGATAATGCTCATATTAATACCATGTACTAAATAGGGGATTCTACCATTTTCTTTATACAATTTCATCTGAATGTATAAATAAAACTAAGACTGTCGACGAAAATTGTTTGAGAATTGCAGTACTGGACTGATAGCCACGCCTCCGCTATTTGAATTTCTCTATTTCCATTGGTAGTAGGCTCCTCCCCTAACTTGGTATTCGTTATATATATAGGCCGTCTTTGAACCGCCAATCAAAATAATATATATGGAATTCATATGAGTGACGAGCTGCTATAACAAAAACCCACTTATTTCCGTAGTATTTCAATTAGGTATATCGTTTTATTTTTTTTTATTAATATTCATTATTAAGTATATATTTTCAATATTTTTTTATAATTTCTCTTAATTGAATTGCGCTGTAGACCTCTATTGTTTTAAAATGTTCGTAGACACTAAAGAATGCATAAGTGTATACCGAAACTAATCTATACCACGTCAAGATATTTACCCACAATAAAATTTTAGTTTATAGTTTTACAAAGTGATTTTTCAAAGGAACTTGTCGCTATTAAATAAGAGACAAAGATTACGCCCACAAAATAGATGTCAAACTGCTGTTATTAATTGATGACAGAAATGCCAACATATAGTTTTCAAAGTATCGTATTTCCCATTCATGCAGCCAACTGCTCTTCATCTCTTGACATAGTGAATGGTGTTGTATCGCTCCTCAGAATTTGATATAATACGATTAAATTAACTATTATTTGCAGTAAATATGTCTATTTATGTTTGTAAATAAAGAAAAAATGTAAAAATATAATCGCATTTATAGCAAAGTTTGTTGCGAGTTGATAATGAAACGGTATGAGAAGCAACATCGATTTTCCAATCCACAAATGTCACAAGCGACTCAAGTCCTATTTTCTTACAGTAATTTACGACAATCTCTCAGGAGATCGTAGTATTTATACAATATTCGTATCTTTTTATAAGCTTAACGTGTTACATGAAATGTTATTTTTATTCTGCACATAAAAACGCTACTTTTATCGTCCGCAAACCGACCCAAGTTGCATTATTTATTTGCAAGATTGTATCAGCGGCTCCTTTATACTAAAGCCGTATTTTAATATTTAACTTTATGCGCAATAAATTTTAAATCAATTTATGTGGATTATGGAAACATTGATGGTAATTATGCGCTGTTTAATTCTGCGCTGTATGCATAATTAATAATATTTCTTAATTAATATAAATTCATTAACGTTCATTAACGAAAATGTTAATATACATTCATTGTAAACATAAAGCAGCTAAATTTAACCATTTACAAATAAACATTATTTTTAAGCGGTATAAATCCACGCTAGTATTCCACATTTCAGGAATAAAATAAAATAAATATATCATCACGGCATATTACCCATTGTTGCGTGTGCCAATCTACTTTATACACATTTTTCGGTAATGATCAACGACCAAATATAACTAGACAAAACAATCCTTATCCCTCCTCACTGAATGTTTTGATTTCGGCTGGCCAGACAGAGAAACTAGAGATAGAGATATGTCTTGGCTAGTTCGAGTATTTCTCACTAGAGGTCACGTAGAGTGTCTAGTGTTTAGTTTGAACGTTGCTCACTAGAACCCCCGCAGAAGCATGTGTATTTTGTCTTTATTTTGTAGTTGTAGTGGTTTTGTGAATGAAACGTTGGTTTTTCTTTAATATTAAACACTATAAATTATTTAATGTTAACCTTAAATATTAACCACGAAATTTTAACTAAGAACACTTGCGCCTCTAGTGAGCAACGCTCAAACTAGACACTGATACTCTACGTACGTGGCCTCAGTGGTGACCTCTAGTGAGAAATACTCGCACTAGACAAGACATATCTCTATCTCTACTTTCTCTATCTGGCCAGTCGAAATCAAAACAAACCAAATGAAGTTTTGTCTAGTTATATTTGGTCGTTGGTAATGATGATGACATATTCGCACCATGTGGGCGTTTAAACATTAAAACGTAAAGGTTAACATTTAACCGAGCACTTAACTTTAATAACAGAAAATACAGTGAAAGTTTTGGTATGGCGCATATACACCAAAGTAGATTGGTGGTAGCGTACTAGCTTCAAGTGCCGGCGGTTCGGAGTTCGAATCCCGGGTAAGGTACCTATGGTTAACTCAACGAATACTAATACGAGGTTACAAAAATTGACTCACTCCCATTTAAGAATTGTAAAAATATTGTAAATAGAATTATTATATATTTTATTAAAGTTTTGGTATAACACATATCATCAATAGACACTATTCATAACTTACATTATGAAAATATTTCGGAAAGAAAAACAATTAAAATAAAGAAACATTTTAAATGCCATCCTATACTTTTCAAAGAAAATTATTGCGTGTGGCACATTTTCAACTTACTTTATTTACAAACATATACAAACATAACTTCCGCCTTGACTTGCTTGTTTCGATATCCCGACTTATAAACTTGTCTATATAATATTTGAGTTCAATAATTTTTTTCGCTATCGTCCAGAAAATGAGCTGTTTTTGATCACTTTTTGATCGGAAAATCCTTCTTTATTGAGCTAGCTTGGAAAATTGTCTATAAATGAATGTGTCCATGGCAATCAGTTGTATATCTAATTATTTATTTCATATTTGCTCACCGATAGTGTTTCCAAGACAGTAGGTCTTATTTACAAATTACTGACCGGTAAGTGATGTGACTAGTGCTGTTGACAAAATTCGTATTTTCGATTTTCGAATTTTGAAATATTCGAAATTCGAAAAATAATACTTTTTCGAATTACGAATTCCGAAGTCAAAATTCGGAATATTTTTCGTATTTTGTAATTCGATAGTTGATGCCGCCATCTGTTTATTTGTGTTTTACAATGACATGACTTGTTTAAACTTGCTCTCTGAGTCCAAACACTGAGATTTGTAGCTTATTTGTTGAAAGTAAAATATTCTTAATTAACATGTCGCCGCGAAGTACAATTTGGAAATATTTTTTCTGAAATTAACAATATCAAAGCAAAGTGCAATAAATGCCAATTAAGTTACCTACACTTGAAAATATGTAATTCTAACTTCGTAAATACTCGAAATTGGAATTTTGAATGTGTATGAAATTCGAATTTTGTTAAAAAATCGAATTTTCGAATTACGAATTATTTTTCAACTGAATTTACGAAATCCATTTTTTTCAAAATCAACAGCACTAGATGTGACTCATGTCGGTAAGTGATGTGCTTCACTTACCGTTCAGGAGGTGAGACGCTAAATAAATAAAAACAAAAATCAAAGCTTAATTCAAAAATGACAAAAAAAATAATATGTCAAAATAATTTTCAAATCTTACTTTTCTTTTAAATTTTGTGCGTCAATCGTGCAAAAAATAGTATAAACATCACGAACATTAAGGAATTACCGATCTTAGACAAAATTGGGAACTGAGCGTTCTTAATACTTAATATATTATTATTTATCCTTTTTTCAGAACAGCGAAAAATAAATTGTACCCAACATGTCCTAACAGAGTCTTTACGGCTCGCTTCGGATTCTTGCTCACCCAGTAAAGTATCACTTTCAAATCTTGTTACGTAAATTACTTTTGTAATGAATTTTAAAAAGCAAAAATTGTAAACCAAGTTTTGTTTTATTTTTTAATTGATATAAATCTTTATAAGGAGATGCATCTTCTAAAACGGGACAAATGTGTTATTTTAACTAAAAAGACGAGACGGCCGGTCTGGGGACTGTCCCATTCAGAACAGGACGTATGGTCACCCTATTTAGGTTGTGAATCTTGAAAGAATGAGCTTCGTACAGGAAATCCAAAAATAATATTTAACGGAAATATTGTAATTATAGGCGGCATTGAAAAGGATATTCGTCTTGATCATGTTACAGTAAATTGAAGTGACCCTAAACGTTGGCTTAAAACCTTCAACACTATCCTGCACAATCATTTAGGAGTACTGGCGCTATGTGCTCGCTGGATTCCCCAAAATACAACACCAGATCAAAAGGCAGAATTGGTGTAAAGCCATTCTCGTACGCTTTGCTCACGGATCGTTTTACTTGGTTCTAACATTGTAACGTGTGACGAAAGTTAAATGTATTCCTACGATCTCAAAAAAAAAACAGCAGTCGATTGTTTGGATCTACTAAAATAAGTCCGCTCCAACGAAAGTTCGTGAAAAAGATGGACGCTATTTTTTCGGTACCTATTAATATTACTGAAACTTTTGACAAAAGAATGTGTCTGGAAGAGTGAGAATAGAAATAGAAATAGTGGGTAGAGGTATAGCAGATCAATGAAACGAACGTCTAAATTCAAGAAATAAACCGAAAAATCAAAAATCATCGATGATAGAATGCTCGTTAGAATAAACAGACAGATGATATAAATAATAAATAGAAGCAATTAGTTGAGTTAGTGAGTCGGTCACTAAGTCAAACAGTTAGTGAGTAGTATAGTGTACTATATAATGTCTAGAATGATGCCTCTAGAGGTTACCAAAGGTAACAATAAAGCTTAGTTTCGATATTCTAGACTCCAGAGAATTCCGAAGGAATAGTTACTAGATTAACATCTCTAGGACAAGTGACAGGTATAAATAAGTAACCATAATAAAGTATCTCGTAAAGTGTTAATGTTTGTAATTAAATATTCAAAGGTGCGGATATAAATATAATTCATATATAGATCCAGTTATAAATTTGTTAATTAATAATTTTGTTACAAGTGGTATTTCACTTTTGTAAAAACCGTATTTAATTAAATATATTTTGTTTTTATTTGATCGCAATATTAATTTGCGGAATACATATGTTCAAAACAATACAATGTATTTATAAAACATGTTCAAAAAGATAACATCCATGTTTTAAGCTTGTTCATTCTTGTTAAATTCTTGTCTATATATCGACAGCGACAGCAAATTACTAAAAATTACTAATACATTATTGCACGTTTACAGATATGGCCATAAACGCCTAATTACCTCCCGTAAGGAAGGTATAGGGATTATGCTAAAAATCGCATATCGAGATTTTGGAAAATGACCACGTTTTAAGGTCCGTAGAATCCAATTTTAACATTTTCACGATAATGTCTGTGTGTATGTGTAGATCCTCAACTCTAACTCAAATACTATCATTCAGAAAAATTTTAAACCTTGTATTTCGAACTTTTTCTGTAATGGAAAGAATCCATTAAATTTTGGTGAAAATCGGATAAACGGAAATGGCACTTTACTAGAAGCTGAAATAGTTTTTCTTCGAAAAATACCTTTAAATGTTATTTTTTCAAGATTAAAGACATTATAAAAATTAAAGATTATTAAATTTTCTATAGATTTGCATTAATACTTTTTCTATATATTTTATGGATAAATTTATAAAATTATCTATAATTTAAATCCCAGAGCCTAAGCTTTAAACAAACAAAACGCAGTTATTCAAATGTATGTACACTGGCTTGCAAAAAATCGCATACACCTTAAAAATCAAGTAACCGAGTTTTTGTAATTTTTTAGCTCTGTAAATAATGTAAAAACTGACAATGTTGTCACTGTCATCACTATTTGATCTATTATGAAGCTAGTTCTTCATTGTGTTTAATTTACCCACATTGACATTGGCAAATAAAAAATCAAGATCGACTCAATACAGCAAAAAGTAGGTGTACGCGATTTTTTTGCAAGCCAGTGTACAGACAGATAAATATCACTATCAAAGAACTAATCATTTCAAAATAATAGTAGTAACGTTTTAAAAAGAAAAAGTAAATAGAACAATAGAAAAGAAATTCAATACAGTTTCCAGCATAAGTAAATATGTAGGTATGTGAAAAATGGTGGACGCCCAAGTGTGAAGGATGAATTAAAGGAAGAAGGTTTTTAAATAAAACCGTAAAAGTCTAATTCACACTGTTCAAATTTATTGAATGAAATTACCGACCGGTTTCGGTCATTTAATGACCATTATCAAGGTACCGGTTGACTACAAAGAAAAAGTAACAATTGTACAAAATGTATAAATAAATAATAAAATTTAACAAATACTTACACATTACGAAAGTATAGAAGAACGACATGAAATAAAATGTAACATTAGGAACGTAAATCAACGTAGTCAAAAATTAAAAAATTTGTTTCGAAAAAAATATTTTTCCGAAATAATGAAGTTTGCCACAAAATAGACTGCATTTCCACCCTTCAAAAATCAGGGGTTTATAAAATAAATTGTGATTGCGGTTGTAGCTATATTGGGAAAACAGGAAGGAACTTTAACACTAGAATAAACGAACACATAAGATGCATAAAATATAATAAAAAAACTTCAACCTTTGCAGAACACATAATTGATACAGGACATAATTTTGATATTAATAAAATAGAATTTCTACACATCAAACCAAACAGTAAATCCCTAGACTTTTTAGAAAATTTAGAAATAAAAAAATCAATTGTCAACAACAGAGCCCTCTGCCTAAACGATCAAACAAATTTAAATAACAGCGCGAATATTAACATCCTACTGGATTTCGACGCCATTACGTGATCATTCATGTCCTTTCTGCTCCATTCCGTCCTTACATGCTTTTTCATCGTTGCAGTTGTGCATTATCGCTTGCTTGCCTTGCACGTTTTTTCGGAAAATTAAATTTTTTCGAAACAAATTTTTTAATTTTTGACTACGTTGATTTACGTTCCTAATGTTACATTTTATTTCATATCGTTCTTCTATACTTTCGTAATGTGTAAGTATTTGTTAAATTTTATTATTTATTTATACATTTTGTACAATTGTTACTTTTTCTTTGTAGTCAACCGGTACCTTGATAATGGTCATTAAATGACCGAAACCGGTCGGTAATTTCATTCAATAAATTTGAACAGTGTGAATTAGACTTTTACGGTTTTATTTAAAAACCTTCTTCCTTTAATGTAGGTATGTATTTAGATTAATAAAAATTAACTATTCACAAAAATGTTTAAGCTAATTCTCATTTTTTGATTAGTGAATTCTATTCTATCCCGATATTTAAAATTTAATCTTCATTTTATTATAGCTCAATGGTTAGAGCGTTGATGAACGTTTCTGCAACCGGATATATGTGTCCCATACCTAATAGTTGTCATATTTTGCATTATATTTTGTCGCACAATAGTTGTCACACTTATAAATAAATAAATAACTCATGAGAAAGAAAAACATTTATTGATGAGGATTGCACATTTTTAGTATCTAATACACGAGTAATAATTATAACTAATTTAACCGAACCTGATCTCAATTTTATTTTCATTTCTGAACCTGAACCCAAACCGAACCCATTTTTCTGCGATTTCCGATCCCTGCATGGTTGGATTTTGAGTTATGATGTGAAAGTTTTAATTTTTATTTCGACGCCATATTGGAAACTGAAACCATTGAAAAGATAATTTATTTATCTTTTCAACTATGTACAATTTATCAAGATTCATTTGTTTCAAAATAACATTTGGTAGCGGATAGTAAAACACTTACGTACTTGTTTTAAAACAGTTGGCAATTATAATATTAAACAAAACATAGTAGGTATGACGTTGTTATACCGTTAATTAGTAAATTTAACGAATATTCCCAATAATCGGAAAAAAATTGCTAATTGTGACAACTGTAATGTATAACAGGACCAAGACATAGGTAGTAATATTTTTCTTTTCTTATAGGTACTTTTTTATACTCGATTATACATAATATAATTCTTATTTATTCAACATTATATTTTATAAATAAAATCGTCGATAAAATCCTATATTAAAATTTATTAATATTTTATAGTTATCGCTTATTTTCACAGTATTATTATAATAATCTAACCACTTTATACACAACTTATTCATAATCATAAATTTTTAATGCACAAGTACCTACGTTACCTTGTAAATTATTTATAAACGTTCTTGAAACTACAGTTATGAATAAATATAACAAAGCATACCCAATAAAATTTAAATAATTTATTTTACAATTTTATTTATATTGTGTATATATTTATAAAGTTTTTTAATTTTAATTATTTAAGTTTAATTACACAGAATAAAACGTATATTTTTTTGAGAGCAATGTGTTTGTTGGCATTATTTATTTGTGAAGTAGACTAGGTATTGTGAGAATGTAGTAGGTTATTAAGGTAACAATACGGATTATATGAATACCGCAAGTTGTAAATGCACTCGTATTATTTGTAAACTCTATTTCGCTGTGTTTAATTAAAAGTTTTTAAATGGAAACATTATGGCTATAGAATACATCAGTAACATTCATTCGCACAACAAACACAGTTTTCCAAATGTAGAACAAATGAAAAATACAATAATTTAATAAATAAATAAATATATCCGCCGTCCTTTTCCTTTACAAATAATGCGAATTTTTTTTATCATAGTGTTGATCTATGTATTATTTTAATGCCAATTGCAGCAAAAAGGTCTAAATTTTACGCGTACCACAAAAAAATTCCAATCGATATTTTGACATTGCGATGCAATATTGTCAATTTAAGGAACATTGCAGCCATTAATCTACATTATTTTTTAAGCAGATCTGTCAGCTCACCTAATTTAACCTAAACTAATCAAACATACATAATACCTTGTTCCACCTAATTAAAATCAATGAAGCTTTGCGCAAGAGATGGCTTTTACACAGTACCATCTGCAAAATACAGATATACCCGAGGATACACCCAATAATTTTTCAGAAACCGTTCAATGAAACATCAATTTTTCTTGCTGTAATAATTTTTTCTGACACTCGTCATGTAAGTGTTCAATTATAACTAAATTGGGGCAAGGAAGTGGCTCATTACAAAACATATAAAGACTTTACAGGACTAGTTACATACACAATTAAATATAATTCATTACAAACTAATATGAATATACATGTTGAATCTGGGAAGCCCCCACCCCCCTACCTTTAACTTTTTTATTATAAATAAATATAATATTCGATAGCAGATGTAGATATTTTTTATAAAGTCAGCTTTTATTTTTCAAATGGCAAACTATAATTATTTTACTAAAATATAAACCGCCATTTTTACCTCCCGCTACCCTTGGTAAGGGAGGTATAGGGATCGTGCTAAAAATCGTATACAGATATTTTTATAAAAGACCACGTATTAAGGTCCCTGGAATCCGATTTTAACATTTTCACGATGATGCCTGTGTGTATGTGTGTGTGGATCCTTTACTCTAGCACAAATACTATCATTCAGAAAATTTTGAAACCTTGTATTTCTACCTTATTCTAATATGGGAAGAGATCATTAGATTTTGGCGTATATCAGATAACCGGAAATGGCACTTTATTTGAAGCACAAAATAGATTTTCTTCGAAAAATACCTTCAAATGTTACTTTTTGAAGATTTGTGTTATTATAAAAATAAAAAGATTATTAAATTTTCTACAGATTTGTATAAATGCTTTTTCTATATATTTTATGGATAAATTTATAAATTATCTTTAATTATAATCCCGGATCATACGCTTTAAACAAGCAAAACTTCTTGGTTACACAGATCATATCTCAAATGTATGTAACTGCCAAACTGCGACAGATAAATGTCACTGTCAAAGAACTAATCATTTCAAATTAACAATAGTAACGTTTTAAAAAGAAAATAGTAAATAGGACCATAGTTATATGGAATGGATCTTAATACAGTTTCCGCAACCAAATAAGTAAGTATGTATATTTAAATTAATAAAAATTAAATAGCGGGAGGTTTGGTGTTGGCCACATCAAATTTGTTTCTCTTTTCAACGATGTATTAGTTTTTATTAATGTATTGGAAAAAATTTGAGAAAAATAAGATTTGAGAAATAATTTTTATTCAAATATTCTAGGTGACTATGTGAAAATGTAATAATGTTAACTTTAACAAGCTAAAACAACAATTTCAGTAATTAAAACAGCTTAAAAGAAACCTGACTTTATAATGTACTAAACAAAGATAGATATACCTATAGCTTACTTGACTCATCAGATTTAGTTGAAATTGAAAATTATTATAACTTTTTAAATTATAAACTGATGACCGAGCTGATGACTATATTTTTTATTAATTCGACCAATTACCGGAAAAATAGTATACGTAACGTAACACGTCCGGAATGAATTTATACACGATTCGCCTACGATTTGTTCTTGAATTTGCCTATTCATCCCCTAACAAATAGGTAACACTTCCCGGACTTTTAACGTAAAACAATTTATTTAATTAACATAAGTATCACGTAAATATAACTTATTTAGAAAATAAGAAATTTCATGAAAAATAATGGAAAGTCGAAGATTTTAGTGGTAAAACAAAATTAAAACACAAAACCCCTTACACGAGCCCTTACACCATTGGAAAGAGAAAAGAAATTATTCAAATTAATAATCCAATATGGTGCCAACTTTCAAACTGTTCGGAATTTTAATTTTTTTTTCTGTGGAATCTGAATGAGTACTCAGAACTGCACAACATTGCCCATTTAATCGACCTCGTAGCTCTTCTAGTTTCCGAGATCCCAATGGTAGGTATACCACTTAATTTGGGACAGTCTGTTACAGCATATTTACTTATACAAAAATAAAGGGATCAAGCAAGACGAGCCACTACATATTCTAAAAATGGCTTTCCTAATTTCATATAATTAAAGAAATTTTAAATTCTGTTTCGTCTTTTTATCTATCTTACTGAAAAATAAGACCAGACATTACTATTTTTCGAATTCATTCTTTAAAACAATTTACAACTGACCTATCCACCACGTTGTAAGTATAAAATGTAGATAAACACACACCAGACCCAAAATAAGCCGTTTTTAACAAACATAACCAACAGTCCGGCGGCTGACATTCCTGTGATCCGGCAAATTTTAAGACGAAATTTCAGGTTTCCGTATTTCGTTCTTTCGACGATATGTTCCAGGGTTGACAAAAATCATGATTTATTTTTAAAAAATCAAAAATCATTGATTTATTTAAAAAATCAAATAAATCATGATTATTTTGATTTTATATTTTTAAAGACCTGTTGGTGTTATTTCTTCCCTTTTTAATTGTTTTAAAAGCAATATAAATATTTTATATCATATACGAAAACAAAATCTGTATTGCATTTGAATTTTTGCTTATACCTCGGCTTATACGTAGTATACAACGCGTCCACGTGCGCCTGTTTAAACTTTAAACTTAAACCATGTCTACCTAAATAAAACAGGTCAAAACATGTCTTGCATGGCACTCTGTAAAAACCGAGGTAAAAAGCTTAAAATGGATATTTTATTTTACGTTTATCTTGTTCTTATGACAAGAATCTATTATATCTAGTATTATATCAATAAATTTAGGCTCATTTGATGCAATATTTAATTTTTTTGTATTTACACTTTAGTTCTAAAATTAATAGGGCAGAATTTACAAATATATGAAAATTTTACAATTGTATTTCCTATGGTCCATAAAAAAGTAGACTCAGTATATATGTATATATTTTTTACATTATACCACCATAGCAGAATTTTATTTTTGTTAACTCTGTAGGTATCTAAAATAATTTGAAAAACAATTGACTTTTCAACAAAAATGTGTTAATTTATAAAATTTGGTTTAAATTTATGATTTAAATCAGGCCAACCCTGGTTCCTTTATTACTGCTAATCGAAATATAATATATATATGAAATGATTTAGTTAAATGTAACAATTGTTTCTCTCTAGTGGTGAATAAAAAAAGAATTATAGTACTCGTCTGTAATATTATGGAAATGTTCATATATTGAATATTATTCCAAACTGAATTAAATTCTAAAAATAAATAGAATATACACATATTTGCGAGCGTGCAAATATAGTAATTACAATGCATTGATCTGCAATGAAAACAATTGACAAAGCGAAAAAACCTGAACGCCGGAAGCTTGCACAAACAACACCGTTCGCATTAATGACGATTTTCTTCGATAGGAAAAAATGAATTAAGGGTGAATAAATTAAGTTAAAAAATTCATTGCACTTCTTTCGCATTGTGGTCGAGATAAAGCAAAAATAAATAAAAATAAAGGAGTAAACATCCCCTGCCACCTACGCTGATAAACGCCAAGTTGCAAAAGTTCCAACAGGGGGAATAGCTAAAGCTTCAATTTGTACTCGACAAATACCCGGACGACAAACATAGCGAACGTATGCAAAAAACTACGCGAAATTAGTAACAAATGCGAAATTTAATTTTTGACAATTCGAAAAGTATAGCGCAAATGTTTAAATTCTCTAAAAATGTAATTTTAAAATATTCAAAAGAGCATCAAATATTTGAAGAGCGAACCAATTATGTTTCTGGTAATTGTTAATGGTCATCAATTTTACAATTAATGAGTACTCTATTTTTATCAAATGGGATAATTTTGCCGTACTGTAGTACAGATGTATTGTAAACTTAGGTATAGATGAATATTGAAGAATCGAGCACTTGATATACAGTAATAACAAGTTTATATTGAAGTAACCACTAACATTAAAACATTTTATTACAGGGCTATTAACTTCTGATTTAAATCGTATTTCAATCTAATTTATAATTGTTGTCTTTCTAATACATTGTGTTTATACCTCCGTTCAGTATAAGCAGTTTTACATGTCTCGAAATCGCCCAGAAACACTTCTTTACCGGCCTCGACTGGTAAAAGTAGAGAAAGTTATTGTTATAAGTTGGCGTTGCTGTTCTGGTGAAATATCAATTTCTGACTATTTTCAACACAAAATATTTACAACTTATTTTCAACGTCAAGCGACCTAAATTTACCTCCCGCTACCCTTGGTAAGGGAGGTATCGGGATCGTGTTAAAAATCGCATATCGAGATTTTGGTAAATGACCACGTTTTAAGGTCCCTAAAATTCTATTTTAATATTTTCACGATGATGTCTGTGTGTATGTGTGTGTGTATCCTCCACTCTAACTCAAATACTATCATTCAGAAAATTTTGAAATCTTGTATTTCGAACTCTTTCTGTAATGGAAAGAGCCCATTAGATTTTGGTGAAAATCGGATAACCGGAAATGGCACTTTACAAGAAGCTCTAAATAGTTTTTCTTCGAAAAATACCTTTAAATGTTATTTTTTCGAGATTAATGTTATTATAAAAATTAAAGATTATTAAATTTTCTATAGATTTGCATTAATACTTTTTCTATATATTTTATGGATACATTTATAAAATTATCTATAATTTAAATCCCAGAGTCAAAGCATTAAACAAACAAAACGCAGTTATTTACATGTATGTAACTGACAGATAAAAGTCACTATCAAAGAATTAATCGTTTCAAAATAATATTAGTAACGTTTTAAAAAGAAAAAAGTAAATAGAACAATAGAAAAGGAATTCAATACAGTTTCCAGCATAAGTATATATGTAGGTATGTTTAAGCTAATCCTCATTTTTTGAGTGAATTCTATTCTATCCCGGTATTTAAAATTTTATCTTCATTTTATTATATCTCCGGTGGCGAAATGGTTAAAGCAACGCCTCATGTCATGAGTGCCCTTGGGGCTCTGGGTTCGAATCCCACTAAGGCATGGATGTGTGTGAATGTGAACCCACTCTGTAATTGGGATTTAATCCTATTGAGGGATTTTTTAAAAAAGGTAGTTACTTGGATTAGATTAGACTATATTTTAAGAAGTAAACTGTCAAAATTAGAGTAAAATTCGCTAATCCAAAAATAAGGATTAAGTTAGTCTTTTTTGTGACTCAGGCTGTAAATAGCGAGAGGTATTGTGTTGGCCACACCAGATTTTTTAATTAATTTCGGTATAATGTATTTTACAATGAGTTACTTACACTACTTACTTTCTAACCTAAGTAAATAAAATAAGTAAATATCAAACTAAATATAAATCAAAAATAAAACACTAGTAATTTTGCTTTTAATACCTAAAGTATGTAACATTACTTTATTTGGTTAAACATATAAATGGCATATATGGAAACAAAATATCAAATACTATATATTTTTATATTTTTCTTTTCCCGTAAATATATCTTTCACTCTAGTCTCAAACAGGACAGAACCTACATTTGGACATGATGTTGATAAACTAAAATACAAAACTTTTAAATAAATTCAGAATAGAGGTTTCATTTTGATTAATTTTTTGAATATGCATATTTTACATATTTTTGTAATGAATAATATGATTTACTCCAGCATAATCGGATCAGATTGGTTATATTTGTATACCGGTTTTGTTTACAAATTTGTTATTGTTTTTACACCTTTTTAATATGCTACAAAAACATTGAAACAAAATAATAACAAGAGGAAATCTTTTCATATAGATTCAAAATTCTCAGAGATTAAACAAACAAGAATCAAATCATGTTTAATTAATTAACTTTGTTAAAATTATTTCGCCAGAATAAGAACAAACACGTCTCATTTTTTTTTTTTTTTTTGTTAGAAACAGAATTTTTCTTGTGACTTCATCCTCTTTCAAAATTTATTTTGTCTATGGTTTCTAATTTTCGGAACTTTTTTGTGCAATTTATTCTTTCATCTTTTTAATTTCTTGCCGTTAAAAATATGCCAGAATAATTGAAGATCTTAGCGGAAAACTGGAATAAATAACAAAATTTAGAATTTGGGGATACAGTGGATAAAAATCAACTTTAAATGAAAAATCTATATGGGTCTAAACAATTTGAACAGATGTTGCTAATACCATTAGTAGACACTTCTACCATTAACAATTTTTTCTGTAATTAAAATCGATTCTTATGTATCGTTTTTGATACTTATCTAATATATGTAAATAAAAGAAATTGTACTGTTATCTATTGAGCTTTTCAACCAAATTGGTTTTACACAAAATTTGTAATAAGATTCACTTTCGAACAATATCTTCCCATTTGATTCCAGATTTTGTTCCTTGTTTCTTCCATGTTTAAACAAAATTCTAAAGTTCTAAAAAATTTAAAAACTGAATATTGCAACGGTCATTTATTGTTACTTATGATAAAAATGCATTTATGCTATTTTGGTAGTGAGCTCCTATATTATTAACAAACGGATTCTAAACAAAATTTTCTAATAAGATTCCTTTTCTCTGAATTTTTCAACCAATATCTTCCCATAAAATTCCAGAAGTTATGTGTTGGAAAACTTAGTGCCTTTTATGATATACATATTTTTGTTCCTTCCATGGTTAAACAAAATCCTAACGATTTTTTGATATTAACAATAATAAAAATTAATTTCTACTATTTTTACAGAGAACTCTTCAGTTATTAAAAAAAAATTCTGAATAAGATTTTCTAATAAGATTCCTTGTTTTTGAATATTTTGTATATATAATTTGAAAAAAAAATCACTTTCTAACAATATCTTCTTAAAAGATTCCACCAGATTTGTGGGGGAAAAACATTTTTCCATTTATGATTCGAGATTTTTCCTTCGATGGTTAAACAATATCCTAACGAACACTAATATATCCTTGCTAACCGGTTGACTTACAGCTATTCCTTTCGCATGTAATCCGGCTCACTTCACTCACTCGAGTCACAACACTGTTCACTTATCGCACACACTGCGGTCAGACTCACGAGACAACAGTTGAGAGAGACCAACCGATCGCACGACCAGTTTGTTCGACCGTCGGAGTCGCACTGAAGCGGCGGTTAGAAGCTGCGTTGCGCGCGCAACAACAGCTGATGAGATTGACTTCACTTATATTGATGGAACTTCGGATATGGAAGATTTGGATTGGGGCTTTCGCTTTTAATAAGCGCCAAATAGAGGAGGACGGTTTTAACTAATATGATTTCTTTGACATTAAATGGTATAATGTGCCATCACAGTTTGTATCTATTGATACGTATACTAATTACTAATTTGTTTTATGCAAATTTTGGTAGGTGATAATAACACGAGCCCATGAGCGAAACGAATTTATGCCTTCCGTTACCTAAAAAGTGGTATTGTTTTTGACCAAAAATTAGATGATGTATTATACAGGGTGTCTCAATAAGCTTGCTTACTATTAGTAACTTTTTTATTTGAAGAGATACGAGTTTGGTTAAATGAGAAAAATTGTGCCATTTTGAATTACAAAACTACCGATATCAGCAAACATAAATTCATATCAGCGGTATATATTTTTTATTTACTTATTCTCTAGAGAATTTAATTCTGAATTCAACGATATAATCGGTTTATACACTCGCATAACGATTTTTTTTTGTGAAAAATCCATATTAAGTTTTATATTAATTTTATTTAAATATGTGTGTATAAAAAGAGTGCCAAGTATTGGAAAAATGAACCCATGTTATTTTTTTGCGTAGAATGAAATGCCATGAATGAAAGAAATGAATATTTTGTCTGTGTTGATATTTATTAAAAAAGTATGATCAAGTTGACAAAACACAATATTCACTAATTTCATTCATGGCATTCTAATTCTACGTAAAAAAATCTGATGTGACCAGCACATTACCTTCCGTCAGTTCTATGTATTTTGTACAAATTTCATACAGAAAATTTCTAGGAAAAGATCCTATATTTCCAGTAAAATTATAAGACAAACACACTATGTCAATTTCACTTGATACTGACGTCTTTCAATCAGAAATTTCTTAATATAGTAGCTGTTTCCATAGCTATGGCTACTTTATGAAATTTAATTTATTTATAATTTTTTAACTCTATATTCGTTTAATATTAAATATGAAAAAATTATACTTAACATAGTTATTTCAAGAAAAACTGTTAAAATCTTCAAATGAGGGTACTTTCGGTTGATCAATTGTAACCAAAATCTAACCAGCTCTTCATATGGATGTAGCGAAGAAGAATACGAAAGAATTATAATTTTTGAAATTGTAGTATTAGAGTTATCGCAGACGAAATTTTTGTTACACACACACGCACGCGCACTCGCACACGCACGCGCACACGTACACGCACGCGCTTACGCGCACACGCACACACACACACACACACACACACACACACACACACACACACACACACATACACATACTCATGCAGACATCATCGTAAAAATAGTAAATTCGTATTCTATGGACCCTAAAACGTGCTTATTGATTAAAAACTCATCATCGAATTTTTAGACAAAAGACAATACCTTCCTTACCTAAAGGTGACGGAAGGTAAAAAAGTAACATGTATTTATTTTTTCCATTCGTGGCACACTTATTAGACATGTTCAAATCAAATTAATATAAAATTTATTATGAATTTTTCTCAAAAAATTCGTTATGTGATACGAAACAATTATATCGTTAGATTTAGAATTAAATTCTCTAGCGAATAAGCAAATAAAAGATATATGTTCCTATTTAAAATAAAAAAAGTTAGATCTCATATTTATTTATATTTGCTCTTATCAATAGTTTTGTAATTCAAAATGGCACAATTTTGCTTATTTAACCAAACTCGTATCTCTTCAAATAAAAAAGTCACTAATAGTGAGCAAGCTTATTGAAATACCCTGTATGTATAAGCAAGTTTTTGGTGTCAGTAGAATACGATTTTACTATTTTTACGATATCGTCTCCTCTAACTTCAATTTTTTTTCTATTTGTCGTGTTTCACGTTTTGACATCTACCTACCTACAACGAACTAACTAAATATTGGAAATAATGAGGTCTGGTATTAAAAAAAAAATCGATACGATAATAACTGGTCATTTTGTCGCGTCCGAGTGCGGTAAATAGCTTATATATTAGCATTTTTACGATTACATTAGGTACGTTCTATCGGTGTCAGAAATCTTCCTACTTCTAGTAGTAGCTGAATGGTTGTTCTTTTGCGCTAAAAAAATCTGAATATTCCTACCAATCATTCCAACTACAGAGCTAGAATCATTAGTAGGAAGATATATGGAGTGGGGATAAATTCAAAATTTTACTAGACTGTCACCCGCGCCTTGCTGTCACATTTGTAAATCAAACACCTTTAGGTTTTATGTTTTACGGGTTATTTAAAATGGAAGACTACAATAAAAAAATTGTTATTTAATATTAGGGTTATAATATATTTTTGGATAATAATTATTGTAATCTAATCTATATTTTTTTCTACATTTTCAATCTTTAACATTTGCATATAATACATAACCTCTGTTCTATTTACGAGTATATAGGCGATTTCGGGTGTTCACTTCTTCGGATTACTTACGGTTAGTTACGGTATGATATGGTTAATGGTGGCGCCAAAAATCGTTGGTTCACTTGTTGACACCGTGCTTGGTGGTTATGTATATTCTGCGACATTTAAAACTGTCAAAAATAGTGTCTGACAATTAAAATGCATTAACGGAGAAAGATAGTTTTTCCATATTTGTCCAAAAAAGAGTCAACGAAAATAGTGTCACCCTATTTGACATAACACCACGACTGTTTTGACTTTTGACATTTCAAAAAAAAGACATGATAAAAAAAGAAAGAAGTTGTGAACAGAGAGCTGACCCGACTCGCAAACCCGTTCAGCTGTGAGCACTGATCCAAGCATACCGGGTATGTTGTTCCTAGCGCCCGAATGTGCGAACGCACCTGAACGCAACATACTGCAAATGAACGGTTGTCGCCCGAAATCGCCTTATGTTTGACAGTTATTTGCTTTCCTACTAACCGTTCTATTGCTTTAAGAATATTCTTATTATAGTAGGAATATTTGTGACACCGATAGAACGTACCTATATTCAACCGGCAAGTAGATTCTGAAAGAAGTAGGTATATCATAACCTATCAAAACACTCATCACTCAAACGAATCATAAAAGGTTCAATATATGCATGAAATATGAAAAGAATATACTATTTTTTTGTATAAGTAATTTTTTGTTGTGTACATTCGATAAATGTGACATTTGAAAAACAAAAATGAATAATATTTATATTTGGCAAATTCACAGGAAATTAATAATATCTATTGTGTAGATAATAAATTAACAACGTTCATATATCAATAAATACCACATTTTTTCAAACCACAAACATTTGTGATGATAGTATTAAACAAAACAAATAAGATCACTTCCCATAATTAAAATATGAGATAAAAAAATTGTTGTAATATGAGATAATTTCCGACTAATTTTGTTTTTTCTCCATGTAAATTATATGGAGTTAAAAAAGTACTCATTATTAAAATCAACGAATTAACAAAAAAGTATAATTAAAATAATAACTGGAATATTTTTCAGTTTTTTATTTTCAACGTAGGTTTTCTAATACTCAGTAAAAAGAAAAAGTAAGAAAATTTCCATACTTTTTCCTAAGAATAAATATTTAAGAAAATCATAAAAAAATGGTCTGCGTCTAAAAATAAGCTAAGTTATTTGTATTCCAACAAATTTAAAGGTTACAGCCGAGACCAGCAAATCATATTAGACTAAAAAAGAACTTTTAAGCCGAGGTGTACACAATATTTTTAGGCGACTATAAAAAAGTAATAAATTTTTATTTAAAAACAGGACCGGCTCAAGCTAAAGGCAAGCCAGGCGATCGCCTGTGGCAAAATTGGTTTTAGGGCGACATTTTTTGTGATCTTTTTTTGCAAAATAAATTAAAAATCAAATTATAAGTTTATTGACTCGTCCAGTGTGTAGCTTTAATCATAATGCTGACAATTCCAGTTACAGCAAACTTATATTTTTTACGTTAGGGGTTATACTAAGAAAGAAGAAAGGTTAAATTCGTTGGCGATTATATCAATTAAAAACATTATCATATCAAATACTGAAGAAGTAATTGTTGTTCACGAAATCTACTGAAAACATAAAAAAAATGCAACAAAAGCTTTTATACGAAATCCTGTACAGAAACATACATTGATGCAACAGCCCCTCGCCAATTTGGAAAAAGGCGTCATATTTTGGTTTTTGACATTTTTCTTGAAAACGGTGATTCGTATCGAAATTTTATACAAAACAAGATTCTTATATTTTTTACCTAGGACGAGTTAAATTAGATTTTCCGAATTGCAAAATAACGAAAAGTATTTATATCGATACTTATACCTGCACTGAGAAATATTTTTTCTTTTCCTATATACAGGGTTAGTCACGGAAGAGTTATTTTGAAAGTTCGTTTGTTTGCAACCCAAAATACTAATGACAACAGACCATATTTAATTGTTTAATGTCAAAATGACAGAACCATCACTAGACAGGCAAAGCAATCGTGAATTAAATATTCTATTTTTTAAAAAGAGAAAGCTAGACGCTGTTCTAAATAGGGGATTACAGCTCAATCAAATTAAGAGAAATTAGTAAAAAATAGTGAAATTAGATGCTTAATAATGAATATTAATAAAGAAATAAAATAATATAATTGAAATACTTCGGAAATAAGGGGGTTTTAGTTTTTACAGCTCGTCACTCATATGAAAACCATATATATTATTTTGATTGGCGACTCAAAGACCACCTATAAATATATAATGAATACCGAGTTAGGGGCGGAGCCTACTACCAATGGAAATAGAGAAATTCAAATAGCGGAGGCGTGGCTATCAGTCCAGTAGTGCAATTCTCAAACAGTTTTTATTTGAATATAAATTTCTTGCATTAAACTTAATAATTTTGATACACTTGCAATTATAAAGCATGTAGACTTGTACAGTGTTATAATATTAATATGTTTTTTATAAATATAATTTAAAAATAGCATACATTTCAAGAACATTTTAGATCCATGAAGAAAACAGTTTTATATAAAAACTTATATTCGTGACGTCACATCTATATTTTCAAACTTCGGGGGACCATAACTCGTTTATTAATAGGAATTTTTTCACCGGATTTTTACCAATAGCCTTAGTTTTACTTATACTTTCTAATGAAATTATATTTAAAAAATGGTGGAATCCCCTATTGTATTTCGGCTTGCACACAATTATGGACTTTTAAAGTAAATCTCCCGTGTCTAATCCTGTATATGGTATTAGACAAAAATAAAGCGACTTTGTAGAACTCAAAAGAAAAAAAATCTGTATTTTAAATATCCAAAATATTTTCAAAAAAAATTCATTCATATAAAGATCTGTGATTGTTCGAAACTTATGGACACAAATCGCCTCTTTCCTAATTTTTGTACCTGTATAATCTAAGCAAAATTGTAAGAAATGAAAGGCGCAATTTACAATTTTCGCCTGGGGCGCTCAAAAGTCTCGGGCCGGCACTGTTTAAAAATATGTTTTTTCTACAGTCTACATACAAAGTAGCCATTTGTGCTCTCTTTTGTTAACGCAAAATGTCACTTTGCCGCTCTAGAGCGACAAAGTAGAAAAAACGCTCGCTCCTCAAATTTCTAACTATACAATGTTGAGAAATGTTTCTTGGCTACATTCTTAATGGAAACGTTTAGTCAGGAATTAATGACACTGTAGTTACACATTACCCACTTACATAACCAAACAAAATGCCGCACTGCTGTGAAAATAAAATAGGGCATTCATTTACAAAAACGAAAGTATAAAATGCTTACATTAGATTGAAGCAATAGCTCAAGAAGAATGGAAAATACCGATAAGTAAAAATAAATAGAAAAATAATTTTTGTTATGGTGGAGGACCCCATTGTGGTGACTGTAGAAAAAATATTGTGTGTGTTTCGAGCGCAAATGGACATTGTCGTTTTCAAGAGAATGCCGCGCTCCTGCGTCGCGCGTCAACAACCTCTCAATCGACAATGTCCCATTTTGCGCTCTTAATACACAAATAGCTATTTATGTCTGATTGATTCAAGTCACTTGTAGTCTTGTAGAGTACTGTGCTGTCATTATTAACAACGCACAAAACAATCTGCTACTGTCAAAATATTTCAACTAAAAAATGAAAATAAAATAATTACAATAATTAATGTGTTAGGCACCAAAATGAATGATAACGACGACAGCGTTTTTTCCAATATTCCGCTTAAAATTTATGAACACTAAATTTATTTGCTATTGAAACAAACGATTGACAATTGTGGTCATAAAGTAAACACGGCCGTAAAGAAAAATCGGCCGTGAAGTAAATGCAGCAGTAAAATCAAGATTTAAAATATACTGGTTATGCCACTCTCCATGAAACACGCGTCTAAAGTGAAATGTGTTTCCTTGCTTTTTCCGCTAGGGGTGCTACGTGACAACGACCGGAGTATCATTCGTTATTTTGAAAATAATATTTATAAAATCTCATCAAAAATGTTTGTAAGATGTACTTTGGTTTTTTTTTAAATCCTGATCAAAACGAATATAAATTGGATGGTGTTATGCAGAAAGCAATCAATTCACAATTTTTTGATGAAATCGGATCAACAAATTTAATTTGTTATGGAAATTATTAATACTAACTAACCAAACCTAACGGTTCCGGGTAACTATTAATACAAACCAAATTTATTAGATGAATCGTATATAAACACTACCATTTATTGCCCGTAGAATTAATTTCCAAAATAACAGAATATAAAAATCTGGTGTGGCCAACACAATACCTCCCGCCATTTACAGCCCGAGTCACAAAAAAGATTAAGTTTTTTGGATTAGCGAATTTTGCTCTAATTTTGACAGTTTATTTCTTAAAATATAGTCTAATCTAATCCAAGTTACTACCTTTTTTAAAACCCTTAACAGGATTAAATCCCAATTACAGAGTGGGTTCACATTCACACACATCCATGCCTTAGTGGGATTCGAACCCAGAGACCAGAGGGCATTCATGACATGAGGCGTTGCTCTAACCATTGAGCCACCGGAACTATAATAAAATAAAGATTAAATTTTAAATACCGGGATAGAATAGAATTCACTAATCAAAAAATGAGGATTATAGCTTAAATATTTTTGTGAGTCGTTAATTTTTATTAATCTAAATACATACCTACATATTTAGTTATCCTGGAAACTGTATTGAATTCCTTTTCTATTGTTCTATTTATTTTTTCCTTTTTAAAACGATACTAATATTATTTTGAAATGATTAGTTTTTTGATAATGACATTTATCTGCCAGTTAGATACATTTGAATAACTGCGTTTTGTTTGTTTAAAGCGTAGGATCTGGGATTTAAATTATAGCTAATTTTATAAATTTATCCATAAAATATATAGAGAAAGTATTAATGCAAATCTATAGAAAATTTAATAATCTTTAATTTGTATAATAATATTTAAAGGTACTTTTCGAAGAAAAACTATTTTGCTTCTTGTAAAGTGCCATTTCCGGTTAACCGATTTTCACCGAAATTTAATGAGCTCTTTCCAATATAGAAAAAGTTCGAAATACAAGATTTCAAAATTTTCTGAATGATAGTATTTGAGTTAGAGTGGAGGATCCACACACACACACATACACACATACATACATACACACAGACATCATCGTGGAAATGTTAAAATTGGATTCTAAGGACCTTAAAACCTGGTCATTTACCAAAATCTCGATATGCGATTTTTAGCACGATCCCTATACCTCCCTTACCAAGGGTAGTGGGAGGTAAAAATTTGTGGATTGACTGCTTCCTACATAACACTGTCCAATCCCATTTTTGGGTTTATATGTGTGTGCATGGCAAGCTATGCCTATGCTATAAAATCACCTATTCAATACGATATCGGAGCATATACAGATTTCCCAGGTGATAGTCGAGTCTCGCAGGAAAATTCGCGGTGGATGTCGTGCACGATCGATTGGAATAAATAAATAATTACGGACCTCATAGCAGCTGGAAGGTTGTGGCGTACGGGAATAAGCGTACAGGATAGAGCAAATTGAAAGAAAATGCTATTTAATTCATAAACAAAAGTACACGAAGTAAAGTCAAGTAAAAGAGAGGCTGGTCAGTTTTAAAAGCGAATGAATGCTATTGATTTGTTGCATACGAAATAAATTTCTTATATTTATGTTACATAACCAACAATTGAAGCACAGTAATTTCTATTAATTTTTTCGCCATCGTCCAGAAAATGAACTGTTTCTGATCACTTTTTAGACCGGAAAATCCTTCTTTACTGATCAAGCCCGGAAAATTGTTTCTTCTACATGAATGTTTCCATGGCAATTAATTCTTCATTTATTTATTTCTTATTTCCTCGCAATAAAAAATAAAATAATTCATACCAACCTAAAAAAATCTGATGTGGCCAGCACATTACCTTCCGTCAGTTCTATGTATTTTGTACAAATTTCATACGGAAAGTTCCTTGCTAAATTACATATTCTATTTCTTGTACATTACCTTCCGGCAGTTGCATATAGAAAATTTTGTGACGTTTTCTATATACAGTATAATGTATCTGCAGAAATAAAAGATTTATTATTATTATTATTATTATTATTATTATTATTATTATTATTATTATTATTATTATTATTATTATTATTTCTTGTACATTACTCTAAGCAGTTGTATGTATTTCATAGAAATTCCATACAGAAAGCAAAAGATTCTATTTTCAGTAAAATTATAAGACAAACACACTATGTCAATTTCACTTGACACTGACATCTTTCAATCAGAAATTTCTTAATATAGTAACTGTTTTCATAGATATCGCTACTTTATGAAATTTAATTTCTTTATAATTTTTTAACTCTATATCCATTAATATAAAATGCATTCAAATCGTATTGAGAATAAAATATTCTTTAATATTTATAACAACATTAAATGTGAAAAAATGGTATTTAACATAGATTTTTCAAGGAAAACTGTTAAAATCTTCAAATGATGGTACTTCCGGTTGACCAATTGCAACCAAAATTTATTCATCTCTTTATATAGATGTAACGAAGAAGAATACGAAAAAATTATAATTTTTGAAATTGTAGTATTAGAGTTATCGCACACGAAATTTTTGTCACACACACACACACACACACACACACACACACACACACACACATCTACACACACACACACTCACACGCACACACACACGCACACACACACACACACACACACACACACACACACACACACACACACACACACACATACATACAGACATCATCGTAAAAATAGTAAATTCGTATTCTAGGGACCCTAAAACGTGCTTATTCATCAAAAACTCACCACCTAATTTTTTGACCAAAGACAATACCTTCCTTACCTAAAGGTGACGGAAGGTAAAAAAAAATAGTGTACCCAACATGACCTCAGAGTGTCTCACAAGCTACCAAAGCTCTCCTACGGCTCACCCTGGAGTATACTTGCTCACCCAGTAAAGTATCACTTTCAGGTCTTGTTACGTAAATTACTATTTCGTCATACTTCCTAGTAAGTAAAAAGTTTTATGCAGCAGAAATCTTTTGAATCTGCGGCATCGTTTTTAAAAGCTGAGTAGGAATCCAAAATGTCTGGATTTCTAGTGTGTTTCAAATGTTAACTTATGGACTATATTTGCACATCTTTCTGCTGTATTCGCTGCAAATGGAGAGGATTCTTCACTAAAAAATGAACTAGACTCTAAATAGAAGCAGTGGTCTAAGTTATGAAAAATACGAGCCATATGAATTTCTATCTGATAAATATTAAATTCGCCAAATCTATAATAAATAGACGAATTATGTTTAAAATAGAAGATATTCTATTTTATTCAACTACAAATATTGTACAATTTCAATACAATTTTCTAATTTATCCTATAGAATTAAAATAGTTTCAGTAACGTGATATCTTTTACAATAAGAAAATATTTAAACTTAAAAGAATTGTTCATCTTAGTAAAAATATATCTGATAAAATTGAAAAGGTATTTTTTAAATATCTATTTCTCATATTATTTTCTAGAAAATTCATTATAATATATTACATCTGAGGTAGGAAATGTTTCATTGCAGCCGAGGGCGTATTACCGAGAGTCGAAGCCTCGAGGTGAGATACAACGCGAGGTGGTGATGAAATTTTCACTGAGGTATGTATAGTGATGTGCTACTAAAAAAAATTGTTTTTTCCTGAGAAAATCCCGGAAATTCCTGCAACTACGATTTGCAGGGAAAAATATCTTGACTTTTTTCCCGGATTTTTTTTGACATTTTATTTTAGATAATAAAAACCTTGGCGCCTGTTTTTTGCTTTGCATGTTTGTGACATGCCTATTTGTTACCTACTTCGTTAACAAATACTGTGGTGTTACGAAATATTTGAAATTACTTGGGAAATTTTCAAAAAAAAATCTTGGGAATTTCCCTAAGAATTCCCGGGAATTTTTCCTCATCATTCAATTTCGGGAATTGACACATCACTAGGTATGTAAACTATTTTATTCACTCACACTTTTTAAATCAATAATAATCAAAACAAAATCAATGAGTTATAATCGTTATTTTTACTAATATTTTTTGACAGCTCTATTAAAATCAGAGATGGCCATCTACGCGTTAACTATTCGTAAACAATAAATTTATATGTAAATAATGTAGACAATGTAATAAAATGTTATGACTGGACATGGACAGTGAAGTATGGTTATGTTCGATCCAGTGTTGCCAAATTAGGGATTAAACCGTAAAACTAAAGGTATAGGCACCATTTTAGGGATTTGGGGATTTTATTTTTATTTTAGGTAAATTTGTGTGGTTATGTTTTCAAGTTTCATGTCACACGAATTGCATTCTTCCAGTTTTTTTTTTTAAATTAATTTAATGTTTTACAGTAAATAAATTCAAAAATGTATTATCTACATTCTCTAAAATGTTTATGTTTCTAAAATGTCTACGTCTTTGTCGACACGTAACCTATTAAATTGTCGACGTGAAGTAGACTGCACGTCCATTTCTGAATTTGTTTAGGTTATTTTATTATAGAGATCTACGACAGTGTTGCTATTGCAGTAGGAATGACGTATTTCTCAACCTCTAAAAGGTTATGAATAGACATTATTATAGTGATTGTGAACAAAATTACATTTCATCATATAATATTTGACGTCCCATTATTGTTTCTTCTTCAAAAATGTATTTCATCCGCTAGGTCAGCGTTGACTACTTAAGCACAAATTGCCTATTACAAATTACAATATATTATTATGTATGTAAAACGGGGCTTTTAATAATATGCATTAATAAATACGAGTTTGTTATAAGGCCCGTATTAACTTGGGGTGACGTGGCTGAGTGCGTTAAATGACATCACATCTGCTTCAAATAAGACCCGAGTCAATTTTAAAATGATTTCCAATATTCAAATCGCTCAGTGTCTATTGTTGTGTTCTTTTCTCGGAAGTTTTGAGAGCTCGTGAGGTGACGCCTGATGAGCGTTCTGCGAATAAAAGCAAATGAATATTTATTTATCCCATTAACAACACTTTAATTTCATTCCTTCGTTTTTCTGCATTCGAAATTCCAGTTTAAAAAGCTCCCTCTCTTTTTTCTTTTCTTGTAAGATATCGCATCCTCATTTGAAAGTAATAATTTGTATGTGTATGTAATTAAGCCGGCTTGAATTTAAAGCGATGGCTGCAAATGCATTGCAGATTCCACAGCATCGCTCTTTAAGCTTTGGGATGCGCGGGTGTGAGCTTCAGCATCACACCGCTAGATGGCTCTACAGAGAGCCGCGACGCTACCCAATGCCTGCTACGACACAAAGACACATTTCAATATTTTTGAGTGATATTACAGTCCGTAACTCCTCTTAATGTATGCGGAATATAGCGATTGTTTTAGCGCAGAACGGTGCGTGAGAACATCCAAGGCTTGCTGGGATGCTAAAAGAAAAGTTTTGCTTTCAGAGGATGCGATTCGCGTTGTGATGAATAACCAATACGAAAGAGGATTTCTTTTCTGTGTAATGCAACATTTGTTATTTTACAACGAACTATCGCAGTTATGTTTAGTGGTTTCAAATTTAATAATAATAATTATCTTTATTATATACCAACTTATTACAAGTTATTACAATTTGGTGATACAGATGAATCAAATTTTCATTATATTTTTGTAACATTACAATCTGTTTACAGGGCCGATCCTAACCTATCAGCCGCCTTTGTTCTTATATAAAAATCCCCCCCCCCCCATTTTATTTTTCAGGTATTTAAGCCATTCATATTGCAAAGAATAGGAAATAGTTTTGATCTGGTTGGTTGAAATTCGAGACAAGAGACAAGTTTACTTAAAACTGGCGCTGATGCGACCACCATCTGCTGAATGGCTTAAATGGAACAGAGCATAGTTCTAAACAATAGCACACAATGAATTAGAAATAAAATCATTTACCTAATACTATGTTAAAAACAAGTTAAATGAATTATGTGTATAATTTAATTATCTACAAGTTTTATTTGAAACACTTGTGTCTAAAATTAATTGGGAACTTTTATTTCCAATGTTAAACGCATATGGCCCGCTTTTTGATTAACACCCTATGTATATCTATATCAAGAGTTGGGTAAATTGATGAAAATATGTTACTCTGATTATATTCCTTAGAGTTTTTCCTAAAGATTTTTGATTACAACACAAAGAAAAGCTTGATTAAAACAAAGAAAATTTGATTACAATAATGAAAAAGTTTAATTAATTACGTAAAAAAATTGATTATGATATTACTGTCACCGTGTAGAAATTAATATATATATATATATATATATATATATATATATATATATATATATATATATATATATATATATATATATATATATATATATATATATATTTTGCTTTTAAATTTTTTCTTGGAGCGTTTTAAATCAAGGCGGCCCAGAAAATTTTCTCATAGGGGCGCAAGACATTACTTAGTCTTTTAATAAAATAAACTATAATACCTATTAGGATAGATATGTTACCAGTAAGCCAAACCAAGTATTTAAAAGAATAATGCTTTATTAATCTGTTTATTTCATAAATTGTTAAATAATTTTTTTTCTATAAAAAGTTAGGATGGTTTTGCCGCCCCCATGTTTGGCCGCCTTTGTTCTGGGAACAAAATGAACACCCGCTAGGATCGGGCCTGTCGGTTTACAGGACAGACACAGACATCCATACCTTACGCGGGTAATTTTTTCCTCACTTTATTTCGGAAAAGTATTAATTATTAATATTAATTTTACTTCCTTGTACTGTGCTTGTGCATAGTAAAGGAAGTATTGTAATCGCGAAAAATTTCGGTTTTCAGATTTTAATGGAAATATCCAATTTGACCATCCCTGAATCCATTTTGACTAATTACGTCATGACGTCTGTACGTACGAACGTACGTGTGTACGTACGTACGTACCTACGTATCTTGCATAACTCAAAAACGGTAAGCCGTAAAAAGTTGAAATTTTGTATTTAGGACTGCTATAACATCTAGTTGTACACCTCCCTTTTTTGTCATTACATAATTTCCAGAAATGGTATTTTATTTGAAGCCTATAATAGATTTTAATGGAAAACTATTTTAAAATATAATCCAAAATTTTTTAAATTTGGTATATAAGACTTTTATTAAAACAAGCTAACCGGAAGTGATATATTACCTGAAGTTGTTAACAGTTTTTCTTGAATAAAATGGTTTCATTTTGATTTTAGAAATAAATGTTTCAAATAAGAGTATTAGAGAATTAAATTCTGCGTCTAGCACAGTATTATTAACTTAGCCCTTTATATAAGCGAGATATGAAAATTTAAAATATATACTTTTTGGTTTTTGTAATGAAGCTTACTATGAATTAGGACAAAAAATAAATGAAAAAAAAAAATAGATGTTAATGTCAAATTACGTCAAATACGTACAATTTTATAATTGGTCTATACTTCATAATGGTCTTGCGTACAAGGAAGTCGTGTGGTGTCCACATCAGATTTTTTATAGTAACTGTACTGTTAATATTTACAATAAATAAAGCTAACAGTTTCACACTTTTCCAAAGGGTACTCTTCACTAGTGTAGTGATCGTCTCTAATAACTATGGAAACAACTTGCATCTTTTTCTTATTAATGCATCGAGGCATATGTATCTCTATATTTTGTTATTTTTAGATAAGCTTCTTTAGTTAAAGAAGAGTGCTGAATAAGGACTAATCATTAGTCCTTATCTTTGTGTTAAAAGCATCTTTACGGTTACCTTTTCATAAAAAAAATTGTATTCAGCTAAGTTTATTATAGTCATCAAAGAGAAGTTTTTTACTAATTGACGGTTTTCAGTCTGTGATCTGTGATTTTTAACTATTTTTTTTTTATATTTTTAAATTTCCGTCTTGTTTTGTATCTACGCTTATCCACATGTGTATATTTTTCATCAACTGAACCATTCTAGCCCTGAAGAAGACCATAGTATGGTCGAAACGTCGGCATGAATAAATTTTATTATTGACTGCTATTCCGAATCTTTGTTACTTCTTGTTCCATCTCTAATAGTCATTATATTTTCCGTTCTAAGTTACCAGTCAATACTAACTGTTATACCTCTTGACTTACAATTCATTTTATTTTAAGTTTTATAAATGGAATTCGGTATTTATCTAGGTCACGGTAAAATATATGAGTATATTACTCGCAAATTTGAATTCTACATAGTTGATTTTTATCTCACGTTAACGAAGATAAGAAAGGTATAGGGATAACAATCATATATTGTGATTTTAGTAAATAAGCAAGTTTTAAGATCCCTAGAATATGATTTTAACATTTTTATTCTTTTTCTTAATTATTTTTGACAATAAATGTTAAATTCTTTTTACTTCCTTGTACATAGTAAAGGAAGTATTGTAATCGCGAAAAATTTCGGTTTTCAGATTTCAACGGAAATATCCATTTTGACCATCCCTGAATCCATTTTGACTAATTTCGTCGAAACGTCTCTTCGTACGTACGTACGTATATACATACATACGTATCTCGCATAACTCAAAACCGGTAAAGGTGCATTCACAAATGAAAATTCGGTTTAGATTTATGGTTTATACACTGAGAAAAAGATATAATTACGTGAACTGTAAATTTATTTGTTACAAATAAATCCTAAGCTTGAATAGATCCAAATATATCTACAATTGAAGCAATGTAATAATTTATTTGAAGCATTTATTTGTCTCAAATAAATATATATTGAGATCAATTATATATTCTATTTCATGAGAACTATGCATTTATTTACGTTAAGAATTATTTTAATTGCGCTAAATTTATTGCATTACTATTGGATATATAATAATTTATTTGAACCAAGTTTATATACCTACCCCTCGTAACCTGTCCGCTCTAAATAGATTAAAACTAAAGGAAAACAATTAAATAAAGACCAGCATATATTTTTTTCATACACCATATTTTTATTAACTAACAAATTACATCTTTAAGAATATTGATGTACATATAAAAAATTATAAATACACACTCTGAAGAGGTACCGGTGCATGTGCCTTGGCATAAAAGATACACTGAAAAGTGCAAAGCAAATATCCAAAACTCCACTCAAGTAGTATATTTTTCACTGTTTCGTCGTCCATATTCACGAAATTTTAGCACACGAATGAAAAACAAATCGACAGAAATGAACACAGTCAGAAATGAGCACCACCATAAACAAGATGAAACGTACAACAAATGAACAAGTCCATAAAAGTCACTTCACTTAAAATCGTCATTTGACGAATAGAACATTGTTCACTCAATGGAAATATTATTTTGCCACAAATAATATTTATTTGTGACAAACAAATGTAGATTCACACAATAAAAACTATTTTTCATTGTAATAAATATAAAGTTTACACAAATATATTATGAAATTAATTCAAAACAATTACATATTTGTAAGAAACAAGTAAAAATTTCAGAAAATTATAAATTTATTTATTAATAATCTCATTTTAACATTCTAAGCATAAATATATTAGTTTATTTGAGAAAATTAAATTAAATTTAAATGAAATAAATCATGGTCAAATAAATAATATAACTGAATGAATAAAATACATTTCATATTAAAGATTAAATTGTATTTGTTGCAAGGTTGCAATAATTGAATGAATGAAGTACCCCTTAATTATGAATATTTATTTGCTAAAAACCAGTTATTTTTCTCTGTGTACTTTAGATTTAAAGACTTCGGCCGCATATTATGTAATGACTCCATTCACACTTCAGAATTTAGGGTCTCTAAATCCGAACCATATAGCTAAACATTGAAAGGTCCAAACTTTATGTTAATGATTTAGTCTAACGTCACAAACTAACACAACCAATGAGAACGAGTCTGAAATGATATAGATATATACACCCATCTTTATTTAGTATCCACTTGGTGGGTTCGGCTTTTTAAACAAATGCGAGAAGAACATGGAAACTGTCATAACTTAATTGCTGAAATATAACCAATAATGACAAGCGAATGATAGTTTCACGACGCACAGATGCCTTGTTGAGTACTGCTCTACCGATATTTTAATCTTGTTTTTGAAGCATTTACACAGATGTCTGTACATATCAAAACTAATTTACAGGTAATTTAAACTTACATTTGTGAATGACTTTCTTAAACCTAAACAAAACCCATAAACCTAATTTTCATTTGTGAATGCACCTTATGCCGTAGAAAGTTGAAATTTTGTATTTAGGACTACTGTAACATCTAGTTTTGCACCTCCCCTTTTGGTCATTACGTAATTTCCAGAAGTGGAATTTTACATGAAGCCTTATAATAGATTTTAATGAAAAACTTTTTTAAAATGTAATCCAAAACTTTAGAAAATTTGGTATATAAGACTTTTATGTCAACGGGGAAAACATAGTAGATTTTGTATAAAATAGGCTAACCGGAAGTGATATATTACCTGAAGTTGTTGACAGTTTTTCTTGAATAAATGGTTTTATTTCGATTTTAGAAATGAATGCTACAAATAATAGTTTTATATAATTAAATTCTGCGTTTAGCACACCTAATATTATTAAATTAGCCCTTTGTATAAGCGAGATATGTAAATTTAAAAATTAGATACTTTTTGGTTTTTGTAATAAAGCTTGCTATGGATTAGAACAAAAAAGTACAAAAAAATAAATATTAATGTCAAATTACGTCAAATACGTAAAATTTTATAATTGGATCTATATTTTACGTTGGTCTTGCGTACAAGGAAGTCGTGTGGTGTCCACATCAGATTTTTTTATTATATTACATTATTCATTTTGTATTAAATATGTTAAAAATAATTCCATTCAACTATAATACAGAAATGACACAAAATTGGTCAGAGATACAGAGATCATTCCCGGGAATAATCTCTAGAGCTTTATTCTCAGTATAATAATGACAGGATTGGTTAAAACGCAGACACGTGACACAAAATGGAACTTTTCATTAGTTGTAAGAAATGTCAAAAAAGAATCAAATAAATAAAATATAATATTGACTTCAAAGTATCGTCGTGTACTAAAGAGTTAAACCAAATACTAAAGTAACAATAAAAATGAAGAAATACTTAAAAGTAGTAGGCCGTGAATCTAAAGCTCATTAGATCATGAATGACAACAGAACAAATCGGAAATATCTTGTGGAAGGATTGTTAGGACACTAATTGATACGGACTCCTATTAGCCGTCTGCACACTAATAGTTGTGTAGCATTGATATATACCAAAATATACGCTATTTAGTCTATGCACAGTGGCGTAGCTAGAACTTTTGCCGCCCGGGGCGGTCCATGGGTTTGCCGCCCCTCTCAAAACCTCAAAAATACTAGAAAAAGTCAAAGTAAAATCGAATTTGAAATTTTATTAATGTTGCTCATTATTGTGTGATAGCTATGGAATTGAAACAAAATTACAAACAGATGCATACCGTTTGAACCGCCGCCACGACCAGCCCTTAAGGCGAATGTGCCATTGGCCTTCAGCCAAAACTCGCGCTAGACTGCCAACATCCTTCTATATTACATCACCGTTTATAACAACTTTATATGTATCATCGTTGTGGCAATATAGTACACACCTTTATTTTAAAATTAGCGGTTGTTGTTACCTTCTCGTTCTCCCGTATTCAAATTTCCCGAGAGCTTGTCGCTCAGCCGTTTGTAGGTTCTGTGATCGAGTGACTGGCGCCCCTTTCCATCCTTATTTTCAGCGACAACGAACCACGCCGTCTCCACTGTTCAGCTGGCCGGAGCCCAAACCTCGCTCGGGAACTCACCCTGGGCCACAGTTTGGTTTATTTATAACCCCAAGGGCTAGGGTGGCCCTTTGATTACGTTATATATTTTGTTTCAATTCCCTGGCTTTCACCACAAATGAGCTATATTTATAAAATTTCAAATTTGGTTTTACAGTTTACAAAACTTGCAAAATAAAATTTGATTAGTGATTTAGGTGTAGAATTATTTGACCTGCAACCTTTATTTGAAACATTTTTGTAAGAAATTAATGGGTAGATATAGGTAACTCTGTAACTACAGCAAAATAAAAAAAATACATCGTAATCCCTATATAAAAAATTCAAGTACACAACTAGTATTAGTTTCAAGTATAATTTTTAAAAACGAATTATTATTTAAGTAATCAAAAGTACCGCCTCCAAAAAAGTGCCGCCCGGGGCGGACCGCCCCCTCCGCCCCCCGCTAGATACGCCACTGTCTATGCATATCAGTTCATGCATTGATGTTGTAATCATCCCTGATATGTAGCATTTCATGAAACATGTATTTGGAGAAATTTTGTTCTTCTTCCAAAATATTGAAATTTTCCAAATTGAAAGTGTGTTTTAGTGTATTATTGTGTTGATCTACGATGTTCACTCATTCGGATCTTGGTATATCGTTTTGCGATACCTACGTATGTAGCTTTGCAAGAATTTAGAGCTTATATTAAGTTAATTGGGCTTGAATTGAAATTAAATATCAGAATACTTGGGAGTAAGTACTCAAAAACTTTTAGAGTAAAATTGTTATAGATACAGAATCTAATTATTATTACATTCTCGTAGTGTAACAAACTGATTTCGATCTTTTCCATGAATACATTTGCTAATTGTGTTGTGTGGATTTGGCTTTGCTGTCAGTTCTGGAAACGCTGTTGTGTAAGAAACGAAGGTCTGCGGGCAGAATTAGAATGCGGAGTCGAAGAGATAATGGTCAGTAAAAGGTTTAGAGCCGCTGGATTAAACCAGCGGTCACATCCGGCGTGGGAGGGAGCGAGAACGAAATGAGAAAGAGAAAGAAAGACAGAGAGACTGGCAGAGAGAAATAAATCCACGTTTACAAATGGGATATGTTCCATCTTCCACGTTCCACACTTATCATTTTTAATAACAGAACAGACGTCAGAAGTCCTTTTCTTTCTGAATATATGCTTTCGAAGCAATTTTTTCTCCAACTGTGGTTTATTATAGATAAAAAAATATATATTTTGCACGGACAAAACATGAATGGGCATCATAAAACGGTCATTTGTATTGCTCTAACAGTCATTACAATGCCCAACAGTTTTTCCAATTTTCTTTTTCTACCTTTTTCCACCTAAAGACACATCAGATTAATTTAACCGGACCGCTACACAAATGTAATTTTGTCTTTTCGCTTCATTTGGTATACAGGTGACCAGGATATCGTGTTTAACAATGGGATCTAAGGACCTAACGAACTATCACAGATACAAATTCCGTTAAATTAGAGTAAAATTGCAATGCGCAAGTTTTAACGAAAAAAATATGAATAGTTGAATAAGAGAAAATGAAAATTTTCCTCTTTTTGTTTGCCGTATAATTTTATAAAAATTAATATTGTTCTCAAAACTGATTGATTACAATAATTGTGTGTGCAAGACTGCCGGTAATTTAATGAAAATATGTCACCATGATTATATCCCATCAGCTTTTTTAAAAAAAGATTTTTATTTACCTATAAGAAAGAAATGCTTAACAACAATATAGGAAATTTAATTACAATAATGAAAATGACTAATCACAGCACATAAATAGTCATAAAAACAACATTTCACTCCTGTGACGTCAAATTACATATAGCATGTCATTCATAGCCAATAGGAAAACAGTTTGTCCATCATCTACTTTAAACGCTTATGACTTTTCATGTTACCTCTTTCCTATAATTCAAGATTGCAGGTAATTTAATAAAAATATAACCCTTTTATTATATTCCATTCGGTTTTTTACCTCCCGCTACCCTTAGTAAGGGAGATATTAGGAGTCGTGCTAAAAATCGCATATCAAGATTTTGGTAAATAACTACGTTTTAAGGTCCCTAAAATCCGATTTTAATATTTTCACGACGATGCCTGTGTGTAGGTATGTATGATGTATGTATGTGTGGATCCTCCGCTCTAACTTAAATACTATTATTCGGAAATTTTTGAAACCTTGTATTTCGACCTTGTTCTAATTTGGAAAGAACCCATTAGATTTTGGTGTAAATCGAATAAACGGATGTGGCACATTACTTGAAGCTCAAAATAGTTTTTCTTCGAAAAATACCTTTAAATGTTATTTTTTATGTTATAAAGATTATTTTTTTTTCTACAGGTGTGCATTAATATTATATATTTTATGGATAAATTTATAAAATTATCTATAATTTAAATCCCGGACTTACGGTTTAAACAAACACAATTCCTTGGTTACACAGTTCATATCTCAAATGTATGTAACTGACAGATAAATGTCGCTGTCAAAGAACTAATCATATCAAATTAATAATAGTAACGTTTTAAAAAGAAAATAGTAAAAAGAGCCATAGTTATATGGAATGGAAGTTAATACAGATTCCAGCATAAGTAAATACGTAAGTATGTATATTTAAATTAATAAAATTCAAATGGCGGGAGGTATAGTGTTGGCCACATCAGATTTTGTAAAAAGATTTTTGATTAGATCAAAGAAATAATTGATTCCAATAATGAAAATGACTAACAAAAAATTGATTATAATAATAATTGTATTGTTACCCCGCCTACTTACATACGTTGTTCGAATATGAATATCAAATATGTATGGACCAAAAATACGTGTTCGTTAGCAAATATTCGATATTTGTGACCAAATACGAATATTTCTAGTGCCGAGTCGGTAAATCAACACACATCAAAGGACCCAAACATTCGCTTTATGTTCGTTCGCGATCACATCCACAATTGCGTTGACAATTTTTTCTTCATTTATTTAAGAATAAATCATTAATTTTAACTTCTTACTTATACAATATATTAATAAAAACAATTCCAAAATTTTAAGTATTATATGTTGGTGTGCCAAACTGTCAAATGACGATATATCTGTCGTTGATGCTAATTTAAAAATTAGAAATAATTTTCAAGTTTGACGTCAGTCAGAATCGAACCAGGACCGTCCAAATCACAATCAGTCACCTAAAACAAAATAAATATCCCGCACTATCAATTGTATAGATGCCCAAGGTCACTTTGCATACATTTTCCGATTTTTTTTGTTCCTAGCAAACGTATGTACATAACTATTCCCAGAACAATTTAATACCCAATGAAATAACAAGATTTTGAATATTCGGACCAATCAGAGCAAACTAACAGCGAATATTGCATACTAACTGAAAATTTTCAGAAACTTACCGCGAATATTGTACTGATTTGACATATAAAATCTCAAATGACAGCCTAAAATTGCAAACATATTTAAGCAATCTTTTAAGTTTTTTTTTGTAATTATAAACTGATAAGTGGAATAGAAATAACCCAATTAATTATTTTGTAATGCTATCTTCCAACAAAATTATCTTTTTCTTTGTATAAAATGGAATTATGAGCATTGTGACACTTAGAAATTTACAGTAAATCCGCATTAAAAAGTAGGGCTGCTAATTTGTTTATGTTGCTAAGGATCAGTAATATATAAATAGATTTTAAAAAAAGTTTGTTTGACATTTATAATCATACCAAAATGAATCGTTTTGGAACGTTTTCATATGAAAACGGGTATTGAAAATTGTATTGACAAAACATTCCTGTAAATACTAAAAGATTTAAAGTGTGTGTGTGGAAACAGTTTAAAATATTGTGTTAAGGATCGGTAATATATAAACAGATTTTTAAAAAAGTTTGTTTGACATTTATAATCATACCAAAATGAATCGTTTTGGAATGTTTTCATATGAAAATGGGTATTGAAAATAGTATTGACAAAACATTCCTGTAAATACTAAAAGATTTAAAGCGTGTGTGTGGAAACAGTTTAAAATATTTTGTGATGAAATCCTATCAGTTTGATATTACGTCAGATAATGTTTTGGCCAAAATTCTAATCGACTAGGGCTACAAAATGGGTAAAATTAACGAAGAAAATTATAAAGAGGTAACAGTAAAAACCATTTGGAATACTACAGCCAAATTTTACATATATATAAGTATTGTTACGGGTTATTTATTTTCCCGGAGATTTTCTGATGTGTAACACTGGTTATATTAAAACAAGAGTGAATGTTTATTTTACACACAGCTTTTGTTCACACACAAAACTTGTACCTCAGCATATATTACAGGTTATCTAGATCACATTGCGCGGGAAATATTTCTTGGCGTGTCAGCAAGTCACCCATCGGGTCTAGGGGTAACAACACAGTTTTTAATTTTTGGCGCTACAGTATCTAATTAAATAATACAATTTAATATGATTTTTTGAATTTTAATGTTCTGGAAATAAATAAAATAAATAAATAAATATAGCATCACGGCATATTACCCATTGCTGGGTGTGCCAATCTGCTTTGTACGCAGATATCGGTAATGATGATTACATATTTGTACCGTGTGGGCGTTTACCAGGCGTCACCTCACGGGCACTCATTGCTGGCGTGAAGAGTGCACCACAGGGGTCAATTTTGTGCCATTTAAAATTCGAAATATTTGGCGTCGGTCGGGATCGAATCCGGTTCCCCAGATTCACGACCAGACACTCATGCACGCGGCCACGAGACCCCATGTTCTGGAATAGTCTAACAAATATATTTCGTGCATTAAAAATGATCTTAAAATTCAGCATTCAAAATGTATTGCCTGTAAGAAACTGCGTTCGTTTATTTTGATAGTAATTTGACAGAAAAAGTGCCCTCAACTTCGTTTCAGGCAAATTACTATCAAATCAAACTCATCCAGTTTCTAGGCAACATATATTTTCATGCAGAATTTTCGATCAGTTTCAATGCACTTAATATATTACTATAGATAATTCACCTACAAATAATCATCGAATTAACAAAAATTCATCTACGCATCTGTGGAGCCGGGGTTAATGTATATTGTACAAATTAGAATTAGCTGCGAATTGTAGTCACAACTCACAACTGATAAAACCGAATAGTAAAAGCAGAACGGAACATCGAGTCGGGCTTTACGAGTAGTACTGTATATTAGGTATACATTCTAATAATCTATTTTTTATAAATGTAACTTGATTTTAACTTGATCCTACCCGACCAACCAAAGCCTGGATAATTCGGTAATAGGTAGAGTATTTTTTTGTAAAGCCAAACGTAAATCTTATTATTTAAACTAGAACTGAAATACCAGGCTTCAGGTAAATATGAATCTCACAGATACACACCAAACTCTGGTTAACTTTACAACTATAGCAAATGGCCACGTGTGAGCTTTATTTGTTTATAAACATACATATATTAATCTCTGAGTAATAATAATTCCAAATAAACCAATAAATTTTAAATTATCCACCCTAATCTGGTAGTAATTTTTTTTAGCTATATTTGGAGTGTATTCTGTAAGGAAACTGTTAATTTTAAACAGTATGTTAAAAATAAACTTGCTGGTAAAATATATTTTCTATTCTGTAACTATCAATTCTGTTAAAATTTTAACACCCGTGTTAAAATTAGGTGTTAAAACTGTATATTTTAACGTCATTCAAATCGATGCCTTTAAAATTTTAACATCTGTTTATACAATAAAATTATAACAGCATTTGAATAAGTTGCACTTCTAATTAATGAAAATGAAATAGAAAACGGAAGAAAAATACCATGGATGAATATAAAAAATATCTAGGTGTTATTTAATAAAATATACAACTGTTTTACGAAGTATTTTATTTAATTACGGTCACCCGTTCCATCGTATGTCTAGTAGGAATATTTAATTAACATAATTCGACAAAGAGTGAACTTTGAATGGTATACCGAGAGCACGATTTAGATGTATCGTAAAACATAGTTCTTTATTTTAATGTAGGTATTAAATGCAGTTAAAATTGCTTATTCCTGTCTTGTTCGTCAAACCAACGTAACTTAACATTTTGGATTGTCAATTCTGAGGATCAAGAAGAAGAAATTTTACATAACCTAATGATAACTTAATAATTTACAATTTCAATGTAATTTAATATGGAACCTAAAAATGAGACATGATTATGCAGCAGATTTTTATTTCTTTTCCGAAGCATTATTTCCATTCGTTTTTCTAAAATTTCAAACTGACAGATTAGTTTTCTAAAATTTCAAAGTGACACATAAATTGACAGTTGTTCACTCTTTTTATCATGTTTATTTATTTGTGTTATGGTTACTAACTACATTACTTTAGTAAAGACGTGCCTTTTTTCTGTCTTGTTGATCACTTCATTCTGGTGTTTAACAGGCATGTTAAAATTTATGATTTTAACAGCAGTGTCAAATTTTCGCGTAGAAAATACCAAAAAATGAATTTATTGTTAACAGTCATGTTAAAAGATAATTTTTTAAAGGCATGTTAAAATTAACGTATTTTTACAGAATACACCCCTTTAAGTGTTAAAACAACGAATTCATTGGCTTTGAGATTATCGGTTCACATATTCGAAATTTTTATGTTCGTTTCAGTAAAGCATGTGTCATAAAGTTTCGAAATTTAACTACAAACGTAATGATTCATATCTTTCCCAACATTCTTAGCCGTTGTCTGATTCAGAGAGTTTCTTAATGTGGCTTGATAATGCTTGTGACTCTGACATTAATATCCAGTGCACAAGGAAACATTTTTCCTTTTAACGCAAAACTACTTTAAACTTCAAACAATTTGCGGAAGTTAACATGACTTGTTTAAGATATAATTTTACAACCTAAAGCAAATAGCTCCATAACTCATTCGTTTATTATGAAGAAAGATTTAACAGACAAAGCAGTTTATGGAAAGCTGTTAAATATTCAGCAAAAACACCGTGTTAAATGTATTTCTCACGTGATAAAATAATTCATACCTAAATGATATAAATTTTTTATCAAGCGCAGCTACTCTTTCGCTGCTGAAATATTTAAAGAGATTTTTTACCTTTTAATTAAATTTACGATTAGGAGAGAACAATTTGTTTCATTTATATTTTTACTGTTTTATAAATAATTCACGCTTGCATTTTTACTTTTGCTTTTTCATTTCTTTTAACAAGAATTCTCTTTACATGTTGCAAATCCTGTACTTTTTTTAATATTATAACGTAATAGTGAAAATGTACAGCATGGCCGAATAGCACAATAGTAGATTGCTAGCCTCTGATCTCAGAGTTCCTGGGTTCGAATCCGGCTGGCCTTGATTGGTATCGAGTACGTTCCGCGCGGTCGAATTCCACGCGGTCGAAATCCCGCGCGGTCCAAATTCCACGCGGTCGAAATCCCAGTCGGTAGAAATGTACCCCCACCAGTTTGTCCGTTCTAAAGAAATTCTAATATTTCCACGCCGTCGAATCCCACCCGGTCGAAATGTTACACGATACAAATCCCTCGCCCCCGTTCCGCTCTCTTTATCGATCGAATTGCATTCTAACAATTTATGCTTCGTGGTAGTTCCGCGTCAAAGATAATATATTAAAAAGAAATTTTAAAACATATTATATTATTATACAACGAACTATTTAATGAATGAAGCAGGAAAAGAATTTACCTATCCATCTAGTAAATTTGATAATTTACTAGTTACTTAATATTATAAAATAATTAAATTTATTTTCAAGTAGGCAAGTATGTGTAGATACATCAAGTTACCGTTATTGTCAAAATATGCCGAGTGGAAGAAAATATATTTGGAAATAATAGCAACATAAGATTTATAATAGACACAGTAATACATAATTTTACAACTGAAATAAAGAATAAACTGCTTATTCACATAATATGACAGCTAATCTAAAATGGCGGACCAGAAATATCAATAATTTTACTTAAAATGTATAGGTAAATTCTTTTCCTGCTTCATTTATTAAATAGTTTATTGTATACTAATATATATTTTAATTATTTTTTTTTAATATATTATCTTTGATGCGGAACTACCACGAAGCATAGATTGTTAGAATGCAATAGTATCGATAAAGAGAGCGGTACGGGAGCGAGGGATTTGCATCGTGTAACATTTCGACCGGGTGGGATTCGACGGCGTGGGAATATTCGAATTTCTATACAACGGACAAAGTGGTGGGGGGGGGGTACATTTCGAGAGCGTGGGATTTCGATCGAGTGGAATTTCGACCAAGTGGAATTCGACCGCGCGGGATGCTTCGATCGGTATCTACTCCCGTTGTGGTTTTATTTATATCTTACTTCGTGTCATTTTGCAATTAATTCTATTATTGGTATTTATGGAAAAAAAATCAAATTCTTCGGGCTTTTGAATTTGTAACTAAATATCTTCTTTGTTCCATGAACTCAATCAATAATGTAAAATGGAATAAACGACTGATGATGTTGATGGGAGGAAAAATAGCAGGAATGCAGTCTAAATTTGTTTATTGTTTAGTCTGAGGCCAACGTTTCGCTGCCACTTACAGCTTCATCAATAATAAATAAAAATAAATATATGCCCTGATGAAGCTGTAAGTGGCAGCGGAACGTTGGCCTCAGACTAAACAATAAACAAATTTAGACTGCATTCCTGCTATTTTTCCTCCCATCAATCAATAATGTTTTTTGTTGTTTGGTCATTCTTTGAAACCAGCTAGACATTTTTATAGACATCTTTGTATTTCAAGACTGTATCAATTAAATAACTTGTCATACATATCGGAAATGCACGTGATAAGATACTTTTTAATTCAAAAATCTGCGATAAATTTATCAAAGACAAGCGTTTTTGGTTAATCTGTTTCTCACGTCACATAACTTTTAACGGACCCGTTAAAAGTATAAAAATTAACGGACCGCTTAATTTCTGTATTAGAAAATAGTAAATGTCAACAAAATTTTTAACGAAGTGTTAAAATTTAAGTTTTAACGGCATCTAAATTTTAACGAAAAATTTACAGAATACACCCATATGTCTGTAAGCCACCGTATCCCCAAGTACAATAATAATAATATGTACTAATACTTTTAACAAGCGCAGCTACTTTTTCGCTGCTGAAATATTTATAGAGATTTTTTGCCTTTTAATTAAATTTACGATTACGAGAGAACAATTTGTTTCATTTATATTTTTACTGTTTTATAAATAATTCACGCTTGCATTTTTACTTTTACCTTCTCCTTTCTTTTAACATGAATTCTCTTTACATGTTGTAAATGTTATACTTTTACATTACTATAACGTAATAGTGAAAAATGTACAGGGTGGAACATTTTCTGCTTTTTTTATATCAGAAAACTTTCTTAAGCCTGAACGATCATAAATTTATTAAGAAGCAGAGTTAAAAATTTATGGCGAAAAATGTGACCTTACATCTTGCTGTTAATAGCTTAATATTTTAAAGGTCTATATTTTTAAAATGTAGCTATCACTACCATTAATGTGACGGTTAAAAACAAATTAATATTGGCTATAGGATTTATAGAGGTAGCAAAAATATTAAAATACTAGGTTATAAAAATGCAAATTAAAATAATTTCGGTGTAAAATTTATAGCAACGGTTATTTGCACAGTAAACAAAGATTTTTGATAGTAAAATGAAAATTAACCTATATAATCGTTAATACTTTTTATTTAATGGGAAATGATTTTTTTTTAATTTAAAACTTAATCTTTATTTGACTATAAAAAAATCTGACGTGGCCAACACCAAACCACCCGCTATTTAATTTTTATTAATTTAAATATACATACTTACATATTTAGTCATTGCATACCATATAACTATGGTTCTATTTACTATTTTCTTTTTAAAACGTTACTGTTATTAATTTAAAATGATAAGTTCTTTGACAGTGACATTTATCTGTCAGTTACATACACTTGAGATATGCACTGTGTAACCAAGGAGTTTTGCTAGTTTAAAGCGTAGGCTCCGGGATTAAAATTATAGATAATTTTATAAATTTATCCATAAAATATATAGAAAAAGTATTAATGCAAATATGTAGAAAATTTAATAATCTTTAATTTTTATAATAACACAAATCTTGAAAAAATAACATTTGAAGGTCTTTTTCGAAGAAAATCTATTTTGAGCTTCAAGTAAAGTGCCATTTCCGGTTATCTTTCCATATTAGAATAAGGTAGAAATACAAGGTTTCAAAATTTTCTGAAAGGTATATTTGAATTAGAGTGGAGGACACACAGACATCGTCGTAAAATGTTAAAATTGAATTCTAGGGACCTTAAAACGTTGTCATTTACCAAAATCTCGATTTGTGATTTTTAACACGATCCCTATACCTCCCTTACCAAGGGTAGCGGGAGGTAAAAATGTAACACGGCGAGAAAATAATGGCAAAATGTAATTGGCAGGAGGTATTATGCTGTCTCAAAAGATTTTTTTAAAGCTAATATTAGTTGCTAAAGTAGCTCTATACTGTTCTATTTAATTTTCTTTTAAATATGTCTAAATCTTATAATGTCCTATTTCCCAGAACATATCGTGGGCGTTCTCTTGGATAAAGAAAATTCCTTGAATCCTTTCTAAGATAAAATATTTCAAGTCGACCTCGGCAAATATTTCATTATGATTATATTATTTCTCATTCATGAAATTGATTGATTAATTCAGAACCTTCGGATATATTTTTAGCAAAATCGATAAAAACTGTAGTTGATTAAGATAACATGTAGGATTATAGAAATCATTTAAATTGATTTGTTATTAGCAAGGTTAAAATGTAGTAGCTGATATCCCTATATCTACAATACGAAATGAATTTCTGTTTCACCGATGCTTTTTACTTCCTTCCTTGTACATAGTACAGGTAGTATTGCAATCGCGAAAAATTTCGGTTTTCAGATTTCAAGGGAAATATCCATTTTGACCACCCCTGAAACCATTCGTCGTGACGTCGGTACGTATGTACGTATCTCGCATAACTCAAAAACGGTAAGCCGTAGAAAGTTGAAATTTTGTATTTAAGACTTATATAACATCTAGTTGTGCTTTCCCTTTTTGGTCATAATTTCCAGAAGTGGTACTTTATTTGAAGCCTATAATAGATTTTAATGAAAAACTATTTTAAAATATAATCCAAAACTTTTCAAATTTAGTATATAAGACTTTTATATCAATGGGAATAACATAGTAGATTTTGGTTAAAATAGGCTAACCGGAAGTGATATATTACCTAAAGTTGTTAACAATATTTCTTGAATAAATAGGTTATATTTTGATTTTAGAGATAAATGTTTCAAATAAGAGTTTTAAAGATGTAAATTCTGCGTCTAGCACATCAAGTATTATTAAATTAGCCCTATGTATAAGCGAGATATGTAAATTTAAAAATTATATACTTTTTGGTTTTTGTAATAAAGCTTGCTATGAATTAGGTCAAATGGTTAAAAAATCTCGAAAACGACAAATTTTATTGAATGCCATAAATTGAATCTTTTATAAAATATTAATACTTTATTAATGTTAATGCTAATTCTTTATAAAATTAAATACAATTTTATATACAGAGTGATACCGGTTAAAGGTCAACATAGAGTTTTGACATGTAATATTAATATTATGCTATTTTTGGACGTAGACGAGTTTGACCATTTCAATAAAAAAGAACAGAAACATTTAGCTAAAGCACAGAAGCGTATTTGTTTACGGCTACCTGTTTTCGTGGACGCTATTTTCTGCTCTCCTATTGATTTTATGGCAGAAACTGTAGAGTGCAAAGTTCGATTCCTTCAGTTATTATTGTGGTTTGTCCTATGTTGCACAAAAGAGAAAAGTGAATAAATTATTATTAATTATCTTCTTAATCTAGTGAAGAAGGGAGATAACTATTTTTTTCTCTTTAGAAACGATTCAAAAACAGATTGTCCCCCTTGGAAAATTAACAAACCAGTACTCATTCTTGATCTCCTACAATTTAAAAACCTGATACATGCCCCATAATCTATCAAATCGAATTTCGTAAAATCTAAAACAAAATTACCAATTTATATATACCGATGGATTTAAGACGGAAGAAAAAACCGGAGCAGCCTTCATCGAAAACCAAAATGAAACCAAGATTCATTTGCCTACCAACACCAGTGCCTACACCGCTGAACTACTTGCAATATAGACAGCAATTAACTCAATAAATACAAAAAATCCGATGTGGCCAGCACATTACCTTCCGTCAGTTCTATGTATTTTGTACAAATTTCATACAGAAAGTTCCTTGCTAAAGATTATATTTCTTGTACTTTACCTTCCGGCAGTTGCATGTATTTTATGCAAATTCCATACAGAAAATTTATAGCCAAAGATCCTATATTTCCAGTAAAATTATAAGACAAACACAATGGTTCGTACCACGAGCACGGTTTTAACTAAAACGCTGTTTTAAGAAATGTCAAAATCAAATTTCAATATTTAATTTCGCCCTTATGTATAAACAACGATTTTTTTAAAAATATTTGTTTGATTATAAACCATGTTCTGCTTTAAAATCATATTTTGATAAATTTGTTATTATTTATTATAAATATTAAATAATGTAATTTGACATTTCTTAAAACAGCGTTTTGGTTAAAACTGTGCTCGTGGTACGAGCCACTATGTCAATTTCACTTGACACTGACATCTTTCAATCAAAATTTTCTTAATATAGTAGCTGTTTCCATAGCTATAGCTACTTTATGAAATTTAATTTCTTTATAATTTTTTTAACTCTATCCATTTAATATTAAGTATAAAATACAGTCAAATTGTATAGAGAATAAAATATTCTTTAATATTTATAATAACATTAAATGTGAAAAAATGATATTTAACATAGTTTTTTCAAGAAAAACTGTTAAAATCTTCAAATGAGGGTACTTCTGGTTGTCCAATTCTAACCAAAATCTAATCAGCTCTTCACATGGATGTAACGAAGAGAAATATGAAAGAATTATAATTTTTAGAATTGTAGTATGGAAGTTATCGTAGACGAAAATTTTGTTACACACACACACACACACACACACACACACACACACACACAGACACACACACACACACACACACACACACACACACACACACACACACAGACATCATCGTAAATATAGTAAAATCGTATTCTAGGGACCCTAAAACGTGCTTATTCATCAAAAACACACCACCGAATTTTTTGACCAAAGACAATACCTTCCGGAAGGTAAAAACGAACCAACCACCAACACCAACTATGCCATATGTTGCGACTCCATTAGCGCCATCCAAAAAATAAGCAAACCATACCCACAAGACTAGATTACACAATAAGTCCACGAAGAATTATACACAGCGGAGCAGAACCAAAAGAAAATAACCTTTATATGGGTACCATCTCACACTGGCATAATAGGTAATGAAAAGGCAGACAAGGCAGCAAAAGTAGCAGCAGGAGATACCACAGAAATAAAAACAGACAGATCTATACCAATCTGGGATGCAAAAAGTATACTAAAATACAAGACAAAAGAAGCATGGGAACGAGAATGGATAAACACAACAAATAACAAGCTACGCGAAATCAAAGAGGATAGAACCAACTGGCAAACACCGGGTTTAAGACAGGACCAAATCATCCTCACCAGACTCAGAATAGGTCACACACTAACCACACACAAACATATACTAGAAAGCACCGAAAGCCCAAACTGTTGTAATGTACCATTAACGGTAAAACATATACTAATTGACTGCCAACAATACACCCACGCTAGGAGCAAATATCGAATCCCAAACACAATAATGGAAATCCTAAAAAACGAAAAAGATACAAACAATAATGCATTAAAATTCCTGAAAGACATACTTAGCACAACACTTATAATGTATCCAAATATTAATGCTGGATTTATACAGCGTAAGCCGTAACGTAACGTACCGTGCCGTGGTGGCGTACTGTAACGTATCGTAACGCGTGATTTTTCTGGGCTATTTTATACAGAACTTTTACGGTACATTTTTGTAAAAAGTATATTAATGCTCTGTCGAAACAAATGTAGTGTACATCAGATTTGTATTTATCAGGTTCGTTAGTTTATTCGCAATGCACTATATTTAACATATATTACCATTTAATATATTAATCCAAACTTTGACACATGACACATGTCATTTATGTCAGTCAAAGTCACACAAGACAGACTATTCGTAATGTAGTATTTTTTATATTTATATCCATTTAATTTATTAATTCCAACTTTGACATAATTAGCCACACAAAAACTGACTATAGCGCAGGTAAGCAATAATTTTCATAATATCGCAAAGTACCGTAACGTGCCGTAACGTAGAAAGATAAAAGTTCGCGATCTTTGGTAGTATGCATTGATTTATTCTTTACGTTACGTTACGGCACGGTACGTTACGTTACGGCTTACGCTGTATAAATCCAGCATAACAATAACATATTATATAAATTAGAACTACTATAAACTGTACAAACCAACAATGTATACGGGCTTTAATAGCCTAGCTGCTGAAAAGCCCAAAATTATTAATATAAAAAAAACAGATTGTTTTGTATTGGTTAATAATAACCGGTTTTAAAATACATAGAAATACCGGTTTGGGCTAAAAAATATTTTATAATTATTATTATTTATTTATTCGAGTCAAACTACCTTGTATACACAGTGATAAAAAAGCAACAGAATGTGTATAATATAAATACATTCACTGATTTCTCTATAATGCATCTGCCACACCATCACTTGCTGAAACTATACTGTAGTTTGTAGTTGCAGAATTTTTTCAGGGTCGCGACAATATCGCTTCTGCTTGACCGCTTCTCCACTGCCCCATCATTTCATTCATGCAAGCTCATATGTCACATGTCACTACACAATAAATTTTGAACTGTCATTTTAGCTGTCAGAAAATATTCCAATAAGATTTTGATAATATTTTGTTGATTCCAAATATGAATATTATAAGAAACGATAGTTCAACTGATTAATTTAACGATTCAATACAATTTTGTATTGATTTTACGTTTTGACTAACAAAAAATGTTAATTTGGACCGAGACTGAAGCCGTCACATTTTGTTTGTTATAAAAAAAAATCTCGAGTCAATATTAATAATATTTTATGATGAAAAAGTGTGAACCGATTCTATAATTTAGTTTCTGCCCTATGTATAAGTGACTATATTCTCCCTGTTTTGAAAAGGCGAAGCCCTGCCCTTCTGTAATCTGTGCCCTGTATTTGGGCCCCTGACTTAGGGCGTCGAAGGAGCAGTGACGCATTCATTACCTCACGTCACATTTGGTTTGTATGGAAATATGATAATGTTACGTGATCGCTTCGGAGACAAAAACGGAAGGAAAAAACTGATACTATGTGTGGGGGAAGATTGCAGTTTGTGGTTTGTGCAATTTTATTGCTGATTAGATAGACTTTATACGATATGTAACAGGAAACAGTTATATAGTTACAAATATCGTGTTGTTCGTCATGCGTATTTTATAAATTGTTACTCCATTTCATTACTAAGAAATACTAAATTGTTTATGCTGCAATAATTCTACTTTCGACATCATAGAATCAAAAATTAGGACCACAAAAAGTTAAAATAAATATTATTTATTATTCTCAAAATTAAATAATTAGTATAGTGACTTATTTGAACATCATGGCGGCTTTTATTCATTGCGGATAATATCTATGACAATACAAGAACAACGAATGTTAACATTTCGTAATATTAGGAATAAGTCATTTAGAATCAATACGAGACTTTCAATGTTAAAAATAATGAGATGAAATAATAGCAGGATTGTAGACTAAATTTTTTACTATTTAGTCTGAGGCCAACGTTTCGCTGCCACTTACAGCTTCATCATGGTAAAAGACTAAGGCGTTAATATAAAAAAGCTATTTCAAGTGAAACTGTCTTCTAAATGACGATTGTTAACATTTTCATACAATTTTTAATTTTCGACGATAATATTATGTTTGAACAAATATATTTATATTTATTTACCGATTTCAGGATATTAATCCATTGTTTACATGTACAAAAGTAGGCTGATAACTAAGTAAAATCTGTACGGTAATATTACCTTAATGACTTGTCAACAACAGTCTACAAAATGTATATATACAATAAAATGAAAATAATGCTCTTCATTAGTACATACAGATAACGTTAGTGTATCGTTCTAAATACGGTATACTTTATTTTAAAATAATAAACTTGAGGAATAAAGAACATAATTTGAGTATTTGTCATATTGACATATGTCAAAAAAACATTGTTTTGTTAACCATAGCATTCTGAAAGTAGCATTAACGAGAGAATTTCAAAAAATAATATTTATTAATATTGTCTTCATTTTATGAATCATAACAAGCATTAGATGTCTCTTGTTAACGTTTTTTTTTTTTTTTTTTTTTTTTTTTGCTAAAATTCACCAGAGATAAGTTATGAAAAACTGAAAAGCACCGATTTATGGTGGTTTTACAAGATGGCGGAGCGAGCGGAGGAAGGGGATTTATGGAAATTTGGATTTTTCATTAACCAACCGTCCTATCCTATACAACATATCAAAAATTCAGAACTACCCGACCTTTTGTAGGATAAAATTCTTCATTTACTGGACTAAAAAATTAAAATAAAAATTTATTGATAATATTTTTTATACAGTGAATCGTTATTTGTTATGTTAGAGTTACATAACGTTATTTTGTTATTGTTACGGTATTAAAAAATAATAATATATGAATCGTAATTATAACGTTATCGGGTATCGTTACGTTATGTTTTCTATCCCTGTATACTATCATACAAATTTACAAATATAATAGTTCTTATAGGTCTTATAAAATAAATTCTTTTCATGTATTGTATCTTCGCATTTTAATTAGTTAAAATTATAACTAGCAAAGCTAATAGAATAATACAAAGAATACCCCGGAGGTAGAGGAGAAGATAAAATAAAACGAACATTTAAAATTTTAATTATTAAAGCATTTTTTACTAAACATATTTCTGTATTCTACAATTAAAATTAATGTTTAAAATAATCCTTAATTGTAAAATCAACTGAATTTGTAAAGAACGTTCTGCTTTAAAGAATAACTTCAAAAAAAGTGATATTTTTTCTCACAACACGAGAAAAAACAACAACTGTGAGTTGTAAAATTTACACTTTAATCAGAAAATTACAAAAAAGGAATAATAAGGGAGAAATAGTGTTATTTTAACATAACAATTACAGATGAACCAGGAGATTATGTTATAAAGAACAGAATTTATTTTATTATTTTCATTGTGTAGCTGGACTCAAATGGGATGCTTTATCAAGTATAGCTGTGATAATATAATCTCAAAATAATTAAAATAAAATGACCACTTCGAAATCTGACACCGGAATAAAATTCTGAGCCAAACGACACAGTTATTTTAGGAGTGTTTTGTTTAAAAAATAAACAAATTTAAGGTAAAAGCACCGGTAGTTGACATAGCAGTGTTGCCACTGTGAGTTTGAATTACATAAAAAATGACTGTTTTTAACATTGCTTTTGATATCAATATACTAGTATATATTCGTGTTGGATATGTGTAACATTGGTTAAAGCCAAAGTCAAAAGTAGTGATTCAATGAACGTGGGAGATTTTTGTATCCGACTTACTGAATTGTTGTGTAAATTTAAACCGTAATATAACTCTATAACTATTTCTTAATAACTTTTTCTTGAAATCGCATAGTTTTTTAGCATTTTTACAACCTCGTAAATTGATGAGTCGTTCCACGTATTTTTCTAATAACTTATGCAGTAGTAACAGCTATGAAAAATTTTGTTTTAGCAATTGACAGTCCTGTCATTTGTTGCAATTAAATTTTGACATTAGTAATAAACTTGTTTATAAGGTAGAATTCTGTCAAATGCTTTCGTTTACGAATAGCGAGTACACAGACAATGTAATTACTATGGCTTATTTATTTATTTATTTATTTATTCGTATCTGTTCTACATTTGACTTTGTTATTGACATAAAGACACCGCCATGCAGTTGCCAACGCATTTACATGGAGCGGTTTCCAAATTCTGTTCCTAATATTCGCACATTTGTAAATCTGGTGTCACATATGATTTACAATTTAAAAAAATCTGATGTGGCCAGCACATTACATTCCGTCAGTTCTATGTATTTTGTATACATGTCATACAGAAAGTTCAATTTCTTGTACATTACCTTAAGGCAGTTGTATGTAGTTTATACAATTTCCATACGGAAAGTTTCTAACAAAAAATCCTATGTTTCCAGAAAAATTGTAACACAAACATATTGCCAACTGTAATTGACACTGACCTCTCCCAATCAAAATTTTCTTAATATAGCAGCTGTTTCCAGAGTTATTGCATAGCTGGCTAATATATACTTAATTACTTTATAATTTTTTAACTATATATCCATTTAATATGAAGTATAAAATGCATTCAAATATTATAGAGAATAAAATATTCTTTAATATTTATAATAACATTAAATGTGAAAAAATGATATATAACATCGTTTTTTCAAGAAAACCTGTTAAAATCTTCAAATGAGGGTACTTCCGGTTGACCAATTATAATCAGCTATTCACATGGATGTAGCGAACAGGAATATGAAAGAATTATAATTTTTGGAATTGTGGTATTAGAGTTATCGCATTAGAAAATTTTGTCCCACACAGACACACACACATACACATACACATACATACATACACACACATACAGACATCATCGTAAAAATGGTAAAATCGTATTCTAAAACGTGCTTATTCATCAAAAACTCACCACCGAATTTTTTGACCAGAAACAATACCTTCCTTACCTAAAGGTGACGGAAGGTAAAAAAAACAACAGATATCTATACCATGTGCAAAAATTTTAATGTTTTTAGCACATAGCAGACTTTGTGAATGGCTAGTATTGTTCACTAATAAGGCTGGGTTTACTAAAGAAGGTGTGTTTAGTGCACCATACACATCGCGGCAGACGAAAATCATCATACTGTAAAAATTTTCATTGAAAAATATTTGGGAGGTAACAATAAATGGACGACTAATTGGTACTCACATACCTCGTTTAACAGGACAAGAGTTTGTACATTTTTGATTAACATATTTAAATTATTATGATTTGTCGACGTTAAACGATAACTCATTTCAACCTCATAACTATGTTCTTCCTCTATTCACAGATGTTTCGGAGTCTGTTTTAATACACAATTTTATAATTTTATCCAAAATTTAATTTAAAAATAGTAAGAAATATTGTTGGTCTCGATGAGTTACATTATTGGTTAAATATAATGTACTTAGCCATGGAATATAAACAGAATTACAAAGAAATGCATATCGCATATTTGCATATAAAAACAAAATATTTTTAGGGATTTAGTGTAGAATAAAATTATCTGTAATTTTAATTTGAAAACCGAATTTTATAATGATTTGAAATTCTCTTTTTCCTAGATAAGGGAGATGGATATAGTGATAAAAATCGCATATTTATATTTTAGAAAAAAGTACATTTGAAGATTCCTAGTTTTATTTTTAATGTACCTACTGGTACATAGAAAATATTATTATTATTATTATTACTATTATTATTATTATTATTATTATTATTATTATTATTATTATTATTATTATTATTATTATTATTATTATTATTATGCAAAATTTGCATTTTGTCTATATCTAGTGACCTATGCATTTTTTTTTTCGGATAAACATTAAATCGCTAACATGGCCTCCTTAACGATATCCTGGGCACCCTGGATAGCGCATATTCAAATGCTTTTTAAGGTTAGATTATTTAATCAATGGTTTTATCTTAAGCTTTCTTGGTTAAATCTAGATAAAATATACAACAAATTTATCCACTCCGTTTTGTCCTCTGATGTTTCCCCCAAGGTTTACCTTATTGGGTCATGGTTAAGCAACCACAATACTATAAAATACAATCTTTATCCTCCATTATTTCATCCTGTTAAAATCTTTGGACACACCTGACTCAGACTGACTTTTATTCACTTGTCTTGTTCCCCCACGCTACATGACCAAAACAATTGGAATGTCTCGACAAGTGAAACATACAAGTAACTGTTGCCTGGTGACCTATCACGCTTAGTTTACAACGTTTGTTTTCTGATTCTGAAGGTGGCAACGGTTTCAAAATTGTATAGATCACTTGCATTATACTAATTTGTTTCTAACGACTTCATACAGAATTTGTCAGCAATATTGTTATTGATGGTGGAAGTACCAAATAGGAGTAGACCTTGAAAATATGATTAATGATATTGCCAAATATTTTGAATCATAGAATTTTACATAAATTTTATATTTTAAAATCTATAATGTAGAGAGTGCTTACCAACGTCACCTAATGGACACTCAAACCACAAAGCACCGTAGATCGAAAAGCAATCCAGAGGGTCATAATTGTTAGAGTTCACGTAAATTTGTGAATATTATAAAATATTATAAATTTTGGGAATTCATATTTGTATTTAGTTTTTGTTTTAGGCCTGGTACTTTCATCTTTGTTTAAACTGTCTGCTAATTTAACTGACACTTAAAATGAAAAGTATAGCATCTATATATATTATTATTATTCGTGTTAAAACCATACTTAATATAAATATTTAATACACAATAAATATATAAAACATTACAACAAATATTTCTCACTCCTTAGATACTTAAGTGACCGATTTTCGGTAGTGAAATACCGCATCCGGACCACGTGGAGTGAGTTTGCTGAGTTTGTTGTTATAACCATACAAATAGTCAAATTTGGAAATTTTGGAAATAGGCCTTATGCATCGCCCGGCATCAACTAGGACGGAGAGGATGCATCTTCTTCGAAGATTCTCTTCTTCATGCCAGAGGAAAAAGCCGTCCGCAAAAACTGGTAGAGAAGTGGCCTATCTAAATAGTATTTATCCAAAAATTGTACAGTTTATAGAAGCTGGTGTTGCCTGAAGCTTCATTTCCACCGATTGTCCTAAAGAGTAAGAGCTAAAATTAATAATTAAGCGCAAAGCGTAAAAATGTTTATCATATGGCAATGTTTATTACTATTTCCAGCTATGCATAAGGCTTAATGTTTAAGAACTAAGAGCAATGCGTAAGAACAAAAGTTTGCAAACTCCAAAGTTTAAGGCGTAATGACTAAGCGTAATTGTGAGATGAACATACATAACTGTCATCTATCTTTCTTAATTTTCTAATCGAAATTGTCGCCTGTTAGTCTATTTTATAAGTATTAAGTTTTTAATTTTTCGATATGGATATAGATACAGAAAATTGTGTATATGACATATTAAAACAAATAAGAATTACTGCTTCAATTTTAGTTTGCTAGAGTTAAGAATGAAAAGGAAAAAATATGACATTTCTGTCGAATTTGTCACTAAACAAAGTAGCTGAAAATGGTCTCCCAGTAAATTGCTATAATGCATTAAGCCTTATGTACAAATTATAATGCATAAGTATTAAAACATTCGGTGGAAATGGGGCTTTAGCCAGATCTTCTCTCGTGCATTCCTCTTCTAAGTTGGCGCACGTGAGCAGGTAGGCCATTGTTTGTTCTTGACCACAATGACATAAAGTGGGTTCTGCTTGGTACCCAGTTGAACATGTTTGCTGCACATTTTCCTACTTGACTTCGTAGGCGATTTAACGATTTCCAAATGGGCCATTTCTGATCATTACCTGGTGGTAGTTTCTCATCTGGAAGGATACCCATTGCTTTATCTTCTGGCTTTAATATCTCATCCCACATTTAATTTGTAAAACTCAGTACATTACCTTCCGTCAGTTGCATATATTTTGTACAAATTCGACATGTTTCACAAGATTTCAGTATCTAAATCAACATTTGGGTCATTTTTCAGATACTGGTCCAGTCCATTTAGTAATTACAGATGCGTTTTGCTCTTATCGGAGCTCATCAGTGTGATGTAACTGCCGTCTCTTTGTAGAGACAATAACTAATTGATTTCAGCATGAGATATACTACATCATACAAGATAGAAGACTTCAGAGGTAACTAAACACATATAGAGCCTTCTACCGAAGAACACCGTAAAGCTCTAGAAATAACAAAAGTGTAACAGCGAATAATCGCTGAAGCATTGTCTAATATAGAATTAGAAACGTACTCGCTATGTTTTACAAGGTTTCAGCACCTAAATCAATATCGATCTCTTGGTAATTTTTCAGATTCTGGCCGAGCCCAATGGAGGGTTATACAGAGGTATATTTTCGGGCTGCCATTTATTGGTATTTTCCTTGTACTACACTTATTGTGACTCATTTCACTCCGTTACTAGATTACAAACTAATCGCTGTCATGGTGACAGTTGCAAGATGGTGCCAAGTATCAAGCGAGTGTATGGTCTTTGCAACAGTGACTCCCGCCATAATTATAAAGAATACATGACAAATATGAAATTCTCTAAGTTTCCACAGCCGTTCGAAGACATTGAATCACATGTAAAACTCAAATGTCAAAACTTAAGTGACAAAACTTTAAAAATGGCGTGGTTTGTTTGTAACCCGATCTTCCATCTCAACTTCTACATCGTCGCATTTTTTCTTGTGTGTGACGTCAAAATCATAACCCTTTATTAGTAAACACAGACGCGTAGAGCTCATCAGTAAGGTGTAACTGCCATCTTTTTGCAGAGGCAATGACTAACAGGGCTTAGCATGAGATATACTATTTCATACAAGGTAGACGACTTCAGAGGTAACTAACCACATGCAGAGCCATCTACCAAAAAAACGCCGTAAATCTCTAGCAGCTATTGACATAAAGAAGTACAATAGCGAAACTCGTCTGTGGTGTGATTAGTAATTAGACTCGGCCAGCATCTGAAAAATTACCGAAGGATTGATTCAGGGGCTGAAATCTTGTGGCAAGTGTTTTTCTAGTGGTTTATTTTAAAGAGTTCTCTTTTGTACTTTTGTTATAAAACTTTCATTTTTCTAACTTCACTATAATTTTGGGGAATAATATTAGAGCACGAGACAATGTGATGATTTTAGAAATTTAACTCAATTATTTGGCAAATAGTGTTTACAAATTTCATACTCTCTAATAATTGCATGGCAGAATATTAGAGTATGTGAGTAATATATCAATGTTAAAAACGTCTGCATATTAAAATCCTTGTCTCTGGGAGTGAGGCTAATATACGCTATGTAATGAAATTCCTGCAGTCCGTAAACGATATTGTAACGAGCCGGCAGTAATGGCCACCGAAATAATATACAATGTAAGAATGTGCGGTGGTCAGGCTGTGTATGGCATGGCGCGGCATGGCAGGGCATGGCCAGCGGCTTTAATAACACAACTACATAATTGATTTTATTATACGGAACCTATGAGCACAGTAATTGAAACTAATAAAATTTAAATGTACGGGACGCGCAGCGCAGCGCACTTGGTACGAGGACCAAACACTACAAGTTATAATTCCAATAGGGTTCCACTCAAGAGATATTATCTCGATAAATCAAAATATATTTAATATAAACTATATATTCGGACCTATTCTGCAACAATGTAGTTAATTTTTAACATCTGGTTATAGCTATTAATATACCTATAGGATAGTTTGTTATATATCTATCATATACTACGTTTACATGCAATTTCGAAAATGGTTTCAGTTTTCAGTCAAAATTATGCAAAACTGTTTACATGCAGTTTTCAAAACAAGTTTAAAAATTGATTTGAAACCAGTTTCGGCGCATGCTCATCTAGCTGATGTAAGTGACAGATCTTCTTCACTCCAAATACTTCGTTTTGCTATTATTCCAGTTATTTTTTATACTTCGTACCACTACGCACTAAAACTACACAACTGTCAGTATATTTGAAGGTTAGTAACACACAGCGACAGAAACGTTATGCTTTGTACGCATTCGCAGTATCAAAACTGAATTTTAAGTGTTTACATGAGTAGTTTTGAAACTATTTCTCAAGTCCAACCCATGAATTTTAGTTTTGGTTTGAAAATAATTATTCAAAACCGTTTTGACACTGTATACATGGCGTTTTCAAAACTAAAAACGTTTTAAAAACAGTTTCAAAACTGCATGTAAACTCTGTAATAATTGCCTCAGATATCGGTTTCAAAGCCGAGCTCATAGATCGATAGGTAGGATAACTAAGGCTTGTTATGATTCATAATATTCGTGTTTTTTACCTCTCGCTAAGAGAGGTATTGAATTCATGCTAAAAATCGCATATCCAGATTTTAGTGAATAAGCACGTTTTAAGGTCCCTAGAATCCGATTATAACATTTTTACGATGATGTCCGTATGTGTGTGTGGATGTGTGTGTGGATGTGTGTGTGTGTGTGTGTGTGTGTGTGTGTGTGTGTGTGTGTGTGTGTGCGTGTATGTGTGTGTGTGGATGTGTGTGTGGATGTTGGATCCATGATTTCTCAAATACTATAAGACTAAGACATTTTTAACTACGGATTCCTCAAACTAACAATAACGGGAAGAGTTGATTAAGTTTTGATAACAATTGGACAACCGGAAGTAGTAGTTACAAGAAAAAAATCATCTAAATATTATTTATCAAAAATTTATGTAAATACTTATATTAAAGAACGTTAATTTCTTTATTCGATAAATATAAATTCATTATTATATCTTCTATAGATTTAGAGATAAAGAAATGCATATAAAATAATTTGATGTAAAAATTCTCAGACCAAACTACTTCAAGGCAAGAAATTCAAATGTTTGTAATTGACACATAAATGTCACTGTCAAAAATATTTGTATGCCACTGTAAAAAATATTTGTACATCATTATGAAGATTATAAAAGTCAACAACGAAAAAGAATATAAAAGGAGTTTACGAAAAAATGATATATAAAGAAAAAGAAAAGGAAAGTAGAAAAAGAAAATTTCAGGAAATTGAATATAATAAAAATGTGTGTATTGTACATAATTTATATTAAAATATCCCATAGATTTTGCAAATATATGTGAGAATTATTTTGTAGTGAGACATGAATATATGTATTTGTAATTAAAAATATTTTTCGTTTTATGCGTACAACCAGGTAAAATATCTGGCGAGAGGTTATGTGTTGGCCACATCAGATTTTTTCAATAGTTTATCGGTTTAAGAAAATGAAGACATTATTAATAAATATATTTGTTCCAAATTCTTTTATTAATGCTTCTTTTAGAATGCTATGATAAACAGAACAATTATTTTGACATCAATATGTGCCTTATTCTACATGTTTATTTTTCTAGAATAAAGTAAATCGTTTTAAGAACGATACACTAACGTTATTTGAATGTATTAATGAAAAGCATTATATTTCCATTCTAATTCATTTTCATTTCGTAGACTGTTAATGACATACATATATTACTTAGTTTTGTACATGTAAACAAAGGCATAATATCCTGAAACCGGTAAAAATTGTTATAAGCAGTTAGGTATTGATTTGATAGCTAAAAATCCAAATCAGCCAGTTTCACATTTTTTAAATGAAAGTTTATGAAATATTTTCCAGTAATATATAAAATAATTTATTGTTATTTTCGTAAATAATTAAATAAAAAGTTTAGCGCTAGAAATAGTCACGCAAAACAACCCCCCTCTCCTGTGACGTCGAAGCACATACAGTACGTCATTCATAGCCAATAGAAAAACAGTCTACGATATTTTTATAAATAAAGGTAGGCGATAGTTTGTCACATGTTAAACTGTCTGTACTCTGACGTCACATTCTGTTTCAGATCACGTGACTTTTTTAAATTGTTACACAAAATTCAATAATTAACTGTAAAATATTTAATGGATACTTCGTGATATTTTTAAATTTGAGGCTCTTTAAAAAACAAAATCTTTTCAAATTTAGTACTTAGAAGTAATATAAAAATTCATGTAACAGCCCAATTTATGTCTTATTATTTATTCAAATCTTTTAGGGTTCATTTTTAGTGCGCCACTGCCGACATGAAATTTATATTAAAAATCTGATGTGGCCAACACAATATCTCCCACTGTTTAATTTTTATTAATTTAAATATACATCCTTACATAGTTAGTTATACTGGAATCCATTCAGTGTATGTGGTCTTTGGATCAGTTCCATATAACTATGGTTCTATTTACTATTTTCTTTTTAAAACATTACTTATTATTAATTTGAAATGATTAGATCTTTGATGGTAACATTTATCTGTCAGTTACATACATTTGTGATATGAACTGTGTAATAATCGAGCTGTGCTTGCTTAAATCGTAGGTTTCGGGATTTAAATTATAGATAATTTTATAAATTTATCTATAAAATATATAGAAAAGTATTTATGCAAATCTATAGAAAATTTAATAATCTTTAATGTTTATAATAACACAAATCTCGAAGGTATTTTTCGATGAAAAACTATTTTGAGCTTCAAGTAAAGTACCATTTCCGGTTATCTGATTTACACCAAAATCGAATTGCTTCTTCCCACATTAGAATAAGTTAGAAATACAAGGTTTCAAAATTTTCTAAATGATAGCAATTGAGTTAGAGTGGAGGATCCATATACACACACACTCACACGCACACACACACGCGCGCGCACACCCACACACACACACACACACACACACACACACACACACCACACAGACATCATCGCGAAAATGTTAAAATTGAATTCTAAGGGCCTTAAACGCGGTCATTTATTAAATCTCGATATGCAATTTTTAGCACGATCCCTATACCTCCCTTACCAAAGGTAGCGGGAGGTAAAATCTATGCCTTGTTCCATTTAAGCCAATCAGTATTGCAGAGAATAGGGAATAGTTTTGACCTCTTTGATTGGCTGAAATTGGAGACAAAAGACAAGTTTGCCCAATATAATTTCAGCTACATAAAACTGGTGCTGATGCGAGCGATACCTGCTGAATGGCTTAAATGAAACAAAGTATAAACGTTGAATACGAAATAAATTAATTTGTAATTATTTTTAATAGATATTTAGGTGGGCGCGTGATTAACTTTTTGTTCACGATCACGCACGCTCACGGAACTAAAAATGTAATCACGACCAATCACGCACGACTTTTTATGTTTGATTCACGATCACTCACGCTCACGATTTTATTTTGGCACTCACGCCCGGCGGGTCACGTTCGTGTCACGTAATTGTTTCTATGTACATTTAAGCCTGTTTAACACCGTCATAAATTGTTATCAAATTTGTTAACAAATTGGTAATAAGTTAGGTAACAGATTGGTTTCATTGGAAACGAATGTTTATGGACAAATAGGTGGTTCTATTCCATCACAAATATCATTATAAATTTGGTAACAAATTTGTTAACAAAATTATGATCGTGTCAAACGGGCTTAAAGATTTGCATATCTTTAGTGAAATCGGAGCAACTATTTATACAACTTTGGGTACAACAATAACACTATTTTTATGCAAAAAAATACTGTTGATGACATATTTGGACATAATAAAAATAACAAGAATGTAAAGTAAAAGATGGAAATTGACAATTTTTTAAATAAAAATAGAAGAAAACTTACTACTCACGCCCGATTAAATTTCAATCACGCATGATCACGACGCAAAATTTGAATTAAAGTCACGATCACGCGGGTCACGCCGTGACCCATCGTGACCCGAAAAAATCATGGCCCGCGCTCGCCTCTAAGATATTTCATGTCGGCCAAGGCACTAAAAATGTAAAATGATTATTTTGGAAATATGTACATATGTATAAATTTATATATCGATATGATTTGTATAATTAAATATTCAACTAACAATAGCTGATCCATTATTATTTACATATTATTAGTAATATTTAATTTTATGTACTATTGCGTTTATTAAATTAAATTAGATCATATTCGAATACCTACAACAAAACACTTGAATAAATGATGAATCTCTCACACCACAAATGCAACTATGCTAAAGCCAATGAATTAATATTCAAATACATGCTACAAAACAGATTATCAAATGAGTACATTATCCCGTCCTCATCTGAAACTAATACGGCTCGTCTTCATGCAAATTACATCCTGGTTATCATTTCGAGCTACGAACGAGAAGTAACTTAAACATCTCTCGGTTACCTACATTTTCAAGGTAACATTATTGGTAATTAAAGTTAGCTATGTAAACATAGAAAATTTGCCGAATTTACATAAATTTATTCAAAACATACTTAGGTAAACACGATTGCCCGATTACGTAATTTTATGAACATCGTAACGCGTTAAAAAACAAGAATTTTTATATGACTTCTAAGGACTTCATTTTAAAAGATATTGTTCTTTAAAGAGTCTCAAATTTGAAAATATCACGTAATATCCATTACATATTTTTTCTATTTCGGTGTTCTTATGTTTCTATAAAAGCACTGTTTATCACTGAAAACACGACGTTTAGAAAATCTATAAACGTACTGTTTTTGGCGCCTTTCATGTTCTAGAGGTGGTAGTCATGTTTTCATAACTGACAGATAACCTTAAAATGGTAAATTGTTTGTGTTGAAATATTACTTCCAATTGTGGATTTTTATCCTTTCTCTAGGTGATAGGACTAGAAAGAAAAGAAATTTATAGCTATAGCTGTGTTAGTTAAGAAAGAATAAGAATCTGTGAAGTTAAAATTTCAACTAAAAAATTATGAAACAAGAAACAATGCGCTCAGGTTTACTTTGTCACAATAATTAAAATGGTAAGTTTTATTTATTACAATTTAAATTTATGGTAATGCAATTTTGAATTTAATGTATTGTTACTCCAGGCAGGTTATGAAATGTATGATGCACGTTACTTGAAAATGTTAACACTTTCTACTCAATTTGTGGCGGCTACTAGCAAACAAATATGAAAAGTTGACGTTTTAATCCATGATTTGCAGTTCCACGTTGTGGCGAACTATCGAATATATGCCATATATGTTTTGTATTAAAAATTGTAAGAAAAGCTGTTGCCGTTATCTGTGCAACTGAGCAGTGAGTGTTGTAAAAATGGTGGAAAGTAAAAATCTAGAGCAATAAATTGTTCATTAAAGTATTTCATTATTTAAAGAGTTTTATTTATATGTTGTTTTCTCAATAAAAAGGCTTGATGGTCCACGTAACGTCCTTCAATCCCATATTCAAGTTTTATTTATGATAATAACCAACACGAACCACCGATATGTCAAATCAGGATGGTTCATTAATAACCTTGGAGTTCATTGTATGTATTGGTTTTCCTCTTTAATAATTGTATAATGCTTGATACAATGTTTTAATGTAAACAATCAGACAAAATCACAAGATACACTAACTGTTAAAATGTAAAATTTCAATTTTTACCGGGAAACGCTACCAACATAACTGATAAAAAAACACCAACTCATATTTTTGACAACTCCTTTTTTTAAAAATCTAATTGTAAAATTACCTCAATAGAAAAAATAGTATAAAAAACATGTATCATAAGGCCTGTTGACGCACTCGTCCTTTGTAAAACTCGCCTGGCGGCTCGTTTTCCAAACTTGGACTCGTACGTTAACAGATTGCATTATGATACTTGTGTTTTAATCTACTATTTTCTATTGCGGTGTTCTATAAAAGCACTGTTTATCGCTGAAAACACGACGTTTAGAAGATCTATAAACGTACTGTTTTTGGCGCCTTTCGTATTCTAGAGGTGGTAGTCATGACAGATGAATTACATATAACCTCAAAATCGTAAGTTGTTTATGTTGAAATATTACTTCTAATTATTGATTTTTATCTTATCTCTAGGTGATAGGACTAGAATGAAGAGAAATTTATAGCTATAGCTGTGTTAGTTCAGAAAGAAGAATCTGTGAAATTAAAACCTTTCAACTAAAAAATTATAAAACAAGAAACAATGCGCTCAGATTTGCTTTGTCAAAACAATTTAAACGGTAAGTTTTATTTATTACAATTTCATTTTATGGTAATATTGCAATTTTCAGCTGATTGTAATGTTATATCAGGTAGGTTTTGAAATGTATGGTGAACGTTACTTGAAATGTTGATATTGTTATCTCAATTTGTGGCTACTTGCAAGCAAATATGAAAATTTTACGATCCATGATTTCCAGTTCCAAATCGAGGCGAAGTGTCGAATATTAAATTTTTAAATATGATTTAGACATAAGTGCCGTATACAAATACAACATGTTTTGTATTGAAGAATATAAGAACAGCTGTTGCTGTTATGTCTGCAACTGAAATGGTGGAATGTAAAAGTGTAGATTAATAAATTGTTCATTAATGTATTTCATTATTTAAAGAGTTTTATTTATGATAATAATTAACACGAACCAGCGATCCCGATTCGTTATTTGATAAATTTACCTTTATTACAAGATATGTCAAATCAGGTGGTTCATTAATAAACCGGTGGACTACATTGTAAGTATTGGTTTTTCTCTTCCATGATTATATAATGCTTGATACAATGTTTTAACGTAAACAATCAGTCAGAATCACACAATACACAAACTGTCAAAATGTAAAATTTCCTTAGTGATTTTTTTATGATCATGCAAATAAATCATAAGGTTACATAACAAAAATTCTGAAAAAAATCGAGCTGAACATATAATAATAATAATAATAATAATAATAATAATAATAATAATAATAATAATAATAATAATAATAATAATAATAATAATAATAATAATAATAATAATAATAATAATAATAATAATAAATAATCAAAATACCTAGATTTCATTTTTCAGTTTAGAATTTTTATAAATTTTAACTTTTTTTGATAGTCGCAAAAAATAGCTATTTGTGTATTAAGAGCACAAAATGGAAAATTGTCGATTGAGAGGTTGTTTATTCGCGATGAAGGATCATTCTTTCGAAATCGACAACGTACATTTGCTCTCGAAACACACAATATTTGTTTTTTGGAGTCGCCACAATAAATTTAACATTGTTTAGAAACCTATCCATATTTACAAGTATATATGTTACAGGACATATTGTATGTATTTTCTGTCACTGGTAGTTATCGCATTATCGCAGGGTTTAATGAATGTTTGTTTTAGAGTTAAAAATTCGGAGAGTGGGCGTTTTTTCTGTTTTGTTGCGCATGAGCGGCAAAGTGACATTTTGCATAGACAAATGCAAGCGCAAATAACTATTCAGTAACTATTTCAAATTTTGTTAAAAATTACATTTTGTATTCATTTTAATGTAAAAAATAGTTTTTCCTCTTCTTCCGGATCTATTTAAAAAACCTATGTAATTTGATTCGGTTTATAAGTAGCTAGTTTTATTGTTTATTTTCATTATCAAAACATAGTATTCCTAATATTCCTATGAGGAACAGAGTAAATACAATTATCTTTCAATGTTTTAATGTCGGTACGAAAATTCTTTGTCATATTCCTAAAGAATTCTGTAAGAATTTCTTTCCTTTTAAATGTGAATTGTGTAAGATATTTGTAGCATTATGCGATAAGAATTATGCAGAACACTTGGCATATCACGCGACCGGATATGGTTAAAATGAATTATGAATTATTCCCTATCTCGTAAGTTTTTACATAAAAGTATATTTACCAAATGTAACCAACTCGTCACTGTTGTCTCGACTCGACTCACCTGAAAAGATAAATACCATTAATAAACAGGTATTAAATGGTGGATTTGCATTTAATCAACGCAATTATTGTTTGAGGGATTATCGACTTATATTTAGTGGCATGCAAAAATAAAATCATGTTATTTAAACCTAAAGATTGCTTTATTGAATCATAATTTTAATATTTTTTTAACAGTGAATATCTGTAACCTAGTTACCGTAAACTGTTTTAAATTATAAATAACTAAGAAATTATTGGTGACAAAATCGTGGACCACTGGGATTTGAACCTAGGATTCTTGTAAATCTAGTAGGTGCTCTAAACAACTGAGCTATGACAAGCAGAAGACATATGAGAAATTCAATAACAAGAGCATCCTGCTATATATAGGAGGGTCCTGGGTTCAAATCCCAGAGGTTCATGAATTTTTCACAAATCCTTTCTTCTTTATTTATAGTTAAAAAAATAACGTTTATTTGTTTAGACGAGGGCTCTTTTCTAAATTTGGTGCCTAATACAGGGTGTTTACGGTCTTCTTATTTTTTAAAATAGGTAATACTATATAAGTCAAAAGAAGGCGAAAATCGTTAAAATATCTTCACTCATTCATAATTCCCACCACCTCTCAGCTGTCGAATTTAGTTCTCTGACATTTTCATAGATGTCACTAAAACTTGTTATCACGGTTTATAAGGGACATAGCTAATCTTCTACTATGAGGTCTGTTAGAAAAGTATCCGACCTTATTTCTTAGCGAAAACCTGATGGATTTGAATCAAATGCGCTTGCATGAGCCGACCTTGAACATTCGTGCGCATGCATGAATTGTTTCCCGCCTGTCGATAAAGGTTATAGCTGGTAAGCAGCATTTGAGTGAAGCAGTATGTAGTGTTTTCGTCAGTTTTTCATTACAAGGAAAATGACAGATCGACTGAACCAGCGCTATTGCATCAAATTTTATATAAAACCGGGCGACAGCCAGGTGGAAACCATTTGGAAGATTCAGACGGCTTTCGGTGACGATACTATGGGCATCACACAGATTAAAGAGTAGACCTGCTCCGGTCGGCCACCATGCCGAAATGACCAGAAGTCATTGCCAAAGTGAACGCTGTGGTGATGCGGGACCGTCGTGTGAGTATCCGAGAAATTGCGGAAGAGGTAGGCATCCGCACTTTTTCGGCACATTCCATTATGACCGAAGATTTAGCCATCACGACAATGCTCCAGCACATTCCTCGCATTTGATTCAGATATTTTTTGGCGAAGAACAAGACTCCTGTGGTTCATCAGGCTCCTTGCTCTCTTGATATGGCCCCCTGCGACTTCTGGCTGTTCTCTAATTTAAGAGGCCATTGAAAGGAACGCGATTTCAGACAAGAGAGGACATTATGGCTGCAACGACAGCCGAGCTAAACTCCATTCCGAAAGAGGCTTTCTCGGAATGCTTCCAACAATAGCGACACCGCTGGGAGAACTGTGTGAAGTCCCAAGGAGACTACTTTGAAGGTGATTTAGGTTTCCAATGCTCCAGGTATGCCAGTTTTTTCCCTGTCAAAGGTCGGATACTTTTCTAACAGACCTCGTATACATTTTCCTTAATCTATGGATGTTCCCTTATGCACGTCGAGAAATTTGGTTTCTTCAAGACGGTGCACTCGCGCATATCAGCCATTTCGTTCGTCAATACTTAAACAATTCATTTTATAGTAAGTAGATTGGTCGAGGCAATCCTGTTATTTGGCATTTTCGGTCACCAGACTTAACACCATTGGACTTTTATTTGTAGAGGCTTATGAAGACCACACCACCAAAATTATCGACCTCGAGGATCTCCGTAACTGGATGGAAGCAGCAGCGACGGAAATTTGACAAGTCATGGGTATGGGCCTTACAGCGTACGCTGATTCATGGGTATGTCGAGCAAGACTTTGCATACAACAGCAGAAGCAGGGTGATCACTTCGAACATCTTTTGTAAAATAAAAACTAAAAAAAAATATCTATTTTACTAAGGGCCAGTTGTACAATACACAGTTAGTATCCACGGTTACGTAACATACAGTTAACCTAACCACGGGTTAAAAAACACAATTAGTTGTACCATTTCTATTTTCTAAAGGTTACCTAACAGTCTGTCAATTAACACTGGATCAGTTTTTCCAAATTATACTATATAAAACAAAACATATTTTATTTTATTGCAATTTTGACATACGTCAGTTTTCATAAAATGAAAATTACAAAATGTCAAAAACTAAGCATAAGGCCCATTCAGAATAAAAAAATTAGCGGTAGTGTAAGAATTAGTGGCATCGGTAGCGTAAGAAATTTATAGTAAAAATTATTTCCGTTCGCAATCAAAAATTATTGAAATTATAGTTTCTAGGAATTTTTTATTATAAATTACTAGGATGCAAGGTTAACAGTTATAGGTGTCATTTTATGTTTGCATAAAAAGCAAGTGACATAGACGATGACTTATTAATTACAGTTAGCCACAAGCAGTCCATTGTGTGAGACAAGCGTAGAGATTAAGGGTGTTTAAAATTATTTCAAATAAAGAAAATGCGTGGGCACAAATTGCCTTTGAAATAGGAGAAAATAGTAAGTTACGTGTTCACTTTTAATTGTGCAAAGTTTATTAATAAGTATGTTTGTTTATATAGCGCAACGTCTGAGGCACACCACAAAATGATCCTTTTTCTATTGCTCATTTTATCTGACGAAATAAGAAATCAGATGTCAATAAATGTCAAAACTGTCAAAAAAATTAAGCGGTAGCGTAGTGGCAACGTAGAAGTTTGGAGATTGCAAACTCCTACCGCTGCCATTGCCACTGCGCTACTACTAATTTTCTTATTTTTTGGATGTGAACGAATACATTTGCTATAACGCATTCAATCTTTTACCCAGGCCACTACCACTGCCACTAATTCTACCGCTACGTTAATTTTTTTGTTGTGATAGAACACCTAATTTTATGCAAGAAGATTGTTTAAAATTAGTGGATTTTGTCGCCCAGAATAAAGATATAATAGAGAATAAAAAAACTGATGCGATCACAACACAAGATAAGGTAAATAAATTATTATATAAAGTGAATGAAGTATTCTTGGTTATTGGATAAAAGAAGTAAGAAGAAATGCAGTGAATGTATAAAATTATTTAATCAAAAGCCGATGTTTCGCTTCCTGCTGAATATTTTAAAATATTTTTTTAACGAGTGTAACAAATTATTAAAAAATATTAGTCTTTCTATACCAGCGAAGTCCCCAGCGCATATTAACATGTCGCCACATGCCAAAAATTTCAATGTCAATAGCAGTTGATTCATGGGCGTAATACAAAAATTTCTATAAATTATATGTAAATGTATAATTTAATGGTAAATTATAAAAGAATTTTAATTGCGTACCTATCTAAATTTTGATAAATTTGACCTAATAATAGCTGCACTGTTGGTTTCGTTAAACGAAAACGTAAAAAAAATCAGTGTCGTCAGTGTCGTCAAGTTCGTTAAAATGGTCAGGCCTCTGTCTAATTCTCTTGGCTTTCCTACTTCTTAAAAACATATTTTCTAATAATTCATCTTCAGAATCAGATTCAACTACCAAACGTCGCCGAAAAGCCATTACAAATAGTTAAACAAACGTCAAATGTCATGCGTTAACACTTTGTTAAATCATTAACCCCTTATTTCATCAAAAGTTAAAAATATTCTGGTTAAAAGCCATGGTTACACTGAGTGGCGTACCTAAGTGAAATGGTGCCCAGGGCAAGGGTCGTAATTGCGCCCCTTGTCAACAATGTAAAATCAAGATTACATCTTTCTCGCTTTAGTGTATATGTTGAAATTACTTAAGAATATCCATATATATATTATGAAATAACTTCAACCATGAACAAATCAGCACAATAACAAAATAACTATCAATATACGGTGACTCGATCAACAAACTATACCATATATTCCGGAGGTCATTACGACCAAAAAATCTTGACCCATGGAGACTCTCATATAATTTAAGATCTGTTCTAATTTGTTGAAAGATCTTTCACAGCTAGCGATGGAAACTGCAATAGTCAACATTATTTACATGGCTATTCGAAGATTTTACGCCGTTCGCGTTTTTCGGTTTTGACATCCCAGTTTTGACAGAGACTAAGTCCAATTTCCAGAGCTTCAGTCACCAAAGTTTCTCTTTCATTGCGAAAATAATCTCTTAAACGTTTCAAATCTAAGGCGGTATCATGAAAGTTCATATTTTATATCATGCAGTCTTTTTTGAACTCTATCAATAGGAATGAGTACTCTCGTCCAAAATCCAAGTAGAGTCAGAAAATCGAGTGTCAATATACGGTTGTACAATTGCGTAGCATCACTTCTTGTTTCACTCGTTTCATTTGCATCATCCATTATAGTCTCGAGTACTTGGAGTATGCCGTCAAGATGGGCTTCACAGCTTCCACTTTTGTACTCCATATGTTTTAGACTCAGATTTAATAACTATATGGGCACAGCATTTTTGAGTATTTCCCAAGGTTGAGTAGACGATGAAAAAACAGATAGAGAGCTTCAACAGTTCCGAAAAATGTCAATACGCACAGTTCAAATTCTGGCACCCAAGTTACATACGGATACCAAGGGCTCCAACCGGCGCCCCCTTGGTTTTGGCGCCCAGGGCACCTGCCCTGTTTGCCCCGCCCTAGGTACGCCACTGGTTACACTTAACCTGTAATCGTACAACACATTTTTTGACTAACCAGCTGTTAATTACTAACCCTTGCCTTAACCCTTGATTGTACAACTGGCCTTAAGACGTTTAATTTTGAATATGGTACCTGTAGTACCCTATTATTTTTTAAACATCCTTGTAACCATCTCTTCTAAACGATATTGATGCATAACTGTACTTTAATTGCTCATCCTGAAATATTTACCACGAAGTGTTGGTATCTTCTTCTCCTTATCCTTGAATTCTCCATCCCTCATATCTGCAAGTCAGAGAATAATTAAAGCCCTCACAATAGCTGCGGGCGCAGCGATATCGGAACATGATGTTGCGAATATCTCACATCGGGCTGTGATGCTACTGCTACACTCGTAATGTACAAACATTAATCATGAGACAGCCGTCTTGAGGCCATAGTGATAGTACCACGCTGCACTTAACTTCATTGTCAGAATCAGCAGCTAGCTTAGCTCCCGCTCCGCTGCTTATGCAGATAGATGGGATGGAAGATCAACGCGGGAGACGCAAATCGACGAATATTTATTTACAGAGATACAATCATAAATATAAGAATGCAAACATGAAAATGGGAGTATACACCCATTAATTATTTTCAGAAAAACTTTCAAGAACATGTCTGTACGAGGAAAGGTCAAAAAATTCGCAGAATGAAAGAGGGAAAATGTAAATTTAACCAAGTTATTATGTTTTTCCGTTTCAATATTATCCTAGTACTTTATGTAGAACCCTTAATTAATAGTTATTTGTACAGTGTGTTAAAAAAATCCTAACTCGGAGGAGGCTATGAACAAAGAAACGTATGTCAATTTAAAAATATTTAATTAAATGTCAATTTGACATGAGATATTGTCAAAAATATTCTCTAAAGAAATCAAAAGCTTTTTTTCTTGAATCTTATTTGGAAACAAATTAGAAAACATCGAATGTCAATATACTGTACCCTTTTTTTAAATTACATTTCAAGATCAATTTTGACAACTTGACTTTTGAATTGAATAATGGTCAGACATACGTTTCTCTGTTCATAGCCTACTCCGAGTTAGGATTTTTTTTAACACACTGTATATCAAGGCCGCGAAATCACGCTAAAGGATTTCGCGGACAAGGTGTACACAATATTTTTTATGCAACCGTAAAAAATATGTAATTACAAATTTTATTAATTTTAAACAGTTTCATTGTAAATAGAAATTAAGCTTTCAAGGTGGCTGTGGAATTAACATTTGATAAACAAAACCATGGAATTCTCAAGTGTCAAAGTTATTATTTACCTAATTTCGCGGCCGCTACCATGACAACGGCCGCGAAATTCATTTCCATACCATAACAAAGGTCACGAAATTTAATTTCGCGGCCTGTATTGCGACTGCGAAACGCTTATTTCGCGTCCGGTTGCACAAAATAGTATTTTATGTACCAAGGGCGTTACGATGATGATAATACCAGGAGGGCGACAAGGATCTAGCCCGTGGGCTTTCGGCTCGAGGGATAGATGTCGTCCGATGGGCATTATTATCTAGTAACAAGATTTTATGTCTCACTAGAATATGTGAAATAAGTTTTCATTTATAATAATTTTGATTACAATAATGCTTAAGCTTTGGCGTTGCTAAGGATGTTGTTTAATTGTTTTGTTTATTATCAACATTTATTATTATTAAAAACATTAACGTTCTATATCGTTAGAAATGATAGAATGGGTGAATTTGATGTTTTGGAAGATATTTTATCGAATCGGTGAAAAGAATTTTTTTTTGAATGCTTCTGCATACTTTGAGGAAGACAAACGCATAAATATTCCCCTAATTATTCCATTATCATCTGTAAAATGTAAGTACATATTCTATTTTGAGGTTCGTTTTCATATGACAGATCCCAGTTCTTTATTTCTTATGCATTTATTTCTGAATATTATTACATTTTAGAAAGTTTGTACTGCTTTGGGTGTGTCACTTGTGACGGTAAATAATTTCAACAATGAATTCAAACGTGGATAAATATCGTCCCAAAAAAAATCAGTGATCCGTCATCCGTCCATAATCAATGCGAAACATTGCAGTCTACAATTCCACGTACTTACTATTTACATGTGTGGTGACAGTAAATTGTGTTTAAGGTCCTTTTCATAATCAATTTTAAGTATTATAATTAAATTAAAATGATTAGTGTGTTGTGCTTTCAAAGCTGTTTTCTTATTGTATTGTTGTAATCAATTAATGTATTCATTTTTGTAATAAATTCTTATTATTATTGTAATGAATTATAATTAAAAAGAAAATAATTTTCATTATATACCGTTCATATTATTTCTAATTTAAAGTCCATAAACGATAATCGGATGATAATGAGGGCATAATGAACTATTATGCCCTCCGATAATACCCCGGTTGTTACAGATATGTTTATATACACCGTATCCTAGCAATAAACAGTTCATAATACTTGAGTGAGACATAAAAGTTTATTTATACCCTGGAAAATAAAAATTTTGATTTTTGATTCAAAAAAATTCGAAATTATTGCTTTTACTTCTACATCATATTTAAATTTCTTCACTAATGTTGTTTTCAAGTTTAGTAGTAAATAATAGTCGAATGGAGCTAGGTCTGGACTGTTGGGAGGATAGTTAGAAGTCAAAGTCGTGAAGAGTAACCAGTGCAACTTGTGATGTAAAAGTAGCATTCCATTTACTTTTTGTTTTCCTTTATAGCTTCTTTTTATTATTTTAGCTGATCTAATAATTTAATATTTTCGTTATAGAATCATCTTTACTTTTGAAATGAATTAGTGGAATACATTTAAAATCCTAAAAAACCGTGGCCATTATTTTCTCAGCCATTTGCGACATCATGAACTTCATAATTTAGAATAGAATAAAATTTAGAATAATTTATTTATTTAACTATTTTACATTTTTAACAATGTTTATAGTACGTCAAAAGAGAACAAATATAATAATTAAACAAAGTAAGTAACAATGTAAGTAGACTCACGTGTCGAAAAAATAAATAATTAGTAATAAAATACAATAAAATTGAGTGTTACTTAGTTATTTTTAACTAAAGTCATTAAAATTGAATTTTAAATATTCTTCGGTGCTGTAAAAACAGTTTCTCAATAAAAAAATTTTAACAGCAATTTTAAAAGCTTTAAATTTCAGATTTTTAATTCTGGAGGGTAAAACATTATAAAAATCTAGATTTAAGGTGTTATTTATTGATTTTTGTAATCGCAAAAAGGGTTTCCTTATTAAATCTACAGATCTGGTGTTATAAGTGTGCACATCTCCATTTTTCAACAGATTGTCCTTATTTTTATGAATATCGATGAGTGTCTGAAAAATAAACAGACAAGGTAACGACAAAATTTCTAAACTAATAAAAGCTTCTTTACAGTGGTCTCTAAAAGAAAGATTGCAAAGAATTCTCACTGCTTTCTTTTGCAGACGAAATATTTTAATAGAGTTTGGCGAGTTTCCCCATAAAAGGATACCATAAGATAAAACTGAATGAAATAATGAAAAATAAACCATTCTCAATGTAGATTTATCAATCATAGAGTTTAGTCTTCGTAATAAAAATATAATTCCTGATAGTTTTTTACTAATGTAAGAAATATGAGAGGAACCATTTAAAGCCGGTTCTAAATGCATTCCAAGAATTGAGACACAAACATTATTATTGAAATAACGATTATTTGAGAAAACTATTTTTTGAGTTTTATCTTTATTTAAAAGTAAATTATTTGCTGAAAACCAATTTTCAGCTTTCTTAATAGTACAATTATTAGCTTGCAATAGATTTTCATAATTAGAATCACCTGTAATTAGTGAGGTGTCATCTGCAAACAATACACTTGTAATCGGATCCATATAGTTACTAAAATCATTTACATATATTAGAAAGAAAAAGGGCCCTAAAATGGAGCCTTGGGGAACGCCGTACTCAATTTTTCTAAAATTTGATGTGGCACCGTCACAAGAAACACACTGGACTCTATTATCTAAGTAAGACCTGATAAGACTTAAAGCCGGTCCTGTAATACCATAAAATTCTAATTTATGTAAAAGTAAGGCATGATTAACGCAATCAAATGCCTTTGACAGGTCACATAATGTCAGTGCCATATGTTTACCTGCTTCAAGGCCAGAAATTATATTTTGTAAAACATTATAAACTGCTTGAGATGTTGAATGTCCAGCACGAAAACCGAATTGCTGACTATTAAGTAAATTATTCCTATCAAAATAAGAAACCAATCTATTTTTAATTATAATTTCAAAAACTTTAGAAATTGTGGGTATAATAGATATAGGTCTATAGTTTTCAGCCTTACTAATTTCTCCTTTTTTAAATAAAATAGTAAATAAATAATAGGAGGTGGTATGCCCTTTTTGTATTACTGCACTGACTGACTGCTTTAGTGTGGGAGAGGTCAGCTAACGCCAAACATCTGGATACTCTGTTAACCGAAACTTGCCGTATAATTACCGATTGCTTAAAATCTACAACAATTATATCAGCTTAGCGGCATAGCTCCACCAAAAATTGGACGGTCGATGGCCAGCATGGTAGAGCGCTCGAAACAGTCGCATGATCCTCGGTACCCAATGTTTAACAAAAACTGCAACGACACGCTTAATTTGGGATGTGATGTTGAAGGCAGGAGATAAAGCAATGGGTATCTTCCCAGATGAGAAACTACACCAGGTAATGGCCAGAAATGGCCCATTTGGAAAAATCTAAAATGCTCAACTGGGGGTACCAAGTAGAACCCCTTTTATGTCTTTATGGTCAAGAACAAACAAGCAACATAAGCTGCTCTAAACTGTGCTATTTTCTGAATAAATACAATTTGCTAGGCCACTTCTCTGCCAATGTTTACTTTTGCGGACGGTTTTTCCATTGGCGTGAAGATGGAATCTTCGGAGAAGATACATCCTCGTCGTCCTTGTTAATGCCTGGCGATGCATTAGTCCACAGAAAACAGCGGGCTTGCAGATATAAATAGGTAATATGTCGCTATGAATGTATGTGAGCTGGATGCCTTTTAAAGTTAGACAGTCAGAAAGTGGAGTCTAATGCTAAATTTGAGACTCTACATCCAAAGGATTTCGAAATTGCAGGGAATTCTAGAAGGAATACTAAATATAGAGAAGCATTATAGTATTGATTTGTGTAAATTAATAGCACATGTAAATTTCAGAATCAATAGTGTGCATAAATAAATAATAAGTAATGTAGATATAAATATCCACACGGTTATAGTTTAGTAGTAGTTATTAATTAGTTTACGGTTATATAATTATATAATCATACATATGTGACATTTCATTTTATTACTCGTAAAATCAATTACGAATTGAATAAATTTTGTTGACATTTGACTATTGTTTTAATAAATGAACTGTTCTATCATTTATAGTTACTACATTATAAATTAAAAATTCCCAAATGGGGTCATTTACCATATTTTTTATTTTTTTTTCTGAAAGTTCAACTTCATATATAGTAGGGCCTATTCAGAACTCAATATTTGTGTAGTTGTAATGGTCTTTATGGTTGTTATGTACCATAAAGATTGTTAAAATCAAATTTGGTATTCTTAGTACTGAAAGTGGTTACTGTAAACAATTGTTAAGCGTTTTGACAGTCTTTATCATAACGACTGCTTAAACTATGTATTTATGGTTGTTATCACGTTGTTATTTGACATGTGACTGGTTATTATATCAATCAAATATTATTAATATTGACTTTTCTGCCAAATATTGGTGTTTTTATATTTTAGCATGATGCAGTTTATTTTACGTATAGATTCTGCTTCGACTTGAATAATGATTATAAGAACGATAAGGACTGTGGTGGAAGAAAGTTACTTTTGACATTCTGTGGTATTTTTGAAAACTGTGTGTGATGTTTCTCTTACAAATTCAGTCAAAAAAAAAAAAAATCCCATAAATTTTCAATCACATTGAGGTCATTTGTAGGAATTAAATATGCCGTTCTAAATAATGTAGAAGTTGCCAAATCTGACATAAATATTATATTGTTCTTTAGTTGTTTTGGGAAAAGTTTGCGTACTAAATATAATAAGCAATTCATTATTTAAAAAAAAATTAAAGCGTTGACAGATAAGTATAAGGTTAGATTAGGTTCATATACGTATAATGAAGTTAGCTATTGTCAAATAATCTAGTTCATTTACAAGTACTATTTTGTAAAGATTGTTAATAATACCGACGTAGGATCTGAGTTGACAAATTCATAAAGATTGTTACAAATGTCTTTATGATAACAATCTTTATATGCAAAGCAACCTTTATGACTGTATTTCTCTGAATAGGCCACAGTATTTGGTCTTTGCCCGATTTAAAAATTATTTGTAATAAGTAAGAAATTAATTTTTAAAAATTGTATGTATTACTTGAATTCGTTTCTGATGACGTAGAATTCACGGAATGACATTAATGACGGAATTATCCGACCACACCCGAACCTGTATACTCTTAACAAGATATTTCAGATAATAACAGCTGCTGTCATTGTCAACCACATGGTATGGTATCATTGTTTGTGATTGCTTGAGTTGAAAGTGTGTCGAAATGGACCCTGGTTATACCAATAACGAAAGCTGGGCCTCTTCCACTTGTATAATTTTTCAGATTACCGCCAATCAATTTAAAATATGTCCAATTTTCAGCATCGGATTCCAACTGGAGAATGTACAGAAAGTTTGCCGTAAATGTTTATAATTGTTATTTTATAAATATACCTACATCAAAATGATCTTCACAACAATATAATGTTTTGGTTTTGTCTGTTTATTTGGAACGTGAAAAAATATTTTTGTAGGCGTATCCTCAGAATTATTAAAACAACCAGGTACAAAACAATTACGTTTTGCAGACATTATAAAACACTGGCGAGAAGAGCACAAATCTCTTTCGTCACAATTAATAAACTAACCTCTCTGCCGCAGTTGAGTTGCTAAACAAGTATCTTCCTAACGTCAAAACTAATCATTTGCAAAAGAATTCGTGCAAAATAAAAATTTATAGATAAAATCAGGCGGTCTTGTGATATTACTTTTGATTAGTTAAGTGTTGCACGCTTACTTGAATAACACCCTGTATACTGTTGTTATTTTATTTGCAATAGTTTGCACCAAATTTTTATACATTTCTGAAACATGAGAAATTTAATGTAGCGAGTTGCTTTTCGCTTCTCTTGTAAAACTGAATAGGGGAGACCGGTGTCAATTGTTACAAAATTTAAATTTTTATTTTTCATGAGTTAAGGTTACATTTAGAAATTTTGAAATTACCTATATGAGAACCTACCCACCTTAGTGAATAATATTTCGAATTTTAAACTTTTGAAAATGTGTCAAATATAAAAGCAAGGATTTTTAGTCAGGCATTACAAATGTTATAATTGACACCTAACTGGTGTCAAAAGTAACAGGGCCAGTGTCAATTGTAACAAATTTTAACAATGATGTAATAAGATAAAATAACACCTAAATGAAGAAATTATCGAAAAAATAAACATCTATTTACCTCAGAAAATACAAAATTCAGATGACTCAACTAAAAACAAACAAAATATATATTCTGTTGGTGATATGGATCATTTTTATCAATGCCTTTAGTCGCTAACGAAATTGCAGTTTAGGTAAACATAAAATAGGTCTTTCTTCGTACAATTTAACTTGCCCGGTGTCCAGATTTTACATTTTCGCCACTGCAACCAATCTCCTGTGCTCAAAAAATATGGTCCAATACATATCAGAGAGTTTCCTCATCGGAGCCATCTGAAGAGTAATCTGCGACTGTTACTTTCGGAAGTGTTTTTCGTTTTTTTGCTCTTCTTCTCTTATGTTTTCGATAGCAGTGGTTTTTTCTTATAATTTTTATCATGATCAATACTGTACTTAATTATTAAACACGTTACAATCGACACCGTGGCATGTGTTTCAACTGACACCGCTTCACTTATAAAGATATTATTTGCTTTTTTGTAATTATTAGGTAATAATTCGAAATGTTTTTTAATGAAAAATAAAAGCAGATATAATCACAAACTGATCCTTAACTTATAGAGTTTTAGAAACAACGTGTGTCACTACCTGTATTTACTTTTTTGTCGATTTATAGACATTCGTCAGAAACAGACGTCGTATTTGCGCGTATGCACTTACACTAAATACAAAAGAGCTATGACTCTTTCTGCTTCACTCTGCAAGCGCATTTTAATCTATTTCGAAAAAATGGCCCTGTTACCTACCCTTGTTACATTTGACACCTGTTACAATTGACACCGGTCTCCCCTACTTATAACACTTTTTCACAAAAGTCCTAAATTGTCAATGAAACAGGTAGATGTCCGCTCCATGGTGCTTAAAGCATATAAGAAACTAATTATTACTATTTTAATTTTTTCCCGAGCCAGATCATTAAAGAATGACTTAAACTATCTAGATTAGTGGCACCCTTTGTTTAGTTTTTGAGAAATCACCAATCTGTGCTTTAACAAAAAATAAATCTCAGGCTGATCCTTGTGTTGGCTCGAGTAAAAACACTAGCGTCAGCAAATTCAAAAACCTTGAGCAGCTTGATGAAGAGGAAGGCGCAGCAAGAAGCAAGATCTCGCGTAATCAAAGGCGAAAAACAGGAGTAAAAAGTACGCGATATGATGGGTGAAAACAGGCGAAAGATAAAAACAAATAAAAAGCGCGAAAGGCGATTTGTGTCCAGAGATTCCTGTCAGACACGGAGACGCACAGTTCCGGCTCCGACCAGTAGAAAGACGCGTAAGGCTGAGCGTGAGATAGTGATGATAGATGGCAAACGCAAAAGATAAGGGATTCTCAATAAAATATCTCAAGATATAAGACAATAATACTCACAAAATTATACAGCACCGTCCACTATAAGGGTATACCTGATAATTATTCAATGATACAACTTTTCTTGCTGCTTCTGGGAAGGTATTACCATTTTCTCTCAAAACATTATTTTTTACATAAATATTGTGAGTAATTTTTTTTGTAGTTTGTTTTAATTCCACGGCTGGCGCTATTAAACTACCATTTTCAAATAAATAAATATATAATCACGACTTATTACCCATTGCTGGGTGTGCCAATCTGCATTGTACACAGATATCGGTAATGATGAAATATTTGCACCGTGCGGGCGCTTACCAGGCGTCACCTCACGGGAACTCATTGCTGACGTGGAGAGTGTACCACAGGGGTCAATTTAATGAAATAAGGATTCTTAATTATTATAATTATTAACCTCGTTATAAATGCTTAAATGCATAAAATTTGGCTCGTATTCAAAAGGAATACCTACTTATAAAAAAAAATTGGAGGTGGCCCCTTTTCAAAATGCCTGAGTCTTGTATTTACCGTCGCTGTAGCTGTATAAATATTGAGACCCGCAGGATCCGTTTGCGGCGCTGTGAGCGCACGTATCATAGGGTACCTTTATAACCAGGGTATGGCCATGGCGTGGCTCACGTTCCGTCCGCCATTACCGGCCCGTCCGTTATATGTGTTGTTCTTGCGCATTATTATGTATTTTCCTCGCTGTTTGTTTTATTTTGATGAAAAACGCATTTACATATCATTTTAATAGGTATTTAAAGTGTAAGTAATATTTTCATTTTATTTAGTAGTTTGTTAAGATCTCATCACAATTACTGACATATTGAAAACAACTAAAAATTACCAATATTAAGTACAATCATTTAAATTTTTAAAAGGTAAGTTTAGAATATATAATTATTATGTAAATAAGAACTAGTGATATTAAATTAGATGTGATAAGAGCAACACATATCATATATTCTACATAACCTCTAAATGTATGTCATAAAAATAATTGTGTATCTCTTAAATTAATTAAATTTTATTACTTTTATAAATTCACAGTGTGATTATTTAATATTATTTTTAATATAATATCACATTTATTACAAATAAATAGGGAAAGAGAATTACCGACAATGGCGGCGATCTTGGCCCATGGCCATACCCTGTATATAAAGGTACCCTAACGTATCATGGCAACTAATAGATTATGTCAGATTTATTTACATCTTGAATGAGAAGCACTTTAGGGTGTTTATTTTAAATTCATTATCAGTAATTCGCTTGTTTCATATATTTTCAAATGAAATTATAAAATCCGAGCATGAGAATTTATTTTTTTTGTTCTTGACGTTTACAAATATGACATGTCCTATTGAACGCTATTAATTTAGTTCCCTAAAATTCCGCTGATGTCGCATGCTATTCTACTATTCTATTTAAAAATTAGTTATTGTTTATGTAACTTCATGTTGAAATGGGTGTCCGGACGTTAAAGAATGGTTTAAATATTTAAAATTATTTTTAATGTGATTTGGAATAATCGATTATCGAATTTTGTATTATATGTATAAATAAAATGTATTCCAGATCCCTGACGATGATTCATTTGGAATCGAAACGAAGGAAAGTTGATTAAATTACTATTTAATAAACACTGTTTACCACGACTGCATCTCCAATTACTCTCATCATCCCTACAATGAAACTAACAGTCAAGAAATACCAACAAATTTTACGAATTATAAAATATAGAATATATTTGTGTCCTTATTATGAAATATATGTATGAACAAGATAAATCGTATTAGAAGTGAAAAGAAGTACTCGTATACATTTTTCCATTTCTGTATGGAAGCTGGCTTGGAGTTATATTAAGACATGGACAGTAACGTTTACGTTTACGTACGAAGTAATAAATTTGTCATTCAGATGAGAACATTTAAATTTAATTAAAAACTTGTAACGCATGCACGGAAGGTGACCTGATTTATGTCTGAAAACATCTGTTAACATAAAAAAGTCATCCAATATTCGTTGCAATATTAAAGTTGAAACGGAGCGTTGGTGAAGTTGAGAGTTTATCTGTAGTGTTTTGCGTCGTGCGTTTCCTTGGCGACATCTGCCTCAACCAACACAGGACAAAGACATATGAAGTGAGCGCGTGCATAGTTTATAGCTGTTTTTGTTCCAACTTTTCATAGCAATGCAAACATCCGCAACGACTACCAAGACGTGTTGCCTGGTTTTGTTTCTTTACAAACTTCCTCTCTCTAATTTTCCTTCCTTTTCAGCTCCAGTTTCTGCTCTTCACTTCTTCTGTTTTGCTATTGCTATAGCTATAGCCGAGAGGTGGAGTATTTTATCCACAGAGCCGAACACTAAACTACCTACTCCACAACATCAGGAAAAACATATCTTCTCTAACGAAACCTTTCATAATCAGAACAAAACCAGCAATTTTATATTTATGGAAGAATACTTTTTTTCATTTTCAAATTAAAACTGTGCTAACTATCAGTGGACTGATTCAGTACTCCACTCTAGTTTAAAAATTAAAATAACTCGTATCTTTTTCTTATTATTGCATGAATACATAAATCTTTATTAGCTTTACAGTGATATACACCTACTTGTATTGTACATTAGATAACAACAAAATATTTCCTTAAACAAAGAATGTCATGGCAATAGTATATTACAGTACAAGTGAAGAAACTAAGAATTTTGCTCATAGCTCCATGAGACTGAAAATGCTACAAATTGCGTATTTCATAGTAAAATAAGAATAATTTGTGATTGATTTTAGTCTTGTATTTTTCAAAAAGTATTTTAAATGAAAGTTTATGCAATATTTATTAATAATTATTTTTTTAAATAATTTGTTGTCATTTTCGTAAATTATTAAATTAAAAGTTTGGCGCCAAAAATAGTCATGAAAAACAACCCCCCACTCCTGTGTCGTAGAAGCACATACATTACGTCATTCACAGCCAATAGAAAAACAGTTTTTCCATCGCCTTCGTTTATTTTTGTCATTTAGATAAATAAACGTAGGCGTTAGTTTGTCACATATTAATAACAAACTTCTAATTTAACATTTGACGTTGACATTTTCCATTATAATATTGGCTAATACAGACTACACTCTAGCTAAGTCAGACAGTTTACTGAAAGTCGATAGCTGGATGGTGGTTGAATTTATATCAGAAAGCCATTGTTTTACAGCTGCCGAAATAAGGGGTGTTAAAGAGTTAAGATACAGGATGAGGCAGAAAAACCTATCCGATTTCAAATCCCTTTTTCCCAGAAGAGGGAGCAGGTAGAGTAGTGGGGTAAAAACCGTTAGAAAGCCGGTTTTATGCCATTTGTCAGTAGTCAACATGCCTTGGTCTGGTGAACATCGTGCTTTTGTTATTGAGCGGTTTATCGAATGCCGCGGTTCGATAATTGCTACACAACGTGCTTTTCGAATTCATTTCGGACTCGGGCGTCATGATCCTGTTCCACATCACGCTACGATTAAAGTGTGGGTGTCAAATTTTAGACAGACGAGTTCAGCATTGAAAAAGAAGTCGCCTGGACGTCCCAGGACAGCAACAGGACCTGAAAACGTGGCCAATGTGAGAGCCGCGATTGAACGTTCCCCGCGTCGTTCGGCGCGAAAACATTCGCTCGCTTTGGCGATTTCCAACCGCAGTATTCGGCGCATTTTGCACAGGAATTAAGTGAAAGGGATTTTGAAACCCGTACGAACCTGTGTCGCGATCTCCGAGAACTCCCAAACGACGATGTTGTGCTCTTCACGGACGAAGCCCATTTTCACCTTTGTGGTGCCGTTAACAGGCAGAATTTTCGATATTGGAGTGACGAAAATCCTCGAGAAATCCATCAGGAACCCCTCCATAGCCCAAAAGTGACTGTGTGGTGTGCTCTTTCCCGCCTAGGCGTCTGGGGGCCTTACTTTTTTGAAGAAAATGGGCAAACCGTAACGGTCAACAGCGAGCGCTATTGTTTCATGCTGGAAAATTTTCTTAGACCCAAAATGGAAGAAAATGGCGTGGAAAATGTGTGGTTTCAACAGGATGGTGCAACCGCCCACACATCGCGACGATCAATGGACATTCTCAGGGAACTGTTTCCCGGTCGCCTCATTTCCCTGAGAGGTGATCTTGGCTGGCCGCCGCGCTCACCGGATCTCACTCCATGTGACTTCTTCCTTTGGGGTTACCTCAAATCGAAGGTTTACCAGCATCGACCAAGGACCCTTCTTGCTTTACGAAGGGAAATTGCTCGGGCAATTGAAGAAATTCCTGTGGAAATGACGGTGAAAGTCATGGAAAGCTACCGCGAGCGCCTAAATCAGTGTATCCGCTCCCAAGGACGACATTTGAGTGATGTGCTTTTCAAAACTTAAATTTAAAAATGGCATAAAATTTGCGATATGTTAATAAAAAAAATTTTTGACAAGTTGAGTGATTTTAATTTTATAACGTTTTGAAATCGGATAGGTTTTTCTGCCCCACCCTGTAAAATTAAATGTAAAAATCCAACTATCAGCTCTTCGACCTACTACTTCCAGCCACAATTTTCTTTTCTTCGCATCTTTTCGCATATTTATAAATTCAATAGTAGGTTTGCTCCTAGCAGCAATTTTTTCAAGAAAGCACAATACGATATTGTAAATTACGTATTTTATATTGGATTTTTTATTATCTAACACGAACCAAACTAAAAAAATTGACACTTGTTTGACAACTTTGACAATACACTTATCATAACACTTGTAACAAAACACAAAGAATTGATACTATAGAAGGACCAATTGAAGCCGATGAAGTTGTATGTGTTGTGACGTCACATTCTGTTTCAGATCACGTGACTTTTTCATATTATTATCCAAATTTCAAAAATTAATTGCAAAATATCTAATGGATATTTAGTGATATTTTCAAATTTGAGGCTATTTGAATAATATCTTTTAAAATTTAATACTTCGAAGGCATATAGAGGGTGTAAATGAAATAAGTGCATTAAATTTAACCAGTAATGTAACTCGACGAGGGCAACAATATTTCTTAATAACTTTTTCTCGAAATCGCATATTTTTTTAGCATTTTTACAACCCCGTAAATTGACGAGTCGCTATGAAAATTTTTGTTTTAGCAAGTCACAGTTCTGTCAGTTGTTGCAATTAAATTTTGACATTAGTAATAAACTTGTTTATCAGGTAAAATTCTGTCAAAATGCTTACGTTTACTAATAGCGAGTACACAGACATTGTAATTACTTACCTATGGTTTATTTATTTATTCGTATCTTTACTACATTTTAATTTGTGGTTGATATAAAGACAGTGTTATAGAGTTGCCAACGCATTTAGATGGAGCGTTTCCAAATCATACTGTTCCTAATATTCGCACATTTGTTAATCTTCTACATCTTTATCACAATAAGAAGTGTCACATATGACAATTTTAAATAAAGCAACAGTTGTATCCATATCATGTGCAACAAGATCAATGTTTTCAGCAGACTTAGATTTTGGGAATGGCTCATAATGTTCATTAATGAGACTGAATTTACTTGGGAAGGTGTATTCATTATGCACAATACACATTTCAACAGACGAAAATGCTGTAAAAATTTTCATTAAAAAATGTTTGAGCGGGAACAATAAATGGACGACTAATTATTGGTACTCATGTACCTCGTTTAAATGGACAAAAGTTTGTACTTACATTTTCTGAATAACGTATTTAAACTATTATGATTTGTCGAAGATAAATAATCATCTCATAACCTAATAACTATGCTTTTGCTCTTCCTCGATACCTCTTACTCCTCATTCCTCCTTTGTCATCCTCTATTCACAGGTGATTAAAAGCCTGGTTTAATACACAACTTTATAATTTTGTTATCCGAAATTTAAATTTCTTTATTTTAAAAATTGCACTATTACGAATTAATTAATAATAAATGTTATTTCCGTTGATTCGTTTATTAATTACTGTGACTGCAAGTGTAACCGATAACCGACAATTTTTGAGCTGTTTGTATCCCACTTGAATACGGCAGCAGCCATTTGTTCTCCATGGGCGGCTAACGAAATATGAAGCAAATCTTTAAAGAATTTTAACTCAAAATCTAAAAGACAGAAAAAAAAGTTATTAGGAAATATTGTTGCTCTCGTCGAGTTACATTACTGGTTAAATTTAATGCACTTATTTCATTTACACCCTGTATAAATTCTGGCAACAGCCCTATTCTAAGCAAGTTTTCTATTTACAACTTTCCTCCAAAATTATTCGATAATTTCTGCAAAATAAAAAACTATATTGTATTTCCATCCCACGCAGCACATTTAAAGTAGACACCCGGTATACACAAACAGATAAATTTCTTGTTGGAATTGTGAATAAAATTTGTAAAGATTCGAGTCCGTCCTGCAACGGCGGCTTCTTCGGCAAGTGCAGAACAAAAGCGTCCAAGTCTTGAGCGACGACAACTCTCATAAAGCTACAATTGGTTCAAATTTAATTATGCGATAAAGTTTATAATTGGCCGGAATTATTTATTAAATTTTGGTCGTTTTGTGAGCAGAGCCTCGTACCAGCGCCATGGATTATTCAGCGCCCTCGTGTGCCTGAAAATCCGCTGCAACCAGGACCGTACTAACTAGATTTTGCCCCACTAATTTCCAATTTTATCAAATATTCATAAGTACTACTTTTTCATACACTGCGAAGCTTATTCACTATTTACGATACTTGGTTATTTAAATTCTTTTCATTAAAAACATGGATAGGTAGGTACATTTTAAAAGACACATTGAATTTATCCAATATTAAGTATTTTGTATAATTTATAGGGAAGACGAGTTTATTATTTCAATTTTATAATTAACAAAAATCACTATAATCCATGAGCAGGGGTAAATTTACCCTAAAAAAAAGTCGGGTTATTTTTATTGTCGAATGTTTAATTTTTATCCGTCTTCGTAGAATCATAATGCAAAATATCGTTTTTTACCTTCCGTCATACCTTTAGGTAAGGAAGGTATTGTTTTTGGTCAAAAAATTCGATGGTGAGTTTTTAATGAATAAGCACGTTTTATTTGTACCGTTCTATAAGCTCTATAGGCTCTGTAAGTAACCAACGTTACAGTATGTAAGAAATTTGTTTTTCTGTAACCAAGTTACAGTACTGTAAGCGCTACAGAGTTATAGAAATTTCTGTAAATCTTACAGCGCCAAAATCTTGACTGTAAAGTATGTACAGAGCAAATTGAAACGTCAAAAATATTTTTAATAAAAAACTGTCAAAAGAATATTGAGATGGAAAATGAAAGAATACCATTTTTAATATATTTATTATTAAATGTGAATCACAGAAGGTAAATACGCATATTGTACTATCAATAATTCTCACAAATATTTATGTTCGAAAAATATAGAAATTTTATGAGAATAGAAAGAAGATTTTTGCGGGATCATCAAATTATTTCGAATTTTAAATCGCAGAAAAATGATTTTTTGTGCACTCTCCACGCCAGCAATGATGTAACGTCTGGTAAACGCCCGCACGGTACGAATATGATATCATTACCGATATCTATAATACTAAACAGATTGGCATACCCAGCAATGGGTAATATGCCGTGATGATAATATTTATTTAATTTATTTATACCATTACAATAATCAAAATATATGACAATAAACAGTAATTCAATAATATAATATGCATTATTAAATATATACTTACATATTACTGGAGTTATTCATGATTTTTTAACGATTTGTCAAAAAAATGATTATAACACATTTGACAGTTTGACATGAATGAAGTTAGGTATTCTATAAAAACAACTGTATATGTAGACTTGATACAGAGAAAGTTACAGAATAGGTAATTCTAACATTCTGTAAGCTGTCGTCTTACAGAGCTCTATAGCTTACAGAGCTTATAGAGTTACAGTCTTACAGAGCAAAGTTACAGAATAGAGCCATTAGAGTCCCTAGAATACGATTGTATTATTTTTGCGATGATGTCAGTATGTCTGTGTGTATGTGTGTATGTGTGTATGTGTGTATGTGTGTATGTGTGTATGTGTGTATGTGTGTATGTGTGTGTGTGTGTGTGTGTGTGTGTGTGTGTGTGTGTGTGTGTGTGTGTGTGTGTGTGTGTGTGTGTGTGTGTGTATGTGTGTGTGTATGTGTGTGTGTGTGTGTGTGTGTGTGTGTATGTGTGTGTGTATGTGTGTGTGTATGTGTGTGCGTGCGTGCGTGTGTGTGTGTGTGTGTGTGTGTGTGTGTGTGTGTGTGTGTGTGTGTGTGTGTGTGTGTGAGTGAGTGTGTGACGATTTTTTCTCCGTCGATAACTCCAACACTACAATTCTAAAAATTATAAATCTTTCGTATTCCTCTTCGTTATATCCATATGAAGAGCTGATTAAATTTTGGTTATAATTGGTCGGCCGGAAGTACCCTCATTCGAAGATTTTAACAATATTTCTTGAAAAAATGCTGGTAAATATAATTTTTTCACATTTAATGTTATTATAAATATTAAAGAATATTTTATATTCTATACGATTTGATTAAATTTTATACGTCATACTCAATGGATATTGAGTTAAAAAATTATAAAGAAATTAAATTTCATAAAGCAGCCAGCTATGCAATAACACTGGAAACAGCAAATATAATTTTAAGAAATTCTGATAGATGTCAATGTTAAGTGCGATGGACATAGTATGTGTGTGTTATAATTTTACTAGAAATATAGAATCAATTTTAAGAAACTTTCTGTATGGAATTTGTACAAAATACATAGAACTGAGGGAAGGTAATGTACTGGAAATATAGATACTTTCGCAAGAAAATGTCTGCCCTATTTTATTTTCACAGCAGTACGGCATTTTGTTTAGTTATGTAATATACCAACAGAGCAAAACTACAGTAGTTTCACAAAAAATTTGTTTTTCTTCAAGCGTATTATAATATGCATATTATGCTACTGTACACACGCTGTAGAAGATATTCATTGTCTTACTAGTACAAAAATGTTGTTATTGTTGTACTAGTAAAAAAATGTTAGTTTCTTAGTTCACCGCTAGCGGCGGCAGTAGCCACAGGAACACAGATCATATTGAAAATTGTTATTTGACAGTTGAATTTTGTGTTTTGTAGTGTACACAGCCAGCTTTGATTAAAATTGCAAATTTTACAAATAAAAAAATTCCAAAAAAATGTCAAAAAATTATTAGAAACACTTGAAGAAAAAATAGTATATGTCATTCGGAGTAGAACGCCCTTTTTGTGTTTTACCCAGCTTGCCAGGCCTCGGCTAGCGCCTCGGCCGCAATAGCTGGGTTCAACACAAAAAGACCGCTTTCTACTCCTAATAACATAATATACTATTCATTCTGTCTGTTCAGTTAATAATATCCATATTATAAAACATATTGTTCTTTATTACAATATTATGTACAAATATTTCTTAGTTTCACCTGACTTGATTTAACCCTCAGGATGATCATAGTATGATCGAAACGTCGGCATAATCAAATAAACATATTATATTGACTGCATTTCCGAGAATTTTTTTCTTGTTTTTTCCTTTTATACATATTAGGTTTATTCATTCTGCTACCCTGCGTCTACCGCAAATCGCGGCGGATGAAATTTGCTGTTTTTTTCGACTCGCGGTTCACTGTAAAGTCACTAGATTCTGTTCGTTCCGCTTTTCTAGTAACTTGCGATAAAACGCCGCGGCAGCTGGCGGTGATAATCGGTGGTAATGTTCGCATCTAAATGTGAAGTGCCAGTGTGACAGTGTTTGACAAATCAATATTAGGAAAATATTGATATTTTTCAATAAGTATGCTTTGTAATGTTTCAGTTTTAGAAATTGAAATACATTTGTAAAATAAATAAATCTCATAGTCATGTGAATTATGATTTGTAACAAGGTAAATTTATTTGCCGGTTTCACGATATTATTCCATTGATTACATGTACAAAAGTAAGCTGGTAACTAAGTAATAACTGTATCTGTATGGTAATATTATTACCATACTGACTTGTCAACAACGGTCTACAGAATGAAAATAAAATAAAATGATAATATAATGCTCTTCATTAATACATACAGATAACGTTAGTTCTAAATACGGACTACTTTATTCTAAAGTAATAAACATGAGGAATAAAACATAATTTGATTATATTTATTATATTGACATATGCCAAAATAATTGTTCTGTTAACCATAGCAACCTGAAAATAGCATTAATGAGAGAATTTCAAAAAATTATATTTATCAATAATGTCTTAATTTTCTGAAACCGATAAACTATTGAACAAACCACGGATGTTATTAATCCTAACAAGCCTTAGATGTCTTAAAATCCTCGCTCTACGAACTCGGATTTTAAACTGACATCTGTGGCAGTATGATGTGCATAACATTCCTAGGTGGCCTATTCAGAGAAATACAGTCATAAAGGTTGGTATGCATTTAAAGATTGTTATCATAAAGACTTTTGTAACAATCTTTATGAATTTGTCAATTCAGAACCTACGTCGGCATTTTTTTTTTATCCAACTCAATGGACCTTTCCAATTTAAAGAGATAGAAGATATGCGCAATGGGGATCTGCGCATAGTAAGAACAACTGAGATCTATGACGTTTGATTCTAAAACATTTAGACGTAAAATGTGAGAATATCTCGGATAACTTTAAAAAATCTTATCGAAATAAGTTACAAAAGCTTTTATTGAAGGTAAACTGTCTAACGATGCAAATTTTCACTGAGAATACAGGTATTTTAATGACTGCAATATTTTTGACATTTCGTTTGACAGCCCAACTGGCAGTTGTTCGCGCCATTTTCTTACTATTTGCAGCGATAGAAAGAGATAGCCCTTAAATTGGAAAGGTCCATTAATGTCATCCTAAAATTTTTACACATGTTATTTTCAACAATCGACGCTGCTAAACCTTTTAACGCTGGTAACGCCTGATGATGGGAATTGCTATTCCCGAAATCGATCGCACCATAGGAATGAATAAATATATATAAAATATTCAATAATAGTATACTTATTTCCTACACTACTCCTCATACAAAATAATACTTTTGAATGAACCAGATTATTTGACAATTGCTAACTTCATTATACATATATGAACCTAATCTAACCTTAATCTTGTCTGTCAACGCTTTAATTTTTTTTAAAAATAATTAATTGCTAATTATGTTTAGTACTTAAACGTTTTCCCAAAACAACTAAAGAACAATATGATATTTATGTCATATTTGGAAACTTCTACATTATTTAGAACAGGTTTGTCAATTCCTATAAATCTCAACGGGATTAAAAATTTATGGGAACTGAATATGTAAGAGAACCATCACATCACACAGAGTTTTCAAGAATATCACAGAATGTCAAAAGGAACTTTCTTCCACCACAGTCTTTATCGTTCTTTGCTCATTATTCAAGTAGAAGCAGAATCTATACGTACAATAAACTGCATCCTGCTAAAATATAAAAACACCAATATTTGGCGGAAAAGGTCAATATTAATAATATTTGATTGATATAATAAGCTGTCACACGTCAAATAACAACGTGATAACAACCATAAATACATAGTTTTAGCAGTCGTTATGATAAAGACTGTCAAAGCGCTTAACAATTGTTAACAGTAACCACTTTCAGTACTGAGAATATCAAATTCGATTTTAACAATCTTTATAGTACATAACAACCATAAAGACCATAACGACTACACAAATATTGAGTTCTGAATAGGCCCCTAGGGTATGTTAATAGCTATAGATAACAATAGTAAACAATTAAAATAATGGAGAATGGAATAATATATTTTTATCCACAACTGTCAAATAATATACCCATAATTCTACCGATTTTTATCAATTAATGACCTTCGTTACTGTTACTAATTGAATAATATTGACAATTCAATGGAATAATATTATTTAATCGTTACGCCAAATTCAAATCCTACCTTTCAAAGAGTACACACAAAATTTTAATAAGTAATTCTTTCCACATAAAAAGCCAAAATTACACTAGTTTTGTCATTTTTCATACTTTTATTTTCTTCTTAAGCTTGAATTGTAGCTGAATAGTCGGTTTTAAGATTTTATATTAAATGTCAAATCACTTCATAATTTTGTTACAACTACACCGATGACTAGATTTGTCTATGTAAACAAAAACATTTTTGCATTTGTCAGTGAGAAAATTCTACTTATTTTTCAAAACCAATATGTCACTGATATGTTATTATTTGACAATTGTGGATAAAGTATAGTATTCTATTCGCATGTAATGGTTATTACTCATTCGAATGATTTACATCACTCGCGTTCGCTCGTGATGCAAACTTCATTCTCATGAGTAATACCATACATTACATGCTCATTGAATAATATACTATTATTAAGTATCCTTTATAATTATAATAGAGTATGAAATATCTTTAAAAATAACTAAATAATTTAACGCAAACGGATCGAACAGAATAATAATTTTAAGTAACTTAAATTAGTACCGCGGCGATAGGCAGTAAATCGCAAAACGCAGCGAAAATTACCGCCGCGTTTTGCGGTTAAACGCAGCATAACGGAACGAACAAACCTATTGTAAATAAAAGATTTTGAAATTATATTCAAACGTTGTTTAAATCAGGGACCGGAAACCAAACCGAACCCGAACCGAAAACCGTTCCGAACCCACCTTTTTTCTGAACCTGAACCAGAACCCGAACCACTGTTAATTTGGTCGATATGAATCCGAACCGGAATTGAACCCACTATTTTCGGGTTCAAGAAACCTGATTCACTGAACCAACATATTTTAATACTTCTGTAACACAGTTGCAAATACGATTAGTTTTGTACTGAAATAATTATCTTTAAACAAAACCTACATTTTTAATATTTTATTTCATTATTTGGAGATGAGGAATATTTATTAGAAAGCTAGTGACAGATCATAAAAGCCCAAGCAGAAATATTAATATTAAAATAAACTTAATTTACAAGTACATAGTTTTTAAAAATTGAGAAGACGTCCAAAAACTTCCAGAAACTGCTAATATATTAAATTTTTGGGAGGAACAAAAATTGTTACACTCTCTAACGTTGCTCAAATTGAGATAGCTGTCACAGCTACACAGGTTAGTATGGAACGGGCATTTTGTGCACAAAAATTCTTTTTGCAACTTCAACGTGCCTGAAGAAATATCAGACAATTACTACGTTTACATGCAGTTTTGAAAATGGTTTCAGTTTTCAGTCAAAATTACGCGAAACTGTTTACATGTAATTTTCAAAACAGGTTTACAGATTGATTTGAAAACAGTTTCAGCGCATGCGCATTTGGCTGATATAAGTGACAAACTCTCTTCACTCCAAATTCTTCGTTTTGCTATTATTCCAATTATTTTTTCTATTATGTACCACTACGCACTAAAATTACACAACTGTCAGTTTATTTGTAGGTTAGTAACACGAAGTAACACACAGCGACAGAAACGTTATGCTATGTACGCATGCGCAATATCGAAACTGAATTTTAAGTGTTTACATGAGTAGGTTTGAAACTAGTTTTCAAGTCGAACCCATGAATTTTAGTTTTGGTTTGAGATAACTCAAAACCGTTTTGACACTGTATACATGGTGTTTTCAAAACTAGAAACGTTTTGAAAACTGCATGTAAACTCAGTAAATTTGATTATCAGATTAAATGAAAATTTCTTTACAAAGTAACTTTATTGGTACGGGTATTTTTAATGAAAATAATTGATTTTTATTATGTACCTAATAGAGTAATATTATTTTGTTATTATTGAACGTATCGCCTTTTATTTACCATACTCGTATGTACAATAAAATGTATAAATGTGAATTGTGTACTCCGACGAAAATTTGGTTTGGAATGCTTGTTGAACGAAAGATTTCAAGTTTATGCCAACCCGCTTAATAGAAAATACATTGAGTTTACAAAATTGATTATAAAGAAAATTTATTAGAATACTGTATTTACAAAAATAAAATTAAATTTGAGATTCAGAAAGCTTCTGAAAACGCTGTATAGTATAGCTCCCGGTGAAGTCCAGTAACCTGTACCTCCCCTCTTTGCATATCAATCATCAATTTTATTGCTATGTGGAAAGCAGTGCAGCCAACATTCCCAGCAGGCAACAAGAAGCTTCAGCTTGAGGCTCTCGAGAGCCGAGCAGGGAAATTTGTCAGTGTAGGTTGGTAGGTCTGAGAAGCAGACAGTATGAAAACTCGGCGTAAGTGGAAAATAGGTGGCGTGGAGTGCTTCAGCAGACTCAGACAGGCATGGCAGACGGGTCAAGTAACGTGAACGACTCTACAGCGGGAAGGTTGAGGGTGCTTTGTTCGCAACGTATGCTTCACCACCGGTTCCAACACACACAATACGCAAATATATGTACGTATTTCAAAAGATTATAATACCTAAAACTCACGGAAAAACCGACAATGTCAATGGTATTTGAAGAAGAAAAATTATACATGTTTGCAGAAGAACATTCAATAATTTCCTAGTATACATTGTACATACAAGCTCAGGCAAAAGAAATTTGTTGAAATTTCTCACCATTTGAGTAGGTTTTATAATTTATTTGGTGAAAATTTAAACCGGTCTTACAATTAAATCCTGGTTACTAAATTAATAGTAGGCAGCAGAACTTGTCAAACATGTAAACATCGTAGAATATCGACAAAAAAAATTCGTTTTGATTTAATAATTTAATTTGAAAATTTATGAAAAATGAGCGAAATGAAGAAAATAAACGTAATAAAAAAAGTTATGTTATAGGAAGTTGCAAATAAAATTCCCTACAACTTTCATCTAAAACATTTTTTTCTATAACCAATAGATAATGAGCTACAGCGCTTCCAACAGAGCAAATTTTTGAAAATTTACTTTATGCTTCATTTGAATCATATTTTATTATATTTTTTTTTACAAATTATTTAGTATTATTAATTAATTAATTATTAATATTAAAATAGGCTAATTTGTTGATATAATAGGTTCTTGCCATGAGATAAACGTAAAATAAAATATCCGTCTTTAAGCTTTTTACAGAGTGCCATGCAAGACAAAATATGCAATTTAAATAGTCATATTATTTGACTTTGACACATAACAGTTTATTAATTGATATTTAATTGTTTATATTGTTCCATTGAGTTTTTTCTGCGATGGCAAATGTATCCATGCTTACTGATAAATAATTTAATGAATTCAATAATTTTAAAAACTTTATGACAGATGTCATCTGTCAAATTCAAGCAATACAACTGTTTAAAATTTTGTGATAGTCCTCATGGCACTGTAAGTAGCTAAAAATTATTACTTTTATTTTGCCTCTCTTTCGCAAACGAAACGCATGCAAACAATAATTTTGGATTTTTTAGATGAAGTTTTTAATTCTGAACATTTTTTGTATTTACACTGTTTACAGCATTATGAAAATTTTACCATTGTATTTCCTATGGTCCACAAAAAAAGTAGACACAATATATATATATATATATATATATATATATATATATATATATATATATATATATATATATACCGTGTGTCTGTCTTAAAGGTGTACATAGGAGATTAGCATGGGAAATCAGTTTTTTTGCAATTTCCTGCTCGCCTAATTATTTTAAGCAAAAATGCGCCAAATTAAAGTTTTAGGGCATAAAATTTTGCATCTAAATCAATAAATAGAATTACCTTTACATGCTTTGTAACGACAGAAATTAATTATGAAAATGTCGAAAATTACGAAAAAAATATCGACAGCCATGGAATTGAACAAAAAATAAATAAATGCTTGACGTTTTATCAAATTGTCAGAAACGTCAAATAAGTTAACATAGGTTGTGACAGATAAAACGTCAAGCATTTATTTATTTTTTGTTCAATTCCATGGCTGTCGATATTTTCAACGTAATTTTCGAAATTTTCATATTTAATTTCTGTCGATACAAAGCATGTAAAGATAATTCTGTTTATTGATTTAGATGCAGAATTTTATGCCCTAAAACTTTTATTTGACGCGTGTTTGCTTAAAATAATTAGGCGAGCAGGAAATTGCAAAAAACTGATTTCCCATGTTAATCTCCTATGTACACCTTTAAGACAGACACACGGTATATATATATATATATATATATATATATATATATATATATATATATATATATATATATATATATATATATATATATATATATAGAGGCGTTTTTATAGAGAACGGACCAAGGGTGACATCCGAAAATACAGAAGAAAATATTTATTTAAACCAGTGGTTCTCAAGTTACATCACAAAGCTATATTTTTTTAAATTGGATGATATATATTTTTAGATTCATTTAATAGAGTATTTTTTTTCTGAATTAAACCCTTTAATCATTTTATATTCTAACGTAACAAAAATATTGAGAAAAATTCAATTGGAATTTAAATAAATTTGAATTTTATAGCTATTTTTCAGTAGGCTATGTATGAAAAACAATAACTGCTATCTATCAATTTGAATTATTTACGATAGAAAACAAATAGAACATTATTTATAAAGTTATTAACAAATATCTGTTTCATTTTAATTTAAGTTCAATTGTTTTTCATACATAGCCTACTGAAAAATCACTATAAAAATGAAATTTATTTAAATTTCAATTAAATTTTTCTCAATATTTTTATTGTGTTAGGATACAAATGAATATATTGTTAAATTCAGAATCGAATGAGCGTAAAACATATATGCCATTCTTTTTAAAAAAATATAATTTTGTGTTATAACTTCAGAACCACTGGTTTAAAAAAATATTTTATTCTGTATTCGAATGTCCCCCTTGGTCTTTTATAAGATTGTCTTATAGTATTTTATTGTATCTTTAATAATACAGAAATTATTTGAGGTAGCTCGTTTAGCTGTTACACCCTGTATATATAAAATTAATTAATGTTAACCTTTTTATCAATTTAAAGAGGTTTTATAGTACAGGAAATTCGATTTTACCTCAAAGTAATTGCAACAAAAGCTTTTTTATAGAATCCTGTCCAGAAAAATGCGCTGCATAACATATCAAAATTTTCAGGAAATCGGAGCGTGAAAACTTCCCGCCAATTGGGAAAATGGCGACATATTTAACTTTTTGGCCAATCAAAAAATAAATAATATTACGTATTTAGTACTTAGTATAATAGGTTTTACTATTTATAACAGTTTACATTCGCCGTGGCAACGAAAAAAGTAAATTCTCGATAATTTAAAATTTAAATTATCAATGTTGTCCTGCAGTATTTTAATTTTTCATCCACGACTCTGATCCTGATAAGATACGATAACGCGGTTTGAAAATTTGAATTCACCATGAAAATCTCTTTCATATCATGTAAAATACGATTTTTACAGATGAACGATTTGTGAGTTACTAACACCTTAAACTTACATGAAATTTCTCTAAAAGTTTAATCATCTAAAAAACGACACATTTTTCAATTTCTCATTCAAGATATCGACTCCAATAAAGATAAATAATATTAAGTATTTAATGCGTGTCGAAGTGTTTGATGAAAAAATGAGAAATGACCCGATTTTCAGATATTTTGAAAAAACCGATTTTTGCGTCTTTTTTACTAAGTTGCCAGTGGTTCCCGAGGGGCCCTGATGTTAAAAACTTGTAATTTTTATTTGGACTCCTAGATATATAACATATCCAAAAATCAAAAATACCCGACCTTTTGTGGAATAAACCCTTATTTTTCTACCCAATGACTGGACTAATTAATTATTTTACCGGTTTCAGGATATTATTCCATTGTTTACATGTACAAAAGTAGGCTGGTAACTAAGTAATAACTGTATCTGTATGGTAATATTATTACCATACTGACTTGTCAACAACGGTCTACAAAATGAAAATAAAATGAAAATATAATGCTCTTCATTAATACATACAGATAACGTTAGCCTATAATAATAATAATAATAATAATAATAATAATAATAATAATAATAATAATTCTTTATTAACAGCATTACGCTACAATATTACAAAATAAATACAAAGATACATGCATAATATGAAAATGTTATCGTGATAAATTACATATAAATATTTACAATAATTGTTTAACTTTAACTTTAAATTCTCGTACTGATTTTGCCTCTTTGACAACAGAAGGTAATTTATTGTACAATATTAAACCTTTATGAAATATAGACATACTAGTTCTTACTTTATTTGTTTTACACACATATAACATATTAGCACTGCGCGTAGCATAATTATGTACATCATTGACATGAGTAATATTCTTCGTCAGATATTGTGGTAACTTATTATTTAACATTTTGTATATAAATATTAAAACATTATATTCGACAAATTTTTGAATACATAGCCATCCTAAGGAATCTAGCATAGTTTCAATATTAGTATATTTACTACATTTTAGTATTACCCTCATAGCTCTATTTTGAAGCTTTTGCAATTTATCTATATCTGTTTTATTGCACATAAACAAAATGGTTGAGCAGTATATAAAGTGCGGCAAAATAATGGTATTATATATTGTAATTTTACTCCAAGTAGATAGCTCTTTAGAAATTCGTGATAAATAGTTTATTTTTTTGGAAATTTTTTTACAAGTATATTCAACATGCTTATCAAACTTTAATTTACTATCTATTATGACCCCTAAGTATTTTATTTCAGTTACCATGTCTACGTCATGTGAATTCATCATAATTTTAATATTACTTTCGATAATTTTTTGTGATGGATATATGTGCATTGCTTTTGTTTTATTAAGGTTTAATTTCAGTTTATTGTAATTTAACCAACTTGAAATGTGATCTAATTCTTCATTAATGTGCATGATTAAATTATTAATGTCTTTACCTTCCATATAAATGAGAGTGTCATCAGCAAATAAATGTATTTTACCAGATTTTAAAACACTTGGTAGATCGTTTATGTAAAGTAAGAAAAGCAGTGGTCCTAAGACACTCCCCTGTGGTACTCCTAAATCATTACTTAATTCATCAGAATAAACATTTTTAAGTTTGACACTTTGAGTTCTTCCCATCAAGTAGTTTTGAATCCAGTCCAAAGCTTTATCTTTAATTCCATATTTATTTACTTTTACAATTAAAATATCTCGATCTACAATTTCAAAAGCTCTTTTTAAATCAAGGAAAACAGCACATATTATATTTCCATCATCAATTGAAATTTTCCATTCATTTAGCAGGTAATTGAGTGCAGTTTCACAAGAGTGATCTGCTCTAAATCCAGACTGTTCGGGGACTATAATATTATTTTCATTCAAATATTTTAAAAGTTGTTTATAAACTACTATTTCCAGTATTTTTTCAATTGTGGGTAGCATATTAGCCTATCGTTCTATATACGGTCTACTTTATTCTAAAGTAATAAACATGTGGAACAAAGCACATAATTTGAATACTTGTCATATTGACATATGTCAAAATAATTGTTCTGTTAACCATAGCAATCTGAATGTAGCAGTAATGAGAGAATTTCAAAAAATGGTATTTATCAATAATGTCTTAATTTTCTGAAACCGATAAACTATTGAACAAACCACGGATGTTATTAATCATAACAAGCCTTATATAGATGTCTTAAAATCCGAGCTCTTCAAACCGACATCTTCGGCAGTTATGATATGCATAACATTCCTAGGTATGTTAATAGCTATAATTTTTAATTTAATAATTATTCGTCGAAGAAAAAACTTATACAGTACACTTTTAATATCAGCTGTAAATATCCAGAATATGAAATTGGTAATATTCTCTATTATAAAAAATATAGTAGTCATAATTTAATTTGAAAAAAGCTTTGTCATTAAAAAAAATGTAAAAAGCTTTCATAATATATTTGTTTTCTTTTGTACGGTAAATAATTTTTGTCTGGTACCACTTTAAATGACGAGCATATATACCTACATACAACTTTAGGTTGTCAAAACATCGTCCAGTTTGTCATGCAGTCATTATAATTTTTATTATAATGAAGATTTTACTTCGTGCCAAACAAAAATCTTTAGCGATTCTTCGAGCCTCTTATGCGACATTGTAAGCAGCGTAATGAAAATTCATGGGGAAATAATGAGGCACATAGTGTATTTTTGTTTGAGGATGAGGGTAGTGTTTGGCCGGTGCTAACGAGGTGGCGAAGTGATTTCTTTGATGTCTGAACCTTGTGGAGCCCTCGAGACGCGAGATTCTTGACGCTTGGATAGGCGCTGCGCTGCTAGTAGACGACGTTCTATGTAAATGTACAGCCTCTCCACTTCTTATTTGCACTCGCCAGAATTCTTATGAATAATTATGTTATTCTTTCTTATCGTGTACTACATGTCCAGGTTAAGAAGTGGTCATTAAAAAGTTGATTGCTGTGTTATACTCCGTACATGATACGTTTATCATTAAAGCCTGCTTCAGAGTTTATAAAACGTAACATAACATAAGCAGTCAGCGATGGTTTCATAGTTTTAAGTAACGAATATTGCTCAACAAGCGTAATTAATAATGCTTCATCCATGTTAGCTTGACAAAAACTACAAAAACAGCAACTTGAAAGTCAAACACAAACTGATTTGACAGCTATTCTCTTGTTTTGCGATGTGGTACATGACGATTCACGTACGCGTCCGAACATAACCTATTAACATAACGTATGCATAAGGATATTAAATTTAGCCATATTCTACGTTTTCTTAAGTTAGAGTGACCATATTTGAAACGATGAAAAAGAGGACGCCGAGCGAAGCGAGGCCAAAAGCGGCCAAAGCGATTTTTTTTAAAGGAGCGTGTATTAACACAAATACTATTGATGTTGTAATAAAAATATAATTATATTTGGACACGTGCAGGCAAAACACATTTAGGAAAAAAATTACTGGTTAGGTAATTAAATAAAATACAATATCACAATCGGATCCTCCACTATTTATTAAATATATTTTTTTTATGAAACTGCATCTAAACTGAAAGCGACTTGTAGTTTTAGAAAATCTTTATTGTTATTACGGTTATTCGTTAAGCCGTAATATTTTTTTAAATATTCTATGACGAGATGAATTTGTTCTCAAACAGTGAACTTCGCTAATACGAGTAATTGGAGTCACCTAAATTGATCTTTTTCGGCATATAAAACTATATAAATACGTTAAAATAAGTATTGTGCGCAATAATTGAAAATATGCGTGGATAATAAGTAATTCACGACAGCAAGATAATTTTGTACTAACTCACTATCAAGGACAAATCGTTCTATTGGTCGGAATTGGATAATTTTTGAGCCGAACCAATAAAATGATTTGGCTCTGCCCGCATGTTAGCTCAAAATTCTTTCACTTAACGTAAATGGCTTATAGAATTCGAGCGATTTATGATCTATCTACATAATTCTCAATACCGGGGTATCAGATTGGGTATAGTTTAGATTTAGGCGTTTATGGGGCACTTTGCAAATAGAGGATTTTGTACCTACATAGAAAATGCGGATATATACCGGACAGAATTTTATTCCCTAAAAAGAGGACTTCTCCGGGTAAAAGAGGACGTCTGGACAGCCTATCTTAAGTTATGTTATGTTTCTTACGAAAACTATGAAATACTATTCCGGTTTACATACATCAGGGTCGTGGCTAGAGCATTTGGCATCAAGGGCCAACTTATATATGACAACTTTTGGAAAAGCCCTCCTTTAGTATGTTAAAAACAAAATAATAATAATATTAATAATAATAACAACAATAATAATAGTAATAATAATAACAATAATAATAATAAATAATAAAAGTTAAAAATACGAGTTGGTCAAAATGATTCGAGTTTTCGATTTTAGAACGCAATTTTTTTAAATGTTGGTACACGTGTCCATGACCCACCATTATGATGTGCTCGGTGATTTTTCAATTTTGAGAATGAAGAATTTGCTTTAAAATTTGTGTTAAAAATGGAATAAAGCAGTAACATGTTAGAAATATTACACAGGACTTTTTTGCTTTTACAAAAACAAGTGGTTCAAGTGTTTCGAAGAGAGATGTTGACAATGTCGAGAAAGTTGGACAGCCTGGCATATATCTACCAATGAAACCTTGAAAAAAAATAACAAAATTGTTCTTGATAATTACCGAATCTTTATTATGAGCTTTACTTGGAAGTTTCACGCGGAAGGCAAAGCTGCATACGACCAAAATTATAAAAAAAAACGTGGAAATTAAATCACTTTACACTACCTTATTTGTTCATGAATTTTCAAGTAAATTTTTGTCAAAGAATTAACTTCCTAAGGCTAAACCATTACAATAGGTTATTCGAACATGTTGATATAAAAGAAAGAAACTTGAAATACTAACAAAAGGGGTGTTGTTCCATTATAATAACGCTCCAGGCTCCAGTGCATACATCAACAGCTGCGATTACTGAAATTAGTTATCAGTGCGGCTTTGAATTGGTAACTCATCGTCTATATTCACCGGATCTAGCTCCAACAGACTTCCATCTATTTCCGAAACTCAAGAAACACCTCAAAGGGCAACGATTTTGTCCACTGAAGAAGTTGTAGCAGCCGTAATGGAATATTTTGCAATTCAGGACGATGAATTTTATAATATTGGAATGGGGTATGTGACCATAGACGAATTTCAATATATGTCATAAAATATAAAAACTAATCACTATAGCTTCTCATCATAATAATAAAAACTAAACATTAATTTGTAATAATCTTGTTATTAACAATTTAATGTTTGGAGAATGCCGTAAGTATGTTAGAAACGTGGACAAAGACAGACAGGCTACGGGAAGGAAAGAGACAGTTGTAAATCAGCCTAACAGTGTCGCGTTTATGTTGTGGTGGTGACATGATCACATCTGGCTATAACTATCTCTTTCCCTCCCAGTCTAACCGTCTTTTTTCACGCTTCGACTATTGTCACGTCACACATCCCTTCCCCAAATTTGTAATAATTATTTTCTCGTAAAGTACGAATAATTAATCGATGTAAAAAATACGAGTATTTTATTCTTTTGTCCAGGATCATATTATGTAAAAATATGATGTAGCCAACACATAACCTCTCGCCAGATATTTTACCTGGTTGTACGTATAAAACGAAAAATATTTTTAAATACAAATACATATATTCATGTCTCACTAAAAAATAATTCTCACATATGTTTGCAAAATCTATGGAATATTTTAATATAAATTATGTACAATACATACATTTTCTTTATATTCAATATCCTGAAATTTTCTTTTCTACTTTCCTTTTCTTTTTCTTTATATTTGTTATTTTTTCGCAAATTCCTTTTATATTCTTTTTTATGTATATTCTTTTGCGTTGTTGACTTTTTTTTTATTTTCATAATATTCATAATGATATACAAAAAATATTTTTGACAATGACATTTATGTGTCAATTGCAAACATTTGAATTTCTTGTCTTGAAGTAGTTAGATCTGAGATTTTTTTACATCAAATTATTTTATATGCATTTCTTTATCTCTAAATCTATAGAAGATATAATAATGAATTTATATTTATCGAATAAAGAATTTAACGTTCTTTAATATAAGTATTTACATAAATTTTCGATAAATAATATTTAGATGATTTTTTCTTGTAACTACTACTTGCGGTTGTCCAATTGTTACCAAAACTTAATCAACTCTTCCCATTATTGTTAGATTGAGGTATCCGTAGTTAAAAATGTCTTAAGTCTTATAGTATTTGAGAAATCGTGGATCCAACATCCACACACACATACGGACATCATCGTAAAAATGTTATAATCGGATTCTAGGGACCTTAAAACGTGCTTATTCACTAAAATCTGGATATGCGATTTTTAGCATGAATTCAATACCTCTCTTAGCGAGAGGTAAAAATAAAAATTTGGTTACATACCCCATTATGCCTTAGCGATATCGATGTACCGAGTGTAGATACTTGAAATAAAAACTATGACTTTAAGAGACCAATGTAGTTGTGTTGATTTGTTATGATAGAGCTGTTATAATACCGACCAATATCCTTCAAATTACTTGAACACCAATGTAATTTGATAATTAAAGTTGTAAGCAATGTTACCTGCTAATGTATTGACATTAAGTAATGAACATGAGTTGGTAATGTTCGTGTTTAATGTAAGTTTTTGCGGTACACAAGCAAGTGGGTGTTACACATAAATGTAAATGTAATGCGGTAATAACAATAATTACTTTGTGTTACATTTGTCTGGCAGTAAAATAAATCTTATTAAATTATATTCCCGAAGAGAAAATTGAATTTATAACACACCTTTTTCTTACAGCTGGCTATTCCGTTATAACATTCCACGGAATAAAGTACGTGTTGTAGATAACATAATGATGAAACCCAGGCTTGAAATACATTGAACGTGTCAAGAAAAGATAGCAGCCATATTTCTTCCTCATCGCGGTGTCTTGTACAACTTTATAGTCAGCAATTAAACGACTAAATTCAGTTCGTAATTAAGTTTCGTCTTTCTCGGCAACTTAACGTCTTATTTTGCTTTGTTTGAATTCGTGTTTTGTGTTTCCCGAGAAGTGGTATCGTCGGATCGTCTCCGTCACTGATTCCCTTTGCTCCTTCACGGAATCTGCTACCGGAAGGTGGGCGCTATTATCAAAAGGGAAACGCTACTTCCTTCCGTCATGTACTTTACTTCAGTTTAAATACATTGATTGATGCGCTACGCAACAAATACATTATTGAAGAGGCACTTTCAACTAGAAATTATTGCAGTACATGTTTATGAAATATGAACTATGTAGGTAACAAAGAAAGTATGCTTTAACGATCTATATGTCATTATCTAGCAAACAGGTGATCAAACAATGCAATCTATACATGCACTTTACATGTCAGTCTAGAATAATTACATTATGAACAAAGTAATTGACATGTAAGTATTGTGAGAGAATATAACCAACAAAGTATGGTACTTGTAAAGTATATAGGTACGTAATTGTATCTATACATCAATAAAGGACGTGTGAATGAATGAATACAAAAAAACTTTTAAAATAAGAAAAACTAAAGAATTTATAAAAATCTTAGGGCCGTAATCTTATTCGGGCTCATTTTTGTATTAAAGTTGTATTAAAGTGACATTATCTTTAATTTAAAGTGGACGGTTTGCACCCATAGTGCTACTTTAGCTAAAGTAAAATTTTAATTATTTTTAAATTTAAGTGTATCTGGACAAGAAAAAATTGGAAGTTTGGCCTCTGATATGTAAACTTTTGTACTTTCTTGCAATAATAATTCTATTTTTTTCCAGTCGTGCGAGAATAGCTATTTATATGTTTAGTTATAAAATAATGGTGTTTTTCGCACTAGGCGTGAATATATCATCTGCGAAAAAACGATATTGCAACGAATTACATACAAGGTTTAGTCACAAAGAAAAAAAATCTGATGTGACCAGCACATTACCTTCCGTTAGTTCTATGTATTTTATACAAATTTCATACAAAAAGTTCCTTGCAAAAGATTATATTTCTTGTACATTACCTTCCGACAGTTATATATATATATATATATATATATATATATATATATATATATATATATATATATATATATTTATATTTTATACAAATTCCATACAGAAAATTTGTAGCAAAAGTTTTTATATTTCCAGCAAAATTATAAGACAAACACACTATGTTAATTGCACTTAACACTGACATCTTTCAATCAGAATTGTAGTATTAGAGTTATCGCAGACGAAATTTTTGTTACACACACACACGCACACACACACACACACACACACACACACACACACACGCACACATCATCGTAAAAATAGAAAAATCGTATTCTAGGGACCCCAAAACTTGCTTATTGATTAAAAATTCATCATCAAATTTTTTTGTCCAAAGACAATACCTTCCTTACCTAAAGGTGACGGAAGATAAAAAATAATTGTAATAAGTGCGGGAAACTAGTGATTCTGAAACGAATAGAAGTTTTCCTAAACGAGCATAGTTGTTTTGAAATTTGAATAGAAATTCAGAATCACACTTTCCGTATGTATTCATTGTAAATTTTAATTATTTTCCATACTATTATGGAAATAGGTTATTTCATTTTGAGTTTAAGAACACTTTTTTCACGCACTGTAAGAGAAAATAGCTATTTGTGTATTAAGAGCGAAAATGGGATATTCGATTGAGAGGTTGGTGACAATGTCCATTTGCGCTAGAAACACACACAAGATTTTTTCTACAGGCGCCACAATGGAATCCTCCACCATAACAAAACATAATAAAATTTACCCTTTGTACTTACAGTACTACACAGTGAAGATAGGAACGTATTCAAATATGACTTCAAGATTTTGTTTTTTGATTAATTTATTTGTTTAAAGTACATTAAACTAGTGCAGTGAAAAAGTGGATGTCCATTGGGAGCGTTCACGCCAAACTTTTGCAGGTGGCAGCACAACTATGTTCACACAATTTAATTTATACTTAATTTTAATTTATCCTTATTTTCTATTCTTCTTGAGCTATTGCTTCAATCTAAGCTAAGCATTTTATACTTTCGTTTTTGTAAATGAATGCCTTATTTTATTTTCACAACAATGCGACATTTTGTTTGGTTATGTAATATACCGACAGAGCAGTTGTTATGTCAGATTGACATGTGAAGGTGGTAAATGTGTAACTACAGTGCCATTAGTTCCTGACTAAACGTTTCTATTAAGAATGTAGACAAGTGACATTTCTCAACATTGTAGTTAGAGATTTGGACAGCGAGCGTTTTTTCTACTTTGTCGCGCAAGAACGGCAAAGTGACATTTTGTGCTGACAAAGGACAGCGCAAATGGCTACTTTGTATATAGACTGTAGAAAAACTCATTTTTCGCTGTTAGTTAACTGTACATAATGAATGATTTCCGTTTATAATCGTCAAATATGTTTGTTTCGTAAAATGGTCTAGGCTGTAATAGTACAATTAAAAATTATAACAAATGTTACAGACGGCAATATATACAAACACGAGTTTGAATTTCGGACACAAGCGCGTAGTAGTAAGTGCGCGAACGAACGATTGCTTGAATAGCATTCTGTAAAGAATGGTTTATACTATTTTCTCTGTTTCGACTTTCATTTACATTATTTCTTTGACATTTATTACGTTTACATACACTTTTGAAAATGGTTTCAGTTTCCAGTCAAAATTACGTGAAACTATTTACACGCAATTTTCAAAACAGGCTTAGATTGATTTGAAAACAATTTCGGCGCATGCGCATTTGGCTGATGTAAGGGACAGATCCTCTTTACTCCAAATTCTTCGTTTTGCCATTATTACAATTATTTTTTCCACTTTGTATCACTACGCACTAAAACTACACAACTGTCAGTTTATTTGTAGGTTAGTAACACCAAGTAAGACAAAGCGACAGAAACGTTAGGTTATGTAAGAATGCGCAATATCGTAACAGAATTTTTAGTGTTTACATGAGTAGTTTTGAAATTAGTTTTCAAGTCAAACCCATGAATTTTAGTTTTGGTTTGAGATACCCCGAAACCGTTTTGACACTGTGTACATGGCGTTTTGAAAACTAACACAGCTGTCAGTTTATTTGTAGGTTAGTAACACTAAGTAAGACAAAGCGACAGAAACGTTAGGCTATGTACGCATGCGCAATATCGTAACAGAATTTTAAGTGTTTACATGAGTAGTTTTGAAACTAGTTTTCAAGTCAAACCCATGAATTTTAGTTCTGGTTTGAGATACCTCGGGACCGTTTTGATACTGTATACGTGGCGTTTTGAAAACTAAAAACGTTTTGACAACGGTTTGAAAACTGTATGTAAACTCAGTAAGTGATTTGTGTGTTGTCTAGATATTTTGTGTATTTAATGTAGTCATACCTCCAAAATAGTAAAATGTCACTAAAAATCGTTTAAGAATAAAGCTCCTTCTAACATGACATAATTCCGAAACAGAGAAAATTTACTTAAACAAAACCCGTATTTTAAATGAGTGATATGCTTGAATTACAGCTGATTATTTTATCATCGTTGATAAGTTGTATATTTTGAAATGAAAATGAAAAGTTACTAAACAGAATGAATGTATCTCTTTATAACGAAACTGACGTAATTCATTTGTTTGTGTTTGTGCGAAGTGTAAAGTAATTTAAATTCGAGAAGTAAATTAATCACGCAATTAAATTGCGAAAAACTACAGGAGTATTCGAGTCAAGTGAATTTTATAATGAACATGTCGTTTACGGCAACAATAAATTTTATCTGGGTTAATTTAGGTGGAGAAGCAGCAGCGTAATTTGAAACAATGGCAATTTGTTTGGTTATCAGGGTGGGCCTATTTAGCATAGCATGGTATGGTGCACAGCACAACGCGATGTTAAAGATATGTCCGTGTATCGCGTGAACGACCAGCGACGTGATGGCTCGCGGTGATGCCTCGATGTCTTCTCTCGACTTCTCATGCACATCTTCGTGGGAATTAATATAAATTGACTCAACTTGCGTGAATACTGCAGGACACTCCTACAATTTACGTGATTTTCTACATGCACTTTGCTTTTCAACTATTTTTAACCAACGTACATGCATTACATCATTACATAGATAAACACGTAAGTATTACCATGGTATACGTATAACAGGGTGTGTCCGTTTGATATACCTAAGTAGATTTCATATATTTGTACATATTATGCGCAAGGAATACTAGAAATTGTAATTTTTTTGAACACACACAAACACATGTATACAGGGTGTTAATTAAAAAGCGGGCCATAGGCGTTTTACATGGGAAGACTGTTTTTCATTGCGCAAAAGTTCCCAATTCATATTAGAAATAAAAGTTAAATAAATAAATAAATAAATAAATAAATAAATATATCATCACGGCTTATTACCCATTGCTGGGCGTGCCAATCTGCTTTGTACGCAGATATCGGTAAAGATGATATATTTGCAGACAAATAAAAGTTGTAGATAATTAAATTCTAAACCTCTAGTTAAAGTTTCAGTTTATTAACCATTATTTAAAAATGAAACTGAAGGTTTGAAGTGATGCGAACAACCGTTTAAACTTCCAATTAAATAATTGCGTAGGCTTCCACAGTCTGAGTCATGAGAAATATTTGTTTTCCGGGAATGGACTGTGTCATATTTTGAGTCAGAGCTCAACGTTTCGCCCGCAGTCGTATGGGGCACCTTCAGGAGCAAGGGGGATAGTACTGTCTTAAACAAGGTTACCCGACGTGTCAACCACGCTAGAGGCCGAGTTTAAACAACAAGAGGGGTCTCCCGACGTGGTTACAAACATTTATCATCGTATTACCCGTGCCGTCACAGGCCACACTTTTATTTCATATTTATATTCTGTAATGTTGTAGTCTATATTTGTATTTTGTAAATGTTTATATAATTTATACAGTGGCCCTAGAGTATCTAGGGGCATTTGGTCGTTGTTATTTATTTATATACATAAGTTGTTATTTGTACGTTGACTCAAGAAGACGCAAATAAATTTTGTCCTAAAAATGATTCATTTTTAATCCTTCTTCGTTGATTACCTTTGACTATCTTATGATAACAAGAGTTTTTGTAAAGTACAAGTATATATTATCATTTTACCCCTAGATTCAAATTGGTGACGAATATCCATTCGTTATATATATATATATATATATATATATATATATATATATATATATATATTAAGTGTAATCGGCATTGTGTCGATTAGTTAAGGAGAAATGTTAGTGGGTAGTTCAGTGTTTTAATTTAGCCCTAAATAAAAATGTTGATTCTTTGAGAATTTAGTCAAGCTTTCGCCTTTTATTTAAGGCTTCCTCGGGACTAATTAACATGAAGTAATTTTGAAAAATAAGTATACATTGTTTTTGTTTTATCAGCTTCATCATACTGTGATAAAACAAAAACAATGTAACATCATATACGACAAATATCTATCCATGTTTAAGTGTACTTATTTTTCAAAATTACTTCATGTTAAGTCCTGAGGAAGCCTTAAATAAAAGGCGAAAGCTTGACCTTATTCTCAAAGAATCAAAATTTTTATTTAGGCCTAAATTAAAACACTGAACTACCCACTAACATTTCTCCTTATATATATATATATATATATATATATATATATATATATATATATATATATATATATATATATATATATATATATATATATATATATATATATATATATATTAGAACTGTTTACATTACGTTGATGGAGATTGAATGGTAAAGGCACACACAAAAAACCCCTGGGTCGTGAGTCGTGAGTCGTGAGTCGGCTATATTACCCACTACACCACCGCGGTCGCTTTTTAATATTTCAATGTTATTCATCAGCGTTACTACAAAACAATAAATTTAAATGATTTTGTTGACAAGTTAAAAGGCAACAAATTCATACTTTCTGTGCCAGCGACAGTGAATGTTAATTTCAAAGTAAAACTTTATTGCATAGCCAATCGCCGAAAAAAAAAATCAATTTTCAGTATTCTACCGTCTGTCTATTTTTATACATGTACTAAAATTAAATTTATTTTTGCTAGTTTTTTTACAGATTTACAGATCTGTAAGACTTATGTCCGGTTGCAGAAACGTTCATCAACTCTTACTACGTTTACATGCAGTTTTGAAAATGGTTTCAGTTTTCAGTCAAAATTATGCAAAAACTGTTTACATGCAGTTTTCAAAACAAGTTTAAAAAATGATTTGAAATCAGTTTCGGCGCATTTAGCTTATGTAGTGACAGATCCTCTTCACTCCAAATACTTTGTTTTGCTATTATTCCAATTATTTTTTATACTTCGTACCACTACGCACTAAAACTACACAACTGTCAGTATAGTTGAAGATTAGTAACACAAAGCGACCGTAACGTTATGCCCTGTACGCATGCACAGTACCGAAACTGAATTTTAGGTGTTTACATGAGTAGTTTTGAAACTAGTTTTCAAGTTCAACCCATGAATTTTAGTTTTGGTTTGAGATAATTCAAAACTGTTTTGACACTGTAGGTATATATGGCGTTTTCAAAACTAAAAACGGTTTCAAAACTGCATGTAAACTCAGTATTTGTTTAATTAACGGATTGTCTAGTTAACGGGAGGTAATATGCTGGCCAAATCAGATTTTTTAAAAACATCTTTTGTATAACAGAAAATACTACTATATTTTATTTTTTTGGGCCAAAGTTATTAAGCTATTACCAAAAAATTTATTTCATCTTCAATTAAAAAATCATTTGGAGACAGAAAAAAATTCTACCCAGTATGTACTAGAATTTCCGAGTAGATTAAGTGTTTGCCGGATAACATAAATACACTTCAAGTCTGTAGCAATCGGCCGTTTTATTGGCTGACCCTTTGAAGAGTACAAAGTGTGGTGAAGTCGTTTTTGGAAGGAAAATCGCGTCCCATGCATCACGAGCAGAATGGAGACAGCAGGGAGTTGTCATTGGCTGATGCACCTATTATCAGACAAACTGATATGATCCCTCTAGCTGTCCATCCATCTTGCACGTGTCAGTGGCAGAGCGAGGTCGCGTGTCCACTGTCCACCGGGTTAGCTCAAAAACTCAACTCAACGACAGTCCGTCAATACCGGAAAAAACTCAAAAACCTCATTACTCTCAGTCACCCAAATTAAAAATAACATCATTTATAATTAACGGATCGGCTATTTTTGTTTTGACGTGATTGTGAGGAGTTTGTAAAAGGGAGGTTTTTATAAAGAGGAAATGGGTAATAAATGATTTGCTCCCGGTGAATAGATCATTTTAATGGAATATCGCGGAAGTGTGAACCAACTGTCATAAATTAGATTTCTCCATCGTTGTGTTGTACGGACTCAATTCCAGTTCAGTTGTGAAATTGCTTTGCCTACACGTTTATTACGAAAAAATTGGTATTTACAACTATCGCACGTAAACAAGTTATCAATAAATTAATTTTTATATTTTGCGTTCATAATGAAGACCTTCATTTCAATACGCAATTTTTTGTTTTAGACGGTTGGTATTAGATGACGTTTCTTTAACCCATTTTTACCTAATTTATTTTTAGTTAATTGACAATTCATTTTAATAATATAATGTCGAAATTATTATAATTTTTTTTTATTTAGGGAAGATTATTTACATGAAAATGTACAAATGGTTATAAATGTAATCACAAATTGAATAAGTAAATGTTAATTGTAGAAAGCGCAAAATATAAAAAATAGTATAAAGAACTCATTTTATAAGACTTTCTTTCGCACTTGTCAATTAGAAAACTCGCTAATGCTCCTTTTCTAAATTTTGACGCGTGCAAAAAAAACATGTCTTATAAAACACGTTCTTTAATATACTATTACCTACATTTTCATTGTCACACTCGTATTTTAATTCAATAGATTCACAATAAACGATAATTTATAGGGTTGAACTAAATTCCTACCAATCCTAATAGGCCAACAAAAGAAAAGTACCACCAACATTTTCTTCATTTTAAAAATACATCATTTATTGTAAATTTAAAATTATATGTTGTAAGACTTATTTGGCAATACACACTAAAAAATCTGATGTGGCCAGCACATTACCTTCCGTCAGTTATATGAGGTATTTACGAACCGTTGAACTGTTACCGGTAAACAGCTTTTTATCAGGTTATAGCTACCGGAATCGATATTTTAAGAACGCAAGTGGTAAACAGGATAGATCCATAACCTATGAAAAAATTTGAAAATTTAAAACAGGTTAGAAATTTGACGTAGTTAACAAACTGAGCAGAGTCCTACTTTGAACACATTTCCACTTTTAACGCGCGCGCTTCGCTTTGCATCACTACCTTTTTTGAAATTAGATTCTTAATTTCTTGTACGTATATTACCATCCGACAATTGTATGTATTTTATACAAATTCCATACAGAAAGTTTCGAGCAAAAAGATCCTATATTTCGAGTAAAATTATAACAAATATACTACGAATATGTCAATTGCACTTGACACTGACATCTTTCAATCAGAATTTTCTTAATATAGTAGCTGTTTCTAGCATAGCTGGCTAATTTATGAAATTTAATTTCTTTGTAATTTTATAACTCTATGGTTAATATGAAGTATAAAATGCAGTCAAATCGTATATAGAGAATACAATGTTCTTTAATATTTATAATAACATTAAATGTGAAAAAATGATATTTAACATTGTTTTTTCAAGAAAAACTGTTAAATCTTCAAATGAGGGTACTTCCGGTTGACCAATTATAACCAAAATCTAATCAGCTCTTCATATGGATGCAACGAAGAGGAAAACGAAAGAATTATAAATTTTGGAATTGTAGTATTGGAGTTATCGGAGACGAAAATATTTTTACACACACACATACACACACACACACACACACACACACACACACACACACACACACACACACATACATATATACACACATACATACGTCATCGTAAAAATAGTAAAATCGTATTTTAGGGACTTTAAAACATGCTTATTCATTAAATACTCACCACCAATTTTTTTGACTAAAGACAATACCTTCCTTACCTAAAGGTGACGGAAGGTAAAAACTCCAAAATTTACGTTTTTGTCTATATCTAGTGACCTATGCATTTTCTTCCAAATTACATTAAAATGGTCTCCTAATTGGGCAACTTTTGTGTAATTTAACTTCGTATTTCTAATATTACTCGAGATTCTCATACACGGCGTTATTTGGAACACCTATACTTTAAATTTAGAGAGAGTAAATATTTGACAAATCCTTTCTAATTGTGACCTACCCAGAGACGTAGTATCAATTTTTCTTATTACTTAATTTACTTTCATCATCCGCGATAACTATTATAACAAGAAGGCTACAGAAAAGTGAAATGAAAGAATGTTCACAAGTTGTCGACTTACGCAAGTTGATTTGAATATTGTGTATGTTGGACTTCCTACGCTTCCGTACCTACATGGCTTATGGACAGAACCGGATTGGTTTGGGATTACAATATTAATGCACTTGTAAATTGAAAACTGTTGTTTGATAACGTTTTATTACTTCAGACAATTAATACCATTCAACTTAACTACCTATAAATTTATGTAAGATTTGCATACCAGTACCAGTATTTCCTTAAGGATGTAATACGTTGATACATATATTTAGAACAGTTATAACAAACTTACGTTGTTTCACAAAGTTTATAAAGCTGTTTAATATAAGTTTTGCACGACAGGGTTTTTTAAAAAAATGTTTACCGATACGGTTTCCAAGGCAGTAAGTTTTATTTCTTATCAAGATTTGGTTGCTAAGATAATAAAGGCAGTAAATCGGACAAAAAGCCCACGGGCAGTAAGTTAATAAATAATTTGTACCTTAGCAACAGCTTTATAATAAATACAAATAATAGTTGCCTTTAGCAAAACAACTAGTCATATTGTCAATTTTGACGCTATGTTAGATGACCGAGGTTTACTGAGGTCAGCTATAAACGCGAGGCTGGAATTTGCATATCCGCCAGGTGTATTTACTATTTTATTCACAATCAATTAGTAGTCATTGGGCCCTATTCTGTAACTCGGTGGTTAATTTTTAACCTCTGGTTAAAATTTTTAGCCAATAGTTATTTATTTGACAACTAAAAATCCATTTTTTACCTCCCGCTACCCTTGGTAAGGAAGGTATAGGGATTGTGCTAAAAATCGCATATCGAGATTTTGGTAAATGACCACTTTTTAAGGTCCCTAGAATCCAATTTTAACATTTTCATGATGATTTCTGTGTGTATGTGTGTATGGATCCGCCACTCTAACTCAAATACTATCATACAGAAAATTTTGAAATCTTGTATTTCAAACTTTTTCTGTATTTGAAAGAGCCCATTAGGTTTTGGCGAAAATCGGATAACCGAAATGGCACTTTACTAGATGCTCAAAACAGTTTTCCTTCGAAGCTGTGGCCAACACAATACCTCCCGCCATTTACAGCCCGAGTCACAAAACAGATCAAGTTTTTTGGATTAGTGAATTTTACTCTAATTTTGACAGTTTATTTCTTAAAATATACTCTAATCTAATACAAATAACTACCTTTTTTAAACCCCTCAACAGGATTAAATCCCAATTACAGAGTGGGTTCACATTTACACACATCCATGCTTTAGTGGGATTCGAATCCGGAGCCCCGAGGGCACTCATGACATGAGGCGTTGCTCTAACCACTGAGCCAACGGAGCTATAATAAAACGAAGATTAAATTTTAAATACCGGGATAGAATAAAATTCACTAAAAAATGAGGATTAGCTTAAATATTTTTGTGAATCATTAATTTTTATTAATCTAAATACATATTTACATATAGACTTATGCTGGAAACTGTATTGAATTCCTTTTCTATTATTCTATTTACTTTTTCCTTTTTAAAACGTTACTAATATAATTTTGAAGTGATTAGTTCTTTGATAGTGACATTTATTTGTCAGTTACATACATATGAATAACTGTGTTTTGTTTGTTTAAAACGTAGGCCCTGGGATTTAAATTATAGATAATTTTATAAATTTATCCATAAAATATATAGAAAAAGTATCAATGCAAATCTATAGAAAATTTAATAATCTTTAATTTTTATAATAACATTAATCTCGAAAAAATAACATTTAAAGATATTTTTCGGAGATAAACTAGTTTGAGCTTCTAGTAAAGTGCCATTTCCGGTTATCCGATTTTCAACAAAATCTAATGGGCTCTTTCCAATACAGAAAAAGTTCGAAATACAAGATTTAAAATTTTTCTGAATGATAGTATTTGAGTTAGAGTGGAGGATCCACACACACATACACACAGACATCATCGTGAAAATGTTAAAATTGGATTCTAGGGACCTTAAAACGTAGTCATTTACCAAAATCTTGATATGCGATTTTTAGCACGATCCCTATACCTCCCTTACCAAGGGTAGCTGGAGGTAAAAAAGAAACTCGTTGAACATAAGTAGGTACTAATTTATAAAATTGTTTTAATTCAATTGTGTTTTGCACGATGTGATTCTGAACCGACCTCCGGTGGTGTAGTGAGCAACATAGCTGACTCACGACCCAAGGGTTCCGGGTTCGAATCCCGGGTAAGGTATGGTTGTGGTGTGCGTCTTTCCCAATTTCATCTTCATTCCCATTGAATACAAAAATGTAAATATATGAAAAATATGTAAGAAAATTGTCTCATCGCCATTAAATCACTGCTTATATACATACATAGAATGTACAAAAAGCATGTAATAATAAATAATAATTTTGAAATGCTTTCTTTGTCTCAATAATGGTTTAGGTATTTGATAAGGAAAAATATTTGTCAAAATATGAAATATGGAAGGTAAATTTGCTAAATCGAAAAGAAGTTTGTTTTATATTAATGTTGATATTCGAATTGGCGAATGTTTGAGCGTTTTAATAATGAAAGCAGTTCCGATAAAGTCGTAAGCTGGACAAATAGTCGATTTTTATTTGTATTTGTTGTTTTGTTGATATAATATTTTTAGTTCGGTTTGCAATTTAGCTTTCTGGTAAATCCAACGCTGGGATCTACGCACATGTTCGGAATAGCGTGGGCATTCAAGAAGGCAAGCACAAGCAGCGAGAGCGAGCTACAAACAACGTATCACGTATTTCCCGTTCGACTTCTCGACACATCGTCTAGCAATATTTACCCAAGTCATTGCCAGCAACGCTACGCAACCATTGAATTACAGCAGAGCGGAGCGGAGGTCGACGTGCGACAAAACCCGACGATAATTAAAAACAAGACAAGCCCTAAACATCGCAGGTTACTTGATTTTAATTAGAAAACGGTGCGCCCAACGTCTTATTAAAGATAACGACGGAAGGAATCGTTGGCTTGGTGCTCTTTGTGGAGGAAAATTGAACATGCGAATCAAATGGAAAATTAATTTTCACGTTTCTTTTAGAGATCTAGAACATTTGAGGTAAAATGTCGATTTGCATGCACAACGTCGTATATGATACTTGGATAGACTATTTTACAATAGTCAATGTATACAGGGTGCTGACTTGGACCATGCAGCATAGGGGTTTCAATAGTAAAATCTTAATGTCCAGTTATTTGTTCTCCTAATTATTTTAGAGCAAAATTGTATTTAAGTTTTTGTTTCTGCCAAAAATACTGCATCCGAATATGCTATTGTTTATAATTTTTCGAAAACAATAATAACATTTTTACAAAAATCATTGATGCCATGGAACAAAATTTTAAATAAACGCGCAAACATCTGTCGCTACTTAAAGAAATCTTAAATTTGGTTCTCGTCAAACTATACATTGTTATAATCAACAACTATTACATCGTTGTCATCAACTATAATAATGATGTTTTCATTTTCCTCGTTTTAAACAATAGTGCAAACATCTGTCAAAGATTCTTGACGTTTAAAATTATTTTCAAAATAAGGGTAAAGAAAACACCTTTATTGTAGTGTTGATGACAACAATGTAATAGTTGATTACAACAATGTAATTTGACGAGAACGAAATTTAAGATTTCTTTAAGTAGTGACAGATGTTTGCGCTTTTGTTCCATGGCATTAATGATTTGTGCAAATATGTTATTATTGTTTTCGACTATTTTTACGGTTGCGGAAATTGAAAAATTACAAAAAATAGCATATTCGGATGCAATATTTTTTGGTGCGTTTTTCGTGCAAAAAACCATTTAATAAATAATTATATTATTTATTAAATGAAAAAACTTAATAAGCATTGCTGTTAAAACGCTCTTCTACCGGTATGAGATGTATTGGAAATTTCGACTTTGTCTCGATCTCCAAAATCATCCTTAACTGGTAGGAAGCACTTATGGTATGACTAGCGAATGAAAGTTTATGTTTAGATTATTTAATAGAAGTGGTTTCTTTTGAAAACATTTGCCTATATTTGATTTGAAAGGAAACTGACCCTTATGTATTCCGTTACAGAAGATTAGAATAATTGTACTCAATACCAGGAGGCATTTAAAATGACCTTAGCAACTGGATTCAGGGATGTATTTAAAAAAATTAATACTGCATATTCTAGTTCATCGTCTCAGGTATTAGAAACCCTCGAACTTACTGTTAGAGGAAATTAAAAATAATCCTATTTCATAGAATTGCCAAACTAAATAGTTTAAAGATCAAAATATTTTTTTATAATAAACATAAACGAAAAATGTTTAAAATATTTTAAACGCACCCCTGTTTTCATACTGACCTTAATATTTATAACTATTTTCCTTGACTAATATTTTTTACATTCTAACGCGTGATAGATATCTCTGCCAACGTATATGAAAATTTTTATTTGCGCACAACTGAATTAATATTGTTTGTTTATATTTTAGTTACCATGATATAACTCCCGCCGGGTATTTTTTTTCAGTTTTACAGCCCGCCAGGCTGTAAAAACTAAAACTTATGGTAATGATACTAACCTTTATTTAATTGTATTACTTTTTGAAGTGATTATTTATAATATAACCAGGAAATAAGGTTAACATTTGAGAAATACTACCGTAACTGTAACATAGATGGTGACACATACCAATCTGGAGGTTTTTTGCGTCTGTTCAAAAAACAATAAATTCAAAAATTCTACTATTTCACTTATGCGTAAAATACCTGAAGCCTCAACTTTCGTTCGCAAGGGTAACTATTATGAAAATATAAAATGAAAGCTGGATTGCCACCATGACTAGTGGTGTATATTTTATCAAAAATGTATTTTTTGATTTGAGGGCGAGTTTTTTGGAACACGCTGTGTATGAGTATGTATGATTGCAAAATCTTTTATATTCAAACAATAATTCTTAATATCCGTGCGATGGTATCTAGCAAATACCTTTTAAAGTAAAAATATCAGGGCCGCGCCGTGAGGGTGGGCAGGTTGTGTCCCGCACAAAGACGCCTGACTTTGAGGGGCGCCGTTTCAAGACAGTAAAGTAAATAATAGCAAATTTTTATAAAATGCTCTTATTCGTAAAGACAAAATTACTATAAAACTTACAAATTAACGTGATAGAAGTGAACAATATATTTTTTAATTTGTTTGCTTTAGAGCTCTAGTTATAAATAAAATAATTATCATATCAATCGGTTCGTTATTATTCTAGTATTGTCATATTGAAATAATAACTATGAAAATGTTGATTACAACAATGACTACGTTTATCATCTCGACGTTTGAAGCCGCTTGAATTTAGTAAATCCCTTTTCAATCTTCGAAATAAACGATCGAGATTAGTATTTGAAGCCTGTTGATAATGTCGAGTCAAGCCTATAAAGTAACAGGCTTGGACTTACGAAGCGGCTTCACTTTTGTCGAAATAAACAGTGAAGCTTCAATTAATGTAACTACGCATGTGCACATCGCAATATGTTGCAGTGTTACTAAATTCAAATCAGTTGCTGGTTGTTTGCATTTTATTTCATTTTATAAAAGTCGCGACATAAAACTTAGTAAAATTGTCGAAAAGCTAAATATTTGGAGTGATGAAAAAATAAATGTTTTTGAAAGAGAAGACAAATAACAACATGCCAATTTTTAGATTTTTGGGTTATATATCCAGGATGAGTATTTAACTACCTTTTTTTAGTCGATACGAATTTAAAGAAGATTGAAAATAACTCAATCCTATTTTCAATCCGCTGAGATAAACCAATAGGAATTTTCAAGTCATAATATACTTGTAGCCGCTTGAATTATCGAGATAAACATGGTCTATGAATATATTGATTATAACTCAAGAATATTGATTACAAGAATGAATCCCACAATGAATCCAATATTTAAATACCTATTATCATTTTGCAAAGATTCAAATGCATATACAATTCTGAAATCTGTTGTAAAATTGTTGATTACAACAAACGATTTTGATTATAACTTATTGATTACAACAATGAATCTAGGAAAATTTCATTAATATATTAAATCTAGCATTTTTGAAGAACAAAAAGTATAGTATAAACTTTAATTTGCAAATTTTACATCACGAGGGGAAGGGGCGCTAAAATGTAACATAGCACAAAGGCGCTTTATACCCACGCAGCGGCCCTGAAAAATATAAAGTCAATACTAAATTCAGCGATGACAAATTTGCGCACTCAATAATGTGTAAAGGCAGTGTGTACTATATTTATGTATTTTAAAGTTATAATGAATGAGTCCTGCGAAAGTGATTACATTCAAGTAACTTCGACCTAATGAACGTTCTGTAACGTTCTCTTCGTTCGTTAGTCTGTGTAACACGATATGAAAGAATGTTGAAAAACTGTTTTAAATTTTACGCTAGCAGACGGCTATGTAAAATGAAATATTGTGTAGGTAATTGAATTTTCCTACGTAGCTACTACTGCGAGTTTGACGAAAAAAAATACGTTTAGTTGTTTTTACTTGGAAGGAAATACATGAAAAATGAGATTACTGTACTACTTCTTGACATCATTAAATATGGATCAATTTTCAAAATACTTTAAACAGAAAACTTTTATAATTATATATTTTAAGAAATCTTTTTAAGACTTAAAATAAAATCGTCAGTTTCCTTGTGGCTACGGTACGTCAAAGATTGTTTCAGTTTTGAACATTGTACCCCCTACGTACCATATTATATCAAAACAAGCACTTAAAGCTTAACTAAGGATGAGAGGTTCCAAAAGGAAGAAATAATCAGGCTAGCAGTCTTTGGTGAAATTATTTATTTCAAGCCAACATTTCGGCTAAACATTAGCCGAGTACGTTCCGCGCGGTCAAAATGTACCCCCACCACTTTGTCCGTTCTAAAGAAATTCAAATATTTCCACGCCGTCGAATCCCACCCGGTCGAAATGTTACACGATACAAATCCCTCGCCCCTATACCGCTCTCTTTATCGATCGTATTGCATTCTAACAATCTATGCTTCGTGGTAGTTCCGCGTCAAAGATAATATATTTAAAAAAAAATTAAAACATATATTATTATACAATAAACTATTTAATAAATGAAGCAGGAAAAGAATTTACCTATACATTTTAAGTAAAATTGTTGATATTTCTGGTCCGCCATTTTAGATTAGCTGTCATATTATGTGAATAAGCAGTTTATTCTTTATTTCAGTTGTAAAATTATGTATTACTGTGTCTATTATAAATCTTATGTTGCTTTTATTTCCAAATTAGTTTCTTTGATACAGTAGATTTGTTACAGGGAATTAAAAATAATGGTTGCAAATAATCATTTTTGTATTGTAAAATTTTACAATATCGTAAATAAATAAAATTTCCATAGAATTGGAATAAGTATGTATTTATTTTACGATTATACTCGTATACGTATAAGAATGCAAGTCCTCCAAGCTATTTGCTCATTAAGGAATAAAATTGTTTAAATAGAAAATACAATAATGATATACCAGCGCACGTTCGTCGGAATTGTTCATTTAAAAATAATCTTGTGGAATTGAGAAGAAAAACAAATCATAGCGAGTAAATAAAACCTCAACACAACTATTCATTAAATCTAAACCAACATCTGAGTTAACACAACACAAAACAAAAAGTCAACTGTAAAACTGAAACTGTACAAACATTTTCTCAAAACAACGAGTTCATATAGTCGCTGTCGCTCCATATGTCTGAGCTATACAAAGCACAAGCTAAGGGTTACGGTCAACACATGTTGCTATCATTAATGCCGAGATAAAAAACGAGGATGTAAAAAACGGGCCTAAATCTCAGCGACAACGAATGAGCGTTATTCAAAAAGAAAAAGACTTCCAGGTAGACGGCGATGGCACGGGCCCCGAGTTATTAGATGGTCCACGTCAAAGGCACGCATCAAAAATTTAATGCGCTAATAGCCCGTCTACCTTCTGCTGCCTATATAGATATTAACGATTTTCATCTTTTTTTATTATTTCATTTTCAAATGGAATAAAAAATGAATCTTTTTTCAAAAGTTACTGCGTCGGATCTTCGTAAGTAATTGTTTCTATTTCATTAATTTTAAATTTACTTTTGATCGGATTCATTAGTTATATATGATCATCAGCAATACGATAACTCTTTCAGAACTAAGAATTTAATTACCAGTACTTGTTACATCGCGCACTTGTACCAATACGTTTAGAGTCCTTAATCCTTGCGACAATCTATGTAACGTTTGACATTTCCATTGCATTTGTAATGGGGGTAATCCACTGTTTTAATTTTTTTTTTTACAAATCTTCATCTAAATAAAAGCAATCTATAGTTGTGCATACAATATTTTTAACATTCTATGACGTACATGTTTTTAATAATTGGTGAAACAAATTGATCTATTTCAACACATAAAAATATATAAATATGTTTGAATTAACTTTCGTGCGGTCAATCTTAGAAATATACACAGTCCAGTCGTAGGAGCTTTTTTATACAACATAAGTCAGAAAGTTTTGCAAATAGGGGATTTTGTAAACCGGCACTGTGCCGCAGACGGCGTCACTGTAGTAAAATAAGTTATTTTAGGTTATATCGTTTTCGGTACATCCTACTCAAAAAATAGTTATTATAATAAAGAACGGGAATTAAATTCTCTATAATATATGTTATACACATTTTACGTAAAATGAATAGTTTCGGCGTAAGAGCAGGTATAACAAAAAAAAATTTAATTCTACTTATTTTACATTTTACTAAAACGACGAGTTTATCTTTATTTTAAAAACTATTCAATATTATTTTTAGATATTTTGTATCTAGGGGTTTTCCGACATGCCCGTTCCAACTAAAATATTTTCAAAGCCGTAGCACTTCCGGTTTGAACGGAAGTAGCACCACACTTCCGGCGTAATTCGACTCTTCTGATTTTTTCTAAAAAACGAACATTTCTTTATCACTCTATATCTTGAAAATGGAATCGAATATCTACAATCTGTGAAAACAGGTTTATAAATAAATATATTATTTATACTAATATAAATTAATAATCGGCCATTTAAAACAATGTATTTTCTACGTAAACGTGAACTTAAATTTAAATAATCTGATGTGACCAACACATGACCTCCCATCAATTCGATGTTTGAAATAGCAATGAGCTTTTAAGTAAAGTACCACTTCCGGTTGATCGTTTGTAAACAAAATCTAATTTGTTGTTCCAATAAATAGAAAAGTCTATAATACCAAATTTTAGATTATATTTTCTTATGTTTGTCCTCGAAAATCTGTTAAGAGCTCCAAATTAAGTACCACTTCCGGTTTATCATATATAATGTTGTTTCAAATTATATACGAGTTTTAAATACCAAACTTGAGAAGTTTTGAATCTATATTTTTGCAAGAAAATCTGTTTATAGCTTCCTGTAAACTAGTACTTCCGGTTTATCAATTTTAGAAAACATCTAGTATGTCGTTTTCATTAATATAAAAGTCTTAAATACCAAATTTGAAAAGTTTTGGATTGTATCAATTTATTTTTCACGAAAATCTGTTCAGAGCTTCAAATAAAGTATAACTGCCGGTTTATCATTTTTTTCCAAAATCTAATATGTTGCTTCCCTTTATATAAAAGTCTTAAATACTAAATTTGACAAGTTTTGGAGTATACCATAATATATTTTTCAAGTAAAGTATCACTTCTATTTTACTAATTTTATCCACAATTTAACATGTTGTTCCTCATCATATAAAAGTTTTAAATTCTAAATCTGAAAACTTTTGGTTTGTATTTTAATATAGTTTTTCAGTAAAAACTGTTATGGGCTTCATGTAAAGTATCACTTCCGGTCATCCAATTTTACCCAAAATCGAATCAACTCTTTATATGACTATAGAAAGCTTAAATACGGAAAATAGAAATATTTGGAAGTTTGTGATAAGAGTTATCGTGGATAAAAATTGTCACAAACGCATGCACGCACGCACGCACGCACACACACACACACGCACGCACACATACACACACACAGACATCATCGTAAAAATAATAAAAACGTGTTGTGGGGACCTTAATTCATGCTTATTCACTGAAAACTCATCATCGAATTTTTGGACAGATAACATTACTTCCCTTACTTACGGTATGACGGGAGGTAAAAAATTTAAAAAACTAAAATGGAATACTCTATTTCTTCTTCTCAAAATGTTTTTTACGTTCAAAAATAGGGGCAGATTGTATTCGCAATCGAAATTAACGATAGAGGCGCTATTTTCGAAACAAGATGGCCGCTATACGATGGGTTTGACATATGACAGTTCACATTGTTCACTGCGTTTTGTTGACTGTGAATACAAACCGAATTTAAAAACTTATTTATATGAAGGCGATAAGTTTAAATATTTAATTATTAATTACTACACTACTCACTCAGCTGTCATTTATTCAATATGGCGCTTGTACGATTGGTTTCCGTAGTACCGATTTGCGCTACTAGAGGGGAAATTTTATCTACGATTGCGAATAGCATGTACTATGTTGAAAATTGATAGATTTTTAGTAAAATGGAAAATAAGCAGAACTGAAAATTGTTAGCTATCTTGCTTCTACACCGAAACTATTCGTTTTACGAAAAATAGGTATATTAATTTATTTAATTTGTTTTATAATAACTATTTTTATAGTAGGATGAATTAAAAACGATATAAGCCAAGTGTGCCGTTCCGATTTAACTCAGGAGAGTGTTACAATTCGTCCGAATGAGTAACAGCAATTAGCCAAGTAGAATACTCGTACTATACTTTATCTACGATGTTTCAATAACAAATAGTAATTAGTGGGCTGAATATATTCACAAATTTTATTTCAAAATGAAGATGACGTGATATAAATATTCATTTATGTACAATGTCCAAAATTAACGGCACGTCATTTTAACCAATCATAAATTATTGGTATGCTTACAAGTTTGTGATTCGCTTATAAATAGTGCAATTCTGAATTATAACTACATTACTTGACGTTAGCATTATATTTATCAAGAAACCAAAATAAAATGTATGTATAAATTAATAAGAGAAGATGAAATAATTATTTAAAAAAATTACGTATATCATAGTCCAAATTTTAAATGCCATTGGCAGCTTATAACATTCAATAAAATTTTCATTTTCATATAAAAGCACGTGGTTTCTACCTGGCGTTTGGCGTGGCATCATAAATTCAAACAAGAATTATTAGGTTTACATTCATTGTTTCGTTTTTTTTTCTACATAGATTTACTTGAAAAAGGTGTTCGGATTAAAAAAAAAACGATAGCAGAAGGTTTGAACTAGAGTGTGAGTAACTTTTTGTTCACGATCACGCACGGTTACGGAACTAAAAATGTAATCACGACCAATCACGCACGACTTTTTATGTTTGATTCACGATCACTCACGCTCACGATTTTATTTCGGCACTCACGCCCGATCACACCCGACGGGTCACGTTCGTGTCACGTATTTGTTTCTATATACATTTAAGCCTGATCAACACAGTCATAAGTTGTTATGAAATTTGTTAACAAATTGGTAATAAGTTAAATAACGGATTGGTTTCATTGGAAACGAATGTTTATGAATAAATAGGTTGTTCTATTCCATCACAAATATTATTATAAATTTGTTAACAAAATTATGATCGTGTCAAACGTGCTTAAAGATTTGTATAAAGTGAAATCGGAGCAACTGTGTATACAATTTTGGGTACAAGAATAACACTATTTTTATGCAGAAAAATACTGTGGACGAGATATTTAGACATAATAATAACAAGAATGTAAAGTAAAAGATGGAAATTGACATTTTTTAAAATAAAAAATAGAAGAAAACTTGTACTCACGCCCGATTAAATTTCAATCACGCCTGATCACGCACGATAATTTTTTAGTACTTCACGCTCACGACACAAAATTTAAATTATATTCACGATCACGCGGGTCACGTCGTAACCCATCGTGACCCGACAAAATCCCGGCCCACGACCACCTCTAGTTTGAACATTTACTAAGTTTACATGCAGTTTTCAAACCGTTTTCAAAACGTTTCTAGTTTTGAAAACGCCATGTATACAGTGCCAAAACGGTTTTGAGTTATTTCAAACCAAAACTAAAATTCACGGGTTTGACTTGGAAACTAGTTTCAAAACTACACATGTAAACACTTAAAATTCAATTTCGATATTGCGCATGCGTACATAGCATAAGGGTTCTGTCGCTTTGTGTTACTTGGTATTACTAACCCACAAATAAACTGACAGTTGTGTAGCTTTAGTGCGTAGTGGTACAAAGTAGAAAAAATAATTGGAATAATGGCAAAACGAAGAATTTGGAGTGAAAAGGATCTGTCGCTTATATCGGTCAAATGCGCATGCGCCAAAACAGTTTTCAAATCAATTTGTAAATTTCTTTTGAAAATTGAATGTAAACAATTTCGCGTAATTTTGACTGAAAACTGAAACCATTTTCAAAACTGCATGTAAACGTAGTAATTGTTAGAAGTTAGAATTTGGTGGAGTAAATATACATTAGAAATACATTTTTAAATTAACTCACTGAAGACAGTTTACATTTTCAAGTTCATGATTAAAATACAAATAATATGTATACAATAACGCACATTCATTAGCGTCCGTACATTTTAACTGCTCTTCTTTCATTCTGTTTTATTACTGTAACCAGCTTAACTACCCAACAAAATTGTCGAGTTCTCGTTGAAAAAAGTGACATTCCATTGCGTCTGGCACATTAAAACCTTAGAGAACATTCAAGTCTACGTATCTATCGCCGACTATAAACCAGCTCAAGTACTTCAACCACTCAGGGTCTCAGTCGAAAGACATTATCGTGGGCGTACACTAATCATTGAGATCGAGCGATAGCGAGGAAACGCAAAAAGGCAGCAATTATATTCTAATTAATCGAGAACAACGCAAGATGATTCATAACTTGTAAGTAATTGTTTTCTGATACGGGAAGAGGAAGTTGACATGCGTTTTTTACAAAGGATAAATGATCGTTAGTTGTTTTGAGATACGGTTTTAAGTGTGTATACTTGCAATAAATGGGAATTTAATCATTTGTGCTATTGAAACTTTTCATTACATAATTTTTTTTTTCACTTTTACTTCTACGAACTATACTTAGGTGTTACACGGATTATGGTACAGTAAATCAGCAAAACCTCTATTATTTAAGGTTCTTTTTAGCTCCTGTCACCTATAGATACGAGAGGAACCTATTATTTTGTTTAAAAAGCACTCTATGGTGACTTTTAATAAATAAGCACGTTTTAGGGTCCCTAGAATAAAATTCTACTATTATTGCGATGATGTTTGTATGTACGTGAGAGTACATGCGCACTCGTCTGTGTGTGTGTGTGTGTGTGAGCATGCGCGTGTGCGTGGATGCGTGTGTGTTTATGTGTGTGAGTGTGTGTGTGTGTGTGTGATCGTGCGTTGGTGCCGGCGCGTGTGTGTGTATGCGCTTGCGTGTGTCACTTTTTACCTCCATATCCAGATTTTAGTGAATAAGCACGTTTTAAGTTCCCTAGAATCCGATTATAACATTTTTCCGATGATGTCCGTATGTGTGTGTGTGTGTGTGTGTGTGTGTGTGTGTGTGTGTGTGTGTGTGTGTGTGTGTGCGTGTGCGTGTGCGTGTGTGTGTGTGTGTGTGTGGATGTGGATGTTAAATCCACGATTTCTCAAATACTATAAGACTTAAGACATTTTTAACTACGGATTCCTCAATCTAACAATAATGGACAGAGTTGATTTTGGTAACAATTGGACAACCGGAAGTAGTAGTTACAAGAAAAATATCATCTAAATATTATTTATCGAAAATTTATGTAAATACTTATATTAAAGAACTTTAAATTCTTTATTCGGTAAATATAAATTCATTATTATATCTTCTATAGATTTAGAGATAAAGAAATGCATATAAAATAATTTGATGTAATAAATCTCAGATCAAACTACTACAAGGCAAGAAATGCAAATGTTTGTAATTGACACATGAATGTCACTGTTAAAAATATTTGTATGTCACTGTCGAAAATATTTGTACATCATTATGAAAATAAAAAAAGTCAACAATGCAAAAGAATATACGTAAAAAAGAATATAAAAGGAATTTGCGAAAAAATGACGAATATAAAAAAAAAGAAAAGGAAAGTAGGAAAAGAAAATTTCAGGATATTGAATATAAAGAAAATATATGTATTTTACATAATTTATATTAAAATATCCCATAGATTTTGCAAATATATGTGAGAATTATTTTGTAGTGAGACATGAATATATGTATTTGTATTTAAAAATATTTTTTGTTTTATGCGTATAACCAGGTAAAATATCTGGCGAGAGGTTATGTGCTGGCCACATCAGATGTTTTCGTCTCTGATCACTCCAATATTATAATTCCCAAAATAGTTTGTGGCTAGCATAATACCTCTCGCCAATTCCAATTTATTGATATTTGTTTATAATTACATTAAAAAGTATTTTCTGCTAATCACATCACGCTTTTCATTTGCATCAAAATACAGGCTGTCCGTTTTTGGAGGCCCACCATTAGGATCTTGGAAACTATAAGAGATACAAAGTTGGTTAAATTGGGGTAAAGTTGCCCCGGTAGTAGGCCATTTTAAAGATGTATTTGTTTTTCCCAAAAAATTCATAGGTCACAAGATAAACGCAAAAAATATAATTTTGCTAATTTTTATACAAATAACTTCTAAATGTGAAATATTATGAAATTTTGGATTACACTTCTTTAGGACATTTTTGATTTTCTTTTGAGCGACTATGCTCAATTTTTTATCACTGTTAGATTTCAAGTTATGAGGTCAAAGTTATGATTTTTATATGGACGCCATATTGGAAAGCTTTACCAATGAAAGAAGAATTATAGCTTTCCAAGAATGTATAATTTATTGATGTTCATTTGTTTCAAACAGCAAATATGCAACAATTATTAATTTTAATAGTAAAAACAATGATTGTGGTATTGGTACAAAATAATAATAAGTGAAGTACATATTGTCATATGTTTATTTGTACACTGGCTTGCAAAAAAATCGCGTACACCTTAAAAATCAAGTAACCGAGGTTTTGTAATTTTGAAGCTCTGTTAATGTAAAAACTGACAATGTTGTCACTGTCATCACTATTTGATCTATTATGGAGCTAGTTCTTAATTGTGTTTAATTTACCTACTGTTAAATTACAAATATATTCCAGAAAAATGAAAGAACAAACAAGTATGTATTTAAAATTCTGTTAATTTTGACATCTTAATTGACGCTAGTGACATTGACAACTGGTCAAAATCAAGATCGACTCAATAAAGCAGAAAATAGGTGTAAACTATTATTCACGAAAGATGACTATTCAAGGTTATTTGTGAGCCGCTTGATATAATATTACTTGCAGATAACTTCATTGCATTTCGTATGCATAGGCGTACAACATGAAATATTTATGGACACATTCTAACTGAAAAAATAAGAGTAATTTATTTCAAAATTATATTTCTTTCTAAATAATGCCTTTCTGAAAGATTTATGTTCTTCACTTATGTGTTTGCAAAATACAAAAACATTGACTTAACTTGTAAACTAAGGAATAATAATTTGATTTACACTTCAACGCCACTGGGTAAGTATTAGCACAGAGGGCAGTGTAGTAGATAATTAGGTATCTATAATTCTACGACATACGTCATTATTATTTATAGTGTGTTAGAAAGTAATGCCACTATTTACGTATATCTGTCACACCACATAAATTAAACGGACATAGGTCAAATAATCTTTCTCTTTCTAATACAAAATGTGGCTAAGCTACTGCTATAAAGTGATGTGTATTCTTTCTTAGAACAAATGACCTTGAATAGTCATCTTTCGTGAATATAGTTTACGCGATTTTTTTGCAAGCCAGTGTATGTTTATGTTCATTTTCACTAATATTTTTAACTTATTCAAGTCTGATACACTTTTCTAATTTCGTTTTCAATATGGTCCACGCCTACTATGAGGTCCATATAAAAATATCAAAATTAATTGAACTGAATAAAATTTTAGATCTAAATTAGGAAATTAGAAGTGAAAAAAAAAATGTTTTCATTTGTTTTATTGCCACAATAATAGTTTTTGTCTTCCAGGGCATGTTCTACAACAACAGCGATCGATCAGATTGAAGTGACGAAAATAAGGTATGTTCAGTTTTATTGTTTTGTGATTTTCATTACGTGAGTAAACTAAATTTACAAATCTGCAGGTGTGCCAATATTTTTGTTCGATTCTGTATGTACCTAACCCTGCCCTATATATCTACCTCCTAGTAAATGATGTCGTAACCCATGGGAAAGTAATGTTCATCGTATGGTTGATACCTATCCCTACATTTTGTGCAGTGGCCCAAATCTTGGCAGCAGTGCGCAACGCATAACCGCGCGAGACAATTGAGTGTTGCGCGTCGCCGCGCAGCGTCCATCTCACGCATGGATGCCAACCGACGCCTGCCTTAATCAACTTTTGTCGTTAAAAACCCTAAGTCATTAAGGATCAAGGATCACTAACTTTGCAATGTCACTGAGCACGGAATAGTGCTGCTCAAAATAGAATTGCCAAGAAGAAAAAAAATTAGGGCTGTTAAATTAAAAATCTAATATATAGGTACTTGAGTTTAAGGTTTTTATTTTAAAAGGGTTACACAATTATATCTCAAGTATGGCTCTCTTTATATTCCACTGTTCTTGGATTATGTTCTAATATTACGATTTTGTATTGAAGTCAAAATAGTGACGAATAATAATAGTAGTAAACTTGTAATGAGTACACTGAGAAAAAGATATAATTACGTGAACTGTAAATTTATTTGTTACAAATAAATCCTAAGCTTGAATAGATCCAAATATATCTACAATTGAAGCAATGTAATTATTTATTTGAAGCATTTATTTGCCTCAAATAAATATATATTGAGATCAATTATATCTTCTATTTCATGAGAACTATGCATTTATTTACGTTAAAAATTATTTTAATTGCGCTAAATTTATTTCATTATTATTGAATATATAATATTTTATTTGAACCAAATTTAAATACCTACCTCTCATAACCTGTCCACTCTAAATAGATTAAAATTGAAGGAGAATAATTAAATAAAGACTAGTACATTTAATTTATTTGTACACCATATTTTTATTAACCCACAAATTACATCCTTAAGTATATTAATGTACATATAATAAAAAATTATAAAAGTATAAATACACATACCGATGCATGTGCCTTGGCATAAAACACACTGAAAAATGCAAAATGCAAAGCAAATATCTAAAACTCCACTCAAGTAGTATATTTTTCACTGTTTCGTCACCCATATTCACTACTTTTTAGCACACGAATGAAAAATAAATCGCCAGAAATGAACACTGTCACAAATGAACACCACCATAAACAAGATGCAACTTACAACAAATGAACAAGTCCATACAAGTCACTTCACTTAAAATCCTCATTTGACAAATAGAACATTGTTCACTCAATGGAAATATAATTTTGCCACAAATAATATTTATTTGTGACAAACAAATATTGATTCATAGAATAAAAACTATTTTACATTGTAATTAATATAAAGTTTACACAAATATATTATGAATTTAATGCTAAACAATTACATATTTCTAAGAAACAAATAAATATTTCAGAAAATTATAAATTTATTTATTAAAAATCTCAATTTAAAATACTAAATATAAATATATTAGTTTATCTGAGAAAATTAAATTAAATTTATATGAAATAAATGACGGTCAAATAAATAATATAACTGAATGAATAAAATACATTTCATATTAAAGATTAAATTGTATTTGTTGCAAGGTTGCAATAATTGGATGAATGAAGTACCCCTTAATTATGAATATTTATTTGCTAAAAACCAATCATTTTTCTCAGTGTATAGTTGTTAATTTTTATATTTTATGACATATGTACTGCACATATATTGAAATAAAATTATGGCACATACTACATTGACCCATCATTGGGATCAAGTAAGCAAAAAGCAGTTTCTGGAAGTGTAATAAATACACAAGATTTTTTTGTGCTGATTCTATTGGGTTTTCTTTTTTATGTTGGTAACATCAGAAGATTGAATATATGAGATAGATAACCTGAAAATTAAATAATTTTTTTATCGGTTTTGCATTGCAAGTTCAAATACATAGATATAATTACTTATATTTAGTTTAAAATGTGTTCATTTTAACCTTCCACTACCCTTGGTAAGGGAGGTATGGGGATCGTGCTAAAAATTGTATTAAGGTCCCTAGAATCCAATTTTAACATTTTAACGATCATCTCTGTGTATACGTGTGTATGTATGTATGTGTGGATCCTTCTCTCTAACTCAAATACTATCATTCAGAAAATTTTGAAACCTTGTATTTCGACCTTATTCTAATATGGAAAGAACCCATTAGATTTTGGTGTAAATCGAATAATCGGAAGTGGCACGTTACTTGACGCTTAAAATAGTTTTCCTTCGTAAAATACCTTTAAATATTATTTCTTCGAGATTTATGTTATAATATGTTATGATTATAAAAATTAAAGCTTATTAATTTGCATTACAAGTTTGCATTAATTGGATAAATTTATAAAATTATCTATAATTTAAATCCCTGAGCTTACGGTTTAAACAAAAACAACTCCTTGATTAAACACTACAAATGTCAAATGTATTAACTGACAGATAAATGTCCTTATCAAAGAACTAGTCATTAATTAATAATAGTAACGTTTTAAAAAGAAAATAATAAAAAGAACCATAGTTATGTGGAATGGATCTTAATACAGTTTCCAACATAAGGAAATAAGTAAGTATGTATATTTAAATTAATAAAAATCGGATAACCGAAAATGGCACTTTACTTGAAGCTCAAAATACTTTTTCTTTGAAAAGTACCTTTAAATGTTATTTTTCTATTTTGGTTCTTAAATGCAGACTTTATGAAACCCATTTGGATGTCATAAAATACATCTTTGTGACATCCAAATGAGTTTCATAAAGTACATATTAAACAACCGAAATTGAAATAACGTAGATTTTTTGAAAAAATGACCAAAATAGAATAAATAGTATACACTGAGAAAAAGATATAATTACGTCAACTGTAAATTTATTTGTTACAAATAAATCCTAAGCTTGAATAGATCCAAATATATCTACAATTAAAGCAATGTAATAATTTATTTGAAGCATTTATTTGTCTCAAATAAATATATATTGAGATCAATTATCTTATATTTCATGCGAAATATGCATTTATTTACGTTAAGATTATTTTAATTGCGCTAAATTTATTGCATTATTATTGGATATATAATAATTTATTTGAAACAAGTTTATATACCTACCTCTCGTAACCTATCCACTCTAAATAGATTAAAACTAAAGGAAAACAATTAAATAAAGACCAGCATATTTAATTTTTTCATACACCAAATTTTTATTAACTCACAAATTATATCCTTACGAATATTAATGTACATATAATAAAAAATATAAACGTATAAACACACACTCTGTAGAGGTACCGGTGCATGTGCCTTGACATAAAAGATACACTTAAAAGTGCAAAGCAAATATCCAAAACTTCACTCAAGTAGTATATTTTTCACTGTTTCGTCACCCATATTCACTACCTTTTAGCACACGAATAAGAAACAAATCACCAGAAATGAACACTGTCAGAGATGAGCACCACCATAAGCAAGACGAAACGTACAACAAATGAACAAGTCCATACAAGTCATTTCACTTAAAATCGTCATTTGACAAATAGAACATTGTTCATTCAATAGAAATATTATTTTGCCATAAATAATATTTATTTGTGACAACTAAATGTAGATTCACACAATACAAACAAGTTAATTTTTTAGAAAATTATAAATTTATTTATTAAAAATCTCAATTTAAAGTACTAAGCATAAATATACTAGTTTATTTGAGAAAATTAAATTAAATTTAAATGAAATAAATGACGGTCAAATAAATAATATAACTGAATGAATAAAATACATTTCATATTAAAAATTAAATTATATTTGTTGCAAGGTTGCAATAATTGAATGAATGAAGTACCCCTTAATTATGAATATTTATTTGCTAAAAACCAGTCATTTTTCTCAGTGTAAAATACACGTTTCATAAAACATTTAAGCGCACTTGTCCCCTTAGAAAACCCGCGGCAGGCCGCTCGTTACTAAGAATGACGCGTCCGCTAAAATCATGTCTTATGAAATTTGTATCTTAATGTACTGTTTTTCAGGAATAATGTTGTTATGAAAATTATAAAATTTTCTACAGATTTGCATTCATACTCTTTCCACATATTTTATGGATAAATTTATAAAATTACCAATATTTTAAACAGGCTACAGAAACCCATATGTAACATGTCGAGACCATGTAGTAGCCTATGGATAGTACTTTTCTTCCAAGCGCTAGATGGTGCCAGGTGCAATATGGCTGACGCGATAAAATTAAGAAATTACATATTTCGAATTGATCTATAGAAAGCCGCGGAATTTCAATTTTTATGACAAGTGTTTTAGTCATTTATGTCAAATTTATATATATATATATATATATATATATATATATATATATATATATATATATATATATATATATATATATATGACTTACAATCACCTTAACGTAAGAAAGCGATTACATTAATATTAAACGATTTCTTATACGACTATTGTTAATTTCTGTTCAGTTACGTAAAGCTAATGGTACGTGAAAATGTTTGTTGTATTTTAATAACAATAATATACAAGAATTTAAATATTTCTTTTAGATATTTTACGGCTATGTACTACACTCCTAACATTCAAGCCTGAGAGGGATTCAAATCCGGAACCTTTGCTTTGCGATTACGTTGCTCCTACGCTATTTTACTCGGCTGTCAACATTATTCTTCACTCTTTATTATTCTGATCTATAAACATTTTAAAAATGTATGCATTCATGTCATGTGCTTCAGATATGCTGCTCTCCGGTGAATTGGGCTACGTCGATGAAAGTATTATGATTATTACCAATCATTGCAATCATAATGTAATAAAAATTTGATGAACCAAAAAATAAACTTTTTTCCGTTAATTGTGGTCATATTTTACGATTTTCTACTTTAAAAATTTTGTGTATTCCAAAGTATTGCGGGTCGCTGCTCCTCCTTGATATTGCCTATATACACACCAGGTTGCCTACTTCGCAATTAGTTTTTCTTCCAAGCGCCAGACGGCGATACATGCAACATTGTCTCAATTGTTATAAAGGTCGTCGGCCATCTATAATGGGTATATATGATCCGTGATTTTAAATCCCGGAGCCTAAACTTTAAACAAACAAAACACCTTGGTTACGCAGTTATTCAAATGTATGTAACTGACATAAATGTCACTGTCAAAGAACTAATCATTTCAAATTAATAATAGTAATGTTTTAAAAAGAAAAAGTAAGTAGAACAATAGAAAAGAAAATCAATACAGTTTCCAGCATAAGTAAATATGGAGGTATGTATTTACATTAATAAAAATTACAGATTCGCAAAAAAGTTTAGGCTAATCCTCATTTTTGGATTAGTGAATTCTATCTTCATTTTATTATCGAAAAAGGTAGTTACTTGGATAAGATTAGACTATATTTCAAGAAATAAACTACCAAAATTAGAGTAAAATTCGCTAATCCAAAAATAAGGATTAGATTAATATTTTTTTGTGACTCGGGCTGTAAATGGCGGGCGGTATTGTATTGGCCACATCAGATTTTTTATTAATACAATTAACTATTTGGTATAGAAATTTATTAACATTTTGCTAATTTTGTGTTGAAAATACTTTGTAATTCATGGTTAACCAAAACTTATAACGTTTTACCGGCCTAAGCTGGCAACAAAGTATTTCTGGATAATTTAGACTTTTAGAGATATGTGCAAGTAAAACTATTTATCACGGACAATAGGCAGCACAATATAGTTATTTATGTACCAAAGTCAAAGGTGTTTTGCTGGTGCACTATACATATAAGATTTTTCGTCATATCTGATATCAATATTATTTTACAAGAAATAAAAATAAATATATTCCAATTTTATTGCTTTAGATATCCTTGATAACGTAACACATAATTTATTTCAACAAGAAAATTTTAAATGTTATATGTCAGTGTCATTTAAATTTATAACTTTGTGTAAAAATTTATAACTATTTAAATTTAATCGAAAACATTATTACCTGCGAAATCCCAAAGAAGATATTTGTAAACAATTTAATTTTTGCCCTAGACACCTAATGAAATATTTCAACCTGTTGCCCATGGTAACTAGATCTTCAATGTAAATTGTCACTTACTGTCAACAAAACAATTAGGTACATACATAAATCTCATAGTAGGTATGACGAAAAATTAGTTTTTATGTCGAAACATCATCAGCGCTCAAATATATTTATATTATATTGATTAAAGATTAAATTATTTTACGAAGTTAAAACTATAATACGTAATACATTTTAGGTTATAAAAATTGTAATATTTGAATAGAATTAATACAAAATATCAGTATAATATATTTACCACATTTTAATTATTTAATTGTTTATTGTATTTAATAATTTTTGAGGGTAAAATTTTCTACTTATATTTTAACTGCCAGATAATAGATTTATCTGCCAGTTGAAGTGACGGATAAATTTTGGCCGATTTTATCTGACAGTTTACGTTAACTTTTGTTTGATAAACACTTTCTATGTTTTAACTGGCAGTTAAAAAGTTATCTGCCAGTTAAATTATTTATCCTTGCATTGATTAACCGGCCCTAAGAGACATAATTTACTTTGTATAATATTACAAAATATGTATATTTTATTTTCTGTTTTAGTTTCATTTTCTTCTAAATATTTTAGACTAAATGGCTTATTCTGTAAGAATGTCTTTATACCATAACGTATCGTTATGATGAAAAAGTTGTTAAATAACGATAATTTTCAAAAAGTGTATTCTATAAAACCAAGGTCGTTATAATGAAATCGTATTGTCGTTATTTTAAGTAGTTCGTGAACGATAAGGGTTCACTTGTCGTTAATGTCAAATGTTAGCAAATGGAAGTTAATTAATTTATTATTTATATTTGTGGTGGAAGAAATTGAAAATAGGTAACAAAACATTTATTCATACATCAAACATATAATTCACAACCATAATTACATTTTAGAAGAAATGTTTGTGTTTTCGAGAAAGTCTTTTATGGGATAATAATAATACATTTGATAATGGTTTGTTACACATATTCTTTACTCAATAAAGAAATAATAATTAAAAGTAATGTCAATATTTTTTTTTTTTGCAAAATGACATTACAGTGACAATTTAATTTACAATAATAGTTGCTACCTTTTCTAAAAAAAATTGGGTAAAGTCGCTATGACAAACGGTATAACGACGTTTATAACGATTTTACTTAGTGAATACGATTTTTACAAAATGTCGTTCGGGATCACATCGTTACATTTGTAAATAACGATAGATGTTATATAACGATATTTTTACAGAATAAGCCTGTAAGTCTCCCCCAGCCCCCAAATCCATAAGACGCGAGATAGTCTAGTTTTACTTTATTTGTCATAATTTTATTAATAGCAATGAACCTGCTTATTATACAGTACGAAATTAAAACTTTCCAAGTGGAACGCCTATGAGAACCTACGCTATTTCGCTTTCCTATACATCAAGATGTGTCAAACCAACACCTAAAATTATTGACGGCACGACGGCTATCATAATTTTTAATCGAGCTATAATTATGTTGTCTGTTCTTCAAATTCGAAACCCACGTTAGCAATTATATGTCGACAGTGTTTTCCACTCCCTGTTCCGACACTGTTCTCTAACCGGATCGAACAATTCGCAACGAAATTATTCAGAAAGATCGGAAGCGGAAGCCAGTCGAGATTGTTTGTTATTACATTTCTTACATGAAGCGTAATGCATTTTTCACTGCAAGTCGTATCCGTATTTCTTCGCAGTTGTAATTCAGTCAATTTTTTTCAGAGAGCGTTGAGAAAAAGCGATTGAACTGTCAAATATGTCGGTATCTTATTTCTCTGTGTCTAACAAAAACGTAATGCGTTATCGATACGTTACTGTTCGTTATAAAAAATGAGGAAATAAAGTTTTTCTGCAAATAATCTTATGTCACTTTGAATCGTATTCGATGCTGTGTATGTAAGGTCGCTTTGATCTTTTCCACACACCTTCCAAAGACGTAAATAACGTTTGAGATGTTTTAAAGGCGATATTACTTAAAATATATCAACCAAGCATATTTATGTTAACTTCTTAAATAAAATTTGAAGTATTTACTTAACCTATAAATTTATTAAAGCTTTGATAGTTCCGCCTGCAGAGGTGGGATGTGTAGTAAATATCTTACGACATTTGACAATTTTATTCGTTAGACGTTTCGGGACCAGACCTGGTCCCATCTTCAGTAATACATTTTAGTTTACTATAAGTTAATTACCTATAAATACAAAAAACACTATTTAGAAATATACTGGATCAGAAAAAGGTTATGAAACTTACCGAAGAGAATAACAGTCTCAACAGTTAAAAAACTATACATATTTTGAAACCTCACGAGATCTAACGAATAAAATTGTCAAATGTCGTAAGATATTTACTACACATCCCACCTCTGCAGGCGGAACTATCAAAGCTTTCATAAATCAAGATACGAGGTACCTGAACTCTACAAATTTAACCTATAAATGAATACAAATACAGGCTGTCTCACAACTCGCGCCCTAGAGCGAATGAGGAAACACGAGACAGCACTCGGATGTGTAATTTCGAAGAAAAAAAATCTGGCTTAAAAGATATTCGAGAAAAGACGTCTTCAAATTGACCAACTAGAAACCTACACCTTTAACGTTTGTTTGCCGTAATTTTACGTTACTAGGGTTTTATACAAATCAAATCTTCTTTAAAATGTGTGGGCGACTGTAGTTTTCGAAAAATGTCAGTGTCAAATTAAATTTGACAAACTGAATAAAAAAGGCAAATTCTTACCATGTATTCAGCCGCTGATTACTTAGAAATGATTATAATTTTCGGAGAATGTGGACGTAACGCCAGAGAGGCAGCACGAGTCTGTTCGGTACGTTTTCCGGATAGAAATCTTGTGGATCATAAAGTGATATTGAGAGCCATCACAAGGACGCATGAAACCAGTCAAGTTATGCCAGATCGAAAAGAAACTGGTAGTGCTCCCAGCATCGCTCGTACAGTTGAGAACGACGAAGCTGTTTTAAATGTCTCTGAGGAAGATGGTACCAGAAGTATCAGAGAAGTTGCGGGCCAATTAGGTATTTCCAGGGCTTCGGTACATCGAATTTTGAAAAATAATCGGCAACACCCGCATCATTACAGTCGTGTACAAAGAATTCAAATGACAATAATATTTTCGTTTAACTCACTTTACACAGCTGCTACAACACGTTGCACTGTACGATATAAATGATGATCTCGGATGACACCTTCGCTAACCTAAATTTGTTGATAGTGAAAAGTCAACTCTAAAGTGTCAAAATTGCAGTAAGTCAAACAAATTTTGTAACTCACTAGTAGTATTTTTAAAACCTAGCAACCAGTTTTATTTTGTAATAATATCATCACACCTCAAGATATCCTTCCGAGATTGGTGGATTAAAAAGTCTTGTAACTCCGTTGTACAAGCAGCCGCAAATTATTTTCTTCTATTTGTTGGCAACCTATTGTCGTCGGCAAGTGTCAGTTTCGTCTGGGGAGCGAGTTGTGAGACATTCTGTATAATAGTGATAGTGATATTAAACTCTGTTTGAAATATCGAAAGAATTTTTGACAGATACATTCTTATGATACAAATCATTTTATTGGTCAAAAAAGGAACCAATAGAATGACGTATCATAAGAATCTATATGTTAAAAATTCTTTCTATATATCGAACAGGGTTTAGTATCAAAAGTCTAGAAACTGCATTTTTACAAGTGTGTCTATATCAACTAATATTTTGTTGACAGTTTTTGACAATCCATAATTTTAAATTATTACTTGGAAGAAAAACTGACGATCGATTGAAGAAGAGGGCAATAAAATTTTATATTCAGTCGGATGACCTTTTACAGTGCAATGAGTAATTTGTATTTACATTACCACATATTTTCCATCTTTAATTTGGAATTTTCCCATTTCTAGATAATTTCTATCTTCTAATTTTAAATTACATCTATAACTTATGACGAGGTTGAACGTTCATTTTCTTCTTTCAAACTCATTTTTACTGGTAGAAGATAAAATCTCTATTTAGATAATTTAGAGAACCACCTAGTTATTTATTGGTATAATATTGTAATTATTGAAATAGATTAATTGATTGATTAGTTATATATATATATATATATATATATATATATATATATATATATATATATATATATATATATATATATATATATATATATATATATATATATATATATATATAGGGGGACACCTAAACGAGCTACCTCAAATAATTTCTATATTATTAAAGATACAACAAAATACAATAAGGCAATCTTATAGAAGACCAGGGGGGACATCCAAATACAGAAGAAAATATTTTTTAAACTTGTTCCCAAGTTACAACACAAAACTATATTTTTTTAAATTGAATAATACATATTTTTTATATCCATTTGATAGAGTATTTTCATCTGAATTCAACCATGTAATTATTTTATATCCTAACATAACAAAAATATTAAGAAAAATTCAATTGAAATTTAAATAAATTTGTTTTTTATAGCTATTTTTCAGTGGAAAACCATAACTGTTATCTATCAATTTGAATTATTTACGATAGAAAACAAATAGAACATTATTTATAAAATTATTAACAAATTGTTTTATTTTAATTTAAGTTCAATTGTTTCTCATACATAGCCTATTGAAAAATAACTAAAAATTAAATATATTTAAATTTTAATTGAATTTTTCTCAATTATTTGTTATAATATATACCAACAAATAACTAGGTGTACGTATTATAATAATTAATAATAATTAATCGTAAGTGCATATGAAGGCATTATTTATATGGGAACATATTTTAGTATATTTTTTATGCATATTTTTGATTTTTTAATGCATATTCTCCGAACTCCAACAATAACCTTTGCATTTTTTATTTTAAGACCATACACCACTAAAATGGCCTTCCAATATGACAACTTTTGTCTAGTTTAATCAATTTCGTATCTGTCATACTTGTATTTACATATTTACGAGTATATTAATACAAGAAGATGCAAATATCATTATTGTTTCTAACATTAAACTTTTTTAAAAATATAACACAAGAATGGTACTTAGAACATTTCGAATTCCTTTAAACGTCTCATTGAAATTCTCTCACTGTTTTATTTCTTCTTTGAATTGGTAATAATTTTCCAAATAGAAAAACAGCAATATTTCACTGTTTTTACACTATTACCATCAAATTATCATGTGTTGAGATGGATTGCTCGGAGATCTAGATGATGGCCATTGGCAACGTAAGAAATGCAGCAGTTAAAGGTAAAAACAGTTGGCTGTGAGATTTATACGTGAGAACCGTGGCCATTACTACGGGACGATAGGAAACAACGACCGCATACGAACAAACACCTAAGAAAACAGAAGATGTATATATTCAATACCAGAGATAGAATTTTTTATGCACTTAGATAAAGGGTAATGGCCATTGCCGAAACAGATTTGTTTAAAAAATAAAACGTATTTTTATACTCCCGAACAGTTTTATCTTAAATGTTTCAAAAATATTATACGGGGAGGTATTAATAGGTTTTTAACGTATTCGTACCATAAAAACGAAATATTTTCCGGTCAAATTCAGTCTTATTTTTCAACGTAGACTCATTGGAAGTCGATATACATTTGCCATCGATACTCAAACATCTTTAAAGATGGCTTCAGATGATCAAAGATTTACATCAATTTTTACAAAGACAAAATTACTAGCAAACTTACAAATTAACTTGTAGAAGTGAACAATATATTTTTACCTTCCGTCACCTTTAGGTAAGCAAGATATTTCTCGTCGTTACATCCTTGTGAAGAGCTGATTAGATTTTGGTTAGAATTGGACAACCGGAAGTACCCTCATTTGAAGATTTTAACAATTTTTCTTGAAAAAACTATGTTAAATACCATTTTTTCACATTTAATGTTATTATAAATATTAAAGAATATTTTATTCTCTATACGATTTGTCTGCATTTTATACTTAATATTAAATGGATATACAGTTAAAAAATTATAAAGAAATTAAATTTCATAAAGTAGCCACAGCTATGGAAACAGCTACTATATTAAGAAAATTTTGATTGAAAGTGAAATTGACATAGTGTGTTTGTCTTATAATTTTACTGGAAATATAGGATCTTTTGCTATAAATTTTCTGTATGGAAATACATGCAACTGCCGGAAGGTAAAGTACAAGAAATATAATCTTTAGCAAGGAACTTTCTGTATGAAATTTGTACAAAATACATAGAACTGACGTGAACTGACGGAAGGTAATGTGCTGGCCACATCAGATTTTTTAATTTGTTTGCATTAGAGCTCTAGTTATAAGTAAAATAATTATCGTATTAATCGGTTCGTTATTATTCTAGCATTGTTATATTGAAATAATAACTATGAAAATGTTGATTACAACAATGAAAATATTGATTATAACTCAAGAATATTGATTACAAGAATGAATCCCACAATTAAAATCCAATATTTAAATACCTATTATTATTTTGAAAAGAATCAAATGCATATACAATTCTTAAATCAGTTGTAAAATTGTTGATTACAACAAACGATTTTGATTATAATCTATTGATTACAAGAATGAATCTAGAAAAATTTCATCAATATATTAATCTAGCAGTTTTGAAGAAGTAAAAGTATAGTTTAAACTTTAATTTGCAAATTTTACATCGTGAGGAGAAGGGGCGCCAAAATGTAACATAGCACAAAGGCGCCTAATACCTACACACTTAAAAATTTCAGCCGTGTAAACTTAAAATATAATGTGGTAAATTTGTTTCGTGTAGAATTCGACACTAAAATTAGTATTATAAAAGTTAGTGTAAAAAGATCAAGTTGGTACTTTTATATCTGTGTAAAATTTCCTACGACATATTAAATTATCACTGTAAGGTGTACTATATTTATTAAGACTAGTTTTTAACACACTTGTGTGTAAAAATTCCTTAATTTGGTGTTACTTGTATTTTTACACTAATTTTTGTACAATTTACTACAGTACATTTGTTAAAAATACACTGTCTAGTGTATTTCTAAAAAAATGCACTGCCTGGTGTAATTTCAAAACATAATGTGTAGAAAAAACACTATTTTGTGTATATCTAAAAAATCAGTGTAGAAAGTACAGTTCTTTGTGCATATTTAAACATCGGTGTGGAAACTACACTCTTATGTGTATATCTAAAATATCGGTGTACAAAGTGTAAATCTATACAACAGTTTATTCTTTTCGCATTTTTCGTCGTGGTCGGAAGTATAGATACCTGCAGCGACTTAAAAACCATAACTTTACGAGGATTCAAATACTCTTCAGTTGTTAGAATTTTACAAAATTAAATAATGGAAGTGGAAGAAAGTGGACAAGAAAGTAGACCAATATACTTAAAATTTAAAACTAAAACATAAAACCATAATTTCGATTTGTGAATGAACCTTAACAATAGAGTCTACATTTATTTAATGTAATAATTAATTAAGTACAAGTGTTTATATAAAATATGTTCTTTTTATGTACAATAAATTTTTTAATTGAAGTACGAATTGTTTATATATCATCATTTACTCGATTCACTAATATTGGTAAATATTTATAAAAAAATACACACATTTCGGTAATAAAATACAAATTTTGTGTAAAAAAAATTAAAAAATTAGTACTATTGTACACTATAATTAGTGTATAAAAACACGAAATTGATAAAAATACACACTACAAATAGGTATATTTATACACTAAATTAGTTAAAGAAACCCACTATTAAGTGTACTAATAACCACATTTACTTATGAAAATAAACACTAGTTTGATGAAAATGTACACCCCAAATAGGTATATTTTTTCACTAAGCTAAGTTAAAAATAACACTACACACTGTGTACTAATACCCGCAGTTTTTTGGTTAAAATAACTCATTTAAGCGTTAAAAAACTACACGATCTAGTAGTATCTACGAAATATATAGTGTTAATTATTAACACATATCTCGGTGTTGGTTATTACCAAATGTCGATATGGTAAATTCTACACTACAGCTGGTGGACCTATATAGACCTCATTTAGTGTAAAATTTAACACGGAATTTTTTAGTGTGTACGCACGGAGCGGCCCTGTTTAGTTGCCCAGCTTTACAGGGCAGCAAATGATGGAGCAGAGTCCTCGTAAATAGCATCCAACTCGGCTTTAATTCGCGCAGACGTGTTGTCTTTAAATGCACGATTTTTGATTGTTTTCCATTTTTATAAAACCACTGAATTCGACTAACACAAACGACTCTCAAACTATAACTAAGCCTCCAAAATTATATTTCAAAGCATACACAAAGGTATATAATAGGTATCAGAATAATGTTGATGATTAACGACATCTGCATGTTGAGACTCAAAACTTATCAATACCTCGTATAGCATTGTCAGTATTACAAAATTATAAGATCGCAGTTAAACTATCAATGAACTAGAATAAGAGATCAGCATTCAAAACAAGTAAAAAGAATTTCGTTCAACAAATCCTAATTCACTATTTCAGTCCCCATGCAGTAGATATTCAAGATAATGTAAATTCATGGAATGCATATGCATATTAGGTTCAGCAATGTGTTTTTGTTTTCTTTCGATGTCTACTCGTTCTCGTTCCTTGTGGAATGTCTGGCGTAGGAAATGATTGCAGGAGGAATTAAATTCGTCGTGGATCTGCAGGTGACGTGGTACTTGGCGACCGTGAAATACGGTGGCTCTACTTGCAATCACTCCTCTAAATTGATAATCGATCCTGCCAAGACTCATCCACGTGCCGAGCACGAGACTTTTTGCAAATTGCATTGTTTTACCAAACGCCAAAGCAAGATAATGTCACCCAAGAAGAGTAAATTTAAGAGAAAAATAAAGGCACGAGATTTAAGTGCATTGCGATTAATAAAATTATTGCTACTGTTTTAACCGTACTTATTTATGTTATTGTATATTTGTAGACAAATTATTTGTGCAATAATATCAAATTTCTCAAGAATAATGCTTAGTTATTTTTGTGCAATCGTTTCATTAGATATAGTCGAAAATGTAAATTTTGCAGTTTTTTACTTTCTTGTACATAATAAAGGAAGTATTGTAATCGCAAAAAAATTTGGTTTTCATATTTCAACGGAAATATCCATTTTGACCATCCCTGAATCCATTTTGACTAATTTCGTCGTGACGTCTGTACGTACGTATCTCGCATAACTCAAATACGTTAAATCGTAGAAAATTGAAATTTTTAGTATATTCCGTAACTTAACCACGACCGTGGTTATAGTTCAAGTGGTCAGGTAATGGTCATTGAAAAGTGATTGTGATTCGGAACATCTTGGTTAATTTGTGTCGGTAAAGCAGGGAACCACCGTGTCATTAGAAATAAGTGACAACATAACTTTTGTCTATCCTTATACTAACGTAAATATTATACATATCAGTATATAGTGTATAGTATTCATATGTTTATACAATATTATTTATTATATTATAAGAAATAAGAATATGACCACAACAACCACAAAAAAATTGTGGTCGTCGTGGTCACGAAAAAGTAACCAAAACTTTCAGGAACCACATTCCGAAATCGAACCGCGATCCTGAAATTATGTTTTGGTTACATTACGGAACGCATAATCAGAACCTTGGTCACCGCGGTTAAGTTACGGAATATACTATTTGTATTTAGGACTGTTATGACATCTAGTTGTGCACCTCCCTTTTTGGTCCTTACATAATTTCCAGGAGTGGTACTTTGCTTGACGCCTATAATAGATTTTAATGAAAAACAATTTTAAAATATAATCCAAAACTTTTAAAATTTGGTATATAAAACTTTTATGTCAGTGGGAATAGAAGAGTAGATTTTGATTAAAATAGGCTAACCGGAAGTGACATACCTGAAGTTATTAACACTTTTTCTTGAATAAAATAATTTTATTTTGATTTTAGAAATAAATTCTGCGTCTAGCACATCCAATATTATTAAATTAACTCTTTGTATAAGCGAGATATGTAAATTTAAAAATTATATACTTTTTGGTTTTTGTAATAAAGCTTGCTATGGATTAGGACAAAAAAGTACAAAACATAGAAAAATTTATTTTAATGTCAAATTATGTCAAATATGTGCAATTTTAGAATTGGGTCTATACTTCATGTTTGTCTTGCGTACAAGGAAGTCGTGTGGTGTCCACATCAGATTTTTTGTTTTTGTGAATAACTGCAAAGTGCTCATATGGAACAATACTAGAATTTGGTTTAATTGTCTTTAAGGCACTTTTCATGCTTTTTCGAATGATTTGGTGATGGTGATGCTCAAATATTGTTATCAGTTATGACAAAAGTTGGTCAGCGAAATTTTAATGAAATTGAAAATTGACGAAGATAATCTTTTGTCAGGTAAAGTAAATTGTTTCTTCGAGCATTGTTCGAAAAATTTGCTCGTACCTACTATTAAAAATTACAAATACTATACACCGATTTTTCTCACTTGATCTTCACGTCATTGATTTGTGAACCACATAATAACAATTAATGGTATATTAATCTCTGTCTTCTTTATTATATCTTCGATAGGTATGTCTAATAGTTTCATCTTTGTCTTTTTAACGCATTTAGAGAAAGATAGTTATACGAAATATTAATATGACATTCAATAGCAGTGGTAGGTACTTAATATTTTCTCATGCTCGTTCGAAACCCAAATTCAGGCGAAATTAGTGAAGTTACCCTTATGGCTCACACTGTTTACGTTATGTGTCGCAAAATTCGAGAAATATGAATTTCATTTTGGACAAAAAATGTGGGAACTATGTCAAATGTAGGTTTGACATTTTAGATGTACATATTTGTCAATATCAATATTATTTTTATAATTTATTGGCGATATTTACCCTTTCCTACAATGATTTTCGTTCTTAGGTAAATATAATCTTAAGAAAAATCGTAAAATGGAGTAGTAGTTTAAGAATGAAATAATGCAATATAAAATTTATAAATTTAAGTTAAATTTTGAACAATTTTGGATTAGGAACACATGGATTTCAAACGACAAATTACGCTCCAAATATGAATAATTATGAACGTGGTCTGAAATTGAAACATGAAAGAAGTTGGAAACTTTTACTTGTCACAAGTGTAAACATGTAAAAAGGAAGAACATTTTATTCCAACTACGTAGAGTATATTCCGTAACTTAACCGAGGTGACCAAGGTTCTGGTTATGCGTTCCGTAATGTAACCAAAACATAATTTCAGGATCGCGGTTCAATTTCGGAATGTGGTTCCTGAAAGTTTTGGTTATTTTTTCGTGGCCACGACGACCACAAATTTTTTGTGGTTGTTGTGGTCATATTCTTATTTCTTATAATATAATAAATAATATTGTATAAACATATAGTAGTAGTAGTAGTAGTAGTAGTAGTAGTAGTAGTAGTAGTATAAACATATAATTACTATAGACTATATACTGATATGTATAATATTTACGTTAGTATAAGGATAGACAAAAGTTATCTTGTCACTTATTTCTAATGACGCGGTGGTTCCCTGTTTTACCGATACAAATTAACCAAGATGTTCCGAATCACAACCACTTTTCAGTGACCATAACCTGACCACTTGAATCATAACCACGGTCGTGGTTAAGTTACGGAATATACTGCAAATTCAGCTATGTAGATAGTTAGAAAGTCGGTTAAAATGGCTGTTAAAATTTGGAAGTTAAATAAATGGACGACAAAAATGTGATTTGTAATTATGATAAATAACTAAAGATGTATAAATATGTACACAAAATAATGAAAAGGTCAATTACATTCGTATTTTGTAAGTGTAACCATGGTATATCTATGACATATTATATGACGTAATTGCCCTGTACACAAAATTATTTGAGATCTGCTGGTAATCATGTTTCCATCATTACCAGTAGTACCAATACCATTTGATTCATACACACATCAAACTATGACGTAAGGGTCAAGTAAGAAAAATCGGTGTTTAAATCAAAACATAATTAATTATAAGTTATTATTATCTACTTATTATTGACACCAAACAATTGACAAATTTTTGCTATTTTGAACTTGTTTACGTTTTTATCAATCAATTTCTTTTCAACTTATATCTGAAATATGAATGATTCAATTGCAAAAAATTATTCCGTAATGTATGGAAATATTGTGTTTTGAAAGTGTTTCTTTAAATTAGCGACTGTGAAATGTACTTAAAATTCAGTGAACTGAAAATGTTCTATGTGGATAACTGGTTAATGGAGTTTGGAGCATTATTTCGACATTTGAGCGGTTTTGGAGTAATTCTATGAAAAACCAGTCCTAACAGAATTATCGACTTAAGCTGCGGTCTACCAGCGCCGAGCCCGGCCGGTCTGAGTACACTCGCTTTGGCCGTTGTTATCTAAGGCCGCGTAGCAAAAAGTTTACACTAGATAAGGCCACTCGCAAATGTGGGGCGCTTTTACACGAACAACCACCGATGGAGGAAAGTTCAGATCACGTGAACACAAAGTGAAGCTTAAACTAATTACCGCGCCATATTGGAGGCTAATCTCGCCTCGAAATGGATTTAATTGTATTATTTAAAATCCATATATTTTAAAAAAGAAAAGGTACTCTTTTTACCTCTCGCTAAGAGAGGTATTGAATTTATGCTAAAAATCGCATATCCAGATTTTAGCGAATAAGCACGTTTTAAGGTCCCTAGAATCCGATTATAACATTTTTACGATGATGTCCGAATGTGTATGTGGATGTTGGATCCACGATTTCTCAAATACTATAAGACTTAAGACATTTTTAACTACAGATTCCTCAATCTAACAATAATGGGAAGAGTTGATTAAGTTTTGGTAACAATTGGACAACCGGAAGTAGTAGTTACAAGAAAAAAATCATCTAAGTAAATATTATTTATCGAAAATTAATGTAAATACTTATATTAAAGAACGTTAAATTCTTTATTCGATAAATATAAATTCATTATTATATCTTCTATAGATTTCGAGATAAAGAAATGCATATAAAATAATTTGATGTAAAAATTCTCAGATCAAACAACTTCAAGGCAAGAAATTCAAATGTTTGTAATTGACACATAAATGTCACTGTCAAAAATATTTGTATGCCACTGTCAAAAATATTTGTACATCATTATGAAGATTATGAAAATAAATAAAAAGTCAACAACGCAAAAGAATATACCTAAAAAAGAATATAAAAGGAATTTGCGAATAAATGACGAATAAAAGAAAAAGAAAAGGAAAGTAGAAAAAAATTCAGGATATTGAATATAAAGAAAATGTATGTATTGTACATAATTTATATTAAAATAATTATTTTGTAGTGAGACATGAATATATGCATTTGTATTTAAAAATACATTTCGTTTTATGCGTACAACCAGGTAAAATATCTGGCGAGAGGTTATGTGCTGGCCACATCAGATTTTTGAGTATATTAAACTGCTTTTATTCGCAGATTTCGGTAATGACAATTTATCTGTATTGGTGAACGCGATTACTAGGCGTCACCTCAAAGGTATTTGAAAAGTATACATAAATTTGAAGTTTGACCTCCGTCGGAGTCAAATATGGGATGTCAGAACTATAATTGGTCACCTAACTTAGTCACGCGCCCCCTTTTTATACCTACTAATTTGAATGATTTTTACCTAAAAAATAAGTACCTATTTTATATGGATGTTTTTAATTACCTCCCGCTACCCTTGGTAAAAGAGGTATAGGTATCATGCTAAAAATCGCATATCGAGATTTTGGTAAATGAGTACGTTTTAAGGTCCCTAGAATCCAATTTTAACTTTTTTACGATGATGTCTGTGTATGTGTGTATGTGTGTGTATGTATGCGTTGTTCCTCCACTCTAACTCACATACTATCATTCAGAAAATTTTGAAGCCTTGTATTTCAACCTTTTCCTATTACGGAAAGAGCCCATTAGATTTTGGTGAAGATCAAAATAGTTTTTCTTCGAAAGATACCTTCAAATGTTATTTTTTCGAGATTAATGTTATTATAAAAATTAAAGATTTTTAAATTTTCTACAGATTTGCATTAATACTTTTTCTACATATTTTATGGATAAATTTATAAAATTATCTATCATTTAAATTTCGGAATCTACGCTGTACACAAAGACAACTTCTTAGTTATACAGTTCATATCACAAATGTATGTAACTGACAGATAAATGTCACTGTCAAAGAACTAATCATTTCAAATTAATAATAGTAGTAGTTTTAAAAAGAAAATAGTAAATAGAACCATTGTTATATGGAATGGATTAATAAAGATTAACGATTCGCAAAAAAGTTTAAGCTAATGCTCATTTTTGGATTATTGAATTCTATTCTATCCCGGTAAAATTTAATCTTCATTTTATTAGCAAAAAATATAGTTACTTGGATTATATTAGAGTATATTTTAAGAAATAAACTGTCAAAATTAGAGTGAAATTCGCTAATCCAAAAATAAGGATTAGCTTAATCTTTTTTGTGACTCGGGCTGTTAACGGCGAGAGATATTGTATTGGACACATCAGATTTTTTGTTTACAAATATGAAAAATTCCAAATTCATAAATCACAAAATATAAACCTTTCTAAGAAATCTGTAGCAATTTTAAAAATCATTTTCACCCAAATTCAATTTCGTAATGTATTCCGCTTTTAGAATGAAGCAACCAAAACTAAAAATTCCCATGTGTGGTCCCAGAGGCAGTATTCCGGAACCCCCTACTCATAAATTTAACGACAAGTGGCCGAACTTTTCCAAAATAACTTGAAAACTGAGATAACGCAGAACTACTAGAGTCATTAACATTTTTCATTTCTGACATGACGTTGGGTACATATTTTTTACCATCAATCTTTAAACACACTTTAAAAAACCTTTCAAGTAATATGAGTACAAGATGTTCAGAAAGTTAAACCATATAGATAACATATTTAGTACTCTCTCTAGCAGCAATTAAATATGTTGCTAATTGCAATATAGTATTGTAGAGAATAGGACATAGTTTTAACTCTCTGACTGGCTGGAATTGGAGCCAGATTTTTACAGACTAGTGTATATGATGTATAACATTTTGTGCCTGAGTGTCTGGTCGCGAATCTGGGGAACCGGATTCGATCCCGACCGACGCTAAATATTTCGAATTTTAAATGGCTCAAAATAGACCCCTGTGGTGCACCCTCCACGCCGGCAATGAGTGCCCGTGAGGTGACGCCTGGTAAACGCCCGCACGGTACAAATATGTCTTCATCATTACCGAAATCTGCATACAAAGCAGATTGGCACACCCAGCAATGGGTAATATGCCGTGATGATATATTTATTTTATTTATTTATCATTTTTATGTGTAATGTCAAGTATTATTGCCATGAGCATTTTGTCTAAGCAGCCATGGATATATGACAAAAAAAAACAAATATGTTTTTTTTTGTCATAAATCCATGGCTGCTTAGACAAAAAGTTCATAAAAACTGTAACTTTGTAATTAATTTTTGTTTATATGAAGAGATAAAATAATCATTTCACATGATTTAGATGCTGCATTAAATCTCTATAACTTTTATTTGAAGTATTTTTGCATAAAATAATTAGGTAACGTTTGCGCAAAGAAAAATTTATTTCCCATGTTAAACTCCTATGTTTCACTTTTCGATTTACACCCTGTACACATACACACACATAAAGACATCATCGTAAGAATAGTAAAATGGTAATCTAGGGACCTTAAAACGTGTTTATTCATCAAAAACTCACTACCGAATTTTATGACCAAAGACAATATCTTCCTTACCTAAGGAGACGGAAGTTAAAAATTATCGGAAAATTTGGACGATTACCGCATGGATATTTTCTAAATATATAATATAATTATTTAACATAACCTAATTTAACGCAAAAAGACACGGCTCGTTATATTAGTTTTTGAATGAATTCTAAACGCTTGTATAATAAATAATAATTTTATTGTTTTTGCAATTAAAATTTAATTGCAAGATAAACTTCCATTAATTTAAGTTAAAATAACCAATTCATCCAAAAATTATGCTATCTAATATTTGTGTCGAAAACATTCAAAAACAAAAACATTTTCTATTTTATTATTTTCTTTATTTATTCTTAGAATTTTTTACATAGTAGCATGTTTTATTTCTATATTATAAACGTCATGCCATGTGTTTGAAATCAATTCTAAAATATTTCATTATAAATATCACATGTTTTGGAAAACACGTAAACGTTTTCCAGTTCAAGGTAAAATGTTTGCAAGTGGGTAGCAACATATTTATAACAGCGAATTAAAATTAGTTAATAAAAAATTTAGCGCGGCAAATCAATATGTCGTTATATCATTGGACAAATTAGCTTACTGAAAATTATAGCACAATTTTTCCATTAATATGCATTATTAACGCGATCATTCAAATTATTAGTAATATAGATGTCATTGTCGTTGTACAAGTGACAAGGAAAAGAAAATTATCATAATGGCATTAAATATTCACGCAGAATAAAATAGGCTATTTTTAACTGATAGATACTCGTATTAAAAAAACGACAAGCTAATATAGAAAATTAAGGCACGAAAGCAACTTCATTATTTGCATAATACGATAGAAATACAAAAAACAAATTTCTGTTAAGGTATATCATATAACATTTTTTTTATTGGAATTAAAATAAAACTTATTTATATAACAAGTGAGTAAATACATGCTTTCATACATTTTTACTCTCGAGTGGTACACAAAAGATTTTTCAAAATCTTCTTTTACGAGCAAACACCCATAATATATAAACCGGCCGAAATATTATAGGTTTGGGCTCGTATATTCCATTTCAACTAAAATTAAACATGACAAATCAAATTACCGAAGCAAATTTTGTTGACTGTTATGGATTTGTACTCGGGTGGACCTTAAAAGAGGTTAATTCAAATTTTAACCGCCCCCCCCCCTAAAGTGGTTTTAAATAAATAAATAGATTGGGCTAGGAATGATTCCGCTTAATTGTCTTCATTGTCTTTTCCCATATAAATAACATTGGTTTTGACACATTTTGGAACTTTATTTTTTCCGAGGAGGTTTAAAAAATCCATTAACATAATTATATATGGGTAAACTGTCGCACAAGAGCCCAGAAAAGCTATCTACAATTGTCTTAAGAATATTGATTGGGACTAAATTTTGTCCACATATTTTCGGGGTCACTCTAGTATATATTCCAATAGTGAGTGCATTTATTAAACGTCTTATTGCCTTTGAGAAAAATACAGTTCCAAAATGTGCCAAAACCCAATATTTTGTAATTTATTTATTTATTATTTATTCGTGTCGAACTACAACTATGTATAACAGATATGCTGTTTCGTAGTGGCAGAATTAATTATTGGTAAAAACCAATAATGGGGTCGCGACGAAACACTTCTGCCTCGACCAGTTTCTTCATACTGTAGTTTCATTTTATTATATATTCATTCTCACTCTTGACCACGGCTCTTGGCAATTTGACAACTGTCAGTTCCAAATATCATCTTCTAAAACACTTTTCACTAATTTTTCAGTTCTTGTTGGATATTTTATATCATAAACACACAAAAAATTTAAAGAATCGATGTATAGATCTTACAATATTTTAAACTTGAATTTACCAGTAAAAATTTTATAAAAGAAATAATATTATAATAAATAATAATAATAATATTTTGTAATGGGGAAAAATGATTGCCTGCACAAATTTTTCTTATTTATTTCGAACCTTTTTAGGTGGCGGCCCAAATGAACTTAGACTTGACTCCTTTTACGATCCACTCTACTATGTATTTATTTTAAATCTCAAGTGATTAAAGAAATTGAAATACGTTAGTCAAACCCTTATCTGCTTTACTGGAGTTTCTCTGGCTCCTTGATGTTTTCTGTTTGAAATAATGTTTCATAACTAAGTTGCATTGACCTCTTATGGCCAGTTGCACCGCTTATAGTTTTAACTACTGGTGAAATTGACAATATCGTACTGAAACTAAATGTCAAATGAGTTATTAAATTAAATATTAGTATCAAAAATTTGATATCTACTTTTTTGTTAACCTGTAGTTACGAGTTTAACTACAGAGTCATCCAGAATGATTTAATGTCACTTGACTTGCAAAAGTTCTGATAATGATTAAAATTATCTTTCACGGAAAAAAATTAGTATCAATTTACCGGCAATGTCAAATTATGTTTCCTATATTACCGACATTTGGAAAAGTCAACAGCGTTGTGTATTTGAATTTTTGGACATACAGTTTGTTTTTACCTTTACAATTAAACTGTTTTTTATTCAAATCATTAGGTTAGAATAGTTGTTTATGGGGGAACATGACATGAGTTTATTTTGGAAGAATCTATTCTTACTACGAGCAATGATGAAATTCAATGGAAATATGTACGCCAATGCGATCTGTGAATCGTATTTCACTATCACAACGATGTGGCAAACAAAAAATCAGAACGAGGCGGAACCTTCAATCTTTCTGAATCACTCTGTATAAGATGTGCAACTGGCCATAATGATATGTATAAGCGTAGAATGAACTTATCTTCACAACTGAATTTATTAAAAAATAGGCCATTAGGCAGCGCTATTATTATAACAAAAATATAAAAAAAATGTAAAAAGTAAGTGAAATACCGTATTATAATGACAAAAATAAGTCAGAATATTTTTTTATTAGTAAGTTCACTAAACGATATCTTACCGGCACTCATAGCTGTTGCGCGAAGAGCTTAACATCTTTTCCAAAATCCAAATAATTTAGTAGGCTTCGATGCAAATGATTTCCTTTTTACCTCTCGCTAAGAGAGGTATAGAATTCATGCTAAAAATCGCATATCCAAATTTCAGTGAATAAACACGTTTTAAGGTCCCTAGAATCCGAATATAACATTTTTACGATGATGTCCGTATGTGTGTGTGGATGTGTGGATGTTGGATCCACGATTTCTCAAATACTATAAGACTTAAGACATTTTTAACTACGGACTCCTCAATCTAACAATAATGGGAAGAGTTGATTAAGTTTTGGTAATAATTGGACAACCGGAAGTAGTAGTTACAAGAAAAAAATCATCTAAATATTATTTATCGAAAATTTATGTAAATATTTATATTAAAGAACGTTAAATTCTTTATTCGATAAATATAAATTCATTATAATATCTTCTATAGATTTAGAGATAAAGAAATGCATATAAAATTATTTGATGTAAAAAATCTCAGATCAAACTACTTCAAGGCAAGAAATTCAAATGTTTGTAATTGATACATAAATGTCACTGTCAAAAATATTTGTATGCCACTGTCAAAAGTATTTGTACATCATTATGAAGATTATGAAAATAAAAAAAGTCAACAACGCAAAAGAATATAAAAGGAATTTGCGAAAAAATGACAAATATAGAGAAAAAGAAAAGGAAAGTAGAAAAAGAAAATTTCAGGATATTGAATATAAATAAAATGTATGTATTGTACATAATTTATATTAAAATATCCCATAGATTTGGCAAATATATGTGAGAATTATTTTGTAGTGAGATATGAATATATGTGTTTCTATTTAAAAATATTTTTCGTTTTATGCGTACAACCAGGTAAAATATCTGGCGAGAGGTTATGTGCTGGCCACATCAGATTTTTTGCTTTATTTTATTGGACGAAAGGAGCTGTTCAAATAAACAAAAAAGTAACTCTCCGTAAGCCAGATAACTTAATTACTCACAAATTAATGATTTGTAGTAATTTAAAAGAGTCTTTTGAAAGTTTACAAATTTCGTTAAAACTTCCAAGTATGTCTCATTAAAATATTCAAGATTCGTAAATTAATTATCCTCTTGAAAATAATGTATCATTAAAATTTTACAGACTGTGTTCACAAGTAATTGTGCTTTGCCTCGAGCGTTTACATTTTAAATCTCGAATATTGAAAACAAACTCTAAAAGGAAAGACAACATAGCTAGTCGGTTAGTTCTTCCCACGTTTTGTTTCCTAACATTAAAAAAATTTATATGTCCGTGATTCATACGCATTAGCGACTCGTGAACTCGGTACACATGACCAAATTTAGGAAAGTTATTTACGCAAACGATATAGGACAATGAAAGCAATTGATACATGACTATGATAAATAGATATACATGTAAACTTCAGTTAAGACTGTTGATTGCCATTATGGCGTATATGTCAAAGAAATAATAAATTTCCTGCAATTAAATAAGAATAATATACATTTATCTATTCTCAATAGGGCCGATACATTTTTAGATATGCATATTAAAAAGTGTCTGACAAATTCTTCGTACACGTTCACCGTCGGAAATGCATCGCATAAAATTATAAATAGTGTCGTAAACACGATTGCGGAAATTAAATATAAACTGATTTCCAAGTAAAATGAATCGAAACTTATGTAATAGTACAACTTGCGTTGACTGTCAAACTGATCTGGTCAGACAATTAGTTCCTCACGGATTCTCAATCCGCTTCGCACTAATTATCGATACTCTACTTATTATGAATCTGAGAATCGGAGTAAACACTCCGGTCAGGTCTGCAACACAATGCAGTCCTACTTACTCTTACTGATCTGATATAAAGAGTAAACACTCCGATCTTAGTATAAGGAGTAAACACTCCGTTCTGATATGAGGAGTAAACACTCCGTTCTAATATGAGGAGTAAACACTCCATTCTAGTATGAGGAGTAAACACTCCGTTCTGGTATGAGGAGTAAACACTCCGTTCTAATATAAGGAGTAAACACTCCGTTCTAGTAACATTTGTCTATTGGCTCCTCTTTGGCCTGGAGCTCTCTGAGAAACTAAGTACTGGGGTAAACACCCCCAAGTGGCCTCCTACCTCCCCTTACAGCCACCCCTCTACCACGCATCTGATAGCTCTGGTCTGATAATCCGAGAATTACTGATAAAAGGAATTTGGTTTCCTTATACCAACTAACACTATATATCTTATTAATTCTACTTGCACTTTGAGTACTTAGCTTGACGAATACCTGTAATAGGATTAACCTGTTATCTTACCAATACGACGACTGTCCAAGTCTACAACACTCTCGTTCACCACTAACTCTACACTACTGTCTACTGTCTGCCCGTAACCTCTCTCCCTGACGCAACCTTAACTGTCTAATTAACCCCACTCATTCAATACCTAATCGTATTACGCTATTGTTTATCGGTTATGAAAGAATATCTGTTGATAAATAAGGTAACATGAAAAACAGCAACTTCACACCCACTCATCCACCCTACATATTAGTTGCATCACATCTTATCGCTGTATTCGCGACTGCATTCGCGACACTCCCCAGCCGGGAAGATGAATAAGGATCCTTCTGCTAAGTAAAATACACTAATACTACTAAAATAACCTATATTGTGATTTCCGAATTATACACCATTATTCCATTTCGGGCAGCTGCTCTCTCTGGTCTTTGTTGGGACGACACATCTTCGACGGATGTTGCCCGTGTTTCATTTGATCCCAAAGGTGCTGAAATCTCTTGGTTAGATTCATTTATCTCGAGTGGGTATAAATGGGCAATAGATCTTGTTAACGTTTCACCTGAGGCTGTTGTCACTTTAGCTACTCTTATATGTCCGTCTGAACCCTTTATGATACTACTAATCTTACCAACTTTCCAGTGAGCTCTGTTCAAATCACCTTTAATCTGAACAATATCTCCTACTTTTGGTACCGCGTCTACAACTACTCTAGGTTGTTTATGATTATTTTTACGGTTTAATAAACTTGTTAAGTATTGATTGGTAAACATTTTTGTAAATTCTTTGAGAATCACTTGGCCGCGCTTCCAGCCCTCTATTAAGTTTCCTTTGGTTATCGTTACCGGTTCCAAGAGTTCGTTTTCTGATGTATCAGGTAACAAAGGCCCTCCAACATGTAAGAAGTCTGATGGCGTTAAGACTTCCTCTAGTTCTTCACCCACTGTCGTCAATGGCCTAGAATTGACTACTGCCTCTATTTCTTTGATGACTGTGCTCAGCTGATTTTCGTTTAATAAGTGTTTATCTATTGTTCGTTTCAAGCAATGTTTTACTAAACCTACCAATCTTTCATAAAAGCCGCCAAACCAAGGCGCTCGCTCTGGTATGAATTTCCAGTTAATTTTGTTTTCAATGCAGTAGGAACTAGTTAAAACCTCCGATGTCAGTTTGAACTGTAAGGCGTTATCAGTAGTGATGCATTGCGGTAGACCTCTACTTGATACGAATCTTCTGAGGGCTAACAAACATTCTTCAGCCGACAAGTCCTTAACTACTTCCAAATGTATCGCTCTGACAGCTAAACAAGTTAGTAAACAGATCCAGCGTTTCTCTGATGATCCATTACCATTTGTTACCGTAAGTGGACCAAGGTAATCCACGCCAGTGTATGTAAACGGTGCATAATAATTAACCCTTTCAGGTGGTAGAGAAGCCATTTCTGGTCATTTATACGGTCCTCCGCCATATTTTCTACACTGCATACATTTCCTTAATACCTTTTGAACTTGTGATCTTCCTTGCAAAAACCAATATTTCTTTCTTACTAATGCTAACGTATGCGAGACTCCAACGTGATAATTTTTGTGTGTATAATCTCTATGGTTCTAAGAGTGAATTCTGAGTTTTTAGGAAGGAGTACGGGAAACTCTTGATTCTCTAGCCAATTTGCATTTTGTAATCTACCTCTACATCTGAGCAGTTCTTTGTCGTCTTTAAATAATTTAAGTGTTCTCGTTAAGTCTGTCTCTTTACCTTCTACTTCTCTCGGAAAATTTTGGCTTTGTAATTGTTTTATGATCATTGTTTCGTCATCTTCGCTTAATGTTTTCTCAATATCAGTGTTTTTATCTTTATGAAGTTCTGACTTGGTTCCTTTCTCAGCCGAGATATTGGTTTGTATTATCGGCCGACCCTCCTCAGGCGACAAGGTTTCATTTTGTGAATAAAAAATCTCTGTTTTGCGTTTGAAACACACTGGCCATTTACAACGATCATGAAATAAAAATTTAGGACCTGATAACCACAAATTAATCTGTTTTTCAGAATAATTAGGTCTTGTTGCTACATCTGCAGGATTCATATCGGTAGTAACAAATCGTATGCATAAATTTCTGTTCTGTTTAATTTCATTCACGCGTTTTGCTACAAAGGGTGGTAGTAATTTTTCTGAATTATACCAGTTTAACACTATTTGACTGTCCGTCCACAGAAAACTTTTCTTAATTCTGAGTCTAAGAAATTTCAGTACATAAAGTATAAGTCTGTTTCCGATTAATGCTCCTAACAGTTCTAATCTGGGTATCTGTAAGTCACCTTGATCTTTCGTTGGTACTAATCGTGATTTTCCGATAATAAAACTCAAAAAAAAATTATTCTTAAGAGTTCCTCTCAAGTACACTATAGCTGAATACGCTAATTTTGAGGCATCTGTAAAACAATGTAACTCGTAATCTATTTCGTTCAAGTTGTCGTGATTAATCTGTGTGGCAATTTCTTTTCCGTAAAATCTTGGAATGCAAATGTTCTTTAAGTTACTAAAATTTGCTGATATTATTTGCCATTTTGTAATATGTTCCTTAGATAATGGAGTGTCCCATTTAATCTTCTGTTTCCATAAGTCCTGTAAAAATAATTTAGCTGGCAACATGATTGGAGCGGCTAATCCACATGGATCATACACTGATGCGATAACTTTTAGTACTTGTCTCTTGGTTCGAATATTCCCGATGGTTTTTATGTCACAGTTTACATTCAAATATAAATAATCTGTTCTTATATTCCAGCCAATTCCTAGAATTTTTACATCTGTAGCCTTTACTCGATAATTTTCTGGAATATGATTATTAAATTCTATTGAGCTGGAAATCCAATCTCGTATATTCATTGATAACTGGTCAAATGATTTTTTACACGTTTCATAAAGTAGTACTGCATCTGAAAGTGTTTGGGTTCCGGTGACAAGATTATCTACATATATGTCGTCAGCAATTTGTTTGCTAAAAATATTGTCGGATTTTAGAAGATGATATCTGATTGTTGCATTAAGAAGATATGGGCTTGAAATAACTCCGAAGGGAACGCGGCAAAATCTCAAATGCAAAAGATTTTCTGAAGTCACTTCCTTTCCAATATCTTTAAGCCACAAAAACCTTGTTACATCTCTGTCGTTTTCTTGCAGTCCAACTTGTAAAAATGCTTTTTCTACATCTGCTGTTATACCAATACAGTTTTCTCGGAATCTAATTAGTAATCCAGTTAGGTCTTCTAACATGAGTGGGCCTCTATAGAGGCACTCATTGAGACTCTTGGTCTTTTAATTTTGCTGACGCATCGTAAACTATTCTTAATTTTATGGGTTTATTTTCTTGCAGAACACAATGATGAGGAAGATAATGAATATGGTGATCATTCGATTGTGATTTACTTGCAATTACCTCTATAATGCCTCTTTCAAGTTGTTCCTTAAGTACTTGGTCATAAGCAACGAGGGTATCTTCATTTAGTTTTCTCACTAAGTTGTTCAATCTCCCAAATGCCAATCCCAAATTCTTTAGTAAAATTTGATAGTTGTTTATCCATGGCCATGTAACATGATATCGATTATTTATAAACTTTGTCGTTTCATTAAATCTTTTGATTGCTTCGTCATCTCTTGTTGTTTTTGGAGAATCAGTTATCCCAGTTTGTAGTATGGTTTCTTCAGTATTATTGTCAATATAGAAATTATCAGTTCTATGAGTCAATTTTGCCTCCGTTTTTGGACACAAAGCCCGATTATGCTCCCCAAATTTATTGCAATGTCGGCATTTTCTTTTCCATTTACATTCCTTCGATTGATGTCCCTCGGCGTGACAAATATAGCAACGACCCTTTAGTTTTAGTTTTCTTTCTTGAACTGTCTTGACCATAATGCATTCGTCATTAAAATGATCCCCTAGGCAAAATATGCAACTATATCTTCTTCTTTTTGGTTTTGGTTCCTCTTCATTTTTTCATTACTTCTAAAATGTCCTTTTCTTTGATTAGAGGTATTTCTTTTGTGAACTTGACTGTATTCAAATCTTTTCTTTTCATTACTTCCATAACTCTCAAATGGTCTTTTAGTTCTCGATTGGAAACTTCTATTTTCTTCTTTTCTCTCGGTTTTAACATGAAGCGCTTCTACAGTAAAATTTTCACTGTCTGATTTACTAGAGTTAGCCTTGGTTCGATCCTTGAAATCTCTTCTTATTCTGTTTGACGATTCCCTGGCTGAGATGATATGTTCTAAATGTTTCCTAATATTCTCAATAGACTCATCCTCAGAAACCATTTTCATTCGTAATTCGTAAATCAAATCTTCAGGGAACTTCTCCATTATCATTACTCTGAGATGATTATGGTTAACATCTTCTCCTAGTGATTTTAATACTCTGAGATGTTTTTCTATCTCATCTAATACATTGCGACATTGTTTAACTGTTTTCGTTGCTGCTTTTACTCTATAAAGCGCCACGTAGTGTGCGTCTATTATAGCACTTGGTTTTCCATATCTTTCCTTTAAAGCTTCAACGGCTATTTGATAATTCTTACTAGTTGTATCTAGACCTTCAACCGCTTGCTTTGCTTCACCTTCTAATACTGAACGAAGGTATAATAGTTGATCAACGTCACTAATATTTCTACAATCTACATTCGATGAGAATTGATCCCAAAATTGATACCACTTCAAGATGTCACCGTTAAATTTTGCTAATTCCATTCTCTGGTATGTGTGTGGACACATGCTTGTTTTGTTCGTCTTGTATTTTAACGGTTATTTCAGCAATCATTTCTTTTGCTCTCATCTGTAATGCTGTATATTCTAATATTTCATCTGTTGAGGGCTCTTCTATTGATTCATAGTATTTATACATTTCAGATATAAATCTTTCATTAAATGATTTTAATTTGGCTGTAATAATTTTTATTTCTTCTGTCGTTCCTTTGCCCTCTGTTAATTGGCAAAGGGCCTCTTTAGCAGAACTGAGGCATGATGAAACTGATTCACTAATCAACTTCAACCGAGTTCGAACTACCTTCTGCATGATTACGCTAACGCTCGCTTACTGGTTTAAGGAGATGACTAGAAAGTACTTCCGTAATGCTGTAACAATGGGTTTAACTAACTACAAGTATACTGTATGAGTTTTAAATTTATAAGAAAACAAAACATAATATAACAATGAACTTATATAATTTTATCAGAAATTAAAATCGAAATAAAACTTACACTTCAATTTAATTTTAATAATTAATTATGAAATAAACAAGGTTTTGATTAATGACGTAAGAGAACTTGATTTTTATATTCACATCTATAAAACTTCTTTTAATTTAATTTGATTTCAATTTTTAATATTCAGTAACAAATTCTACTTAATTATTTGAATAATTAAATTTTGAATGAGGACTTCAGGTGCTGAGTTTTGTTGTCACATATATATCCCAGCTCCTCCACCATGTCGTAAACACGATTGCGGAAATTAAATATAAACTGATTTCCAAGTAAAATGAATCGAAACTTATGTAATAGTACAACTTGCGTTGACTGTCAAACTGATCTGGTCAGACAATTAGTTCCTCACGGATTCTCAATCCGCTTCGCACTAATTATCGATACTCTACTTATTATGAATCTGAGAATCGGAGTAAACACTCCGGTCAGGTCTGCAACACAATGCAGTCCTACTTACTCTTACTGATCTGATATAAAGAGTAAACACTCCGATCTTAGTATAAGGAGTAAACACTCCGTTCTGATATGAGGAGTAAACACTCCGTTCTAATATGAGGAGTAAACACTCCATTCTAGTATGAGGAGTAAACACTCCGTTCTGGTATGAGGAGTAAACACTCCGTTCTAATATAAGGAGTAAACACTCCGTTCTAGTAACATTTGTCTATTGGCTCCTCTTTGGCCTGGAGCTCTCTGAGAAACTAAGTACTGGGGTAAACACCCCCAAGTGGCCTCCTACCTCCCCTTACAGCCACCCCTCTACCACGCATCTGATAGCTCTGGTCTGATAATCCGAGAATTACTGATAAAAGGAATTTGGTTTCCTTATACCAACTAACACTATATATCTTATTAATTCTACTTGCACTTTGAGTACTTAGCTTGACGAATACCTGTAATAGGATTAACCTGTTATCTTACCAATACGACGACTGTCCAAGTCTACAACACTCTCGTTCACCACTAACTCTACACTACTGTCTACTGTCTGCCCGTAACCTCTCTCCCTGACGCAACCTTAACTGTCTAATTAACCCCACTCATTCAATACCTAATCGTATTACGCTATTGTTTATCGGTTATGAAAGAATATCTGTTGATAAATAAGGTAACATGAAAAACAGCAACTTCACACCCACTCATCCACCCTACATATTAGTTGCATCACATCTTATCGCTGTATTCGCGACTGCATTCGCGACAAATAGTAAGGATCTTAGTATATACAGGATGTAAATGAAATAAGTGCATAAATTTAACCAGTAATGTAACTCGGCGAGAGCAACAATATTTCTCAATAACATTTTTTTCTAAGTCTTTTAGATTTTGAGTTAAAATTCTTTAAAGATTTGCTGCATATTTCGTTACCCGCCCATGGAGAACAAATGGCTGCTGCCGTATTCAAGTGGGATACAAACAGCTCAAAAATTGTCGGTTATCGGTTACACTTTCAGTCACAGTAATTAATAAACGAATCAACGGAAATAACATTTATTATTCGTTATAGTACAATTTTTAAAATAAAGAAATATAATTTTGGATAACAAAATTATAAAGTTGTGTATTAAATCAAGCTTTTAATCACCTGTGAATAGAGGAAGACAAGGAAGAGCAAAAGCATAGTTATTAGGTTATGAGATGATTATTTATCGTCGACAAATCATAATAGTTTAAATACGTTATTCAAAAAATATAAGTACTAACTCTTGTGCATTTAAACGAGGTACATGAGTACCAATAATTAGTCACCCATTTATTGTTCCCGCCCATACATTTTTTAATGAAAATTTTTACAGCATTTTCGTCTGTCGAGATGTGTATTGTGCATAATAAATACACCTTCCCAAGTAAATTCAGTCTCATTAATGAACATTATGATCCATTCACAAAATTGAAGTCTGTTATGTGCTGAAAAAATTGAACTTTTTGCACATGGTATGGATACAACTGATGCTTTTTTTTAAAATTGTCATATGTGACACTTATTATTGTGATAAAGTTGTACAAGATTAACAAATGTGCGAAAATTAGGAACAGTATGATATGGAAACGCTCCGTCTAAATGCGTTGGCAACTCTATATCACTGGCTTTATATTAACCACAAATTAAAATGTAGTAAATATACGAATAAATAAATAAACCATAGGTAAGTAATTACAATGTCTGTGTACTCGCTATTTGTAAACGTAAGCATTTTGACAGAATTTCACTTTATAAACAAGTTTATTACTAATCTCAAAATTTAATTGCAACAACTGACAGGACTGTCAATTGCTAAAACAAAATTTTTCAAAACTATTGCTACTACGTTCAATTATTAGAAAAATACTTGGAACGACTCGTCAATTTACGGGGTTGTAAAAATGCTAGAAAAATTGCGATTTCGAGAAAAAGTTAAGAAATATTGTTGCTCTCGACGAGTTATATTACTGGTTAAATTTAATGTACTTATTTCATTTACACCCTGTATATTGTCATTACCGAAATCTACAGTACCCGGCCAATTCATTATCTATTGCATCATTGATTAATATAATATATAATTACAGTAATATAATAATTCACGAATATAACTAATTATTAGGACAATTAAATCTTTAGGTACCTAGTCGATATTGGACAGTAAATATACTATCCGTAAATTTGTATACGGTTACCGGTGTTAATATTCCATAAAATTTATTTTATTGCAATTTATTTGTAAATATAAATATGATATGGTGACAAAATATGTTTTTATTGATATTGTCCTCTTTAAAAAAATACAAACAGCAAACATTTTTCGTGTTTATTGTATTTTGCGAAAAATTTGTTTTACATGCAAATATTCCTCCATTGTTTATTGGGTAAACGATCGAATATTTGGAAAAGTTCCGGAATGAAAATGTCCGTCAATCAGCAATCTAAGTTTGTCACTTAAAACTGACACATTTAGTTAAAATACAGCGGGAATTCCCGCGCCGATTTGGTCGAAACCAATTCAGAACAAATTTGGATGTGAAAAGTTTTAAAAAGAACAAAAACCGATGGGGTGAAGTAAGAGAAAGGAAAGTTTTTAATGGAAAATTACCAACAGAAGTTGGTGTCTGGACGAAATTTCCTTTCGGGGATTGCGGGGAAACAGATGGCCCTTCATAACCTACCCATGCAAACAATGTACTGTCAACGGGGAGTTTTCCAATTTTTCTCTCCGAAATCAATGAAAGGACTAGCTATTTTTTTTACTGAAAATTTTCCCAACTTAGAACTCAGTATGTCGAAATGAATTGTTGTCATCAGAAATGAGTTCATATTTTATTATATTGTACATAAAAAATTAGAAAGATGAGATTAACTGTTGAAAATAAAATTTTCAGCAGAACACATAAACATGACATTAAAAATACAGTGAAATAATTATGCATACTTTAGAATAAAAAAATGACAATGAAGAATATAATATGACTTAAACACAACGTCTGGTTATGTTGCAATGGGGCCGTCCAAGTCTTTGACTTTTTAGAAATTACATGTCGCATATGAATTTTGAACACAAATAAATGAAAAATTGCTATATATTTTGTATTTCTAAACCAATAATAATGTAAATAAAGGTTTTAGCGTAAAATGAGTGCCATGTTGTGACGTCAACGTCATTACAGTCGTCCAGTTACCCTGTGAAAATGTCACTACACAGTGGACCATGCATACTTTGCTCATAAATTTACGATTAGCTTTACACATACTCT